>JAAWXA010000012.1:9324256-9412476 GCA_038090715.1 Florisuga fusca
GACAGCCCTGGTACCACTCGGGGGCTCGGCAGTCACCAGGAGGTCATGTTTCTCGGTAACTGCGGCCCGTGTAGGTGGCGCCTGGGCAGGCCGTGCACTGTGGGCAGAATTGTCGTGGTTGGAAAAGGCCTCTTAAGGTCGCTGCATCCAACCATTAACGTCCCTACCCCCTACCAAAATATAAAATCACCATGTCCACTAGAACGTGTCCTGAAGTGCCTCATCTAAACGGTTTTTAAATACATCCAGGGATGGTGACTCCACCACCTCGCTGGGCAGCCCTTTAAACGACCTAACTAGTGTCTCAGTAAAAAAATTCTTCCTAATATCTGGTCTAAACCTCTCCTGCTGCAACTCGGGCCATTTCCTCTAGTCTTACCATTGTTCACTTGACCGAAGAGGCCAGAACCCACCTTCCTACAACCTCCTTTCAGGTAGTTGTAGAGAGCAATAGGGTCTCTCAACCCCCTCCAAACAAGACATTCACGATTCCCTCAGCCTCTCCTCACAAGACTTGTTCTCCAAACACTTCGCCAGAGTGGTTGCTTTTCTTTCAACTTGCTCCAGCTGCTCAGTGTCTTTCTTCTAGTGAGCAATTCAGAACTGAACACAGCACTTACCCAAGGTGCAGCTGAGAGCAGAGGCACGATCACTTCCCTTCTCCTGCTGGCCACACTGTACCTGACACAAGCCAGGATGCTGTTGGCCTTCTTGGCCACCTGGGCTCATGGCTGGCTCATTGCCCAGGGAGCATGATTGTGGCCCTGGCTCTGCCTGCCCTCAAGATACTCCATCTCCTTCACCTTTAACCCCTGGCCTTCCTGCATCCCACTGCTCAGACCCCAAGGCACAGGAGAATGTGGTGGTTTTGCCTTTTCAGTGTGTGACAGTGTGCATGGATGTTGGTAATTGCTATAATCTGTGTGGAGCCTGTAGGTGGAGAAGTAAAGTTTGACATTTTTTGTATCAGCAGATCAGTTAATGGTAAAGCCTATCTGCTGCATGAAGCTGTGTGACCCAGGACAGCAGATCACTAAAAGCAAGGCTGTCTCAAAACCTTCTGTTTCTACAATTCAGACTTTCTGTATTCAGAAAAAGTACTGCTAGCCAAGAACTCTCCTTCAAAAGGTCACATCCCTTAGCTATTGCCGTCTGCTCCCTACCAGCAGCCATCACTTTGAGAGGATGCCAGGTATGCCCCCAAATGCCATGATTTCAGGGGGCCATGCTTGCTTTCCTCTGCACAGGTGAATAGTTAAGCATTTTGAAGTAGTTTTTCTCATAAACTACCATAAACTAAAAATTCTGTTCCTTATGCTACTGTGGAAATTACAGGGGCATAGCACCTTGTGCTTCCCCCATTGTTCTGAAATGTCTTTCTAGTCAAGAATTGTGGTCTTAAAGGCTGGTAAATTTTTACAGAGATCCCATTTGTATCTTCCATCAAAAACACAACAAAAAAACCCACCCAAAATTGTTTATATTATCAAAGTTAGACCACAGGGAGAACTTCTATCTTTCACAGAGATAAACTGCTGTTTTTCAACTTTCCCTATAAAAAAAATGTCACTTCCTATCTAACCACCACCACTTTGAGAAGAGCTGACTATTCACAGCCAAGCATCCTACCTTCAGTCCAGTTTTGTTTTCTGGCTTTTCCCATCATGTTTCTCAGGCAGAGGCTGAAAGTACTTTGGATGAACAAACAACATTGTTATTCTTGCTGCACCATACTCTTCTGCTCTTTGTCCCTTGCGCTATCATCTGCCTCCATCTTTCTCATCAAAGACTCATTCATACAACTTCACTAGTCAAGGAACAGGATTTTTTATGAGATGTCATAGATGGCATATGAGGCAACTAAAACTCATACCTCAGCTTAAGTGAAGGAGGTTTCTGCCATATCTTCAGTAACAGATGGAGCGACCTTTGCTAAAATGATCTCTTGGGTTTATTTTGTTTGTTGTTGCAGGTTTTGGAGTTTTTTTGCTTATCAGCTTTAACATAGTTGTCTCGCTGTGAAGCCTCATAATACCTTAGCACAGAAGAAATGTCCCAAAGGCTGAGGATGACAAGGCAGCAGGGCTGTTTATTTGCTGTTTATTTCTTTCAAAAGCAGTACAGGCTTCTGCCTGCCTGCAGTGCCCTTAAACTTACCATCTTAACATCAGAATCTTGATTCTCTTATCAATGTGCCCATTTTTAATGTATAAAAATTAGCAAAGAAAATTTCCAGTGGAAACTGATTGAATTTAAAACCTTGCAGTTTTACTGCTTACAGAAGAGAGATTTAATTGAAATGTTGAGAAAGGATCTTAGTACAAATAATCCAAATTTCACTTCAAAGCTGCAGCTGGTGCTTCTGGCTACTTTGAAACACAAATCATCAAGAAAAGGAAAGAAGGGATTGTGCTGTGGAGGAAGAGAATATCTGATTCTTTGAAAAAAAATTGTGTAATTTTGATCTCAAGTCTATCTATAGGAAGCCAGAGAGCAAAGTGAAACAAGTGTTGCGTAGACCAATTTGCCTCCTTCAGGCTCCAGTTTATTAACAGAAAAGTTTAAGCTCTGCTTTTATTTTTTTTGCATTGCACAGTGATTAAGAGACACCTCCATTAAATAAATCATTTCCTCATTAAACTTAAAAGAGATTTCTTCTTTATCAAAATGGTCTTGTGACAAACAAAATATCACAGCTTGTCACCAAAGCACTATTCAGTTTTTGAAGGCTGAACTATAGTGACAGTAAAATTGATACCAGCTGGCATCAAGACATTTATGAGCTGTAAAATTGAGACTATATGTCCATTTACTGAAATATATTTCTGGAAGTTATTGTTGTATTCAACTACTTGCATTTGATTAGACTTGTCACTTGTATTTTTCCCTTACTGGGGCAGCGTAGCCATATTGCTTAACTGTTTATTGAAATTCCCTGTTATTAAGTAAGAGCAATTACAGCAATTGAACATTCTGCCTCAGTTTACAATTTGATGATAAACTTGCTTGCCTGAATTGTGACTTTCTATATGCAAGCATTTTCATCCTTAGTCCTTGAAGACAAACTACATGATTTTGAATTCCCTCTCCCTCCATATTGAGCTTTCAGCGAGAGAACTGAAAGGAAAGTAATGTCCTTTGAGTACTTTTCACAAATAATTTTTTTGCATGTGAGAAGTGGCCAAATGAAACTTCACTGAAACTTTATACAGCCAAATTCAGTTCATTTGTAGAATCACAGACTCATAGAATGTGCCAAGTTGGAAGGTACCCATCAAGATCATTGAGTTGAACTCCTGTTCCTGTGTAGGGCACCCCAACAGTCACACCATGTGCCTAAGAGCATCATCCAAACACTTCCTGAACGCAAGCAGGCTTGGTGCCATAACTACTTCCCTGGGGAGCCTGTTCCACTGCTCAACCACACTCAGACATGGACAATTTCAGTTTGAGAAAGAGTAACTATAAATGAGTAAAAGAATTACAAAAATCGAGTTAATTGTTTTTCACAGATACACATACAGAGTTGTAATATGAAAATCAAACAGGTAACACTACCTCACAGCTAAGTATATTTAGGGTTGTAATCCACAAAATTTTGAAATGGGTATTTTTACTAATTTGTTGGAACTAGAAGTGCCACTAAGTGTAGTAATGGAAGTCTTAGCCCGAAGACTTTGGAGAATTTCTGCTTCTACTACTTACCTCTCACAAGGCACCTACTGGAAGTCACCTCACCAGCTTCATCCACATCAATATAAAGTTAACTGGGTAACCATTAGTGAGCTTCCCTGGTAGAAGAGGAATTGCTTCAACTTCCACAACAGTCTGTGCAAATAATATCTATCTGATTGCAGTCAGAGGTCTAGATTGTTCACACATTACCAAAGATAAAGCTGAAGAGCATGAGAGAGAGCAGCTTGCATTTAAAGTATAAGGCCAAAATGAAATTAGATGTTAATACCAATAATTTCCAGTAAATACCTAATAGTAGAATGTAATTAAAAAAGAGTAGATACCATCTTTTCTTGAACAGCTTGAATTTTACATGATTATTAAACTACCTGTCAATTACATTAAACATTCTCAAAAGCTTAATAGAGCAGCTTTTTGGGTATTTCCCACGTAAATTCTTCTCTTCCAAAGTGCCCATAACATGCTGTTTTTTCATAGATTGGCCTCTTCAAATCCAGCTCCCTTAATTAAAAGAAAAATAAAGCAGGTCTTACACTTCACTCTACTCCAACAAGTATTATGATTTAGACACATCAGAGGGATGAGTATTATCCTCAGAAGAAAGACAATAAAACGTAGACACTTACTTTCTCAATTACACAGATTTACAGCAGTAAAGACAATGAGCTCAGAGTTTCAGTTTTAAAGTCACTAGGAACATTCATCTTTCTTCAAATGAACCAGAGATGTGGTAATTATACATTTAGGCTTTACAGGCATTGCAATGCAAAAGCATGACAACTGGGATAAAATTCAGCTATACCTGTGCAAGCATCAATGTGTTTTCTGTTATTGCAAGTGTAATGTGGAATACTTTCTAATGCTACTGTGCCAGAAAGACAATTATCTCAAAAGGAGCAGCCAAAGATGATGATCTAGTAGGCTGAGTAACTGTGGAGGTTTAACTGCTTATATAGATGCACAAAATCATTACTTAGACTAGGGCTTGACAGTGGTTATGACTATATACATAATGAAGGAGTGTGTGAAGCTGAGTGTGTTTTAGCCTGCATGATATGGTGGATTGCACTTGTGCTAAATGGTTAGCCACAGGTATCTACACAGAGGTTCCTCTTAATTTCGTTATGTCCTGAAAAATTTTTGGTTCTACTTGGGCCTTGTTCTATTTGGTGTTATGTTTTTTAAGTATCTGTGAACATACATTTACAATAGCAGACTTGTATCATAAGTTAAAGGAGAGGAAAATGGTGCTGCATTTTTAAAATGCAGCATTTTTGAGCACAGCAAATCAAAGAAAGTATATGCAAACCACCACAGGAATTACTGTTTCTATGATCTGCCATAATGACAAACGCAAAGGAAAAGTAGAGTTTTGATTATATTTGTGGACTGGAATAATTTGGAAAACCTTACCTAGCAACAAAAGTTGCCATAAACCTTGTATGATCTCAGACTATTAAAAATGTAAGTTAGCTCTACTCTCAGCATAAATGTTCAGGAAACATTTTGAAAAGGAGCACAAAGACTGACCACACCAAGAAATTTCATGCAGATTGTCAAAAAATGTCTTTCTTTTTTTAAGGAAAAAAAAGAGACTTCCAGTTCACTAAGTTGTTTACATTTCTGCACTTGTAGCCCAATATGCTCAAGATTCCTCTGAAATAGAGACTATGAATTATAATAATAGCTATGGATTTGAATCATAGAATCATGGAATATCAGGTTGGAAGGGACCTCAACAATCATCTGGTCCAACCCTTCTAATATGATTGTTTATAGGATATGTCTCAGCACCCTGTTGAGCTGAGACCTAAAACTTTCCAAAGTGGGGAATCCACCACTTCCCCTGGGAGACCATTCCAACACCTGACCTCACAGCGAAAAATTTTCCTCTTGTGTTCAAGCAGTATCTCCCCATGAGCAACTTGTGCCCATTACCCCTTGTCTTGTCCATGGGACTCCTTGTAATTAGGGAGTCTCCATCTTCTTTGTAGCTGCCCTTGAAGTACTGGAACATCATAATAAGGTCTCCTCTAAGCCTTCTTGTCTCAAGGCTGAACGGACCCATTTTTTTCAGCTTCTTCTCATATGACAGGTGCTCCAGTCCTCTGATCATCCTCATGGCTCTTCTCTGGACCCTCTCCAGCCTGTCTGCATCCTTTTTGAACACCAGGGACCAAAACTGAACACAATACTACAGGTGTGGTCTGACAAGTGCCAAGTAAAGTGGGATGATGGCTTCTTTGCTTCTGCTGGTGATGCCCTTGTTGACGCAGCCCAGCATCCTGTTGGCTTTCTTTGCTGCTGCAGCACACTATTCACCTGTTGAGCCTGTTGTCCTCCAAGACCCACATGAGCCTCAGGTTGAGCCTGTTGTCCACCAAGATCCACAGGTAACTTTCCACAAGGCTGCTCTCTAGCCAAGTGGATCCCAGTCTGAACTGCACTCCTGGGTTGTGTGTTCCCAGGTGCAAGACGTTGCACTTCTCTGCACTGAACTTCATAAAGTTCCTGTTAGCCCACATATCTAGTCTGTCTAAGTCATCCTAGAAAGTGGCTCTCCCATCTGGGGTGTCAACCTTTCCACTCATTTGAAAGAGAAGTGAATAAAAACATTTTCCTCAAATAGAAAGCTAACAAGTATGGTTTGGCATTTTAGAATCAAGATTTTAAACCCCACATTGCTCAAAGTGATGAAGTAGTTCCTCTGTGCATGGAGATCTATGTCCGGTTTGAGCTCCTGTTTTACAGGTTCAGTTTTACAGAGCTTAATAATAGGTCAACTGGAAGTGTGGCTGCTCCCTTTAAGTGAGGAAAGAGATATTATTTCTCTCCATTAGTTATGTATTTCAAGAAACTTTTAAGAAGTCCAGAATACCAGGGTTGGTGAAAATCAGCAAAGAGATTCTAAATACTGAGAAGACAAGCCTGTACTGTTAGGTCTGGGGAGGCTGTACTACAGATAGGGAACTCTTACTCCTGCAAGTTCATATAAAGAATCATATGAGTTAGTCAGGAAAGTGAGAAAAAGAAGGAAAAATGCTAGGGTCAAATTACAGCTTCCTGGAATGTAGGTGGGTAATTTCTGATTACGACAGGTTCTTATCTACTCTCTTCAGCCATTTCTTCTGTCAAAGAAAACTGTAATTGCCATGCTTCCTTAAATGAAAGCATTATGGTTGCCTAAAAGGCCTTTCTTTCCAGGTCCAGAAATATTCCAAAAAAGAATAGAGCTGGGTTGGATGCAGGAGGCAATCTAAGTAGTCTTGGGTTTTCTTGTCCTCTCTGACTGCATAGTAGTCTCAGTGATGCTTCTAATTGCAACTGAATTTTCACTTCAAGGCAACTTATCTCATGGCAGGATATTTATCTCTTTTTTTTTTTTTCATTCCTTACAATATTTTATTGGCTTATCAAATCTTCAGAGACCACCTGTAGGAACATGTAAAGCTGTGCAAGAAGAGCAGGTTCAAAACCACCTAAAGAACCTGAAAGTGCACAGTTCCCTGGGACCTGATGAGATACATCTGCAGCTCCTGCAAGCACTGGTGGAAGAAACTGCAAAGCCACTTTCCATCATATTTGAAAAGTAATGGCAGTCTTGGGAGGTTCCCACCACCTGGAAAAGGGAAAACATAATTCCTGTTTTTAAAAATGGAAAAAAGGAAGACCCATGGAACATCAGGCCAACCAGTCTTACTCTTTATCAGTGCCTGGTAAAATCATGGAGCAGATCCTCATGAAGGCTCTGCTAAGACACATGGAAAAGTGGAGATGGTTGATGGCAACCAAAATGGCTTCTCCAAGGGGAAATTGTGCCTGACAGTTTTGGTTGCCTTTTACAGGTCACAGCATTAGCAGACAAAGGGACAGCAATTAACATAATCCACCTGGATTTGATTAAAATGTTCAACACTGTCCCACATGCTGTCCTAGTCTCAAAATCGAAGGATATATATCAGAAGGATGGGTAGAGCACCCTGTGGATAAGGAATTGTCTGGATGGTTGCACTCACAGAGCAGGAATAAATGGCTTATGTCCAAAGGGAGAACTGTGACAAGTGGTGGTACTCAGAATCTGGTACTGGGACCAGTGCTGTCTAACATCTTTGTTGGAGAAATGGGCAGTGGAACTGAAAGACTGCACTCTTGGCAAGGTTGCTGATGACACCAAGCTGTGTGGTGTAGTTGACACACTGGAGAGAAGCAAGGGCATCCAGAAGGACCTTGACACGTTTGAGTGGTGGGCCCATCCCAACCCCATGAGGTTCAACAAGGCCAGGTGCACCTGGGTCAGGACAAGCACAAGCGCAAGTGCAAGCACAGGTGAGTACTGCATCGTGAGCATCCCCAAGGAAAAATACTTGGTGGTGTTGGTTGATGAGAAGCTCAACATGTGCTGGCAATGTGCACTTGCAGCCCAGAAAGGCAGCCACATCCTGGGCTGCATCAAAAGAAGAGTGGCCAGCAGGTCAAGGCAGGCAATTGTCCCCCTCTACTCTGCTCTCATTAACCCTCCCCTGTGTCCAGTTCTGAAGCCTCCAACACAGGAGGGACATGGAGTTCCTGGAGGGAGTTCAGGAACTCCAAAGATGATCAGATATCTGGAGCACCTCTCCTGTGAGTTCAGGCTGAGAGAGTTGGGGTTGTCCAGCCTGGAGAAAAGAAGGCTCCAAGGAGAACATATAGCTGCCTTCTAGTACCTGAAGGGGGCTACAGGAATGCTGGGGAGGGACTTCTACAAAGGTGTGTAGTCATAGGAAAAGGGGTAATGGTTATAATCTGGAAGAGGATAGATTTAGGTTAGACATGAAGAAGAAATTCTTTAGTGTGAGGGTGGTGAAACACTGGGACAGGTTGCCTCATCCCTGGAAGTGTTCAAGGCCAGTTTGGATGGGGCTTTGAGCAACCTGACCTACTTGAAGGTGTCTCTGCCCATGGCAGGGAAGTTGGAACTAGGTGATCTTTAAGGTCGCTTCCCAATCAAAACCATTCTGTGATTCTATAATTCGATGATGCTATGATCTAAGAAACCTGTATTCCTTTTATTTAATTTTTGCTGGCTTCATATAGGATGCAGAAGACTGCATGACAACTAGAAATAGGCTCCCAGTGTTCAGTTTTCCTGATGCAGGTCAATTACAATTAGACCTCATGAAGAAGCTAGTCACTCAAGGGTGTTCTTTTCTCTCACAGGCTAATGGCCAAGACCCCCTGAACAGCAGCAGCAAGCACCATACTGCCAGCTGTGCTAGTGTAGCAGCTCAGTGAGGCACAGGGCAGGCAGTGCATGAATAGGGGAAAATCAGAGCATGTAAATTCCCACTGATTTCAGTTGGATTGCTTGTGAAGGGAGGGCACTTGAACATGTTCTCTTGTGGCAGCTGTCTCACAAGTTGTTGCTTCCAAAGATCAAAGGCAGGGTGACCATAATTACCCATGTACTTCTTTCAGAAAAAGCCAGTATTTCTGGTGCCTTCCAGATGAGGCAGGGACTGGGAGCCTTACACGCCGTGGGAGCCAACTAGAGAACCTAACTAACCCTAATGTTAAATTTTAATTCTACTTTAACAAGCACACTACCACCTGGGTAATGAACTGTAATGTATCACACCTCTGGGATTATATGGAGTTATAACATGGTATAATTTAGACCAGACTTATTTATTCAGTACATTTTGTGACCAGATTTACTAATTGGTCCTTGCATGTTGCACTCGGTGCACAGGTGACAGAAGAGCAAAAATTTCAGCAAATACATATTTATGATGAAGCTACCTTTCATGAGTTTATAAGCCTGAAAATTTAACATCAAACTGATAAAGAGAGCATTAAAAGTATTATTCTCTTCATTAAATATGAGTAGCACACAGACCTTATGATAGCTCCCAAGCGTAGATCAAAGTTTTTCTGCACAATTTCAAGCAATTCTTCTTCAGATCTGTCTGATGTTCCATAATGGAAGACTGAGATCGCCAGAGGAGGACTCAGACCAATAGCATATGATAGCTGTAGAGCATACACATAAAACCCAAACACAGTTAAAACAGTTTTTCCTACTTTTTACCTCACAGAAAGGAAAAGCTTATCATACATATCAGAGGAAGATTTCTTGCACACATTTTCTGCATAAAGAAAGCTAGGAAATATAGTTTTTACTATTTGTCAACTGTGTTAGAGAATTACCTCTTTTATTCAGAGAATGCTCAGCCTGGTCAAATATCAGACCTAAGTGACATTCCTTAAAAGCAAAAGAGGTTCTTTCTAATCCTCAGATGCTGCCTTTCTGCATCCTTCAGTTTCAGTTAGACACAAAGATTTCATGCTTTTGAGACCAGAGACACTGAAATTATCAATATTTCTGGTTTGTTTGTTTGTTTTGGCTGAGGAGGATATAACTTCATCTAGAACAAGGTGAGAAAAAGCTTTATGTGGAACTTCATCTAATATTTCCATGTACTTTTAAAAACACATCTATTTTAAAACAGACAGTGAACCTGGGAGATAGTACCTGTAATTTCACTTCACCTAAAGGAGGACAGAGGAGCTCTATAGCTCTTTTCAGACATCCAAGATTCACATTAGCTTCTTCTACCACAGCACAACACTGACAACTGCTCCTGAAATGCATTTGCTTTTATCACTCAGATTTGCTTTTATCATTCAGCCCCTTTCCAAACTAAGTCCTGCTGCAGTATATGCTAGTGGACAGTTAATTTTCTTCCATCATGGTATATTTTATGAAAATATTTTGCTTGCATGTCACTAATAAATGCAAACCATTCTGTAGCTTTCACTGATCTTCCTCATTGTGTTTGCTTTCTGCAGGTTTCAAGTCCAATGGCTCAGCTCTCATATACTTCTTAGCAACTAGGAACTGATTCATGTTAGAAACTGCCCTCATCATGACTTCCACTTAGCTGATTTTGAGGTTATGCAAACTGCATTTCCATTAAACAATAAGCTGACAATTCACACGTGACAATATCATTCTAAATAAAGCCTACGTGGTATTTGTGATAATATATAACTAATTAGTGAATAACTGCCCCTCTACTCTGCCCTGGTGAGACCACACCTCGAATATTCTATACAGTTTCGGGCTCCCCAGTTCAAGAGAGACTGGAGAGAGTCCAATGGAGAGCTATGAGGATAATAAAGGGACTTGACCATCTCTCCTGTGGAGAAAGACTGAGAGAACTGGGGCTGTTTAGCCTTGAGAAAAGAAGGGTAAGAGGGGATCTTATTAATGCCTACAAAAATCTGAGGGATGGGTGTCAAAGAGGATGAGACCAATCTCTCTTCAATGGTGGCCAGTAGTAGGGCAAGGAGTAGTGGTTTTAAGCTAGATCATAGGAAGTTTCACTTCAACATGAGGAGAAACTTCTTGATGGTGAGGGTGACAAGGCACTGGCACAGGCTGCCCAGGGCAGTTGTGGAGTCCCCTTCTCTGGAGGTATTCAAAACCCACCTGGATGCAGTCCTGTGTAAGGTTCTCTTAATTAATCCTGCTTTAGTGGGAGGGCTGGACTAGATGATCTCTAGAGGTCCCTTCCAACCTGTAATATTCTATGATCTGACATCTCCATAGTTTGCTGTTAACAAAATCAATCTTGTTGTGCCTAGAATGAAGCTTAGGAATTTAAGGAAGGTGTCTGGAATTTACTTACATTCCCACCTAACTCAAGAATTAAGACAGTGATGTGTGTGTGTTCAAAAGTACCACTCAAAATGTAAGTACCAAGAAATCAGGATTTTGTTTCAGAAAAAAAGTGAATTATCAACCACTTACTAACCATCACTATTTGTGCTTAGCTTATTCCAGCTCTTCCCTTTCCTTGAAAAAATTCAATATTTAATCTGGCATCAAACATATGCACAACATCGACAGCAAGGGGCCTTGTTCCTAGCTGGGATATCTGTATACTACATAATTGATCATAACTACATGCAGTGGGCCTCTTCTCTCTTCTATGGAAAAAGTAATAGGTTTTAAACAGACCTCTCCAGCAAAACAGCCACCAGATCACTGCTACTTTTTACTGTAGTAATGTGTAGTAATACTAACTTACTCAAAGTAAGTATGTATAAGTATTGCAGACTACCTAGGCAACCCTCAATTGTTTAGCATTCATGTTGGATTCATGTTAAAAGTGAAACTGTCTAGAGATCAAGAAAACCCCCTCTTTCACATTCTTAGACTTAGTTGCTCAAAAAATTAATGCACATGGAAGGAACTGCATTTTTTCTGAGCATATAAGCCTGATGAAAGTTGATCTTGTTTTAAACTCTTAAAAACAATTAAATTTCTTTTTTGGTCACACCTGTCACCATATCAGCACACTAGGAATGCACAACAGAACTCATAGTAACTTTAAAGTAATTTAAAATCATTTAAGTTACAGCTAATACAACTAGTGCAGCACTAGTTGCTTTAGTGCTGCAAAGTGCAGCAGCTTTCAGAACCTTGTCTAGATACTGCTAACATAACTGTCTGTAAGGTGCTGTGCAGCCCAGGTTGGAGTGCTGAGCATGCATGTGTGTGCAGAGAATCACTTGAGCTGCTGGAAGTAATGGAAAGATAATTCAAAGAATTACCTAGACCAGGGATTGCAAGAGAGTTGGGGAAAGAATACTACTGAGAACACACTCCTTGTTTCAGGAGCATCCTGGCCTGTGTCTTTGGCTTCCCTACATGTGTGACTACACATGAGATGGAACTTCTGTTATGGTGTATGGCTTTCATGGTTACTCTTACCTGGATTAATACTCTTTTACAGAGACCAGCTTTCACTAGAGATTTTGCAACCCAGCGAGCTGCATATGCTGCAGAACGATCAACTTTGGAGGGATCTTTTCCAGAGAATGCACCTCCACCATGGGCTCCCCAGCCTCCATAGGTATCAACAATGATCTTCCTGCCAGTCAGCCCAGCATCACTCTGCAACACAAACAAGTGAATACATTAATGAGGCACCACAGTTAACCCTGTCCCATACTAGATTATTGGGTAGGGCTTTGTCTGGTAATTGCCACAGACATGAGTCATTGTTGACAATGTTTGCTTTCACATGCAACTGTTTAATGAGTGATGTGTACACAGATGGAGTATTTTTCATGGATGTACCAAACCATCTCTGTTGGTTTGGTATTATCACAAAACCATCACAAAAAAGTGTGCTTCCTTCCAATTATCAGTCAAAGTACTATCACTGGATTACGGTCCAGTTACTTCACCCAGTAGCAGTTGATGGAGGCCGAGAAGTTAAGAGAGTCAAAATAGACTCTCTGTCCTTTGGAAGATGATAGATTCTGGTTAGACATTAGGAAGAAATTTTTTAGTGTGAGTGTGACGAGAGACTGGCACAACTTGCCCAGGGAAATTGTGAATGATGCATCCCTGGAAGTGTTCAAGTCCAGGCTGGTTGGGGCTTTGAGCAACGTGACCTAGTGAAAGGTGTCCCTACCAATGGCAGGGAGGTTGGAACTAGATGATCTGTAAGGTTCTTTCCAACCAATACCACTCTATGATTCTAAGAAAATCCCTACTGAAATCAGATCATGTATGCTCTAAAAAGCCAGCAAGCTTCACTTTGATACTAAAGGGGAAGCTGAGGCTTCATAGAGCTGCAGCTTGGTGCTGTCAAAACAAGAGTACTGAGAAATTCTGGCCGAGTTCACCTTCACGGTTCAGCACTAGTACAAAGCCCACTTGGTACTGCTCTTCTCTGCTTGCCTGCCTTTTCCTCCCAGAAATGGAGTACCACCCTCTTGCATGGACTTTTGCCTGCCTCCTACAAATTTATGAGAGAACAGAAGTACTGTCTTTCTCTCAGATTAGCACAGCTGGTGACTGCAAGTTGATAAATGAACTCCAGGTGTTGAGAAGCTGCATCTTGAAAGAAGATAAATGCCACTAATCTGCTAATTTTAAATCCCCGAGCAAGTAATATGGGAGTAAAACTGACATTGACTCCTCAATGAAAGTGCTATTGCTACATCATCCCAGTGTAATTATAAACACACCTTGTAGTCTTATTCCTTCATTGAATGCTTTACAGAAAACTGGGCATTTTTTGTAACAAAACTTTTTACAATTTCATGGCAATAATATGCTTACCTAGTACCAGCATCTGGAAATCAGAACACATGTCAAATTCTAATGAATATTGAGTCTCTAGTGAGTATTGAGAGTATTAAGGAAATTTACTCGCCTTTCCAGGTTATTTTAATAGAGGCAAAGAGATACTTCCGGGTCAAGCATTTAGCATACAACTTAAGAGATGGCTTTTGGTGATTTAAAATGACAAAATACAAACTTCCAAGAATCTTTACAGTTGGCTGTCCAAGCCACCTGTTGAGTAGGAAAACTCCAGTACAAATTACTGATGATTCCTTAAAAAAATAAAGACTTTTCTTGTTTAAAGGTACACCAGTTCATTGGACTTTTGTGCAAGAGAGTATTTAGAAGCACACAGCAGAATAGAATCCAAGTCTTTGCACCTACTAACTACCATACCTTAGGACCACCTTCCACAAATTTTTCACTAGGAATGAGATGATAAATTGTGTCCTTATCAAGATACTTCTCTGGAATGACTTCTTTAATAACTTTCTCCATTAACTCCTTCCGTATGTGTTGTACTGATATGTCTGGGGCATGATGTACTGACATCACAAGTGTGTGCACGCGGATGGGCACCATTGCACCATTATTCTCCTTGTATTCCATTGTGACCTAGAGAAAAAAAAAAGACTGTGAACTCAATGACCAAAGCAACAGTCTGAAACCCAAAAATTAACCTTGCATTTATTTTCTGCCTCAAAAAATAAACAGAAATGAGATGAAAAATGATGGTTGGCTGTGAATGCTTAAAATCACTGTAAGAAAAAAAGTAAAATACAGAAAGTAGTGAAGTAGCACTACTAAAAGACTAGCTAAAGAATATCACATGTATCTCCACAGAGAAACAAAGTAACAACAAGAAAGCTAAACAAAACTCAGATTTTACCAGCAAATGCTAAAATTACTCAGTTTGGCCTGTTGACAAAACTTCAAATCGTGATTCACCTAAAGCCAAAAAAACTTTTGGAGGACACTGCTAAAAACAGTAACTGTAGATCATGACATGATAGGTTAGATCTTTTTCTACCTATTGCACAGCTTTTATGCACTGGCATGATTCCATTCTTAGTATAGTTTGCCATACAAACTAAAAATGTCTCTCTACTTCACCACTTTTCTAAAATACTTGGATTTATTCATCATAAATCCATCTAGTCACACATTCACTGCTGACAGAAGGCAGGAACACAACCAGTGTTGCACTGCAACAACAGGAGCAGCATAACTCAGTGAAGTTCATCCCCACTGAGTAACAGAAATAAAGAATAAAGCACTTTACTGTCTTGGGGATGCCACATGTATGATTTTCCTTTCCTCTCCTGAAGAATTCAGAGCCTGGAAGATGGAGAACTTGCCTTGAGACTGCCAAAGTGCATCACTCTTACAGCGGGCTCAGTGACTCATTTACTCAGCTCTGCAGCACAGCAGTCAGTGGTTCATACCACTGGCCAAATACAGTATACATGAAGTTTTAATAAAGAACAGCCCCTGTTTTAGCTGAAAAACCATAGTACTATCACACTCAGTGCTTCTGGAATGTTGATGCTTATTCAGAAAAAAAACCAAAAACAAACAAGAAGAGGAAAAAAAAACAAACAAACAAACAAAAAAACCAACCAACCAACCAACCAACAAACAAACCAAAACAGTTGATTGCCAGTGATTTGTTAATCTTCTTAATCTCCAGGGCAAGCAAAATACAAGCCAAATTTTGAAGAAACCAGATAAGACACTGGTAAAAGAGTTTAAACAAACCACGTGTGCTGAATAGAAATGTACAAATTACATTCCTGCTGCTTTGGAACTTGAAAATGACAGCACTGTTTTTGATAAGCATGGATTCTGATTTAGTAGCAGAGAGGGTAAATTATTTCTATTGTTTCTCACTCTTACAGTTTATGCATCTAGCTTACAAACCTGTATTTTCCCATCTGGTCTAACCCAGGGCCATGTTCCATTCCGTTCCAGAGCCTTTATCTTTGCAGTCAGTTTGTGTGCCAGGATGACTGTTGAGGGCATACATTCCTCAGTTTCATCAGTGGCATAGCCAAACATCAAACCCTACATTGAAAAAAAGGGAACAGCACTGAAAAAAAGTGAAATAAGCCACTCATTTCTGTGATCTCTTCTTATTTCTGCACATCTTCACCACATAGTACTTTAAAATCACAGAAATCGAGAAAGAGCGATCAGTATCATGGAGAGTAAATACACTTTGAACTACAGCCAGCCTGAAATGAGATTTATGTATTTGAATGCACAAAAATTGGAGCCACAGAAGGGTCTGGTTCCCAAGAATGACTCTGACCTAAGCAACCGTAGGAATCCACTGCAAAGGATTAATAGACATAAAGCTCCCAGAGATTGCTCAGTCTTCCACACACACATGACAACTAAAATATTTGTTGCCTAAGAAGTCAGACCTGAAAGACTTGAAAGAGCAGAAACTGACAGCTACTGATAAAAAGCTTGGTTGTAACTGTCCAGTAAGGCCACTACATATGGGAAAAGCCACTTTCACTGAAATTAGTGAAGGTGATGGCACTTTTCTGCACTGCTGGTTATTAAGAGAGTGCAGTGTTTATCTTCCAATTCTTTCTCTTTGCACAATAGCTTTTAAAGAAAGGCTCTCGTATAATGCAATTCTTGCTTGTAAACTACATTTAAGTAAGTTCCTGGAATAAAGTCCTGTTACCTGATCACCTGCTCCAATGTCATCATCAGTCTTGCCATGGGATACAGCATGCTTGATCTCTTTACACTGTTGTTCTAAGGCCACTAGAACTGTGCAAGTCTTGTAATCCAGCCCTGGAGGAGGGAGTTTTGCAAAATTAAATCATACGTTCTTGCTAATTGCATAAATCTTGCTAATCTTGCATAAATTGCTAGAGAAGCTTTTAGGGATGGACTGTCTAGTTATCCTAGCTAAAAATTTAGAAACTCTAAACATGTAAGCTTCCTATAGTATGTTTTGTATTGCTAATAGAAGCAGACAATCAGCACATTCATGTATCGGTCTAAGGATGTGGGCAAAGTAAGTGGCATTGATTCAAACCTGAACTCTTGAAACCTAGAGGGTAAGTGTACAATCCTACAAGCTTCCCCACCAAAGCTAGTTACATTGATTATGATGACTAGGTTTCAAGCCTTTTAGGTATTAGAGCTTGGAAAAGAGAGCAGAAAATGTTAGCAGAAACTGTTTTTCAGTTTTCCTTGTACTGGGCTCTAGGGTTCAATAGAATCAGAGGAAGGTCATATATATCTTTCAAGAAAAGGGAAACAGCTAACAGAATGTTAAGAATGCATGCAGAATTCCTTTGGGTGTGAACTTCAAGTCTTACAGGTGTATACAGCCCAAGGACAAGGACCAACAGTGTTAAAGCTTTCAGTACACAAACCTGCAGATGTAACCACCGCCTGACATTTGTGCAAACACTATATCTTCTGCATTAGAAAGCAAAATGTACATGATACTTTCAAGAATAAGGCTTTTTCAAATATGCCACCTTAAAATAGCTCCTTCAGTACCAGGCTCCTTTCAATGCAAGGCACTGAAAAATGCATATCAACATCTGTGCAGTTTTCTCCTAGGCCTTAATAAACATTTCATTTAATTTTCCAGAAGATCATAAAACCATGATTTGGCCATATGCAGAAAAGACCCAAGAATGAATATGTGAAGGATTTCACTCACCTTTGGAAGAGTCATCATACCCTATCCTCTTAAGGGTTTCTCTTACAATTTGTTGGTAATCTACTATACCCCGGGATGTGATCTCTCCACAAAGCAAAATCATTCCAGTTTTTGCTACACACTCTGCAGAAAAAAAGATCAAACCTCAGTTTTACTGCTACTGTTTTACAGTTACACAGGGAGATCCTGAAGATGGTTCTATGAACATAGGATAAGTCATAGGGGAAACTCAGTGTAAAACCTTAGCATACATATATGTTTGTGTGCAAATACTCTTCAGCTGATATGAACATAAAATGCCTGCATAGAAAAGGGTTCATCTTTTGTGGCCAGCAAATATGCAGTGCTGTTTCTCCAAATGCTTTCCTGATCATCAACAATTTCAGCTCAGGGTGTTCCTGAAGCTAAAGGGTCATAATTTATTAATAGCCAGCATTACTAATCTTTGATGGATTTTTTTTACAGTAATTCACACAGTTGCCCTTGGCAACCACAAAAACTTATATCACCTGCAGGATATTGGAGAAAGAATCTATTCAACATCATTACAAATTTTGTGCAGAATGATTTCATGTTTTATTTTGTTGTTTGTTTCAAATGTCCACCTGGCCTCCGAACTTTTAAATTTTGTTGTTGTTTAAAAATATATCGAACAATTTTTAAAAATTACAGTGTTTTCTGTGTGGAAGAATTCACATTCTTTCTGGAAGAATGTGAATTTGGGAACCTGGACTTAAAGGCATGAAAGAATAAGGCTGCAGTCACAACCAGCTATCCCTAGGAACTCTACCAGGCCCATTAGAGCCAAGCACAGATTGAATGGTGATGAAAGACTTCAGAGCATGATGATGCTTTCTTAGTATCAGCATCAAAAAGATTAATCTTCCTACCTTTGACTTCTTTCCATTCTGACTGAAATCTGATTAAACTGAAAGAAAACACAGACCAGCAACTGAAATACAGCTGCAGCTTACAAGTTTTCATATGTGTTTTGTTCCACCAGCAAATTACAGAAATCAGGAATTCATCTATGTAATCATGTCATAGATCAACCTTTTTCTGGTTAAGACAACCTGATCCTGTTTCTCACATCTCTTGTCATTTTTGCCACATTTCTCTTTTACTATCTCCAGCTTTTCAGCAGTTTTGGAAGGAAAACTGCCTGCAGTATTGAAATAGTGACTTCAATATTGTGAAGCCCCCACATATGCTAAACTCTCTCCCCTACATCTCTTCAGCGCTCACATTTATGTATAAATGATCACATGAGATTTTTCAGACAAAGCATCATATTAGATCACTGTATTTGCAGGATGCAGCTGGACCTCTGTGGCATTCAGAGGCCACGGCCTCGATGCCATTCAGATTGCTCTTTAGACTCATTCCCCTTCTGTACCCATTCCTCCTTTGCAACTCAGTTCATTTTAATTTGATGTCATGTTCTTAGCCTCTGGAAGAGGAGATGTTTCTAGCAATAATGTCCATGTATAATGCAGGGTAGTGCAAACAGAAAGTCCCATGAGAAGGCAAGCCAATTTGATCATCATCACATTCAAATGAACTGTGCACTGTTTGGTCAAATGAGCCACGGGCATCACCCTGCTTCTGCAGAGGCACGATAAACATCTATTTGGCACTTCTGGATTTTGAGTTTTATTAGCATCTTCTAGTCTATGAAGAAATGCATCTTGACATATATCTTTCCTCAGTTCTCATTTACCTAATTCTCTTAGATTCTTCATTATCATTAGCCCTGTCAGCCATAGCTTTCCCTGATACTATTGGCTTCTCCTGATGTATTTTGTACATTTCACCATTTTTAAATTGTACTGGAGTGCCATGTATTTCCTGTTTTTTCTCTTATTTTTTTTCAGCATTTTCCTGCCTTCCCTTTTCCTCTGAGTCAGTGTGCTAGAGCTAGTTGCTTGACTAACTATGGAAGTGTTGACTGCTATCTAAATATTGCAAGAATTTGGGGTTATAGGATATTATACCAACATGGATTACTTGTACTTAATTAATCTTTTTTTTTCATTTAAATTTGTATTATACTTACCACAAGCAACCTTGGCATCTGGATCAGCACTGAGATGAGCATCTAGAACAGCATCACTTATCTGATCACACAACTTATCTACAAGATAAAAGGCAGACATTAACTTTCTTTTTGTGATAAAAACAAAAAACTGATTTCTTAATAAAACTTCATTTCTAGTGGGCAAAAGACATCTGTTAACAGACCATCTGCCAAGAGAAATTGTAGCAAATTACATTATGAAAGGTATGTCTTACCCTCTTTTCATTCCTACACGTCAGTCATAACTGACATCCTCCTGCACAGGCCAGCAGCCTCCCAGGTAAGGGAACAATATAAAAGGCCTGCAAAGGCATCCTGAAATGTTAATTTCTGGAGAGAAGATACAAGTAGTAACAACCTTTCTGTAGGTGTTTTGCATTATTTCCTTCTGGATTTTAAATTTTGTAGTGCATTTTCTATGTGAATGACACATCTGAGATGTCAGAGGTTTGCACTTTAGGCAGTGCTTATCTCTTCAGTGCCTCCAGTGGGGACCTCAGAGATTTCATGTGCCAACTTTTTTGGATGACAAGGGGCATTGCTCTCTGTACAAACAGGAAAATTAGATGGAGGGCCATTCCTGAAATCATCTACAACTATCCAGCTCATCTGAGTTCATAAAGGCATCTGCAAACATTCTCTCAGGTACAAGTGCTGGCTGTTCTCAGTCCATATTACTTCAAAAGTGCAGTTTTGAAAGGTTGCATGTCTGCAGAACCAGCTCAAGAACATGAATTAAACTTCACCCACAACCATTACAAAAAGGCATGCAAAATATGCACAGCCACAGAACTACACAGCTGAATCTTCAACACTCTCTGTATCAAAGAGACGGGTGCCTATATAATTTGTAACAGTCTACAGAATTTTCTGTGTAATTCCAAATCTACAATAACTTCACTCACAGGAGTACTGCAACATACATGTGCAGACTCAAAGGCCCAAAGAGAAAGTTAATGGAGAAGCCTAACTGCTTATTGAGTTTTACAGATAAACTGGTCTGGAAGCAAAAAACCATCAGAAAGAAATTATAAGATAAAAGCAGAGTTATTCCATACTCCAGAAGATCTGTAATTTAATATGAAGTTACAGTGCAAATTCAATTTTATCCTGAGAACTATAGAGTAATATCTTCCAGCACAATCTAAAAGCAAGGAAAAGTGAAACATGTTAGCCTGTAGCTTTGAATGGATGAGCCATCACCCCATCAATACTATCATCTCACTCAAAGAGAAACTGGAAAAACTCTAAAAGCAAAGCACGCATGCTTGAAATCTATGCATCCCTTTTATTCACACAGGCTACAGTTATCTCAATGTCAGCGTGATATTTGCTTAGAAAGGTGCATAGGTCTCTTCTTCACTGGCATAATTTTCACAATGACAATCAGCAATTTCCATACCCTTATGTTTTGTTTCTAGTGTTTTCCTCTATCAAGTTGAAGCTAAAGACTTAACTGTGCACCTCACTAACAGTTTCAAAGTAAATCCAACAATTTAGAGGCTTGGAAAAAAAGTAAAACAAGTAAAAAAGACAAGTTTTCGTTTTGCTTTTTTTGGGGGTTTTGGGTTTGTTGTTGTTTTTTGTTTGTTTTTTCTTCAGCTGTTTGTGGTGCATTGATTTCCAGCTTGCGCATTATCTTACTGAAATTTCTTGCTGGTGTATTTACTCAGAGAAACAGAATCCTGGTCAGTTCTGTAAGTTATAATGCACCTTCACTGGCAAAAATTGACTGCAATTTGAAGACACAAAGATGAAAGATAGAAACATCACATGGTCGTAACTTCAGATACAGAAGTCATTTGTACAATCCAGCACAAAAAAAAAAAAAGCCAAGTTCCAAAGTTTGGTGTCTGTCAGGTCTGTCAACAACCCTGAAGCAAACTGCATCCTGAAGACAGTGAATTTGATTCACACAAGCAGGTCTGATGCTGAAGGAGGAGAGGCATAACCTGAATAACTGGTAACTTTTACTGCCTTCAGCTATTTGCACAAACACACCACAACGTGCAGTGTTTCAAAGCAAACAAAAACCTGATGGTTCCAGGTATGATGCTATCTGCTGCTGTGGTCTTGCAGCTGTTGAGCTGTCCACTAGGGGCTGTGCAGACATTCCAATGTTACTGGTCTTATACCGTGCCATTCCCACCTCATTATTAAGCATGATGAGAATACAAATGTACAAGACAAAGTCAGCAAACCTTCAGTGATAACATGCTCATTTTCTCACTAGTAAGTTTTTTTTTTTGTCTTTCCTCCTTCTATAGAAAAGAAGCAACGTTATTTTTAGTTTTAACATTAAAATGTTCTATTTGAATGTTCTGCCATGAAAGGAACTGTTGCTACCTTTGCTATAAATTTGAGTCACAAATATGTCCCCTAGGGGTCCACTTTCTCCAGTCCGTCAGTTAACGTAGCTTCTTGTTATGTACTTGTGTAAACAAAGTCGTGCAAAATAGCTGAAGGTAACAAACAGTATTTAGAATTGAAGCACAGTCCCAGTGCTGGAAAATACAATGGCTTTGTACAGCCTACAGCATAAGCAAACTTGAATTGCACAGAGAAACCTGGCAAAGAGGTACGTGTAGTATTACAGCAGTATCTGGAATGCAGCTCTGATGAAAATCAGTAGTTAGGATTCCAAATGTTTCAGACATTTGGAGTTGAATGATCACCTATAACAAACAAATGCATACGGTATTTTTTTTTTTAATTGCAGAATTAAAAATGAAGTTGTAAGTCTGGTATTTGTGGCAACTCCAAGTCTACCTTTAGTTTCCGTGCTTTTTTCTCTCAAGGAAGTTTAAAGTTGTCGACACCAGATTATGTTGCACACTAAACAAATAAGACAAATTCTTGTCAAGCAAAGACATTATTCTGAAATCTATTAAAAATAATTAATTGGTTCTTTCTTTTCTCAGTTGGGGAGATATCATCAAAATTCCATCAGATAGCATTCTTCAGTGCAAGTATTAATAAAACAAAAGATTCAATCAGCATTTTTACTTACCAGGATGTCCTTCAGCAACAGATTCTGAAGTGAAAAGAAATCGTTTTTCTTTTTTTGTGGTATGAATAGGCATGTCTTGGTACCTTTAGTGAGCCTGCAATGAGAAAGACCTAAAGCAACTTAACTATAGAACAAGCACAAGCAGAATGTGAGGTGAAAGGGCTTATGTATCTATGCAATATCTGATGTCATAGCTTCTGTGTGTTTGTGCCTCAGGTGTTTAATAGATTAAGACCTATCTGTGTGGATTTTACAACGCACTGCTACAGGAACTCCTTTCATAAGACCTACATGTGTTTCGTTGACTATTGTCCTGCTAAACTCTGCAGAGTTCATATGAAACACGAACACAGCTAAACCAGAATTCAGTGCTTTTGCACACTTCCCCAAGCCTCCATCCTTACTCTTTCTTCTAAGTGCAAATAAAAAGCACTTCAAGATAGTAACAGCATAGAGATTCTAGCTGAATTTTTAAGGGCAAACAATGCTTTCACCTAGGCTTAGTATCCATGCATTGTACTCAGATGCACTTGTGAACTGCTATTCTATCTTTATGTGAGAACAGGTTTTCCTAACAGCTTCATGTGGTAAGCTGTGCTCTTCTTCCTAAATACAGTTTGTGTGAGTGGCTGAGTGAGGAGCTGTAGAACCACCAACAACATCATCTGTAGAAACAGTGTTGGAGACAGTTGGTTCATTATAATTTACCTTGAATTTTGAGACAGAAAGCTATGCCCTAGCTCAAAAGATCCTAAACTTGTCAGAGAGACTGAGAGGTCAGTCTCTTGGAATTCATCTTACTGATGCCTTTTGTCCCACTGTGTGCCTTCATGAACTGACACTAGTAGCATACAGGTGGACTTGACTGAGTATCCAAGCTAAGCAGGGAGGTGCTGCCCTTCTGGATACACTGTCTGCCATAGGCTTGTTTCAGAACACACTCGACAGTACACTGGAGCACCTGAGTACAGCACAGTGTTGCAAACCTACCCAGGAACAACAAGAGGTGTCTGGTCTTAAAGACCCTTGTTCTGCTGAGCAGCTCTAAACCACTGCAATACATTATGTCCAGCTCAGCTTCTTTAAAACAGTAGTTATTTCTGAAAACATTGCTCCATAACCTAAGCATGCTAAACAGCAGCAAGAGTGCAGGTACCACTTCAGCTACAACTGAAGGCATCACACTGGCTATCACAAGCAGGGCACAGTCTCTAACAGGCCACCAGCATAAGACATGTGCATTCATATTGCACATGTTGCACAAGGAAATCTTCACTGCTACAAAGAAATGTACCTGTGCTTCAAGACACTACCCACTAATGAGGTATATGAGGTAATAATATTAAAGAAGGTAAAGCACTAACAGAAACAAATCAAAGCCATCCCTCAAAAAAACAAAGCAGAGTCACACTTCAGCTGTAATAATGTCTGGAGAAGGTGCTGCCTAAATGTTACTCAAGTGATAGCTAGCGTGCTGCAGCAGGCTGGTCGCTTTTTGTGAAAATCACTGCTCTACAGAGTGATACATGAACAGGAGATTTGGTTGGTGGAAAGAGACCATCTGCACCCCCCTGTTTGCTTTCTTTTTTTTTTTTTTTTTTTTTTTCACCTGTCCTCAGAGGACATGGATTGCTTAAGTGTGTGTGAAGGAGAGCAATAAAAATTATTGATTTACACCACAGTTAATGATTATCAGAAAAGCCTGATGAAATCTATTAACTCATTTATTTCATTACCTTTCTTTACCTTCAGAATTTATTACAATAAAACCAAAATTAAACTAGTCTTACATAGATTTTTGTTCCAGGAGGTTTTTCAGTTCTGCACAATAAATGTTCCTTGAGCTCAAGTTACATATTTCATTAAATAGTTTATAGAAAGCACCCAAAAATGTTCATATGAAGAATTTCCATCTTCTCCTCCAGGAATTCACATTATGCTACAGTCTGCAATACTCATGCTTTACATTGTGCCATATATACTATTCTCATTCCTGATATGCTCTTCAACATGTTTTATAATGTTGAATCATAGAATGATAGAATGGTTTGGGATGGAAGGCACCTTAAAAATCACCTAGTTCCAGCCACCCTGAATGGATAGGGACACCTCCCACTAGACCAGGCTTCTCTAAGTCCCATCCAGCCTGGCCTTGAACACTTCCAGGGAGGGCGTATCCACAACTGCCCCATCCAACCTGTTCCAGTATCTCACCACCCCCACAGGAAAGAATTTTTTCTTAATGTCTAACCTAAATATCCCCCTTATCAATTTTTAAATCATTGCCCCTTGTCCTCTTGCTACACACCTGTGCAAAAAGCCTTACCCCAGCCTTATTGTGGGCCCTCTTCAGATACTGTAAAACTGCTATAAAGTCACCTTGGAGCCTCTTCTCCAGGCTGAACAACCCCAACTTCCTCAGCCTGTCTTCATAGGGGAGGTGCTCCAGCCCTCTGATGATTTTAGTGACTCTCCTCTGGACATGCTCAAGGAGCTTTATGTCTTTCTTATGCTGGGGACACCAGAACTGGACACAGTACTGCAGGTGGAGTTTCAAAAGAGGAGAGTAGAGGGGGAGATTCACCTCCCTTGACCTGCTGTCTGTGCTTCTTTTGATGCAGCCCAGGGCAGAATTGGCTTTCTGGAAGAGTACCTTAATGGCCCATGTTGAGCATCTGCTCCACCACCACCCCCAAGTCCTTCTCCTCAGGGCTGTCCGCAATCCTTTCTCCTTCCAACTTGTATTTTTGCATGGGATTGCCTCAACCTGGGTGTGGAACCTTGCATGTGGGCTTGTTGAACTTTATGCAGTTTGCATGAGCCCACTTCTCTAGCCTGTCAAGGTACCTCTGCATGGCATCCCTTTCCTCCAGTGTGTTGACTTCACCACAGTTTGGTGTCATCAGCAAACTTGCTGAGGATGCATTCAATTCCACTGTCCATGTCACCAACAAAAATGTTAAATAGCACCTGAGTACTGACCCTTGAGGAGCACAACTCATCACACACCTCCATTTGGACATTGATCACAACTTTTTGGGTGCAATCATACAGCCAGTTCCTTACCCTGTGACTGGTCCATCTATCAAATCTGTGTCACTCCAGTTTAGAGACCAGAGTGTCAGTGGGACAGTGTCAAATGCTTTGCACAGGTCCAGGCAGATGTCATCTGTTGTTCTGTCTTTGTGCACTTATGTGACCCCATCATAAAAAGCCACCAAATTAGTTGAGGCAGGAGTTGCCCTTAGTGAAGCCATGCTGGCTGTCACCAATCAGCCTTCTATTGTTCACATGCCTGAGTAGAGCCTTCAAGAGGATCCATGGAGGAGGATCCATGATCTTGCCAGGCACAGAGGTGAGACTGACTGGCCTGATGCTCCCTGGGTCTTCTTTTTTTCCATTTTTGAAAATGGGGGTTCTGTTTCCCCTTTTCCAGTTAGCAGGTACTTCACCATGCCATGACTTTTCAAATATGATGGACAGTGGCTTTGCAACTTCATCTGGCAGTTCTTTCAGGAGCCGTGGGTCCCATGGACTTGTTCACCTTCAGGTTCTTTATGTGGTCTCAGACCTGCTCCTCATCTACACTGGGGGATCTTCCTTTCCCCAGTCCCTGCCTTTGGCTTCTGTAACATGAAGAGTGTGCCCAGAGACTTTGCTATTGAAGACAGAGGCAAAGGAGTCACCTTGGCCTTTTCTGCATTTTGGATGACCAGCTCTCCTGTTTCCTTCTGGATTGGGCCCACATTTTCCCTAATCTTCCTCTTATTATTGACATATCTATAGAAATTTTTCTTGTTTTAACCCCCCTTGTCAGATCCAGTTCTCTCTGTGCTTTTGCTTTCCTAACCTGATCTCTTGCTTCTCTGACTACTTCTCTGTACTTCTCCCAGGGTAACTGGTTTTGCTTTCATCCTCTGTAAACTTTGTTTTTACCTTTAAATGAGTCAAAGAGTTTCTTGATAATCAATGCTGGCCTCCTGGCACTCCTGCTTGCCTGTTTTGTCCATCTATGGTCTTTTTTTCTGGTAGAGATACAGGACCTGTAGGGGCTGGGCCAAAAAATTCTGCTTTGAAAGATAAATGTTACCATGTGGACCAGGTTCAATGCATATGAAGAGCTGCTGCAGCCAGCAGCACAAGAGGAACAAGAGGTGGGCTGAAGGCTTGACACTGCCTGGCACACAGCAGCGTTTTGCTGTACCTGCCCGTGTAACAAGTTTTGGGGAATATGGCCCTTCAGCTGCCATCACCAAACTCTCCTGGCATATGGTCTTCTTTTTTGAAGGGCGCAAGAGTGCACAAATCTTTCCCTTTAAATTTATGTGGAGCACTTCCACTTCTCTTGGGATGGGATTTGATGAGGCGTTGCTTGATACATGGTCTGATGTGCAAAATTGGATATGAGCACAGATGAATGCTGCATCTTTTTTCCTAACAAAAGTTGTCTGTTGGATATATGTAGTTCAGCTTTACTAAATTAACCCCAAAGAAGGGTAGCATCCCTTCTTATTCCTTTGAATCTTACCCATTTCAGTGCTTATCCTCAGTTCTCCCAGTTTCACATTGTGCATTTTATTCACAGTGTATTTTCCTTCCTAGGCTGTATTGGATGTGTTGCTGTTCTTGTGTCTTTCCTGTGCTAGATGCCTTCCTCATATTTACTATCATTTGCAGCTTCTCACTGATGGAAGTAAAGTTAAAAAGGAAGTTGGAAGCACCTAATTCCTGTGGTGAAGTTGTCCTTTAAATTCTATCTAACCATTGTTAAAATTTGTTGATAACTTGTATATACCCTTTCTGTTGTTGTTTAGGAATGGTTTCTAATTGGACCAAAATTCCATCACCACTTTTCAAAAAAGTTGTCATTGTGCTGATAGATGCTTTGAGAGACGACTTTGTATTTGGATCCAAAGGTAAACAGTTCATGCCATATACAACACAAGTTGTTGAAAAAGGGACATCCTACAGTTTCATTGCTGAAGCAAAACCTCCCACTGTGACTATGCCTCGGATTAAGGTAAGTGGGTTTTTTCCCCTTAGGAGGGTACTTCCATTTAAGAAAGTTTTGAAGGCTGGGTGTTTCATACGCATGCAATTGGCATAGGGAGCAGGTTTGCTGGGCTACTGCAAACTGGCTGAGACGTGCTTTGCTATAGTTGTGCCTGTAGTAAGAATCCTGACTTGCTGTGTCTCAGAGGATCTTCCTGCCTTTTGGCTGTGTCATGAAAATACTTGATCACCCAGGCTTCTCTGTGATAGATCTGAGTGACATTTCTTGCACTGAAGAAGCTGAGAGAGTGAGCTCTGGGAGGTCAGCTAGAAGGATACTGGGAGTCAGGGGGTGGCAGTCTGGTGACACCTGAGAGGTGGACTTCATTACATTTTCCAGAAGATTCTTAATTACACTTTTGAATATGTTACCACTGTTACTGCTGTGTCAAGTCAGTTTACTAAGGAATTCTAAACTGTGTTTTTGGTGATTTAATGACCAGTAAGTTAAGTGAATTTCAGCTGGCTTACAAAACTCTTTTGATGCCAAGTAGTTAACAGAATATTGCTTTTAGTTCTCTGTAAAGAAAATATTATCTCTGATGTCAGCTATCACTGTGGGGATGGGATGTGGCAGCTGCTGTTCTTTACTGAAAATATAATTCCTGTGCCTGCTGCTTCATTGCTTCCTCTTATACTGTCTTCTGAATATTGGAAAATTTTTGGTTTCTGCTAATATATCTCTATTCTATTCTTGTTTTATGTAGGCTTTGATGACAGGTGGCATACCTGGTTTCATTGATGTTATTGTGAACCTCAATTCTCCAGCTCTGTTGGATGATAACCTGATATGGCAGGCAAAAACAGCTGGGAAAAGAATAATCTTTTATGGTGATGATACTTGGGTTAAATTGTTTCCAAAACATTTTGTGGAATATGATGGAACAACATCCTTTTTTGTGTCAGACTTTACAGAGGTGAGAGGATAATCTCAGATTAAATAATCTGAGTCAAAATACACAGTGGCACCTTCAAGAATGAATGAGTAAAACTGACCTTGCTCTGAAGTGCAAGCCTTGCAATTAAATAGAAATATATGTGTTTTCAGTGTTGGCGATGTGGAGTTGAATGTCTCAGTCGTGGGAATTGTTTGGATGATACAGTGACAGACCCTGTGTTACTGTGTAACTAAACTAAACTACTGTGTCCTAAACCTATGATATCCTCACAAAACCTGTGGCAGAAAGTTAGATCGCTTCTTTGGTTAAAAATTACACTATCCATTTCTTAGTTCACTATCACATTTACATTAGTATGTATTGTATTTTTAAAAAACTCATTAATGTGTAATCTTGGTTTCTTAGAGGCGTGCTTTCTATAGTATTTATAGTTGCTTTTATGAGTTGCAGTATGAGTAGTGTTTAAGGAGGTTATCAAAGAGGAAGCATAGACAGTAAATGAAAGGAATTGTGAAAAATCATATTTTGGGCACACTGAAAGAGTAAATAATTAATATTTTTCACCTTTATGATTTGAAAAACCTCAGGCCATTGCCCTGCTGCTACTGATGTCAGTATTTTACTACCATGTTTTTTTTTTAGATAGCTATATCCAGGGTAATATCTGAAGTGCTGTTACATGTGAAATTATGTAAGGGTTGTTAATATTCAGGGAGAAATATGTGCTACTAGAAATAAGCTGTCAACCTAAGCAGGAGAACATGCAGCTTCCAAATATTTTTTCTTTCCCGCTATGTTGTTGTCTTTTTTCTTACAGCAAGGATGATCTTTTTGTGTTTGCATAGCAGCAAAAATAGAGTTGAAAGAGCAAGAGGGATTTTTTTTCTCCTGTGCTTCCAAGCACCAGTGAGAGGCTTTTCTCACACTTCTTGTGAAGTGATAAATCAAGAGTGTGAAGTGACTGAAAATTTCTTGAAATAGTTTGAAAAAGTATCTGTGGAAGCATAGGAACCCATTTTCTCTATGCATAATCTGATGCCTCATAAACAGAAAGCAGTGAAATGAATCTGTTTAGCAAGATGTATTTTTTTGACTGTCTGGCATTTGCCTAAATTGACATGAATTTTTTTCTTTTTTTTCTTTTTTTTCTTGGTAACATTGTGAGCGATTGTAATTCTCATTGGCTTCTACAGAATTTTCATGGGTAGTGTGTAATTTTTCTTTGCTTTTTAGAAGAAGGAAATTATTCTTACCTTTTAATTGGTTTCCTTTTATTTCTGAGGTTGATGATAATGTTACCAGGCATTTGGATAGAGTGTTAAAGAGAGAAGACTGGGATCTCCTAATACTGCATTACCTGGGACTGGACCATATTGGACATATGACCGGACCAAACAGCCCATTAGTGGGACCAAAACTTCATGAAATGGATAACATCCTGAAAAAGATTCATATTTCGCTTCTTTCAAAGGTAATATAGCTCCTTGGGTCAATGTCTCTTAGTTGTGGACTAACATTAAAATGCTTGCTTGTTTGTCTGTGGTAGCTTGTTTATACCTACACCAAAGTGGTTATTCCTCTGCTCTTTTCCTTCTCTGGCCATTCTCTAGGGAACAGTATAGTCTAGCATTTTTAAAACTTTACTGGCTGACCTTAGTAACATCTCTAAGCAGTATTTTCTGATGAGCTGTGGGAAATAACTCCCCCTTAGTGTGCAGAAAGAAGAAAGGAATGCATGCCAAAATTCTTTAATTGCTTATGAGTGGAACTGGTGCTTGGTATCCTTTCTTATAATAGGATTCAGGAGGAATCACGTGGTTTTGATTTCTGCAGTTCTGAAGGCATAGCTAATTCTTAGATATTGAGAAGATTCAAATGGAAATAGTGATTGTAAACAGCATTTTTGTTATGTTTAATGTAGCACTTGAATTGTGAAATCTGAACCTGTTTTTAGATTTGGAAATATAAGATGTCGCTTACCTAAATAGTCTAGATGTTGAAATACCAAGTCCTACTTCCAAGTGGCCTGAAGATTTTTTCTTGTATGTTTTTGGCAACTGCAATTCAGAGTAGTTGCTCATAAAATTTCAATAGTATTTTTAGACAAATGGATACTACTGTATGAAAAAAGAGGTTAAAACCTGCTTATGGAAGTTATAATCTCATGAATGTTGCAGTGTTTTTGCCACATATCCATATATGTTTTAGTTAAGCTTTTTTTTTTTATATTTTGTGTTTAGTTTTAGTTCTGCCCAATATATGCAAGCCTCTTATTTCTGTTTTGAGTACAGAAACATTAAAAACACTTCACTTTTGGATACAGCGGGTACTGGCAATAACTAGAGATGATAAAGCTGCTTTGTTATGGAATTACAATGTTTATTTTTGCTGTCTTTGATTTGTTCAAATTGTTGGTCAGGCCCCAGTTATGCTTCTCTTTCTCTTTATTTGGAAAAATAAACATAATTTCCTATCAGTCCGATCAGATTTCTATTCCAAAAGCACTTGAGATACTAGAAACAATTAGAAATAGGATTGTATTTTTTTATTAGATTAATGTTTGTAATAATAACTCTGCTCTCCGTTGCTGGAAAAATCCTTGCAAGAATACTATTGAATAGAGTGGTACCTGCTATGGCAGAGGAAGTTCTACCTGAAAGCCAGTGTGGTTTCAGAGCCAAGAGGAGTACTACAGACATGGTATTTGTACTCAGACAACTGCAAGAGAAGTGCAGGGAACAGAACAAAGGTCTTTATGTGACATTCATTGACCTCACTAGAGCTTTTATCACTGTGAGCAGAAAGGGCCTGTGGCAAATCTTGGAATGATTAGGATGCCCCCCCCCAAGTTCCTTAAAATGATCATCCTGCTACATGAGGATCAGTGGGGCCAAGTCAGATATGGTGATGCACTCTCTGAATCCTTCCCAATAATCAGTGGTGTGAAACAAGGTTGTGTTCTCCCACCCACTCTGTTCACAATCATCTTCAGCATGGTGCTTCAAGAGGCCACGCAGACCTTGATGAAGAAAATTGCATTTACATCTGATATGGTACTGATTGGAGCCTGTTCAACCTGAGGTGATTGAAGGCCCACACCAAGACCCTAAGTCACCATGTCCCAGAGCTGCTTTTTGCTGATGATGCTGCACTCGTTGCTCACACAGAAGCAGCTCTGCAGTGCATAACATCCTGCTTTGCAGAGGCTGCAGATCTTTTTGGGCTGGAAGTCAACTTGAAGAAGACAGAAATTCTCTACCAGCCTGCACCACAGGAAGACTTCCATCATCCCCACATCAAATTGGTGAGTCAGCTAAAGACAGTCCAGCAGTTCAGCTATCTGGAATGCATTATTTCCTTGGATGCCAAGATCAATAAAGAGACAGACAATGGATTAGCAAAGGCACACAGAGTATTCAGAAGACTTCATAAAAGAGTCTGGAGCAATAAGCACCTGAAGTACAAAGATCAGAGTCTACAGATCCATTATTCTGTCTACTCTTTTATATGGGTCTGAATCATGGGTCATCTACTGCCACCACCTGCAACTCCTTGAGCGCTTCCATCAGTGCTGCCTCCGTACAATCCTAAACATCCACTGGACTGACTATGTGCCCACTGTTCCCACTGTTCTGTCCTTGAACAGGCAGGGGTCACCAGTATGGAGGCCATTCTACTGAGGATGCAGTTGTGATGGGCAGGGCACATCTCCAGGATGGAGGATCACCTCCTCCCTAAGATTATGCTCTATGGTGAATTCTGCTACTGCCGTAGCAGAGGAGCCCCAAAGAGGAGATACAAGGACTCCCTGAAACAATCCCTCAGCTTTGGCCATATTGACTGCCATCCCTGCTCCACTCTGGCCTCCAGCTGGGAGACATGGAGACACCATCCCTGACACTGCTGCCTCCTTTGAGAGCACAGTAGAATCACTCTTGAGGAGAAAAGACAGTGCAGAAGGAACTGTGCCTTGGCTCTCCCCTCTGAGTCTCCCCTCAGAGACTCTGCTGGGCCTTTTGCAACTGCACTACCTGTCCCACATCAGCCATCAGCACAGGAGAGCCTTCTGAAATCTTCATTCATGAAGCCAGGCCATGATGATGATTTGTGGTAATACTAGTTTATCATTTATGTTATATTAAAAACTCAACAAAGGTGCAGAAATAACTTCTTGACACAGCTTGTGGGGGAGCCAACTAGGAAATGCACCCTGTTGGACCTGCTGCTTGTGAACAGAGGACTTGTGGGTGGTGAGACACTTAGAGGCTGTCTTGGGCATAGTGATCATGAAATTACAAACTTTTAAATGCTTTTAGATGTAAGAAAGGTTAGCAGAGCTTCTAGTTTGGACTTTGTAAGGGCAGACTTTGGCCTGTTCAGGAGATTGGTTGAGAGAGTCTGTTGGGAAGGGCAAAGGAGTCCTGGAAGGATGGATCATCTTTAAGAAGAAAGTCTTGAAGACACAAGAGCAGGCTCTTCTGTGTCTCCTTCTACCAAAAGATGAGCTGGAAGGGAAAGACTGGATTGGCTGAACAGAGAGCTTTGGCTGGGACTCTTGAGTAAGAAAAGGAGAGGTTTTGACCTTTGGAAGAAGGGGCAGGCAACCAAGGAGGACTACAAATATGTTGTTAATCTATGCAGGGAGAAAATTAGAAGAGCCAGAGCCCAACTAGAACTAAATGTTGTTGTTGTTTAAAAAGACATTAATAATATGTTTCTACAAATACATTAACAACTAAGGGGAGTTTATTGGATGTGGGAGTAAATATAGTGGCAAAGGCTGAGGAAAGGGCTAAAGTACTTAATGCCTTCTTTGCCTCAATCTTTAGTAGCAGAACCAATTGTTCTCCAAGTAGCCAGCCACCCTGAGCTGAAAGTTAGGGCTGAGGAGAAGAATGGAGCCCCTGTAAGCCAAGGGGAGATGGTTTGCTACCTGCTACACCACTTAGAGACACTCAGAAGTCTATGGGGCCAGATGGAATTCAGGCAAGGGTACTGAAGGAGCTGGGGGAAATGTTCTCCAAGACACTTTCTATTGTCTTTCAGCAGTCCTGGCTAACTGGGGGGGTCCCTGATGGCTGGAGAATTGAAAATGTGACACCTATACAAGAAGGGCCTGAAGTGTGGATGTTCTCTACCTTGATTTTAGTAAAGCCTTTGCCACAATTTCCTGCAGCATTCCCCTGGAGAAAGTGGCTGCTCATGGCTAGGACTGAAGTAGCTTTCCCTGAGTAAAACAGTGATTAGATGGCTGGTCCCAGAGAGTTGTGGTGAATGGAGTTACATTCAGTTGGTGGCTGGTCACAAGTGGTGTTCCCCAGGGTCTGGTACTGTGGCCAGTCATCTGGACAACAGGATTGAGTGCACCCTCAGTAAGTTTGCAGATGACACCAAGTTGTGAGGCAATGTTGGTTGGCTTGAGGGTAGGAAGACTGTGCAGAGGCATCTGGACAGACTGGAGCTAGGGACTGAGGCCAATTGTGTGAGGTTCAAGGCCAAAATTTGGGTCCTGTGCTTGGTTCACAGCAACCCCATGCAACGCTACAGACTTGGGAAAGATGTCTGAAAAGCTGCACAGTGGTGTAAGACCTGGGTGAGTTCACTGACATCTGAATATGAGCCAGCAGTGTGCTGAGGTGGCCAAGAAGTCCAACAGCATCCTGGCTGGTGTCAGAAATAGTGTGGCCAGAAGGACTAGGGAAGTGATTGTGTCCCTGTACTTGGCACCTTGAATACTGTGTTCAGTTTTGGGCATCTCACTGCAAGAAGGACACTGAGTTGCTGGAGTATGTCCAGAGAAGGGCAGCGAAGTTGGTGAAGGGTCTCAAGAACAGATCTTATGACTGAGGGAATGGAGGTTGTTCAGTCTGATGAGGGGAGACCTTGCTTTCTACAACTACCTGGGAAGAGGTTGTAGTGAGATGGGTGCTTGTCTCTTCTCCCAAGTAGCACACAATAGAACAAAAGGAAGCAGCCTCAAGTTATGCCAGGGGGATTTGGAATGGATATTAGGAAAAATTTATTGTCAGGCTTGTCAGAAACTGGAACAGGCTGTCCAAGGAAGTGTTTTGATTGCCATCCTTGTAGGTTTTTTAAAGACATTTAGATGTGGTGCTTAAGGACTTGGTTTTAGTGGTGGACTTGGGTGGTGCTAGGTTAATGGTAGTCAAAAATGGTTATATTATTCTATATTTCTAAATTGAGGGGGGGAATACTTCTATGCTGCTGGTCCTGGACTCATGTTTTTCTTCCCACAGTATGACTTGCATCTAATCACTCAGTCAGTTTCTTGTGACTTTGTGAGGGTTTTTTAAAAAAACTTTGTGGTTTTTTGTATCATACTGTATTTTGTATTTTTTTGTATCTTTGTTTTTTGTGATGTATTTTGTAACATACTGACAAGTACTTTAGATACATATGTGTGCCTTAACTGTTAAAAATGAATGTTAATGCATTGCTTTCAGTTGTAGGCATTTCTTATAATCTGCCTCAGGTGTTTGAGCCAATTTTAAAAACAGAATTTATTTTGTGAAATATTAATGAGTAAAAACCATAAAGATAATGACACATTATATATACGTATCTTGTTTGTACAATAACCAAAATTTATTTATGTGACATGCAGGAAGAAGATTCTCTGCCCAATTTGCTAGTTGTTTGTGGTGATCATGGGATGTCTGAAACAGGTAGTCATGGTGGTTCTTCAGAAGGAGAAGTTCTCACACCATTGCTGTTTATCAGCTCTGCTTTTGAAAAAAGAAGTGGTAAGAATTGAAACAGCATGACCTCTTCTAGAACGCCTTGCCATCTCTGATATAAATTGGATCTAAAATTCTTTTGGAAAAGTGCTTTGGTTTGTTTTACAGTTATGTGGCAAAGCCCATTCTGTGTGACCTAAAATTCTGCTTTTGCTAGAGTTTGCTTCTGTTTCATGTTGAAACCATGAAGTTTTCTAAAGGCTGAGAACTGGGTATTTCTCAGAGATAAACTTTTTGCTGCACTATCTTACTTGAGTAAGACACCTCATAAGATCTTAAGTAGGGATCTTGGGATACTGGTAAATAGGATTAGAAGTAAAACCCTATTTGTAACGAGTTCTAAGTTGTGGGGTTTTTGGCCAGGATATTTCCCTGGCCTCCATTCTTCCCTCTCAAACAGCCAGCATAGAGGAGTTAACAATTTCTAATAATAAAAGTAGCAGAAAAGCAGAAGAATCACTCTTGTGAAAGCATAAGAGGTGACAACAGTGACAACATCACTATTGATAGCTAAGCACTAAGGAAAGAAACTGCAGCCTAAGTGTACTTACTGTATAATCGGGCAGTTGATTTTAAATCCCTAATGTGAGTTTATCTGTTTCTGAAACTAATTTTCCACTTGTATAATACAGTTTAAGGTAAGAGGCAAGAAGGGAATGGTTTGCTAGAGAATCTTTAGTTTAATTTGTAAAGTCTTGATTAAATAAGCTCCTTGTCTGAGTGAATTGATGAAATGTAGTTGTAACAGGAGTATTTTCCTCAATATAATAACTCCTATAATAATAATAATAATAACTATGCCTTTTGTTCTGCCTCTTGCTCATTTCCATCTGATTTTCTTGCTTTAAAAGCCTGTTTGCAAAGCCTTGCTTTGCTTATCTTGCTGGAGGTTTTGCAGCATACAGAAGGTACCTTTGTCTGTCATTCATAAAGCTGTTATCTAGCTGCATAGTTTGAAAGCATAGTTTGAAGAGTCACTGGACTCTTTTCAGATATAAAATCAAAACTAAGCCAAGAGCTGACCAACGTTCTGAGGTAAGGTTTTGGTTTTTTTTTATGTTTCATCAGTGTGTGTTGATAACCAAGCCACGTGAGTGTAGATTCTGTAAATGCAATCTGTTGTTCTTTGGGATTACTTTCATTTAGGTTTAAAGTGAATGATACATTTGTAATACAGTGAATTACATCTATTCACCAGTGTTTTGGCGTCCAGTTAATGTTTTCTGTTGGTGGCCATGTAAATATCCAGCAGCTTGCTTCTCATTGCTACAGTAATCAGAATTCTAGTGACTGCTTCTTACAATCCTACTGTAAACAAAATGTACAGTCAGTAATTTGGTAAGCCTCAAAATAGTAATCCTGTGGGCTTTTTAGTATGCTGTCAGAATATTACTCATGTAGCCTTCTACAGAGATGTGTCACTCATAATTGCCTAAATGCTTTTGGTGATTTGGATTTTTTTAAAGAGTTAGGAACTTGCCTTGAGATAAAATCTATAAACTGCTGACATAGAGATACTCATGCAAAGAGGCTCTAGGGCTTATAAATGGCATTCTATATGAGCATGGGATTAATCAGAGCTGGATGAGAAATGAGACTTGTAGTGCTCTTAAAGGGAGCCTTAAGAAACATTAAACATTTTATATATAACTCTTTCAGTACTTCACTTAAGTCAAAACACACCATGCCTGGAGTTACAAAGAGAACAAACTAAAAGCACGGTAGGAAAGCACTTATGTAACTAGTAAAGCACCTAAAGAAACAATTAGCAAGACAAAAAAAGGTTACTTATGACAGTGAAATCTATGTAGGTGTGCAACTGAAGGCTAATCCCCTTAACTGCAGTAAGGTAATGGGATCCTGCAGAGAACCCTTTAAAAATCACTGTGACTCATGGATTTGGGCTTCAGCATTCTGCATCTGACCTGTAATTCTTTTTAGCTAGCAACGTGACAGTAATTGGATTTGGATCTTGGACTGTTGTGTTTATATCGAGTATATAGCAAGTCAGCTTTATTTTAAATTCTCATTCTTTTTTTATTCTTTAAATTGTTCTGCTGCAGTGCCTTCTGGTCTTTCTGATGTGAAAGTTATCAAACCCTCTTAGGATGCAGGCTGCAACTTGATATTAAGGTGATGTCTTGGACCATCTTTTTTTCTAGTTGTATAACATTTCTGTTGTTTTAACAGTAGTTGCTATCATTAAAGAGTATACTTGTTGAATATTGAATAAAATTTTGTTTTACAACAGCAGTTGAAGAAGATGACTTAGCTCCCTGTCAGTCACTTGAAACAGATGGTTGAACACCAATGAAAAAATTTGAACAAGATGCCAGCTATCTCTGGAGAAGTAGAATGGGCCTATTAATGAAATACTTCTTTTTGTTGTTGATTCTAGGTCCTCTAACCCAGCCTGAACTTGTGCAACAAACAGATTTAGCTAGCACACTGGCAGTAGGTCTTGGTCTACCAATTCCAAGGAACAGTGTTGGGAAGCTTATATTTCCAGTTGTGGGAGGCAAGTCAATGAGAGAACAGCTACGTTTTGTGCACCTGAATGGCTTCCAGCTGAGCAGACTGCTGCAAGAGAATACACCTGCATATGAAAAAGGTAAGTCAGATAAAAAAAAATAAATTACATATCCAAAAGGGTATGGTTCCTTAGGCAGTTTGGGCTTTTAGATCAGTATGGCACTGCAGATTAGCCATTCAGTTGAGAGTAGCACTTAGAGAAGTGAAGCAGAGTTCAGTTCTTACTGTAACCTACTCAAGCACACTGCTTCTGAATAAAGTTCTTTTAGTGACCAGTACTACTCCTAGTAGGCAACAGAGCTGAAACAGTGATTAAAGAGTAAGATTAAAGTAAAACTGCCAATGTAGTTAAATCTCAGTGGTTTCAAATCTGTTGGTTGTGAGGTATCCTACTTAGGGACTGGTTCTGAGCTATTCAGAGTAATTGCACAATGTAGTGAGTTCTCTATTTTGAATAAAAAGATGCTCCAGTTAAGCTGGGAAATAATTTAGAGTAAGTTATCTTTTTATTTCATTCTTATGCATAAATGTACTTGGAGTGAAAACCAGGATAACAGTAAAGTTGCTTATGAAAAATACACGAGTACATTTATGTGTGTGTGTGTATTTGGAAGAAAGGAATGAAAGACAAGTAGAAAAAATTAACCAAGCATAGCAAAATTTAGTATTTTGTTAGGAAGCATGATACCAACTGCTGTAACAAAAGCAAGTAAATATAATTATGTGAAAGAAATTGAGTTGTAGGATTAAAGAGAATATTTCACCATGGACATCAGAAGATGATGTTGTCTTAAATTGACTTTGAAACTTGAAGTCCCTGTCTCTTGATTTATAATCTGTTGAATCATTAAAATAACTGGATGAGAATGCAGAGCTGTGTTACAGCTATGAATAATTAAAGTGGATAATGTAAACTTTAGCAGGATGATCACTGTAGGTCAAGAACTAATTATCTTTCAGCATCAAGGCTTCTAACCATAATTAAACCCTGTCTAGGAGTCTAGCAAAACAAATGCAGCTTATGGCAGCAAAGTGTCAGTAGCAGGACCCATGCTCCATCTATTCTGATATTTTTTTCTGACAGGTTTCCTCACTTAAAGCAGTTGTGTCAAAGAGGAAACTCACCCTGTTGGTGAAGCTCAGGATGTGGCTGTATAGCTGAAAATTCCAGCACAAAACTCCATCTGAGAGTATTTCTGCAAGCACTGGCAGAATAGATTGAAGTTTCTACTAGCTTCTGGTTTGCATCTTAATTTTCATTTTAATTTTGTCCAGGAACAGCTTAATTTCAATTTGTAGCTTTCATCTGAGAAATTGAAATTAAAATTGCTGAGGATGGAAATCTGAGATATATTTATGCTACATGATTTTGACTTCAAACTGCTGTAGAGGTGCTACCTTACTAGAAAGGGGTTTGGAGGGCAAGGTGTTCATGTTGAGCAATCAAAGTTGTGGTAGCTTTATTTACAGACTCTTGAGGTGAATTCTGCCTGCTGCTGCTAACTTTATAGAGAGTTTTGCTTTTCTTAGTGTGTCCGAGATGTGCAAGGATGTAGCCTAAGGCTTTGGTCAGGATGATTAAGAATGGCATGGAAAAGAGATGTGCTGTTTATTGTAAGCTATAGCATAATGTATGCATTGATTTTTGGATCAGTGTTTGTTCCTTTTTTAATACAGAAGAAGTCATCTGTCAGTTGAGGGGAACTGCAGTCAGATAGGAAGGCCAAAAGACCTTACATGCTACTTCATGAAGAAACCATGGAGTTGCCTAGATTGAGCCACTGCAATGTTAAGGAAAAACTGGAACAGTAAACAAAAATATCTCCATCTTCAAAAATCCTAGCTTATATTAGAAATAGTGTGGCCAATTGGACTGGGGAAACAATTGTTCCCCTGTACTTGGCACTGGTGATTTCTCACTTCCAGTACTGTGTTCAGTTCTGGGCCTTTCACTACAAGAATGGCATTGAGGTGCTGGAGCATGTCCAGAGAAGGGCAATGATGCTGGTGAAGAGTCTAGAACACAGATCTGATGAGTCTGAGGAAAATGGGGTTGTTTATTCTGGAGAAAAGTAGGCTGAGGGTAGACCTTTGTCACTCTACAACTACCTGGAAGAAGGTCTTAGTGAAGTGGCTGTTGGTCACTTCTCTCAAGTATCCAGCAGTAGAACAAGAGGAAATAGCCTCAAGTCGTGCCAGGGGATATTTAGATTGGATATTGAGAAAAAATTCTTTACTGAAAGGGTTGTCAGACTCTGGAAGGAGCTGCCCAGGGAAATGGTGATGATGTTGTGACATCATCCCTGGAGGTCTTTAAAAGACATGTAGATACAGTGCTTAGGGAGGATTGGGCAGTTTTAGTTTTATTGTTGGAGTTGATGACCTTAAAGGTCTTCTCTAGTCTAAAGAATTCTGTCATTCTATGAAGTGTGTATTGAGTGTAGATGATAGATACCAAGAGCAGAAGGGAAGCCTTAACAGCTTGATTTTTTTGAAAAAAGCCTGTTTGAAACATACTCATTCACACCGTTGTGAGACATGAGGTTTTCTTCTGATAGAAATGTACACATGTAACTAAAAAAAAAATAAAAATGTCTGGAAATTAAGAGTGAAAACAGCTGGCAAAAACAAGGAAGATTAAAGAAGTATCTAGAAACAGACCTGAGGTTTCTGAGAGAGATTTTACTCAGTGTAACATAGGCATCTGTAAGTATCTAGCAGTGCTTCCCTCAGGTTCTGGACTGAATGGTTGTTTCTTTCTACACTTCACAATGTAATGGAGGATCATGCTTGAGAGCAAGCTTGATGTCATTATTAAAGGAAGTGTCCCCTGTTCGGTTTGGAACTAATCCTGAGCTTGTGTTAGCTTCATGTTTTGATTAAAAAGCTTGTGTTAGCTTCATGTTTTGATTAAAATAGTTTGGTTATTAATGGGAGGTTTGTATAGGGTAACTGGAGAAGTCAGCTTTACATTTTCAGTTCTGGTTCTATGTTTGTAATTTTTTTTTAACTGCCTGCTTCTTCTGACTTGGGACTAAGTGGAATTGTTACCAAACAGATGCTTGGGAGGCACAGCCATTTTGCCTTACATTTCACTTACCTCGTGAGTGTCCCATGCAGCAGTGACTAGCACACGTTACCCGCCACTTACTAAAATTCTTTTCCAACAACCCAGAACCTGTACTTCTGTACTCATGGCATACAATTGTGCCATGAAATTGTTGATTTCTCAAAGGAAACTGGGTAACCATGGTCCTTTGTTCCTTTCTGTTGGATCTTTAAATTATTCACTTAATGTGTACCAATGACACAAATCTGGGTTTGACTAGAACAGTCATCTTTTATAACATGGACAGAATGGGCTTGTTGGGCAGTAGCATGGAACACAGTAGACTGAAGTGAAATAATGCTAAAGGGAATGAAGAGAGAGAGTTGGAAAAAGGCATGAAAAGGGAGCAGGACAACAGGAGAAGACGTGAAGAGAATTTTAGATTTCAAGCTACAACTTGAATCCATTTCAGTGTTCTGTTTAATGAATAGGGTAATGTCAAATCTCAGTTTGATTGAAGCTCATTTTAGATGATCCTTTCTGGATTTCCTCAGAAATATGAATATTTAATAATGGAAGAGAAACTTTTGAGGGAACTGTTAAGAACTAGGGTAGTGGAATGAAAGTCACTGTGTTCACTGACAGCTGTCTCAATGTACAAGTGTTTGCTGCTGTCTGAGTTGTACTTTATAGCACATACCTGCAAGTGTCCTGCATAGTATGGTCATTGTGCTATGGAGTGTGTTAGAAGCCTTGGAAGACCAGGCTGGACATTCGGAGTTCAACACTGCTTTCTAAAATTTTAGTTCAACCTGTAGCAGTGGTTGTGTAGAAGCTGTCTTGCAGTGGTAAGAGACAATTCTTTCATAACTGTACAAGAAATGAACAGTGAATATTTCTGTTCTGTGAATAGAAATACTTCATCTTCTTTCATTTGAAATAAAATTAAAAGTGTTTCTGAATTTAGTAATATACTTTTGTTGAAAAGGCTTGAAGAACATGCTGGGTTTTTTTCCAGGTCTGATACATTGTTGATACACCACGAGGGAAAAGAAGGCATAACTTAAGTCTTTGTGACACCAAACTAGCTTCAGCCCTTCCTTTAATACTTGTTTTCTGAAACTGTACTGCAAATGTTTTGCACTACTCTTAGCCAAGATAAGTGTTGCAAGATGGGAAGATAATGATAGGCTTGCTACATCAAAATTTCAAAATGTGCCTTTTGTCCCCAAGTTGTTATTAACTTTCTAGTGAAATTGCAGGGAAATAGTAAGGAATATTAATGTGAAGTGAAACTAAGAACTTTTATGTTGCAAAAAATACAGATACACATTCACACATAGAACAAACTCCAGTCAGATGAATTTTTTGGACGTTATGCTCTTGCTCTCCTTATGTTGTTGACTGAATTTACATTGTGATTGCATACTGTACTCAGTGACCACTATTTTAAATATCATATGATATGTTAGATTGTGGGGTGAAGCATCTATATAATGAAAAGGGAAAACATATCTGAAGTGCTTTCAGGAACAACATTTTCCACGTTTGCAGAAAAATACAGAAACTGACCTAATTGTTCTGTTTTAAAGAAACGCTCTGGAAATTAAACTTACATAAAAAGAATAGAGTGCTTTTCAGTTGCATACAGGACCCCCAGTAGTAATTTTAGCAGAAGTTGTTTTAATTATGTTGGGTTTTTCTGTCATGTCTGAACAATAAGAATATAGTTCTTGTCACTGGTGAATGCACCCTTTTTGGGAAGTAAAAAGGCTATCAAGACTCATCTTTTTGTGTTGATAGGAGAATAAAATAGTATTGCCTTATTTCCTTTGAATCTTGAATCATTGTCTTTCTACATCTACCCTTTAGTGTGTATCAACCAGAATAGTAGGTATAAATAAAGGGTTCTGTGGAATAATCCACGAGGGGAAACACAGGTAGGAGAAAACCTACTGCTGCTGTACTTGCAAAGGATTTCTAAAATGTAGAATTTGATTGTTTGTTTCTTTTCTGTGTCTCCTGTTGTTCTCAGTTAAGCTTTTGATATAAATTTAGAGAGGGTAATGCAGGCATGTTTCTTCGGTGTAAGAAGGGAAGAAAAGAAACCATGCTATCTTTCTACATATATTAAAAAGCATACATTAAATTCCACAGAATTCAGTGATTTATTTATAAGATGTAAGGAGCTGATTTAAAATTGCTTCTTCCAGGAACATAGTCTAGTGCTTGTTCTCATCCCCAGTTCTGAAAGATGACCAGAGTTTTCGTATGTGTTAACAGTGTTCACCCACATTCCTGTTTATATAAATATGTGTTAGAAGAGTTAACCAAACCTACAAGAAAATATTAGCTAGTTTTAGACAACAGATGCTGGGTATTCTCCTTAATTTATTATTTCAAATCATAGAATCGTTTGGGTTGGAAAAAACCTTTAAGATCATGAAGTCCAACTGTTGACACAGCACTATTTGCTTGTTATTTGGGAGGAGAGACCAAAACCCACCTTACTACAGCAGCCTTCCAGGTAGTTAGAAAGAGCAATAAGGTTTCCCCCCAGCCTCCTTTGTTCCAGACTAAGCAACCTCAGTTCCCTAACGTGCTCATCCTAAGACTTGGGAGGAGAGAACTGTAGTTCTTTCATCAGCTTTTGTTGTCCTTCTTTGGACACATTATAGCACATTCATATAGCAATGAGCATTTGCTTTTTGTTTGCTTTGTGTTTATATTTTTTCAGGCCTGAAATTTTTTAGATGTAGATAGTCTGTCATTGAATCATCTTCTGCCACAGGACTCTGGCTTCTATAGGTCATGTCATCATCAGCTTTTTTCAATCAAGTTAGTCTGCAGGCCATCCTTACACTGTAAGAGAACAGTGTCAGTTTCACTGCTGAGCACTGCTGTGCTCCAGCTTCATGGTACAAAGACCTTCTCTGAAGCCAAACTATGCACACTAGCTTTTAAGTTTCCTATTATTGCTTCAAAATCTGACAACTTGTGTGTTTAACTTCATGTTACCAGCTGAATGTCATTAGCTGTGCAGCAAAATCAAGGGTCCTGGTAAGGTGTGTGTGTGTCTTCCATCAGTCCGCTCTTTGATCATTTTCCACTTACCTCGTACAGTATGGCTTGGATAAGGAGTGTTTCCAGTGGAAAAAATGACATTTTTTGGGATTTAAAGCATTTTAAGTTCATCCTGGAAGTAAGAGTAACAGATGTTTTAATATATTTGTCATTTCTAGGGGTATTGATATTTGTTCAGGTTAGGGTTTATTTGCCTTTATTCTGGATAACTGGCTTGTTATGTTCTTGCTGCTGGAAGATAATGTCACGTTCTATGTGTGAAAAAAGTTTTGCTTGATCCTCACATCAGTTTTGGGGGTTTTTTGGTACTGTGCAAGCCAATATATAAGTATGATCCCTGGTTTTCTAGAGATCGTATCCAGTATCATTTGTTCATGGATCCTGTTTTTTGTTTGTTTTTTTCCTTTTTTTCCCCTCCTGTCTCTTTAGATCCTGGATATGAACATTTTAAGATAGCAGAAAAGTCCCATGGTAATTGGATCAAACTTTATTTAGAAGGAAACAATTCAGAAATACTCTTAAATCTTGGCAAAAAAGTCCTGAAGCAATATTTGGAGGCCTTGAAGACTCTGAGTTCTTCACTGAGCAAACAAGTGGCACAATATGACATGTATTCGATGATGGTGGGGACTGTGATCATTATGGAGGTACAGATATACAACTTTCTGTGGAAAAGCTAAATGCAAAACCCTAACACTTTCAGATTTTTTATTAATTAGTGTACATTATTACTGTTCTTCAGAGTTATGTATGAAGTCCCAGAGTTGTCTCAGTCTGCTTCGATGAGATTAATACTCTTTTAGATTCTAACTTATCCTTTAAAATTATGCAAGGGAGCTCTTGATATAACCTACTTCTGTTTTGATGTCTTGGTGTAACTATTTACAATAAAGAGGCAGATGTGCTACAACTTAAATGACTTAATTGGAGTAGTGTTACTGAACTAAAAAAACAAACAAAAATGTGGCATGTAAGTTCCTGCTGGTTCCTCTTTTTCTACCAGTGTTTGTGTCTGCTCAGAACAGGCAATACCTTCTGTGGACAATTTACAGAATTCGACAAATTGTTCTTCATATGGGTACACTTAGAGCCTTGAAATAAATACTTGCTGTAATGGTGTTAGGTTGCCACTTCATATCTCATGTAAGAGTACATATAAGATATCTCATTTCTGGAATTTAAGTGGTTCTCTTCAGCTAGTGTCTTGAGCAAATCTCAAATACTGGAAATATCCTGTATGGTAATGCGTTGAGAACCATCCTGAAGGTTTACCATGCATGCCCACTGAACTTCTGTGTTCAGAAGCTTGCACTGACCTTTCAGGTGATACAAGTACCAACTTCTGTAAGAATAGTCCTTGCATTTGTGTGGTGCTATACAAGCCTGTGTAATTGCTGTCACACAGGTCCTTTTAAGTGCCTGGAATATATAACAGTACCTGAGCAACCATTTAGTGTTTGAGTCTCCGTTTCCCTGGCAGGGCTCCATGCACTCTTCTCTGTATATAAAGTGCATTTGAAATGGCTTTTTGGTAGACTGCTTAGTGGAGTTTATCACTATGCTAACCACTTCATGGGAACTGGTTCCACAGTTCCCTTGGGAGATGAGGTTCTAGGTTCTGTTCTCTCTCCACAGGTGTCAAATCTGGATGTGAACAAAGCGCAGTGCGAAACTAAAGCGCTTCTATTTCTTTTTTGTTCCAGTGTTTTGTGAATCTGTGTGTTCAGACTCTTGATGTATTTTTTTTTCTAGAATGCAGTTTTAAGTGCTTACTGTTTCTACAGACCTGAGATGTTTTACTCAGTGTCCCTTCATCAAAAGACACGTGAAGCTAATAGCCATGAAAGTTTTGATTGGCATGAGCTTGCTTAGCATCACTGTAAGACTCGGTGCAACACTGCTGCAGCTTTTTTCTTTTCTTTTCTTTGGTGCAGTACTCAAGAAATTGCTTTGTTTTCCAAAATCTTTTTATCTTGTATTTTCCTTTCTCACTGAATAAATAAGGGTAGGGTACCTCACAGATGACTTCAAATGACACCCGGCTATAAATGCCATTTATCCTTAATTTCAGATGAGGAGAATCCTCTGGGACATAATGGTTGTGGTGTATTTGCTCAAAGGAGATAGATCTCGAGTTGTAGAGAGCTACAATTCAATGATTTTCCTCTCATGAGAGTTGTCTTTTTTTTTTTTTTTTTAAGTTTAAAGTGCTATGTTAAAAAACAAGACCTAAGCCATTTTGATACTGTCAAATCTTGTATTTTCATGAAGTGAACTGTGTGAAGCAGAATATGAAGAACAAAGAAGACTACTGCACTGCATTGAATTATTTTCTTCTGTTTTACTGAACCTCACTGTATTGTGGGCAAAATTTTAGTCAGAGGTCTTCACAAGTGACAGTGAAAGATTACAAATTGGCAGTGGTCTGATATAGTTTTATCTTGATCTTTTTTCATCTTGCCCTTGGACAAGCTGATTGGTCTCAGTCTGGTGGTTGTTTCATGTGTGCCCCCTGCACAACGTTTCAGTTTGTGGCTGCATTTTCTCTTTACTTAAAAAGGTTTGTGCATGGGTAGTAGAACTGATTCATATTATTGATCTTTTGCAACAGTTACCTGAGAGGAAACCTGGAATTCTGCCTAATTTCTGTGCAGGTTAGAGCAACACAGAAGTAAATCCAATAAATCAAATTAAGATGAGGAGAGACAACAAAAATGAATATTTAAAAAGTCATAAGCTTGAAAGACAGCATACACTTCTGTGATAGCCTGAGAACTTTCCCTAGTCTGTAAGCTATGTAGCTCAGCAGGATTGCTGTGTATCACACATTGTGACTCAAATGGCTTTTGGCAGAATGTCCATGTAACTAACTTCATGGATTTACAGGTGACAAATAGTGGGTCAATTTTTTTTGCTTAGGAATTGTTTTGATACTGGGAGTTAACACTCCCATTTCTGCAGGAACTGAAGATCACATATGGGATCAGTGACCACAGATGAGGAGACTCATAGTAATTTTGGTAACTGTAAACATTTTGTTAGCTTGTGTGACCAAGCCCTTAATAAATGAAAACACAATCCTTGGTTATCCCATTTATGTAGTGATATCTTACCTGGGTTAAAAAATCCAGCATCGTTCTTCAAAGTTCTTTTTTTATGAAGGATGTATGCTAGCAGTGTTGTGTGTACAGCAACACTATGATATTTTGTGTGAATTTGCACACTGTGTTTTAGCCAACCACAATTCTTTATGTATTCATTCTCTCTTTTTTTTTTTTTTTTCCCCTAGGTTCTGCTGCTGCTTTTGCTCAGTGTTCCAAAAGCACTGAGCAGCCGGGCAGAGTTACAGGTGCCCCTGTCCACTCCACTATTCTCTCTGCTGTTTTACTTGATGTGGCTGATTCTGTGTGCAGTTCATGTCATTGTATGCACATCAGCAGAAAGTTTATGCTATTTCTGCAGTATGTCCTGGTTAACAGCCGTTGGAGTGATGATGCTAATTTCTGCACTCATGTGCAGTATTTTATCTACTGTTGCAAAGATCTTTGAGAATTCCAGACTTCCGCAGAGGGTGAGAGCATGCCTTAGTTATGGTTTGAAATGTTTTGCTTCCTTATGCCATACTTGCATATGAAGTTTTATAAAAGTTTTGTCTGTATGTGTTTAAATAAATTATTATCTGGAAGGTAATTTGAATAATTTAAATTTGTAATTGAAATGTAGTGTGTTCACTGTGGCATGAAACTGATAGCTATGATGAAGATCGTAGAAGTGCTTATTTTCACATTTAGAAATGTTCTAATTGTTGTAAATTATTTTGCAGTTGATTTTATGAAATCAGAAACAATTATGCTGTATAATACCATGCTGTTACACAGTGCTGTTTCACAACTGCAACTGAAGTGAGATGTGCTTTATTTTGCAACAACATATGCCAGTGATGATCTGTCCTTTCTCAAATGCTGCACTAACTAATGCTATAAAACTAATACGGAAATACTTCGCCAGTGCTCTTTCTTATGTTGGTATTCTTGATAATTTTTTTTTAAATAATTTTGAAACTGTAACAGATGGATTGAAATTAATCTGTATCTTCTCCTTTTTAAATTAAACTTTCTAATTTTTTTAAGTTTAAGAAATTGCTTTTGTTAGAATCTGCGGAATGCTCAGAAATCTCAGTTGTGCAAGCATGTAGTAGTTACCTAGTAGTAGTCTGTGAAGTACCTGGTGAGTTTTGTTGTTTCAAATAGAATTCAGCTAATTCCAATGAAGAATTTGCAGTGTCCTACTCTTCTTTCACTGTGAACTTAGTGTGCCAAGAACTATCAGTCAGATCATAAAACCAGCTTCTAGCTGTTTTTTTCTGATGTGCATTAGTCATATCTTTTAAAGGTCTCTGAAATTCAGTAACTTTAATGCTCATAGAGCTCTATTAAATGGTGCAACCTCTGTGCAGTACAGTTCTCTGTCAGTCTGGGTTTCTTTGAATCACTTTGGGGGTTTTAGTACCTTTTTGTAGTGTGTGATGATGTGTGGCAAGTACATTGCTTTGATAATACGATGATGTACTCCTGCGAACTGAAAAGCAAACTTTCTGACTTAAGAAACATTTAAAAACTGCTATATTTCACGTAATTCAGAAAATTCACTACTCCTGAATGAGATTAATATTGCAGTCTGTGCGGCTATATGCTGTAATTCCTGACCTTAATTATAAATTTAAATTATAATAAGACTGCTAATTTTTACTATCCAAACTGTATAATAATAATTTACTTTCTGTAATTTATGAATTTGTACTATTTCTTCTTAGAAATGATGCTTTCTGTGAGAAAGTCTTAGGCTAAAAGTAGTGCCCTTTTCTCCTGAAGATGGCTTCCCCCCATCAATTTTTTCATAGCAATTGATTTGAGTGTATTGAAAATGATTAAAAAAGGAATTGCTGATAGAACATGGTATTTCACTCTTTAAGTTTATATTTATTGACCACATAGGGTTTAAACTTGCTTGTTGATCATTCAGATAGACTGAAGTGAAGTAGCAAGTCAGCTAACAGTGTCTGCTTAATGAATTGGAGGAAAGAAGTTTCATCTCAGGTGTAGCTGCTAACAGAACAGTCTTTGTAAGCGTCAGTCAGAAGTTTGCTTTTGTTACTGAAAATTTTTGTGTCCAAGTAATGATAATGTTTCAGTGCCAAAGCTAGTTCATGGTGGTGTGTTGTTTTGTTTTTTTTAAAGGCAAATAAGAGAGAAAGTAAAATAAGCAAGTGAATGGAGAAGTCTACTGAATGAGATGTCTAGTTGTACAGTTTGTTATTGCTGTTGGTATGTAAGGGCACGTTTGATTCGGTTCATTTCTGTAATTTCTGAATTGTTCTACTTAGGGCACTTGTTAGCTTTCTGTATTTCATTGTAAATGAGATATATTATTCTTAGAAAAAGGAAAATAACAGGGTCATGAAACAATGTTCCAGTGTATTCTGTAGAAAATTAACATTTAATTTCTATTCAATAATAAAGAAGCACAACTATAGAAGACAAGCTTATTTTTCATCCTAATTGTTACCAGTTTTTCTCATTCAAGCATACACTAAGGTGATGTTCTAGACCTGTATAAAATTTACAGACATTCCACTTTAAAGGAGTTGAAAGCAATGACAAAGGATTATAGCTTTCTCCAGGTTGACAGTTTAAAATAATTTTGTCTGTCAATGATCAGAAATCTTTGATATATGGCTAGAGATGAGTTAATTAAGACATGCACTACTGTAGGAGTAATTTTTAAGTAATTTTATGTCACTCAGAAGAAATGCTTTCCTACTAGATCGAAGACTGGAATCTAGGAAGATGCTGCTCTTCCTTAGTTATTAATTCCATAAATTTTAAATAAGCTGTTGCCAAGGATTGATTGACAGGTCTGAGTTCTGCCTTCTTAGTTTGGCCTCAGTCTTATGCTTTCATTTGCATCTGTTCTTGTCACATAAAATCATAGAATCAGCTGGGTTGGAAAGGACCTCTGAGTCCAACCCTTGATCCACTACAACTGTGGTTGCTAGACCATAGCACTCAGTGCCACATCCAGTCTCTAGCTGTCTCCAGCCACGTTTTCATCCTTATTGGTAAGAGAGAGCTGCTGGTGTGTAAAACTTCACACAGATGCCTTAATACACCTGCTCTGTCAATGAGCACAGCAGCAATTGCAAAATGTCTCTTGGTATTCAAAACTTGAGTTGGGTGAAAGGTGGTTTTTTTTTTTTCTGAAAGGAATTAACTGCTAGCTCCCTGACAGGCTAGTAGTTCCTCAGGGAACACGTAATAGAAGCATTGATATAATCCATGCTGTTCCATGTTTAGAATAAATCTTTCTGAGGAACTTTAGTGGTGGAAGTTTACTTCCTTCCCCACCCCTGCTTTGTACATCTGCCTTTGAAGACAAACTTAGCAAATCCAGACCTGTTGGTCAGAAATTATATTCAGGATGCTTAATCCAGTTTCGTATCTTTGCTTGCAACACCCCACATTTTGCTTATGACAGACCACTGCTGGAGCTTTCTCCCTGGTTGGTGTTGGGGATTTAGATTAAACAGAGGCAGATAGAAAAAAATAAAAATGGATTCTTCATTCCAGGTATGTCTGTGATGGTATTCCTAACAGAGACATACCTGAAAATGTGTAGCTGAAGTTTGCTGTATGAAGTATAGGCAATAATAATTTTGGGTGAGGCAGATGTGCCTTTGTAGCCAGACCTGTAGAAATCCATTCTTGCCATCCCATCTTCAATCCTGTTCCTCAAGTGACTGGATATGTATGTAATTTCATCAATCTGATGGGCTTTGCTGTCTCTGTTCAAGTTCCAAGGCTTGAAAGATTTTGTAGATTTATTTAGGAAGATCATCTGTTCAGTCATGTTCAAAATCAGTGCCCTGGGTTTGATTTACGTTTTTACTAGCCTCAGAGCTGTTGCAGAGTGATAAGGTGGGTTTGGGGTTTTTTTTTGCAGATGGGTGCCTATGTAAAGGCAGAGCCTGCAGAATGTGGAAGGATCATGTGGATAGTCTGTTATTGCTTGCAATGTGGATGTGAGAGGTTATTTACTGGTAACTGGGGCACAGACTGTAATTCACAAACATCCATGTCCCACCTGTCATCCCCTTTTCCAATAGAATATCTGAACTTTGCACAAGAAACTGGTTGTCTGTATATGCTGTGTGTTGATGAGTTAGGAGTATTACTTCAAAATAGCTCTGAATCCAAGTGTCTGTGACCTGTGCATCTCCACTGGTAGAATCTGCATATGAGCTCCACTTCTGAAAAAGCTCTTCTGATGACAGGAGTAGAATGCTGAATCAGGACCTTGCAAAAAAGCTGAAAGCCTTTTTCTTAAGCTCATGTTATATGATAAAGTGTAGGTCTTTAAAAAGTAATTAAGATAAGCTCTCCTGCTAATGGCTTCAGAGCTTTTTTCCTTCAAATTGTTTCCGTTCACATCTAAAGATTTCTCTGAAGTGCTTCTCATTTGCAATGCTTTTTTTTCCAGTGTGGCTGAATATAGAAACTGATTACCAAGTTCATGAATTTTCTGAAGACCAGTGCAGGCAGTGTTAGCATCTGCTTCCTAGATGGTTATTTATAGGTTCTGATTACTATGTTTCTAGCAGCACCAGTCCCTTCTTTTAATGACATTTCAGGCTTTAAATAGTTGTGCCACCCTTTCTGAATGCTAGAAAATAGTAAAAAATTTTAGCTGCTTGTTCATAGCCTCACTTGAATTGCTTGGTAGTTGACTTAAATATGGTCCAACTTAGTAGTTGTAGTCTTTTTCCTGTTTCTGGTAGAAATCAAAACCAGTAGGTTTTTGTTTTGTTTTGGTTTTTTTTTAATAGAACACAAAAGTAAAAGCTTGTTGAATACAACTCTTGAGAATCTTTCTTCTGCAGCATTACAGTATTTTTTCGTTATCCCTCTTTCTGCTTATTTTGAAATACCCTGTTTATTTTAAATTTGTTTCCCCCCCCGCCATGTGATTTTCTTAGCTGAATTGAATGACAAAATATTTATATGCAATTGTATCTAATTTTTTTTTTTAATAACTTGGGAAACAAAAAGGTGATTCGATAGTGCCTTTGCTGTGTAGCCTTAAAAATGATCACAAACTGCTGTGGAAATGAAGGAGCAGCTGTGGTCTGCAATAAGCTGTCATAAGAAAGTAAGCATCATTTTTAATCAAGACTGGGTGCAGGGAGCTCAAATGTCAGAAAGGAACAGAACTGTACAGAATAGAATTGGGTGATGGTGTGCATGAAAAAACAAAACATTAAAAAAAAAATTCTTCAGCTGTTAACTATAGATGCTTAATTTTTGTGAAAAAGCTTTACTATCACACATACAGGAGCCACATCATTAGAATTGGACCTATAAGATAAACTACCAGATGGTTTATTTTAGGGTGAAGAAAAATTTAACTTTCATGGCCAGAGATGCATATATTGCATTGTTTATGCATTGGCACTTCTGCAAGCTAGCAAGATATGTTCACAGGGCAAAGAGGTCAGTTTCTGTGTTATGTAATTACAGCTTACTAATGCTGGTACATCAAATGTTAAAGCTACCTTGGTTTGGCAGATTGTAGGCTTAAATTGAAAGCCTGGCATTTATAAATTTCTGAGTCAAAGATTTTATAATAAGTTGGTCAACATTTTTGTGCCTGTAAACCAGAGCTAAAAGCCAATTACAGTTGATGTCACGTAAAGTCAGGACATATAAAAACTAATTACACACTTCTTAGTACGCTATAGGTCATATAAGAAGGATTACCATTAAATTTAGAAAAACTTGTTGAAGATACTTTCAGTGTTCCTTAGACCATGAGGGTGCAGGAGATTGTAATTTGAAGGATAGGTTTTTTTTATTTTTCGTAGTGACTAACGTCACTGAAGTATGTATAGTATAAGTCTGAAGTATGGTTTATCAGTGGAGCCATTGGACTTAAGCCCTTTGATGTGAATATAGGAATAGATTTTTCCTCTTTTCACTGGAGTTGTGAGAGTCAGACTAGCAGACAGGAAACATGGATTTCTCACACTGAAACATTTCACACTAGCACCACCATAATTTTAATTGACTTTTGCGTGTTCCCCATTGATGATCTATCGCTTCAGTTTCTATATCAGTGCTGACAGCAGCCAGATACAAGAGACTAATCCTTATCTAGATCTTATGTATTATAAAGAAGACAAATGAATTCTATTGAAGACTGGCTCATTCTCATTTGTTGAGGATCTCTGATACCATCTGCTTGCAGAGACAAAGGAGCTTACATGCTCTCTCATTATTTAGTTAGCCAAGATCTTTAAGGTCATGATGGAATTACTGCATGATGGAATTAAACTTTCTGTGGTTTTGTAGTTTAGTCATGCACTCTTCTTGTCTCAGCTTTGTGAATTTTATGTTCTTTGGTCTCTGCATGGAGTGCATCTCTACCTTGTCTTTTTGTTTCAGAGTGTGGCTTATGGTATTTGATTTCCAGAGTAGAATACTAAGCAAAAGGTTAGAGCACCAAAGATGTTTGAAGTGCTAGTAAATTGGGCTTGGTCAGTTGCTTTCAGATATGGCTGCTCTTGTATTAAATTTCTAGTGCGGCCTCTACACCCCTGCTGTTTACAACCCATGTTTATTTGTTTTGAGTGCATCAAGTGTGTTTGTTATCCTCTGCATGCTACATGGTCTTTCTTACTTAACCAAAATTCTTAAGCTGGTGTTGGTATGCTTAAGTTAGACTTGCATCTGAGATGCTCAGGATGTTTGTGTTATTTGAAGCTGCTTTCTTGCTTACTTGCTCTAGGATTAGTGAGTTATAAGTTCTTCTAGCAAATTATTTAACCAGTTCAGGAATCATAATACACCGTGCATCTTTGAATGTGAGTATGTCCTCTGTGAGATTTAGATGTATGAATATTCAAGGCGTTTTTTTGAAGCTTGTTTGTAAAGATCAAATGTAGGAGGATGATGTGGTTGAAGTGTGCAGTTAAAGAAATTAACGTGAAAATGGATTCACAGATCTTTGTTTTGAAGTGAAAATTATGTGGTAGTTTTGATTTGGCTTTTAAGTTGCTGTTTATTATTAGGTGTTTAAAATACCAGCTTAAGAGATACTCTTTGATACTCTCCAACAGAGGAAAAATTATTGAGAAAATAAAGTGATAGGGGATGATTTTTGCTAGTGCTTTTCCCCAGATTGTTCAAGTCTGTAATGCCATTTGTTAAGGTATGCTAGGGAGCCCGTTCAGGCTCTGGTCACCTCCAGGGCTAAGGCATTTGTCCTGCCTTGCTTCTGGAGTCCAGCTGTGCATACCCAGCCTGGCTTCCTGTTCTCACCTCTGTCTCAGACTTTTGGAAGAAGTCTAGCAGACAGCTGTCTCTCCAGTCAGTGTCCCTGTGACCTCTCACAGTGCATAGGTGCACATTCTGGGCCCTCTAGTTTCTTACGCAGGCCTACAAACTTCCTGATTTGTGGTTGCTTTTCCTCTTGCTGACACCCTGACCTCACGTGCAGCAGTGTGGCTCGACTTACCCATATTCCTACCTGAGTTGCTGGTGTTTGCATTTACTTGCTGTGGTCTCAGGCTGTTGGCACACAGGCTTGTCCACAGTTACTTGCAGTGAGACCTTGTAGCACGCCCAGGGGGCTCAGAGAGTGGCACTGTGCAGGAAGGTGGTTAGGGGAGGCTTTAATAAGAAAGGATAGACCACAGTGATGGGGCACAGGACTCAGTCAAAGAAGTGCACTGGCTGGTTCCTATTCATGACTCTTGCCCCGTTACCCTTCCTTCTCTCAGTTCGCCCTTTGCCTCCAGCCTGTTCCTCGCCACCTCCTCTCACCTGCCATTGACCCTTTCCTGTAGCATTGCTTAATGAGTTTGCATGGATCCACAGACATCCTCAGGTGTCCATGATATTCATGTTCTGTCACTTCCCCCTTATCTGTTACCGAGTCCAGGCTGATGCTGAGCTCTCTGCCTGCCGTTTCTTAATGGCCATGCCAGTTAACAGCTGAAGAGTTCTTGGCATCTTTGAGATCTCTATAGTGGTTACTTATAATGTTTGTGCCCCTCTGTGGTCCTTTTTGTGTCTTTTCCTGTTACTTCATATTCCTTACAAGCTGAAAACATCCTTTACCTGGTAATGTCAAAGAACCAGATGCTCTCAGCTTCTACATACCCCTACATTCTCTTTTTAGCCTTATCATCAAGGACGAGTCTAAGTAGATATGAACAGGCAATGCAACTAATGGAGGCATTAGGCAAAGAAGTTGCCTTGAATGGGCACAGTGTATGCAGCAAATAGTAGATGGATATGGTTTAAAGTAAATTTTATGGTGGAAGATGCATTTCAAGCTAAGCAAGGTTGCACAGTGACATCAGACTGCCTACAAGTAACTTCTGTTCATTTCAGTAGTGAAGGCTGTCACTGTACTGAGGGTAGCACAGATTCGAACTCCTAAAAAATTACTGATTATCCGTATGTCAAGTATGATTTCTGCAGAATTTCTATTTTTACTTCTGTGATGTGCAACAGGGAGAGAGCTTGTTTCAAACCTTCTGTCACAGGGTGGTAGAAAACCTTAATCTGTGTAGCTGTGATGATTATTCATAGAGAAGTTTTTGCTGTTAGTGTCATTTTAAATGGTTATGATTATGTTGCAGTGATAGCTAAATAAGATATACTAAATGATACTTTCATAGGGGTTTTTGGTTCTATCATAGAAAAATGTAAGTTGTCTTGCTGTTTATTTTTTTTCTTAGAGGAAATTGCAGTAAGTATTCTCTGAATGCTTGAACAAGTGAAATTTTAATACACTTGCCCCATTACTATATTTTTGTTGTTGTTAATTGCAGAATCCAGTTGTGTCTGCTTCCACCTGGTCAGAAATAGATGTGCTGATTCTGGCTGGAACGATTGGCCATGTTTTGAGTTTGGGGGCAAGCAGCTTTATAGAAGAGGAACATCAAACCTGGTATTTTCTTATTAATACGCTTTGTTTGATGCTGTGTCAGGAGCTCTGTAGAAGTAATTTCCTTCTGAAAGAATGTGACCTTCAGCATAGCGCCACTATGACACAAAATTCTGATAATGCTGGGGAAGCCTATGGGTGCAAGAATATAGACATTCCAGCAGCAGCTGATTCAAAACTGGGCAAGGCCACCACTTCAGCTGAATTTTTAAAAGGATCAGATAAATGGATAAGCTTGGCAAGTCCATGGATCATTCTTATTTGCTGTCGGCTGCTTCGTTCCTTGAATCAGACAGGTGTCCAGTGGGCTCATCGGCCAGACTTTGGACATTGGCTGACCAGGCAAGTATCTGATTTACTGTGTTACTTTTTGTCTTATTTATTAATGTATGCTTCATTGGTGGAATATGTTTAAATTTCTATACAGTCTCTGTTTACAACATGCTGTAAACATGCAGACTGGGTAAACATTGAAGCACCCTAAGGAATTTTTCACTGCTATTTCATGCAGGAGTAATTCCTTTTGTGCAATCAGTAGTTTATAATCTTTGCCTTTCACTATGACTTCTCTAATTAATGCCAATTGAGCTCAATAGTTTTATTAGAGGCAAAAAGGAAATATTTGCCATGTGAAAGTCAACAGTGCCTGGTTTGGAGAATTAAAAATCTCTTAATAGAACCTCTTAAAGAGAACCTTGAAATTAAAGGTGAGGGTTCTGCTCAATTCCAGACATTATGAAGTTGCAGGAGATGCTGCATATAGAATTCTTCCTTGTCTATCACAGGCATTTAGCATGTAGGTGGAAATCTGAAGGAATTTTTCAAGTGTAGTATGATAAAAAAGAAAGGGAATATTTTACAACTTGAAATACACTGGAGAGGGCTTCTACTTTTCCTGGTACCATTTAGAATTTTGAAGGACTACAGTCATTATTCAGTGATAAAAAGTACTTTATTCCATCTGGTTTTTGTACTTCAGCTAGTGAACAGAGAAGCAGCACCTTGTGGCCTGCTAGTCAGGGTTTTGCAGACAGCAGATGAGGAGGCTGTGCTGTGTAAGATAAGGAGATTTCTTGCTGGTATCTTAAAACATGTGGGTGAAATGTCATTCATCATTCATTAACAGTGACATGAGCAAATGAACTAATATGAGGCTTGTTATTTATTGTCAACCTCACAGATGAAGTGCTGATTGCTGTGACAGACGTGAGTGCAGAAAGACATGAGTTCTGAGGGAATTTACTGCATTACAGCAGTTGTTCTATACCAAAGCTTTTGCCACGTATCCCTCCTCGTGTGGGTGAGGGACAGAGGAGGGAATGTCATTCCCAATGTTAAGCCCACAGGATAGAGAACTCCTTCAGTATGAACAAGGCTAGTGTGTCAGCAGGATTAGGTCTGATTTCTTGTGTCTGGGAAGATTTTATAATTAAGCCTGAGCATCTTCCAGAGATTTGTTCTTCCAGTAACTTTCTTCTACAGACTGACACCCCTTTTCTTTGGAGTGTGTTAGTACTACAATACCATGAAACAAGGACCTGATACTCTTGCAGCTAAAAAATTTCATTTGTTTGAGGGAAGTGCTTTTGCTTCTATTTTCTGCCAGGGAACATTAACTGACACTTGACACAGCCTTCTTAAAACTGTGTATGCATGCCTGGACTTAATTTCCAAAGATCCTGTCTCAGCTGTGTGTTTTCATCTCTGAGTTCCTGATGTTAGATATTCCAGTAGAGCAGCAAGACCTGGGATTTCAGTGATAGCCCAGGTGGAATGTAGTCTGCAGCTAGAGTAGGTACTTCTAGGGATTCCTGGTTTATAGCAAAAGCTGGGATATCCTGTATGCCCAGCTCTAACACTACTGTCTGTTGGGAGCTTCCAAGTAACCCACTCAGATAAAACAAGATTCTGGGTTGGTCTTTTTTGTTGTTGGGGAAGGAGGGAGGAGAAGGGAAAAAGGAGGCTTTTTTTGTGTTTTGCTTTTATTGTGTTTTGCTTTTTTTGTGTTTTGCTTTTTTTCATCTGTGAATTGGAATTGGCATGTTTTGCACAATTTCTATACATCTTTGAAAATAACAGAATCACAGGATGGTTGAGCTTGGAGGGAATGTCTGGAAATGGTTTGGCTCATTCTGCCTCCTTTTAATAGAGTGATCTGGAACAGCTTGCTCAGATCCTTTTCTAGCTGGGTCTTTGATATCTCCAAGGATGAAGGTTCCACATATTCTGGGCAACCTGATTTCTTTTTCCTCCCCAGAAATTTCCTTCTGTTAAATGGAGTTTCCTTTATTTCAGTTTGTGTCCACTGCCTCTTGTCCTTTTGCTGGGCACCACTGGGGAGAATAAGGCTTAATCTTTTTTAATACCCACCATGTCCAGTCTGAGCCATCTCTTCTAGAGGCTAAACAGTGCTTGAGCTTCTCCTTGTATGGTAGATGCTTCCTTCCCATCATCATTTTCTATTCCTTCAGTGCACTTATTCCAATATGTCTTTATCTTTCCCTGTACTGTGTAACATGTAGCTGGAGCCCAGGATAGAGCAGAAAAAAAAAATACATTCTTCAGTCTGTTGGTAATGTTTTTCATAATGCTACCACAAATCCTGTAGTCTTGTCAGTATGGTGAACTAAATATTTTAATAGATGTGGCTGGAAAAATAACCCAGGATGGGGTAGGAAACTCTTGGCATTCAGATGGATCACTTCCCAGTCTGATTTACCATCAAGCGTCATAGACAAATGGGCTGCTGTAACAGCAGGAAGAGAAAATGCACAGACCAGCACTACTGCTGTTGAAATTCCTGTAGACAGAAAATGTGTAAGTATGTGCATCTTCTGAAGTGCTGCAGGCATAAGCAGTTTCTTCTTTCTGCCACTATAAAGCACTCCTTACAAAAATCCTCAACTGTTTCTCAAGAAGTAATGATTTGCAAACTTCTACTTTTCAGGAGCTCTAAAAAGATAGTGGGACACTCCAGAGTGCCATGCCATGGCAGGCGAAGAGGATTTGTCATTTGGGCTGCCACAGTTCTGCCTTCTCCCTTTTATTGGTTTAACTGCATCTGCTGTGTTTAGGGAGTAGGCAAAAGAGCAGAACCTAGCTACATCCTGACTTAAATCAATGGAACAGTTTTTAGCTTAACAGGAGAATACAGTATATGTCACCATGCTTCAGTTGCTTTACAGGATTAAAAAATTGCCCAAACAGCAGCATTTGAAGTGCACAGTTTTTGGACTTGAGTGATGGGATGTAGGTGATTTCTTGGGTCTCAAATGATTCACTGGACAAACTTAGAAAACATCAGTAAACAGCACAACTAAATCTTTGCACATCTTGTGTGTTGTTTGTAGAGTATCTGTGAATTCCAGTTTGGCAACCACACTAATATGATATGGGGCTTTTAACATCTTTGTTGCTTCTCCTTCACAGAAGAGTAGGTTCATAGAGATGTCTGTTTCCCTAGTGTTTTAATCAGGACTGAGATGATGTGTTTTCCTTATAGCATAAATTGGTGATAAGCTGAGTTGCATAAAGCACTTACTTCTCTTCCCAAAATGCACTGATAATCTGTAAGTTTGATTGTTGTTCTATTTTTAGCATGTATGTAATTTGCATAGTTATGTCTTACAGCACATTTTGAGTAATAAGATATTAGAATGTTACTTGCATCATGTGTGCTCTTGTCAGTTTGTGTTCAATCTGCTCAGACTTTTTCTAGCGAGCCTTCTATTTTGTCTCTAAGATAAACTAATGAACAAATGAACAAAGTAACCTTTTTTTTTTTTCCCTTTTTTTTCCTTTCCTGTTTTGTTTTTGGTTTTTTTGTTGTTTTTTTTTTTAATTTTATTTTATTTTATTTTATTTTATTTTATTTTATTTTATTTTATTTTATTTTATTTTATTTTATTTTATTTTATTTTATTTTATTTTATTTTATTCTTTTTTCCACCCAGTATTGACCTTTTAGATGTCTGTGCTCATGCTCAAACTAATATTTTGCTTATCTGGACAGTGATTGAGGAGCTCAGTCTTTGAGATAAAGAGACTTCAGTGCAGGTTTCTGCATTGAAAAATGTAAGCAGCAAAACACAGCAAATCTATCTACTGGTAGTGTGTTAAATTTGACTATTAGAAATGCATGCAGCAGTGCAGAAATAAGAAAAATGTTCTTTGTTATTTACAATCTCTGTCAGACCTACTACAAAGGAAAAAAAAACCCAATTTCAATAGGAAAAGGGGGAAAGAAAATCTGACAGTAAATGAAGCATAAGGGAGCATGCAGTCTCTAAACTTGCCTGGAAGTCAGATTTTCTTTTTAGCTACTTGTTACTCCGTTAGAATCATTTGATTGTTAATCTTGGTCAGAGCTGATACTTGGAAGGTGTCAGAGCTGCTATATGGCTCACTGTGGAAGAGGTGAAGCTGTAAATGACAGCGTCAGCTTGATGAGAAGTGACAAGAAGCAGAAGCATAGGAATGAAGTAGTGTTTTTGCTTAGATGTATTTAAGCATCCCCAAATGCCCTCCCCTCCAAATTTAGCATACCAAGTGACTCCTCCATACTTTATTGTAATAGTAGAATGAAAGTAAACAGTTAAAAAAGGCTTTATCCACATAAAATATGAATCATGCGCACATACTTAATTCCTTTCACTCTTCTATTTGCTGTATTAAGGTGAGGTCAAAACAGTGGGAGGAAACGTATTCAGTCTGCATTCTGATACCAGAAGTATGAAAGTGTAGACCACAAGCTGTTGCAGTAAGAGCATACAGCTGACGCTCTCTTTTTTTAGTTCCTCCATCCCCAGATTCTCTCTCAGGAAACCATTGGATCATCCCTTTCAGTTCTGTGGCTTGGGCAAACCCCAGTACATTTCAGCTGAGCTCAGAGTAGCAGAGGACTCAGCTGTTAGTGAGTGTCTTACTTAATATATCACTGGCAATTACTCACAGTTAGGAATATTTTTAAATTTTTATGTGTTGCAATGTTAGATTTACCTGCAAGAGCCTCTTAAGAGAATTGCATTGACTTCATTGATGTTTTTAGATAAAGTGACAAAGATGATGATGATTTGCTGTTATTTTATAAAATGATCTGTTCATACAGTGAGCAGGCAAGAAGAAAACAGCCTGAAAGCATTTCAGATTTTCCACAAAGGTTCATTTTAGAGACGCAGTGGATAACTAAATTAGTTACGTGTTGATGCATGTATTATCGTCACAGGTTGTTGCAGCAATCCGTTCTCTGCTTTTGCTGTCTCCTTCTGTAGAGGAAGAGCAGTAGTGGGGAGAAACATCAAGACTATGTTTTCTCTCCCCTAGTGTTCTAGTTGTTACTTCTCTCACTTTCCTATCCTGGCCTGCAGAGAGCAGTGCATCTCTTGGGAATCTTGAGTTGAATGAATTGCTGGATGGGATCCTGCAGGGAGAACCAGCAGGACCAATTTTTCTGCCTGGTATTCTTTCCAAGCATTGCAGCTGGAACAGCTGTTGGTAAAACTCCAAATAAAGCATAGGGACCATTCCTAGGGAACAGGAAAATAAGCCTATTTGAAATACTGTAATTTTGATTAAAGCAAAGATAAAACTGGATTTTTTTAGGTGTTATCAGAGTTAATGGAGATAACAGCCTAGGCTCATTGTCAGTTTGCTGAAGTTAGTGATCTTTTATCATGGCATTTTGGAGTGTGTAAGACAGAAGATGGAGCCCTTGGCTCTCAGTCTGTAATGTTCTTAACAGAAGGTAAATCTAACAAAATTACCAATTCTGTGTCATTTCGGGGAGTATTTGCAGTAGGAAAGGCTTAGCAATTCTTGGATTACAGTGGGCTTTCTGGAATACACATAGCTAGCTAGGGTAGGGCTTGAGTGCAGATTTTTACCTTAACCTAACATTTTAGGGTGCTAACTGATATAACTGTAAATGTAAATGTATAGCACTTGCAGTATGCTGAATGAAATATCCTTGAATAAGTGTTACCTCTTTAGGATGTAGGACAAACTGTATCTGTAACCTTCTTGGCCATGATGCAAATTTTGTGTCTTTGTCTCGTCTATGTATTTATGCAGTACAAGGGCTGTACTTATGTAAAGGAGTCTTATGTGCTAGTGTGTTTGCATTTATGTGTGTTAAACTATGTAAGTATATTTCTGGTCATTTTGCTACGTAAGGCTTACGTGTGTCTAAATTTAAAAAATCAAATACATTTGTAGTTAGTTAAAAAAGGATATTCTAATTCTGCAGTGCAAAAATCTTTTGCTGTAAAATGAAAAGCTGTAACATAAGCAAAATACACTGTTTCAAAATGTATAAGTAATAAAAACCTAGTTTAAAAGCATTAGCTTCTTTTCCATTATGCACTGTACAGCTCAGTTCTTATATAATTAACTGAATAACTAGCATGTGGTAGAACACAATAATTGCACTTCTTAACAAGCATGCTTGAATAGAAAACCTCATTAATAAAACAGCCTCAATCAAAATACTAAAATATTTTACTGTACCTCTTAGAAATTTCATAACGCGTGTCAGTGCTGTGATTAATTTGAAAATACAGTGTTGTAGCTAAGGCTTTGTCAAATGTGTTTATCAGTAATTACAGTGGTTTGAAGGAGGGTTTTTTGTTGTTTTTCGTTCCCACAGCTCTGAACATAAATCTGAACTCTCCTTCTTGGCTGCAGTCTCCCTAGTTATGATCTTCTTTCTGGTTCAAAGAAGATGCTCGCTGGTTTCAAAAATTGCAATGGCACTTGGTCTCCTGGGAGTCTACAGTTACCGGGCAGCCATTGGAAATGTTGTATATCCATGGCAACATGACAGCAAAGATATTTCAAAGTAAGTTAAATCAACAGATATGTATATCTATTTATATTTCTATAGAAGTGTTAACACTTTGGATATCAGAAGATGAAGTGGGAGGATATGTTGTGTCTAGGCTGGAATCCCATTCGTAGGAATAAAACTCTACTTTGTAGGTGGCCAGGACTTAGTTTTTGCGGTGTGTGCATTATTTTGAACCCTATGAAGCCTTTCAACTGGGGCAGATCAGAAGCCAGTCAGTTAACAATCAGTGTGAGGAAAATCTAACCATCATACTGTTAGGCTGTGTTTTTTTACTGTGAAGAAACTCCAAATACACCATCTCCTCTGCTTAGATGGACTCGCCACATTAAGCAGAGTAGATGCCAAGATCATTTAGTTAGTCCCTAGTTTTGAAAAATTCTTAGGCTGTAATTTGGAGAGTTGTTTGCTTTCTTCTTCAGGTGAGTATTCTGTAATGTATGATCTTTCAATGATGTAGCCAAATCTGTCTTGAGGTCTAGGCTGTATTGTACAATGCATACTAAAAGTTTTTATGGATATGTTAGATTTCCTACTGAACTGGTCTGTAACTATCAGGAAACTTTGGCTATTTCACCAATAGCTACTTCTGGAATGTAGCTAGAGTTGCTTTAGTTTTCTTATGATACTTTTTACTGCAGGCTGTGCAGCCTCAAGTTTTCCTAAATGTCAAGGAGTTGCAGAAACCTTCAATGTCAGAACATTTGATGAGGAGGATGATGACAGGAGAGAAGTTGTAAAAAAGCATCTTCAGGATGTAAGAATCCTTCTTTTACATTGATTTTGAATTCGATATGGCTACAAATGGTTTCTTTTTGAGCTTCTTAATCAGTGATCAGAGATTCACAAGATGTGCAGAGGAAAAACACTGCAGGAGAAGATCTTGTCTTTTATGGACCCTGGAGATAAGAGAAAGGTCTGGAGAGAGGAAGACTTACCCTTGATAGAAGAGGACCAGGTTAGAGGCCACTTAGAGAAACTGGATATCCATAAATCCATGGTCCCTCATGGGATACGTCCAGGAGTTCTGAGAGAGCTGGCAGGTGTTAATGCTAAGCCACTCTCCATCATCTTTGAGAGATCATAGAGAATAGGAGAGGTGCCTGAACACTGGAGAACAGTTAATGTCGTTCCAGTCTTCAAATAGGGCAAGAAGGAGGAGACAGGGAACTACAGGCTGGTTAGTCTCACTTCTCTCCCTGTTAAGGTGTTGGAGAAAATCTTTCTGGATGTTGTAACAATAAATGTGAAAGCAATTTAATTGGGAGAAGTCAGCATGGGTTCACCCAAGGGAAGTCATGCTTGACCAACCTTGATTGCCTTCTATGACATTGTCACTGGCTGCTAGATGAGGGGAGAATAGTGCATATTATACGCCTTGACTTCAGCGTGACTTCTGATACTGTCTCCCATAACATCCTCATTAAAAAACTCAAGAAATATGTCTAGATGAGTGGACAGCGAGGTGGATTGAGAGCTGGTTGTGTGACAGAATTCAGAGGGTGGTGAGCAATGGAGCAGGATCATGTTGGAAGCCTGTAACCAGTGGTGTCCTCCAGGTGTCAATACTTAGTCCAGTCTTGTTCAACATGTTTATCAGTGACCTGGACAAGGAGACAGGGTATATCCTCAGCAGGTTCACTGATGATACAAAACTGTGAAGGCGTGGCTGACACTCTGGAGGACTATGCTGCCATCCAGTATGACCTAGACAGGCTGCAAGGCTGGGCAGTGAAGAACCTGATGAGGTTCAACAAGGGCAAGTGTAGGATCCTATACCTGGAGAGGAAGAATCCCAAGCACCAATATAGGTTAGGGGTGGACATACTGGAAAGCAGTTCTGAGGAGGAGGATTTGGGAGTCCTGGTAGGTAGTTAATTATCGATGAGCCAGCAGTGTGTCCTTGCTGCCAGGAAGGCCAACAGGATCATGGATGCATAAAGAAGAGTGTGGCCAGTAGTTCGAGGGAGGGCATTCCCCCGCCTCTACTCTGCCCTGGTGAGGCCACAGCTGGAACACTGCATCCAGTTCTGGGCTCCCCAGTTCAAGGGGGACAGGGAACTACTGGAGAGAGTCCAGCAGAGAGGATGAATGTGATTGGCATATGGAAGCATCTCTGATGAGGAAAGGCTGAGAGAGCTGGAACTCTTTATCCTGGAGAAGAGAAGGCTGAGGGGAGACCTTGTTAATATCTGCAAGTATCCAGAAGGTAGGTGCAAGGAAGATGGAGCCAGACTCTTTTCAGTGTTTCCCACTGACAGGACAAGGAGCAACGGGCACAAGCTGGAACATGGGAAGTTCCATTTAAACAAGAAAAACCTTTTTTTACCATGAGGGTTACAAGGCACTGGAACAGGCTGCCTCTCTGGAGGTATTTGAAACCTGCCTGGATGCAGTCCTATGTAGTGTGCTCTAGGTAGTCCTGCTTTAGTGGGAGAGCTGGACTTAGATGATCTATAGAGGTGCCGTCCAACTCTGACAGTTCTGTGATTCCTTGATCTTAGGATGTATGGAAGTTCAGACTTGCTAACAGGACATGTTTTAGAACTACGTTTTTATATGTGTATATCTGGATATATTTACTTACATTCCATCTCTCTCAATAGTGAAAATAATTGTAGCTGTGTTCTAGTATTAACATTGCTAGTTCTGCAGGATGTGAAAGTACAGGTAATCTTTATTTAGTCTACAGGATTTGGCTCTGTGTTGGAAACATGCCTTATTTCTGAGTGTGACCTATAATTTTGAATTGTGTTTGAGTAAAATCCTTGGAGAAGAGTACTGTCCTTGCAATAATAAGAAAAATGTTGCAGTTCGGAGTGGACTATTAAATAGAGCAATTGAGCTGCAAATAAAATGCAATTAGAGAAATAAGTAGAGTGCATAAATACCTAAGGCAAAGCATTTACTGTGTGCTTGCTCATTCCATAGTTAGCATATTGATCACAATTATAAAAAGAAAAATACAGGCTTTTTGTATTATGTCACCTCAAATAAATAATGAACATTGTGATTTTCTAAGTTATACCTAATTATAAATTAGTTTAAAAGCCACTGTCATGTTTCAGACCTTTTTGCTCTTCAGGTGCTCTGTGCAAGCTGTTTGGTGAAAGCTCGTAGGGTTAGCAAACACAGGTTCTGACCCTTGTGTTGGCATGTGTTCCGCACCTGGGGCTGGAAATGTGAATCTTAGTTCTTTCCAGTTCTCAGTAACAAAGGACTAACAGCAAATGTGTAACAAAATAGCTGTTTAAAGAATATACAGTGAAAATAGGAATATAGGAGGTGAGCACCTTCAGATGGTGTGAGCCCGTTGTGTAGCATCAGACGTATTCATACCAGATGAATCTTTCCATGGCATTCCACTGCCTCTCTCTTATACCATGGTGGCTTTTTCTGTGTGTAAACAAAACCTCAAAGAAAGCCATGTATGTACTCCTGTCATGTGAGCAGGGCAACACAGAGGTTCTAGCATGGTCCCTTGCTCATGGTTGCTGCTCATGCTATCGTGGTCTTCTCAAGCCTAAATTACAAGGCTTGATAGACCAGACATGATTTGCTGCCCAAGATCCCTCACTCCTCGAACACATAAGCTGCTGCAAGGTTTTCAATAAGCACGTCACAAAGGGTGGTAGGCACACATTAGTAGATTACAGATGTTAGCTGGTGTGTTGACACAGTGATCCTAGCTCATCTCTGTTAGATGGCTGATATGAGAAACAGTAAAAGCCTATTTAAAATGCCTCCAGGAACAAACCAAAGGCTTTCTTTTAAATGTGTACAGAGGTATCTAATGTATTCATGCCATGGAATAATTCCTGATCCAAGTGCAAGGTTTGTGCAGGGTGAGAAAACTACAGCTACTGTAGTTTGTAGACAGCCATGGCATTTTTCATCCATAATGTTTTCTCCTGTATGATGGAGATCTTCTGCTCTGAAATACTCCCTCTCTGTACCCTTTGCTGAAGATAAATGTTTTCTTTGGATAGCACAATCGCTGGGTGGTGAACGAGGGAGAGATGCAACTAAAGTGTGTCCTGTCTCCTATGGATTACCATAAAATAACTCACAAATTTAAAAAGGCAAAGAAGTAATTTGGCCTTCCATTTTACTCTGAGTTCTTTTAAAATTGTTAGTTTGTGCAATCAGAAAGATGAGTTTATATAATACTGACAGAAACAAAATAACATAGTGCGTTTGCTGAGAAGTTAACATTTTTTTTTAGTTTGCATTTTCATCAGTCACTTAATTTGAGTTTTCACATAATCCATTTAATAGTGGCAAATGCTCAAAGCTGTTTCCCGAGGTTTTATTTCTAAGTTTCAATAATATATTTGAATATGTCATGGTAATAACTACATGAGAATTACTGGACATACTGAAATGGGGTAACGACTTTCTGCATTAGCCAGAAACACAGGAACTCTCTAAATGTTAATGTTGTTTGGGGTTTTTTCCCCTAGAGGGGAAAGCCAATGGGCCTTGCAGGGTATTTACAAAAGCTTGCTATTTAAGAGAATATAGTAGTAAAGCACCTTTGCATAGACCCAGTAGGTATAAGTTTGAACCTTTGAAAGCTAAAGCACAGAGCACTGTATTCATGTTTAGGGAGGCCACACCATTATCTTGTGGTGGTTTTGTCTCTTATCTTGGTTTTGTGGTTGCGAAAGGAAAACTGAGCATGCAAATACTGTTGCTTATTATTTCTTCTCTTGCTATTTGGTTCTTTTTCCTGTACCTGGAAGAGGAAGATTGAATTCCAGCTCATTTGTTAGTAATTGTTTGAGGAGAAAGGGGACCTTCCAAAGACTGAAAAATATATCAGTTTAAAAGGAGACGATTATTTTTAGAAATTTTGACTAGTAATGTTTTCTATGATCAGCTAAGTTATACTGGTCACACCAAGTGTAGCTGTGCTTTTACTATTTTTACTGTCATGGTCTAATCCTCCATATATTGCTGAGTCCATATGACTCAAGAATCATCACTTCTCAGTGAGTTAGGTTAACTTCCTAGGGACCTTGTTCATTCACCACTAGTGGAAATTGGCTGGTAATCCCTAAGGACAGTGTAGATTAAATTATGGATAGAATGTGTGAGTAACATGTAATTTAACCCTTTTTGAGATAAAATATGTATTTTTAATGACAAAAATTTTAATATGCTCATTTGGTGAGTTCTTTGGATTATTATTATAACTTAATTTAGTCTTATGCTTCTGTGACTTTTTTTGCCTAGTAAATGTAAGAGTATCAGTGCATTCTGATAGCTTTTGCTTCCTTTGTTCCTCGGCTTCTTTCTTTGTTCCTTTGTTTATACTACTTTATTCATATATGTGACTGGATTTAGATCTTGAACAGTAATAAAACAGATTTGGTTACATTGACTGACGTATAATTTTATTTTTATATTTTAAGTTAGTTTAGCTTTTAGCACAAGCTGTTTACTTTGATTTGGATTGTGGATTTGGATGTGTTATCATTTAAGTACGAACCATTTTTAGGGTATTTGTATTTGAGAAATCTCTCTGATGAAATTGGCCAGTACTATCCTTAGAATTTAAATTGTCTGGCAGAACTGCATTGGTCTTGCACCTGTCTTGAAAGACCATTTGACTGTGAAGTAGGTACTAATAAGCATCCCATAATTATGTTTTATTTATTTACTAATTGCTATTACTGCTTTTTTTGTTTTTAATTTCTTCTTTAGGGGGATTACTGAAGCTCGCTTTGTTTATGTCTTTGTTCTTGGCATAGTCTTCACTGGCACTAAAGATTTACTAAAGTCACAGGTTATTTCTGCAGACTCCAGCGTGAAGAGTACAGGATTATGGGAAGTGTATAGTGGATTAGTTCTACTAGCAGCTCTTCTATTTAGACCTCACAATTTACCAGTCTTGGTGTTTTGTCTGTTGATTCAGACAGTGATGACAAAATATATTTGGAGACCTTTGAAATTTGATGCTGCACAGATTAGTATCATGCACTACTGGTTTGGCCAAGCTTTCTTCTATTTTCAGGTAAGCTGAACACCTTCCCTGCTAAAAGGAGGGGGGAGGGGTAATAGTTTTTGAATGAAGTATTCTGCTTGTGAGTAAAATGCCAACTAAATCTCTGAGGGGAAAAGTTTACTAAGTTCTCAGAAAGGTTTAATTTCTGACTGTATTATTGATGTTTTGTTTTCAGAATCAGGGAAAGACGCATATATTGATAACCTATACCCAACTTGGATTTCTGAAAGTGCTAAAAATATAGGATACCTATACCAGAGGTAACCAAAGGGTCTGCTAGTGGGTCTCCTAAATGATGTTCAGTTGCAACAAATGTAAGAGTTTCAGCTGAGTTGATTAATATCAGTAAAAGGCACATGCCTTTTTGTCCCTGATTCTTGAGGCTTACAAAGGCTTTGGTAGGCTTTGGTACAATAGGTTTACACACAGTTTAAGACTGAAAGGAATTTCTGTGGCAAGGTAATAACTCTTACAAGAATCAGAACTAGTTGTCATTCTCGTTATATTGTGGTACTGTGTTTCTTGAGGAGTCTTACTGCTTTCCATAGCATAGTTCTTTGCATTCCAAATAAGGTTGCAATGCCACAAAAATGCTCCTTAGCACTGAAGTTGGAGAGGTTCCTTGCACTTATAATAATGCTGGAAATGAGGCAGAGTGTCTTAAGAGGGCATTTGTTAAGCTGGGAATCAGGTTGTTTCTGGCTTTGGAGGAAAGGCTTCCTAATTTGTTGCAGAATTTCAAGGTGAGAGCTGTGTTGGTTTTACCATTGAGACAAGGCTGAGGATGTTAAAACTGTGGTCAAGCTTAGGGTACTTCCTACTGTCTTTCTGACCCACCCTGCTAATACTAAGGATTGGCTTTGCTTTGCTGTAAGAGTACATGTCAGGGAGTTGCTCATGGGGGCCAGATTGTCATGATTCATCCCTTCCTATCCACTTTTCCTTCTCAGAGGACATAACAGCTCTTGGTTGAACAGCTCTTGCATGTTTGGATGTTACTTTTCAGGCAGTCAGGTCTGATTATGGCCTTCTTAGGACAGCCCTTAAGGGGCTTGGCAAGAGGCTGAAGGCAAGACCCTCTCTAGTACTGAGGGTACCAAGCAAAAGCAGCTCCCAGAAATTTAGTGAAGGTTAGGCTGACAAGAAAATTCTGTCTAAGGGACTAATAAAGAACTGTTTCAGTGTTTTAATAAAGCACCCATTTTCAGTGGTGACTTCTTGGTACAGTTGGCTGTCTCCCAGAACCATCAAATCACAGGAATTGAAGCTGGAAAGCATCTCTCAAAGTCATTCAGTCAAACCTTGTCCAACAGCAGGTCAGCCAGATCAGGGTAGTCTGGAGTGTATGAAGTTAAATATAAATACCTCTAAGGATGATGACTTTGCAACCTCTCTGGTCAGTCAGTCTGAGTGCTTAAACATCCTAGTCAGTAAAAAAGGGTGTTTTGATCACAGAATCATGGAATGGTTTGGGTTGGTAAAGACCTTAAAGTTCCATCTAGTTCCAGTTCCTTCCTGCCGTGGGAAGGAGGCCGACTCTTTCAGCCTGTCTTATTCGGGTAGACGCTTGAGCCCTCTGAACACCTTCATTGCCCTCCTTGAGCCTCAATTCCCACATCTTTCCTGTGTTTGGGGGCTCTAGAACTGGACACAGCACCTTAGGCAGGGTCTTATGAGAGTAGAGTAGAGAAGTAGATGCACCTCCCTCAACCTACTGATCTTATTTTGTTCATGATTGGCTTTCTAGGTTACAAGCCCATGTTGCTGGCTTGTGTTGAGCTTCTCATCAATCAACATCCCCAAGTCCTTTTTCTTAGGGCTGTTCTCAATCCACTCTCTGCCCAGCCTGTAATTGTTCTTAGGGCTGTGGATGACTGAGATGCAGCACCTTGTATCTGGCCTTGTTGAGTGTCATGCAGATGACACATGTCCACCTCTCAAGTCTTACCAGGTCCATCTGAATGGCATCCCTCTCCTCCAGTGTGTCTGCCATACCACACTGTTTGTTGTTACTGGCAAACGTTCTGAGGGTGCACTCAGTTCTGCTACCCAAGTTGCTAACAAAGATATTGAACATCACCAATCCCAGTACCATCCCCTGGTGAATGCCACTCATCACTGATCTCCATTTGGACGTGAAACCATTGACTGTAATTTTCTGAGTGTGACTGTCCAGCCAGTTTCTGAGTGACCACTGATCCACTGAGTGGTCCATCCCTCAGGTCTGTGTTTTGTGCTTTCAACTGCCTTTGCATGTGAATTTTTTGGTTTTAGAAGACTGGAAGAGGTGATTTCCATTTTAACTCTCTGCACTTTTTTCTGTTGTTTTTTCTGCATTATTAGGGCATCTGCCCGAGCCCCATAACCCCAGTGGCAATGTTTTTAATAGATGTTTTTTCTTTGAAAGTAATGACTGCCAGCATGATACAAATTCCAGTAACCATGTATATATTTTTAAAATTATCTCTGACAAGGGAGTCTCTTGCACACAGACCTGCTGCTGAATGATAGGCATCCAAAGCTGAGAAAGGAGAAATTGTCCATTGCTTTATTGTGAGCCAGGTTGCTTAACTGGTCTTTATTCATATCCTGTCACTCTAATATCTGGAAAATTAAGGGTGATAGTCACTTAGTAAAACTTCTCATAGAAGCAGACCACAGTTCTTCCCCCATGTTGTTTCCTGTGCTGATTTATTATCAAGTCCAAGATATGAGCAGATCCAGATAAGGAGATGCCATTTTTTGTCCCATCATAGGTCAGTTAAATCCAGCTATGGAGAGATTTTTCTCAATTTAGTAATGGCTTAGCAAAAATTTTGACAAGGCTTTAAAAAAAAAAAAATGCATCCATTTCTAAAGAACTTACTGATAGTATTTTGCAGATGTTTTTGGCAGATCTACTTAAAGAAACAAAGCTGTTTACTCCTTCAGCATGGACAAGACAGAATAAAATAATGAATTAAATGTAATACAACAGGGAGGGATTTTAGATCAGTTTTGATTGTGTCTCTGTTTTCTTCATTTTTATGATTTATCTCTGTTTATATCTCTATTTTTTGTGTTTTCAAAACATCCTGAAAGATGTTTCAAAAATAGAGAAATAAATTCTGGCAAGGGAAAATGTGCTTTTAAGAGTCAAGGCAGACAGAATTTTCCTCCAGCCCCCTCTAATCAGAGACCAAATTTTTGTTTCTCTTTAAAAAATGTTGTAAGTGCGTTTTCATTAGATGCCCTTTCTAGGAGGGTATTTTGGTATTTGACCCAAATACCACTGTTAGATGTTCATTTTTGTTCTTTTACTCTGTGATGAAAAAACTATTCTGTAGGTATGGAAAGAAACAAACTGGATCATACAAGACTAAGAGGAGGGGTTTTTTGCTCTTCAGAATTTAAATCAATTGCCTGATCTACAAAATACTCTTGTAGAGAAGTAGAATGGTAAAGCTGGTAGCTCATAAAACCACAGAGGCTACAATTAAAATTCTCTCTTCAGTTGGTAAATTTCTCCCAATTTGTTCTGAGAATAGGTTTTCCTATCTGAAACTCTTGACCCAAGGACAGAAGAAGCTTCTTCCAGAAAATACATTAAACTTCATCGTCTTTGTATCTTACTCCTCAGTATCTAACATTCTGATCTGCACTACCAGGGAAAATTAAAAACCCAAAACTTAAAAAACCCAGTTCATTATTTTTCTTTTTTATATTTAAGTTTCTCCTTCCTTTTCCTTAGAGTTCAGGGTCTAGTGTATGAGCTGCTTATTATAAGAGGAAAACTGCTCAGTTTCTGAGGCCTGAAATCAGGTTTTAAGTGTTGCAGGCTTATTAGTAATGGTGGTAATTAGCTGGTAATTAATTTACTGGCAGTCAGTGAACTATAGAAGGAGGGTCTGTACCAGCTATAGAACAGATGAATACTCACCAATTCTGTGCCATGTTGTATACCTATTTCGTAAATATCTAGCCCCTCTCTACAGCTGGAGCCCCCCTCTCACAAACACGTAGAGGTAACCCCTCCTTCAGGTGTCTTACAGACTCTTCTCATGGAAATGGAAGTTCCCCAGCTTACCCATGGCTCTTTTTGACAGATACAGTCACATGACTCTTTAGATGTTTGTGTATGTTAGGAGTATGGTAGATTAGTGACCTCAGGAGAACCATAGATGATTTAGGATGGTTATGTTCACATTCCGGGTGTTCTTTTCTGAATGATGGAAAGTGGAACTCTGAAAGTACACATACTGCTCATGATGTAGCTTGCTTGTATAGTAACAGATTCTAATTGTCTGAAGAAACTTTGTGGGGAAAACGGGAGAATCTTAATTTGGTGGCAGCTTTCAGGCCCCTCTCCTTCCTGCTGTGCCCTCCAGTGAAGATACACCTTTCTTACTGAGTAAACAGCAGGTGTCCCAGATTTAACAACTACCAGATTTAGCAACTACTTGACCATGACTATCTTCACTGAGGTCTTAACGTTTTGACTGACTTAGAAAAGGGTTGTATTTCAGACAGAGTATGTGTCATTTGTACTCAGATAGTAAATAAACATTATGGAAATACAGCTGCTCTGTTACTACTGGGGCGGTCGATCAAGATCTCAACTTCAGTGTTGGCCTCCATAGAGCCTTGATACCAGCTTGTTGCTGGTTTACTGCCTCTGCAGTGAGCACTATCTGTGCTTGAATGCTAGGGGAGAAATGAGAAGCATATCTATGTTGTTAGGAATGATGTGCACTGCTGGAATAGATTTAAATGTCTTCCCTGACTTTCTTACCTCAAATTTTGTGGTACTAGATCTACCACTATTAAACCAGCTGGGTTTAGAGCAGTGCTAGGTTTTTAGTTTCCACATAAGCATAAAGATCTAATGTAGCATAGAAAAATGATAGCAGGCCTATGGTTTAAATACAGAAATTGAAAAACACTTAAATTTGATGTTGATGTAGATCAGATTGGATTCTAAATTTAAACTCTGCTAGCTAAATGAGGCAGGAGAAGAGAAATACAAGCTAAATATAACATCCTTCCATCTGGAAACAGGAGACAAATTTGGTGGACTACTTTTTGCACATGTCCTGGTGTGATTATGAGGAAAATGAGGCTTCTTACCCATGCTGCTAAGCCTTTATTAAATCTTGGTAGACAAGAGGGTACGTAATGACAAAAGCATTGCTAAGTGTGGAATGTAAGTGATGGCCTTTTGAATATGATAGTGAGTAAAAATAGCCTCATTCGGGATAGCATATTTAATGAATGAAGCAGGCTTCTATCGAAAAAATGTTGTGGTGTCCTTAAAGACTTAATGGAAGTATAGCTGTGAAAATCCTAAGTGTACAGTGTAAGCAATTTTCATAGGAATAGAAACTATTTTTAATTAATCAGTTCATATGGTTGATAAGCATGGGGGGGGAAAATGAAATGTCTGAGTTTGGAAGCTAGTATTTTGTGACTAAATAGAAGTTAAAAAAAAGGATGCAATTAAGTATGGGTTGAGAAGAAATGCCTTGAGCTTGCTCTTGGTTTTGCATTCTACACTTGATCTATGCCAGGGGCCTGTGTGAATCTTCTGTGTAGGAGTTTAGTGGAGTTCAAGGTCATCTCCTTCACTGACTGGAACTCTTGGAAGGAAACCTATAAGGAAGGGCCTGGCCCTTCTATTCTTTGGGAGCTGTTTTTAATCTGATGCTTTGCTGCCTGTGCTGTGTTGCAGCTGTGTAAGCAGATATGTCTTGTCTGTGCCTGACTTGTATGCTTTTGACCCTGAGCTGGTACTGGACCTGTTGGCTAGGCTTCTTGGCCTGATCTTGGACCTGCCTTCTGACTACAGACTTGCTCTGTGATCACTGTGCTGCATCTGGCCTTGATGCATGAGTCTGGATCCAGTCCTGACCAGGACATGCCACTAAGCATCCCCAGTCCTGACATACTGCTCTCACCTGGCTTCGTTTTCATGCTTGTATCTCAGCTTGCCTTCCCTTGCAGAACCATCTGGCTCTTGCTGCTCTCTGACAATGTGAACCTAAAAGCCAGATTTATTAAATAGTTGTAACATGGGAAGACTATATGTTATAGGCCTTTACAAACTATACCCCAGGCCTCTATAGAGATTTTTGTAAATAGTAAGTAGTATGAAGTGTTGCTCACACAGGTTGTGTGGTCTTCATGCTTCGAGGTTTTCAAAACTTGGTTGAATAAAGTATTGTGTTATTTATGTGGAGCTGGGTAAAGCCCCATTTGTTTTTAGTTTTGTTTTAGTACTTAGGATGTTTATTTATTGCTGTGTGTAAATTGATGAAGAGAAAGAAAAATACTCCAGTATTGTCAAACAGATATAGTATTAATATATTTAGACAGGGTGCTACTTACTTGTCAGGATTTTATTGCAAGCTTGATAACCTCTTGGTGAATTTTTTGGCAAGCTTGATTTTTTTCTTTCTCCTAAACTCTGAGTTGTCCACATCTTATAATTCATCAGTCACTTCACAGAAGTACCTTATATATTTATCATCGCGGCTTGCCCTTCATATGTGGTGAAAATAGCAATAAATGTCTTGGTTGCTTCCCTTAAATACAGAAGCTCCTAAAAAAATCAACAAAAAAATGTTTCCTCCTGTACTTGGCACTGGTGAGGCCTCACCTTGAGTACTGTGCTTATATTTGGGGTGCCTCAATACAGTAAAGACACCAAGGTTCTGGAATGAGTCCAGGGAAGAGCAACAAAGCTGGTGAAAGGTCTGAAAGACAAACCTTTTGAGGAGTGGCTCAGGGCACTGGGGCTGTTTCATCTGAAGAAGAGGAGGCAGATGGGAAACCTCCTTGCTCTGTACAAATGCCAGAAAGGAGGCTGTAGCAAGGGGTTGTCAGTCTCTTCTCTACTAGGAGTAGAGGCAATGTCTTCATGTTACATCAGAGGATGTTTAGGTTGGATCTTAGGAAAAGCTTCCTTACTGAAAGGGTTCTTAAGAACTGGAATGGGCTGCTCAGGAAAGTGCTGGAATCACCATCCCTGAATGTGTTTAAAAATCACATAGATACAATGCTTAGGAACATGGTTTAGCAGTGGGCTGGTAAAGCTACTTTGGTAGAGTTAGGTTAAAGGTTGGACTGGATTATCTCACAGGAGTTTTCCAACCTGAATGATACTATGATTCTATGATTCTATGTTCCTGAATACTTAAAATCTGTAAGATACCTTGGATTAAAGCTTAGAAGTGAAATAAAAATTCCATGTGTTTATTTATTACTCTTGTGGTTTTTTGTTCCCATCACTAGAGCAGTACATCTGCAGAAGATGAGAAAGAAAATGCAGTCTCAAAACCTTGTTTTTACGTTCTAGTACTTTTTATGACTGGAGGAGAAAAGAATAGGTTTGTACATTTTCAAAATTGTTTACATCTAATTCATCTTGCTTTTATGTAGAGAGATGGATTGAGTGATATTTTAAAGCAGCTTCTTGCTTTCTCTTGTTGTGACTTCAAAGCATTGTGGGATAATTTATGTTGGAGAGGATCTCAGAAGGCCCACAGTTCAACCCCATTCTTCGAGCAGCATCAGCTGTGAGGTCAGACCAGGTTTCTCAAGGGCTTGAGACTGAGACAGCAGAACCTTTCTGGCTAGCCTTTTTCAATTACTTTATTTTTAAACCATAAATTATTTGCATCAAATAATTAATGTAAATACCTCATTCTTTGCTTGTTTATAGAATTCCAGTTATTGGAAAGGCTTATAATTTTGTGCAGGGCTCAGGGGAAGTGTGGTAGCAGCCTGCTGTGTTAAATCAGTTGTTAAGCAAGCTGGAAGCATCTCAGTTTTGTCCTGCACCTATATACTTCCCAGTTCAATGGCAGTCATTGAGATACTGTAATTAATAGCTCATATTCAATAAGTGGTGTGGTATCGAAAAATTTTCAGAAAAATCATTGCAGCTTTGGAGAGGATTTTAGATTGTTTTCATTACTGGCTATGGAGAGATTCTCCTCTGTTACTATAGCAAAGCTGCTGGCTAGTTTCTCTAGCTATTCTTCTTTAAAATTTATGCTCCATTGATCTAGATGATGATGGATTATCATGGAATGCTTTTATGCAATAGCACATAATTTCCTTCCAATTTCTGCCCTTTTCACAATAAGGTATTGCACTGTTTGAAATACTTGTGTGATACTTCAAAATAAAAGCAGTCTGAATTGCCATTTATTTATGTATTATATGGAGTACTAGAATTTATAGGCTATGAAAATTAAGTTCAAATATGTGACTTAGTCTTGAAGAAAGATATGAAATGTGAAGAAAGAATGCTCAGCAGGGCTCTTCCAGTTGTAGCTGTGGAGAAATCCATGAGACTCATCAGATTCCTGGTGAAAGTGGGGTGTTTGAAACACTTAGCATTCAGTGTGGTTGCAGTTGTGTGTGGGCCCAAGTGCATCTTGCTCTCCTTGCTCTACATCTACATCACTTAAAATAAGGTCAAAGGTGGCTGGAGTAAGCACTGAGTAGCTGTAAAATAAGCTGGACTGAAAGCAACCACAGGGCATTGGGGAAAAGGTGGAAATCACATTGTTCCTTCCTTCTGGGTCCTTTTTCTGCCCTCATTACTTTCCAGAGAAAAATACACCTTTTGCCCTGTTGTGCCAGGACAATAACATACACTCACATGTACAGCATTTATTCTTGTTTCTTCTCTTATGCTATGGGATGGGGAATTGCCCCAAGATGCCTGATGTTGTACTCTGCACACATCGTACAGAGGAGGAGGGGAAAGAGAAAATAAGTAAGTGTTTCATGGAAAAGAGCTGTTCTTGTGGACAAAGAGATTGAGAGAAAAGACAACAGGTTGTCTCCCTGCCTGTCCATCAAACTTGTGTTTGTTCAGGAGAAGCCTTGCTCTCAAAATTGTTGCAACCTGACCTTTCTGCTCTTGCCACATCCTCAGTACATGAGGAGGACTCTTGTTTTATGGTTTTCTTCTCTGTTCTCATAGGTTATAGGGCACAGCTTTTTCCTTAGCTGCTTGTCATTCGTTATTCTTTGCTGTGCTGCTGTCATTGCTGAACAGTATGCTAAATGCATAACAATAATTGATTACACTGATGCAATGTGGGCCATGGTGAAGCTCAAAATAAGGAAGACTGACAGTCGTAAGTCAAGATTTCCCTGCTGTATGATGTTATCGTAAAATCCAAACTTTACCGCTGTCTTAGAGCTTCAGGCTCCCTTTACATTCTGGAGGTACCTTCATGGTAGGATACACAGGGATAGTGACTGCTGCTGATGAGCTCTGAACAGTCCTGTCAACAAGGAGGGCTTTTTTCTCCTTAGATTTTAGAGCTGCTTCAGGAACAGGGTTTTTGCTCTTCTAGTCCCTATTTACTTATGCATGTGAAAAAGCTAACTATTTTTCAGGCTAGTTGTTCAACCTTAGCTGTATTCCAGATGCTCAGCAAAGCCACTCCCATCCCTCCTTTCCTCAGCTGGAAATGATAAATAAAATCAATATAAATAATTTTTATAAATAATAAAGGCTCGTGAGTTGAGATATGGACAGAGCGAGTCACTCACGAATTGCCATCATGGGCAAAGGATTCAACTTGAGGAAAACTAATTAGCAATCAAATCAGGGTAGGATCATCAGAAATAAAAACTAAATCTTAAAACACCATTCTCCACCGCTCCCTTCTTCCCAGGCTTAACTTCACTCACTCTATTATCCCTGCCTCCCAAGACTGAAGTCACTAAGGTCAGAGGGAAGGAGGGAGCTACCACTCTTCGTGCTCTGCTGGGGTTGGGTCTGATACTATTGGTGGTGACAGCCCTTAGATATGGGCTGTTCTGGGATTCTCTAGGAGGAGAAGAGAATGTGAATACCAATACTGTAGAAACCTATCATCTTCTCTAAGTACAGTAAGAATATCTGAGAGCTTTTGCAGTGGTCTGAGTCAGTGACCTGCTAAGCTAAGAAATATTCTGCCTTAATCACAGGGTCTGTTTGCTGCTTTAGGTGTCTTGAGTACAAAGTTAAAAACTTGGGCATTTTCAGTGGAAAATACTTTCAATTTATTTAAATAACAGTCCCTTGTCATTTAGTGGTCTTGGTCATTGGAAAAGAAAACCTGGTAAAACATATCCTTTCTCTAAGGGCAAGAAATACTTATTTCTTAGAATTATAGAATCATAGAATTTTTAGGGTTGTAAGGGACCTTTAAGATCATCTGGTTCCAACCCCCTTCCCATGGGCAGGAACACCTTCCACTTGATAAGGTTGCTCAAAGCCTTGTCCATCCTAACCTTAAAAACCTGCAGGGACAGTTCCAGTTTCCTGGTGTAACTTTAAGTAACAGGCCTAAAAGGTTGGGTTTGAATTACATGTGATGAAAAAATGTGTTCTTTTGATTACTGTGGCTGAAATCAACAAGTATAGCTGCTTGCTTTAAACTTTTTTTTGATGTTATTTATTAAACAACAGGTATGTTAATATGCAGACAAAACAAGCAAAAGATCATGTTGTTTATGCCTTCATTAGTCTGTAATCATAAATAGAAGCTCTTGTTTGGTAAGCTGCTTTATTGACATTCTAACAAACAATATGGCTGTACTGTAAAGAGTAAGTCTTTTAACTGTTGCAGTATTTAATATTATCCTAAATATTCTAAGAATGTTTTTTGGAGATACTTGAATCTTTACTTTTTTACCCTTATTTTCAGGGAAACTCAAATGGCATTGCTACAGTGGATGTTTCAGCTGGTTTTGTGGGACTGGAAAGCTATGTAGAAGTACCAGCTATCTTCCTTACAGTATTTGCAACGTATGCAGGACCTTTGCTTTGGGCCATTCATCTGCTGTGCTACTTGAGTTCTGAAGTTAGCAGGTAATCAGGTTTTCAACTAAAGTAATGTAGATATAAACATCTTCCATACAGTGTACCATTTCTCAAGCAAGTAGCTTTTTCACATCCATTTTTTCTCTTGGAAGTTAGTTTCCTTTTAAGAAAATGCATGTTCTTCATTTGGTATGAGTTTTGTATGACCTCAGTCTTGCAGTTTAATTTTCTTTCCAGCAACTTTGCACTGGGAATATATATGTATGTTTCACAAATTTTATTTCTTAATGATTGCTCAGTTTTCTATGCTAAATTACTTAAAATTTCATTGCATTTTGTTTTAACAACATGTGCTGCCTAAAAACATTCATCTTGGAACCTATTACATAGCACATCTGGGAAGAACTTCTTAAAGTAAGAGAACAGAATTCAGACTCAAATAACCTCATGTTCTTCAAATGTCTGTTCTTTTTGTCATAATAACACACATAACAAATAAAACGGATTTATTTCATTATATGTTACTAGCTATTGCAGTCATTTGCAGCTAAAATATTTGTACTTTTGGCTATCTTGTGTAGCAAATGGTTCATGTTAAATGAACTTGTGCATTTAGAATTCTAGGAAACACAGTTGGAAAATGGCTTCTGTAACTTAAAAAGTGTGCATGTAAAACCCAGTTGGACTCTCTAATACTGCATTTGACTCCCAGGCTTAAAAACTCAGAGATGTTAAAACAGAGAGGAGATGTGAATTCTGTATTGTATAATATCAATGCAGAAATGCAAAAAACTTGATACATTTCCACAGAAATGGCATTTGACAGCAACTAGGACCAGAGTGTTTTCTGTGGAATTAAGTGTATACTTTTTTGTTGGGTTTTTTTTTTTTTTACTTTTTTTTTTCTTTTAGTGGGGTGCAAAATGATGCAGGCTTGGCAAGTAGGACTTTAGGCAGTACTTACTTGGTTTATCATGACTCTGCCTTAGTTTGTAAACCTCTGTCTTCCATTTATCTACAGAGTGTCATCTGGTCTCATCCTGCTGGTGCTTTTTGTTTTCTTGCTTCTCTCTTCTTTTGCTTGTTTGTTTTGGGCTGCACCTACACTTGGAACTTGTGTGTTCATCAAGGTTGTAAGAAGATAGGGTCCCCAGCTAACCAAGAAGCATTGTTTGCACTTTCCATTCTTCATTATTATGGTGTAGGTGTTTTGGAACTGGGGCTTTTTGCTTGTGCTTGGGGGACTCTGAACACAGAGGAGTAGACCATCTCAGTGTCATTGTCAGGAGGGAAAGGGAAAGAATAAGAGTTCCCATAATGTTTTTCAAGAGCTCAAGTTTTTATGTTGTTTAAACCCTAGACTGCAGACTGTGATTAACACTAAGATACAATAAAGAGAAAATGGTACCATATGTTCCTCTAACAAAATAATAAAAAACTTTCTGTAGCAAAATCTTAAAGGACCTGTACTTATTCAGTATTATTTCAAATGATGTGTCTCTCTAGTAGTGCTGGTTGTTGTTCTGATGTTTTCTTTGTTGAGTTTTTGCAGATTAAAAGCTCAGCTATTAGTGTTGCCAGGTACAGTGCTGCTTTAATCTGCTCTCAAGTGTGTAGCTGTGACCCATAATACTCACATCACTGATAGAAGTAGAATCCACCAAGTAGCTTGGGTCCGTAGCCATTTAAGGTACATTGGGTCAGCTGTTAAGGTTGTACTCTGTGTAACAGTGATTAACTCTGAACTGGAATCTCTGTGGCCACTGGGGCTTGTGTTAAGTTGGCATGTTATGGTGCTTTGAACTTAGTCCATGTGCTTTTTATTTTATTCTTGTGTTTCATTATGGATGGACAGATGTTTGTGTCACTACTTGGTCATTCATTAGTTTTTGGAGCCAAAGCTGAAATTACAGGAGGCAGAGGTCAGCTGCTGCTTATGTTTTCTTAAATGTATGGGAGACGCTATGTTTTTTTTAAAAAAACTGCTGGATGCTTTAGAATGTTATTTATAAAGGCTTCTTTTTTGCCATTTTATATGTAATATGTGTTGGTTAGTTAAATTCAGACCCTTTCCTTTCTTTATATGGTCCTGAATGCAAGACAGAAATTCCCCCCTACCTGAGGGGATGCAAGATGGGATCTGTTGTTCACCAATGCAGGCAAGCTCATCAGGCATCTCAAGACTGGAGGCAGCCTTGCATGGGCTGCAGTGACCATGCACTGGTGGAATTCACAGTGCTAAGGGTCATGAGTCAGCCAAGGACCACAGCTGGGACTCTGAATTTCAGAAAAGCAAACTTCCAGCACTTCAAAGAATTACTCAACAGGGGCACCCTGGGAACTGGTCTTCAGGGACAAGGGAACAGAAAAGAGCTGGCAGATCTTCAGGGACACTGTCCATAGAATGCAAGAGATATTGATCCCCAAGTGTAAGAAATCTAATAAGGAAGGGAAGAAACCAGCATGGTTGAGCCATGATCTGCTCGTCAGACTAAAGACAAGAGAAAAAGGTACTGACATTTCAAGAAAGGACCAGGTATCTTGGGAAGAGTATAGAGATGCTGTCTGATTGTCTAGGGATGAGGTCAGGGAGGACAGCGGATAGTTGGAGCTAGACTTGGCAAGGGGTGTGAAGAATAACAAGAAGGGATTCTACAGGTATATCAATGAAAAAAAGAAGGTTAAAGAAAACATACCCCCCCTGAAGAGCAAGTCTGGTGAGCTAGTAACAACAGATGAGGACCGGGGCAGTAGAGTATTCACTGTATGTGAATATCAGGTTCATGACCACCTGAGGAATCTGAACATACATTAGTCTGTGGGAGCTGATGAGATGCACCCCAGAATCCTGGAGAAGTTGGTGGATGTAGTTGCCAAGCCAGTCTCCATGATACTTGAGAAGTCATGGCAGTCAGGTGAAGTCTCTGGTGACTGGAAGAAGGGACACTACACCCATTTTTAGAAAGGATAAGGAGGACCCTGGGAACTACCGACCTGTCAGCCTCACCTCTGTGCCTGGGAAGGAATATCATGGAGCAGATTCTACTGTGTCTGTAAGGCACATGGAGGACAGGGAGGTTGATCCAAGACAGCCCGTGTGGCTTTACTAAGGGCAAATCCTCCCTGACCAACCTAGTGGCTTTTTATGATAGGGTAACTCCATTAGTGGTCAAGGGATGACCTATCAGTGTGATCTGTCTGGACTGCTGCAAGGCCTTTGACACAGTCCCCCACAATATCATACTTGCCAAGTTGGAGAGGCATGGATTTGATGGGTGGACTGCTCAGTGGATAAGGAATTGGCTAGAGAGTTGTATCCAGAAGGTAGTGGTCAATGGCTCCAAGTCCAGATGTAGACCAGTGACAAGTGGTGTCCCTCAAGGGTCCGTACCAGGACCTTTACTGTTAATATTTTGATCAGTGATGTAGACAGTGGGATTGAGTGCACCATCAGCAAGTTTGTGGATGACACCAAGCTCAGTGGTGCTGTCGATATGCCAGAGGGACAGGATGTCATCCAGAAGGACCTGGACAAAATAGATAGGCCTGGGTGAACCTCATGAGGTTCAACTTCATGAGATCAGAGCAATCTGCACTATCAGTACAGGCTTTGAGGATGAGCTTTTAGAAAGCAGCCCTGCAGAAAAGGACCTGGGGGTGCTGGTGGGTGAAAAGCTGGACATGAGCCAACAGTATCATGGGCTGCATCAAAAGAAGCATGTCCAGCAGATTGAGAGAGGTGGTTCTGCCTCTTTGCTCTGCTCTGGTAAGACCTCACCTGGAGTACTGCATCCAATTCTCCCTTCAAAGGAAGAACATGGACCTGATGGAGTGGGTCCAGAGGAGGGCTGCAGAAATGATCAGCGGGCTGGAACACCTCTGCTTCAAGACAGACTGAGGGAGCTGGGGTTGTTCAGCCTGGAGAAGAGAAGGCTCTGGGAAGATCTAATCTCCTGTACCTGAAGGGGGCCTACAGGGAGGCTGGAGAGGGACTGTTTGCAAGGGCCTGTTGTGATAGGACAAGGGGCAATGGTTTTAAGTTAGAGAAGAGTAGATTTAGCCTGGATGTTAGGACAAGGCTCTTTATCATGAGGGTAGTGGAAAAATGGAACATGTTGCTCAGGGAGGTAGTTGAGGCCTCATCCTTGGAGATATTCAAGGTGAGGCTTGGTGAGGCTCTGAGCAACCTGATATAGTTGAGTGTGACCCTGCTTGCTGCAGGGGGTTGGATTAGATGACCTTTAGAGCTCCTTTCCAGCCCAAATCCATTCCATTCCAGCATGCTTTCTCCCTCATGCATGCTTTTACTTGTATGCATGGTCTTGTCCTTTTGCATATTGCAGTTTTGTTTCTGTTGCTCACTCTTGTACACTTTTCTCTCTTGTGTGTGAATAAACTTTCTCTTGCCCTCACACTCTACTTGTTTTCCTCCTCTCTTAAGCTTTCCCACTCTTTCATGAATGCTTTTTCTCTCTCTCTGTTGCTTGTGCTTTCTATCTTCTAGCATACTTTCCCCATCGCACTTTTTTGCACTTTCCCTCTGTGGGTTCTGCTTTTCCTCTGTCTTTCTTGTTTGAACCTTCCCACGCTTGGGCACAATTTGCCTTCCTCATGCAGCCATTTTCCTCTCTCCTGCACTGGAGTACCCAAAACCCCAGTTGTGATGTCACCACTGCTCAGCAGAGAAGATACGTTCCTCAACTTGCTGGCCCTACTTTTCCCACTATAGTCCTGGGGTGGCTCAAGGGAACATTGCTTTCTCGTGTTTAACTTTTTGCTCCCCAGGAGCAACTTAGGACCTTCTCTGATAAGCTGTTTTTCAGATGGTCAGCCCCAAGCCTGTTCTGGTGCATGGGTTTATTTTTCCCAGGGGGAGGATTTGACATCTTCCTCTGTTAAACTTCTTATATTTCTTGTCAGTTCATTTCTCTAGTCTGTTGAGGTGCCTCTGTGTGGCAGTAGTCTCATTTTACACTATCAACCACTCCTTCCACCCCTGTATTGTTTGCAGATTTATCAAGGGGGCACTCACCCCTGTTGTCAAGGTCACTAATGAAGATGGTAAATAGTATTGGCCCCAGTGTAAAGCCCTGGGATTGAGGAATAGTTTCTGACCTGCTGGTGGACTTTGTGCTGCTGATCACAGCTGTGTGAGCCTGGCAGTGAAGCCAGTGTTCAGTCCACCTCACTGTCCACTTTCCTAACTTTGACTGCATCAGTTTGCCTGTGAGGATGTTATGGGGTGTAGTGTTAAGAGCTTCCTTGTGAGTTGAAGGTGCATTAGATATGTGTAGCCCATGTATCTTCAGGCCCACATGGTAAGATGGAATAAAAATAATAACTTGAAATAATAAATTTGCTATGCAAATATAGTTGGAAACCATTAACCAGTTTGCTTCCATCTGATAAAACATGTAGAACTATAAAATATTCTGCTCATAGGGAAAGGCGTATACATTTCTAAAATAATTAAAGGACATGTGATAGACAGTTGCATGGAAATTACTGCCACTTTTAGTCCTTTAGGCTCTCCTGAGGAGCTTGGCAGCTTAAATGGGATGGGATATTCACAGACAGAAACAGTAAAAATAACTCTTTGGCTTCAGTCTCCATGGAAACTGTGCATTAGTTCTTGAAACCATGTTTAAGGCAGGGAGCACTGATTAAACAGATGCCTAAACTAAACCAAGTATTCTCTGTATGACTTGCATAAATTCCAGAGAGGACCTGATTCGTGTAAGGGTAGTTTTTGCAGTGACTGCTGTATTGCTCTGATCTGAAGCAGAACATTGGGTTTTGGGATCCTTATGAATGGGAAAAGGGCTACGTTTTTGGATAATCTCACCTCCCTGTGCAGTACATTCCAGATACAGATTCAGTTTACCAGCTTCTCCCCAAGTAAAATTTTCATGTGTGTAACGTTGACAGTGTTGTGTAATTATCACTCTTTAGCTTTGCATTGTGATAGCTTTCAGATTACTTGCACACTGGAATCTTTGTTTTAATTGGTGTAATGAGTCAGGTGTCAGGGTGAACTGGTGGATCTTTCTAAGCATTAGAAGGTTGTGTGCTTATTGGCTTCCTTAGTGATCAGAAGTTGTGACGGCTCTTTCATGTTAGCAAACAGCTTTAGGTGTTGAAAAAGGAAGTTATGCCTAACATGAGGATGTTAATAATTGCAAAACTTTTCATTTTAGGCCGTGGCAATGTAGTTTGTTAATGCCATTTGTTAATGTAGAATGCCAGCACAGCAGACTTAAGTTTTGCTGTGAATTCTCTCTTAATAGCTGATCTAAACTGAATTCAGAAGGCACAATAGCTAAAGTAATTTCAGCAATCAAGATCAGATTTTGCCATCTTCAACCTAATGTGTTTGGTTCATGGAGTCCCCCATTCACAATCCATATTAATATATTTACCCTTATTTCTTCTGACGTAAGAGGGACATGTAATGAATATTTCAATATACTTCTTTTTTTTGAGTCCTAGGGGGAAAGTGCAGCCCTCCTTAAAGACAAAGGAACAATCCAATCTCTTTTCCCTGAGCCCTTCCACATTCTACATAGGTAGTTTTTAATTCTTCTGAATTCATTCCATTCTCTCTTCTGTCAGTTAATTAAAGCTGAACAAATGTTTACATCTAAGAATATACTGCTGCTTCATTTCTAGAATGATAAAAACTTTTATTTATTTTGTTTGTCGTTTGTTCCATTCTCTTAATAAAAAAAATAAATGAAAGGTACAAAAGAAAGTATCTACTTATTTGCTGATGTGTATGGGAATCTGGAAATGATCTGATAAAGCTGGAGAGGGATTTTATTGCCACAAGCCAAAACAGTGTTTAACTAAGGTGTCATTGCAGTGATGGCTGAAGAGTTCTCTTAGACATCATTAGTGCTCTATGACAGATACCATTGCATTCCTTTGCCATGCTGGTCAGACACAACTTTTCCTGTGAGGTTTCCCTCAGGTAGCCATGACTCTTGGTACTGAAACATATTTTCTTAGTAGTGAAAAGTGATCCATCAAAGTAGCATTGCATGCAGTTGTCTGTACATAATAAATGAATGACAAGTTTCTTCAAAGCCATTTGCAAAATAAATGCCATTCTCTTGCTCTAAGGACCAGCTATGCAGCTGTGTTTCAGAAGCTGAAGAACTTTCTAAGTAAATTTTAAGGAAAGTGTGTACACAGGATTTATAAATACACAGATTTGGGGTGCGTTAGGTTATTTTTCCTTTGTGTAGAAAGATGTAAGCTTTTGAACAGATCTGAAACTTAAAGAATTTGGTTCTAATTTTTGGTGCAGTTGGCGTATCTGACATGAGGTTTGTTTTCTAGTAATGGCTGATGATCCCAATAGAGAACTTGTGCTCCATTGTGCTAGTTACTGGGCAAATGCATCACAGATTTGTCCACAGAGCTTTTAAATGGTCATGCTGATGTTGGGTGTTGCCATTGGTATGAGATCATTCTCATCAACAGAACTGCTGGCTTAGGTTGAGGCCACTTAACATAAGCATGTCAGGTGCTTTTTATTTTTAGGTGGTCTTTCACTTTTTATTTGTGAGTAATCTGGAACTGAGATGAAAGGGTTATAAAATTCTTTGTCCAAACTCTAGTTCAAAATGTTTATGGTTACATTGTCCTTCTCCCTTTGCTCTTCTGGTGTTCTTCTGACTTAGAAAATTATGCTCAAAGCCACATAGCAGAGTTTGCTATACAGCCTTCAATTTTCTGTGTATCTGTAGAACTACAAGCTTCTTCTTACTCTACCCAGAAAGCAGTTACACCGTATCACTTTGCTGTACAAAAGAATGCAGTATTTGTTCTTTAGTCTTGCTTGGAGACTGCATTGTGAGATGGTATTTTTCCACAATCCTGTATGGATAGATTTACAAATGCTGCTTATGAAAAAAAGTTCATTGAATTTAATACACACAAACACTTCTGCATCTATTAGGAGAATCCATATGAATGACATTGGGCAGGAGCAACTTGTGGAATGTCAATTTCAGGTGGAAATTTTGAGATCCAGTGGCAAGGAACCAGTATTTCTTCAAATAATAATTGTAATGTATGCAGGAAGACTGCATAGCAAGACTCAATAAAGACCAAAAAAAAAAAAAAAAAAAAAGAAAGAAAGTTTGATCATTTTTTGTCTCTAAATAGCCTTGTGATAGTCCTCCCTAGTAGTGAACTATGTCTATGGGAGCTTAATAGAGGAAAGCAAACTTGCATCGAAGTTGCAAGATAGCAAGTGGTCATGTGGCATATAATTTTCAAAAATCATGGCCACTGAGGTGCAATAAGAGGAATTTTACTGTGTGCTGATTAAAGCAGTAAGATTTATCTGTACTGATATCTGAGAAAAATTCTTTGGGAGGTCCACTTAGCTGCCAGGTGAGGAAGGACTGAAGCTTGGTACTGCATTACACTTTCCTGTGTGCTTCCTCTCTCTGACTTACTGTCCTTTGTTCTCTCTTGCTTGCTATCCTCTCTCATTGACTTGGTATCTCTGTACCTTTCTTGGTATCCTCCCCATCACTCTCTTGCTGTCCCATCACACCCCA
>JAAWXA010000012.1:9412496-9707921 GCA_038090715.1 Florisuga fusca
CCTGTTAAAGCTTCCCTTCTGTCTTCAACACACTTTACACCTCTTTGATGTGCTTTGCCTCTCTTCCTCTCACACTTACTGTCTCACTTGAGCATTTTCTGACTTGTGACTAAAATTTGCAACTGGCCTAGGCCGACTGAGAAGTGATGCAAGGATACTAAGTTTAGAATTCATAGAATAATAGAATTGCTAGGGCTGTAAGCAACCTTAAAGATCATCTAGTTCCAACCCCCCTGCATGGACAGGGACACCTCCCACTAGACCAGGTTGCTCAAGGCCCCATCCAGCCTGGTCTTAAACACTTCCAGGGAGGTGGCAGCCACAACTTCTTTAACAAGCTGTTCCAGTGTTTCAACATGCTCAAGAAAAAAATTTCTTCCTAATATCTAATGTAAATCTCCTCTCTTTAAGTTCTAAACCATTTCCCCTTGTCCTCTCACTACACACCCTTTTTAAAAGCCCTACCCCAGTTTTCTTTCAGGCCCCCTTTAGATATTGGAAGGTTGCTATAAGGTCACCTCAGAGCCTCTTCTTCTCCAGGCTAAACAACCCCAATTTCCTTAGTCTGTCTTCATCAGGGAAATATTTGCTCATGCACATGAGTTGTCCCAACCAAACTGGGGCACCTCAAATGAGGTTTTACACGGGATTGTTAAACTTTTTTTTTCTCTTTTGCTATCCCTATCTCTCTGTCTCTGTACACCCATCTTCCTCCCTGCCCAAGCTATTCCTCTCAGTCTTGCTTTCCCACTCTCTGACAGATGCTCCCCCACTTCATGCACTTACCCCATCTTTCATGTCTGGGACTTCATCTCTCATGTGTCAGTGTTCCCTGTCTCTTGTTTGCAGGCTTTTCTCACCCATTGTGCACATGCTTCCTCTCCTCACACATGCTTACCCTCTCTCTCATGGGCTTCTCCACTCTTGTGCTCTCCTCCTCCCTCATATTTCTTGTATGCACTTACCCTCACATGCTTGTGATTTCTTGTGCTCTCACTTGGTTGTTCAGTGTTACACTCTAGGCTTTCCTTTTGTTTCAGAAATGTTTCCCTTCTCTTTTGGATTTTTGGATGTGCTTTGTCTGTTGCACGTGCTTCTATTCTCCCTCTTATCCCTCCCTTGTGTGCTTACACTCACTAGAACACCTTCTAGCATGTTTCTTCCTTCACCTGTGCTCTCGCTTTCTCCCTGTCTTGCATGCATTTTCTCATCTCTTTGATGCACTTTCCCACTCACTCACTTACCCCAGTGTTTTTCCTTTCCATTTCTTGTGCTGCCCTTCTCAATATCATGCTATACATCTCTCTGGCACGCTTTCTCTGTTTTTCCTTTTTATTACCCTGCATATTGTTTGCCTTTCTTTCATGATTTACCTCTCTAGGAGAGGGCTTTTCTGTCCGATGGACTTCCTACTTCTCATCCCCCTACCCCTTGTCTTCTCTCTTGGATAAACTCTTCTTCCCCTTGTATTCCCTTTCTTTTGCAACTTCCTTCTCTTGTTCTACGTTACTTCCACTCTCCATCTTTTGCTTTGCAACTGTCTTTTGCTTTCACCATCTCTTGCATGATTTTCCATCTCTGAAACATTTTCTTATTTGCATGCACTTCCCCTCATGTATGCTTTCATTGTCTTGTGCATTTCCATGCCATTTCCATGGCTCATTTTCCCTCTCTCTGTTGCACAGTATGCCCTTCACTGTCTTCATTTCTCTGATGCATTCTTGCTATGTCACATGTGCTTTGTCTCCCATATGCTTTCCTTTTGTCTCGTGTCCTTTGACTTGTATGTTGTTTTTTGTCTTCTTGTGTTTTCCTCTCTTTTGTTTCCCCCTTCTCTGTCTTGCTTTCCTGCTTTCTTTCCTCATATTGCATGTTTTCTACCTGTTGCAGTTTTCATCTCTCCTGCCTACAGTTTTCCTTTTGCTCATACTTCATGTCACTTGTGACTTTCCTCTCTCTCTTGTGCTAGCCCTTGCTAACCTTTGCCATCTCTTTCCCTTTCACTTGCATCTCCCTTCACTCTCTTACCTCCTCTCTCCCCAGCCCCACCTTTCCCTCTCTCCCTCTTGATTTACTTTTCTTCTGTTTTCCCTCTGTCTCTTTTGTTTTCACCTTTCCTTCTCGCTATGCCCCTCACCTGCCCTCTCCCTGAAACACTTTTCCTCTGTATACTTTTTCCTCTCACTTGCATAGTATCTCTGCCACTTGCTTTCTTCTTGTTTGCATGTTTCTTCTTTCTCTTTCACTTGCTTCTCTCTTTCTTCCCCGTCCCTAACATGCTCACCCCGATCCTCTATCAAGCTGTTCCCATTTCTTGGTCACCAAATCTGACATGCTTCATTTCTTACGTGTGCTTTGCCTCTCTTGTTCACATGCTTTGCCTCTTTCAGGTGCTTATCTGCTCTCGTGGATTTGGTTTACCACTCTCACAATGCTGTTGCACTCTATGGTGTGCTTCTCCTCTCTAATATGATCACCTTCTTGATTGAGTTTTCAGTATCTTAGTTGTGCTTTTCATCTTACTCTCATCCTACCCATCTGTACCTCTTGCCACCTTCCCTGTTTCCCTTTCTCCTCCTCTTTCCCTCAGTTCTCTTCCCTTCCCTGTCCTCCTTGCATTTCCACTCTCTCTTGCACAGTTCAGATGTATTTCATTCCATTTGCATCTCTCTCATGCTTTGCATCATCTCTCTGTTGGGCAGAAGTGAAAGAGAATACTCACTCCTTAGTATTCTGCCCCTCTCGGATCCCTCAGGTTCCTAAAACCCTCCCTTTAGGTCCTCTTATCGGTACCAGAAATGAGCACAGTCCACTCAAACCATAACATGTATATTTTCCTTTCTTGGACACACTGCCTCTCACAAGCACTGTCCCTGTCTTGCATATACTTTGTGTCTCTGGCAGGCATGCTCATAGCTTTTGCTATGGTTCTTACTTCCTCTGCACACTTTTTGTCTCCCTTGAATAAGCTTTTCCTCTCTGCCTTACAGCATAAGAAATTTTGATTCCTTCACCCTGTTATATCTCTGTTTCTCCATCTCATGTTTTCCTTCTCTTGCACATACTCTTACATGCAACCTGGCATGCTTGAGCACTCTTGCACACTTCTTCTTACACTTCGGCTCTCTTGCTTCCCAAACCTCTCGTGTTTGCCCTGTCTTTTGTCCTTTCACTCTCATACAGTATTCCACCTTGTACACTTCCATTTTTTTTAGAAATGCCTTCTCTCTAGTGCTTTCTTGTGCTTTCCTTCTCTACAGGTGAGCTTTTCTACTCCTGTATGTGTCCTTTCCTTCTCTTTGGCTTACATGCACTTTCCCTGTCTTGCATGTGTTTCTATGTCTTATACTTGCATTGCATGTGCTTACCTTCTTATGGTTCACTTCTCCCCCCAGTCCTCAAATATGAATTCCTTCTTCTCTCACTCATGTTTTTCCTTTCCCTTTCTTGTTCTTGCATCCCCTTTGTCTCTCACAACCTCTCTCTCACATACTTCCCTCATTTGCTTTCTTTCGTGCTTTCTTACTCTTTCCTCACATGGCTTTCCTTCCTAGCATGCTTTCCTTGTCTGCTACTCTTCTGCATGTGTACCCTTCTCCTCTCTTATGTGCCCTTTTTTTCTCTCATTTTTTCATTTTCTTGCAGGTTCTCTCACACTTTTTGTTTCTGTTATGTAGTTTACTGGTTTTAATGCTTTCCCTTTGCTACTTGTAGTTTCTCTCTGTGTTGAATAGCCTCCCATTCTCTTGCTTGTACTTTACCTCCCTCATGCACAATATTTTTTTTCTACTCTTTTCCCTTGCTCTTTCACTTCTCAACTCTTTTATATGTTTTCTACCCATCTTCTCTTGCACTTCCTTTTCATGCATACTCTATTTCTAGCATGCTTTCTGTCCTGGTTTTACTTGGTTGCATGGTCTTGTCCTTTTGCATATTGCAGTCTTTGTTGCTCGCTCTTGTACACTTTTCTCTTGTGTGTGAATAAACTTTCTCTTTCCTTCACACACTACTGTTTTTTTCCTCTCTCAAGCTTTCTCTTTCCCTTTATCCCCTTTTTCTGTATTCCACTCTTTCTCCATCTCTCTCTCCATGTTAGCTCTCTGTTGGGCCAACATGTGCTCCTTTCAGGTTTTTACCTTTTTTACCCTTCCCCTCTGTCTCTCGTTTGACCATCTTCACCCCTTGCCTTATGTTTCCCTTGCACATGCAGGTTACTCTGTGCCCTTTCTCTTTCCACCTTTGTCTTTCTCTCTTTGTCACTCTTTTTTTCATTGTCTGTCTTCTTGTATTTTTTTCTTCCTCACTCATCTTGTCTCTCACCCTGTCCCCATTTCCCTGTTTCAATTTCTCTTTCCCGATTACTTTCCCACTCTCTTTTCTCATTCTTCCCCCCTCTCTCAGTTTTCCTCTTTTCTGCCTTTCTGTCCCTCTTTCTCCGTTCTCTTTCATTCTCTACTACACTTCCTTTTTTCCCTTTATCATGCTCCATTGTCTGTCTTCCTTTTCTACTTTCCCCCCTTCCCCTCGTTTCTCATTTTCTTTTTCTCATTCTTATTTCTCCCTTTACCTTTCCCACACCTTTTTTGTGAATCTCTTATCTCTCAATTTCTCCATTAGTGTCTTCAAGTCTCTCTCCCTATTGCTTCTTTCCACCCATCTACTTTTGTCTTTTCCCTTCCCTTTTCTCGTTTTTCATTCGACACCCTTATCTCCCCTCATTTGTCCCTTGCTTTCACATTTTGTTTCTCCATAAAACCCAGACTTTTGTCTGTTTCCCATTCTCTTTCCTGCCTCCTCTTTCTCCCTTCATGTGTCTTTACTTCCATGTCTGTTCATTCTTTACACTTGCTTTTTCTCCCCCCTTTTTTTTTCTCTTCCCCCCTTTCTCTGTATTTCTCTCCTTTTGTCTCCCTTTCTAGCTTTCCCTTTCTCTCTCCTCATTTGCTCTTTCCCTTTCTTCCTCTGTGCCTCCATCTTGTGCCATCTCTCCTGCTCTCTCTTCTGTTCCCTCTCTTTCTACCTCTGACCTTTTTCTCCCCCTCTTTCACCCTGCTTGTTCACTGTCTTACCATGTCTCCTCATTCACACTCCCTTTCTCTTTTGCTTATTTTTCCCTCTCACTTGTACTGCTTCCATGCTCTTCTTCACCCTGCCCCTCCTGCATTGTCAGCTGTCTTCTGCAGCTCTCAGCTCCTGCTCTTCCATCCGTCCTCTTTTTTGTCTCTGTCCCTTTTCCTCTCTGTCATCCTCCTTCTTTCTGTCTCCTTTTCTTTCTCTTCTACTCTCTGGCCAACAGGTGATACCCATATTTTCCTTAGAGCTGTCTTTTTAGGTTCTTTGGCCACTTAACATAACCAAACTGTAAAGTAACATACACAGCCTTGCAAAAGTTGGCATCTGTTTACTTTATATTTTCTGTGTCGGAATCAAGATTAGCATGATAGAGTAATCAGAGCTATGGCATGGAAAATCCTGTGCTGTTTTTTCTGCATTCTCCTCAAGAGAATTCTAGAGTTCACTGAGGAAGAGGGTCTACAGCTTCTATACAAGAGTATCTTACTCAAGACCAGATTGGCCTTGGGACTTAATTTCTTTTCAAGGTGAAACCATTTTTGTTTACTATTCCTTTTGGACTTCCTTGCATTAGCATTATCTGATACTTTGTAGACACCCTAGGGTATGAGTTTACAGGTCCTGCTGCAATCCATTCTGCTTGCAAGGGCAAGTGCATGGAGCTGTACAGTCTTCATGCTAACTTTGAGTGTTGTTGCTTTTAATTATGCAACTTCATGCAAATTATTTGTAAGCCCAACACTCATATACACTTGCCAAAGTAAAAAGTGCGTGTAATGGGTGTTGGGCTCAGTAGGAGTATCCTTGCATAACCCCAAAAGTCATCTCATTTTACCACAAGGAATGTGTCTGTGAAGAAGAATCTGCTACACATTGCACCAGAAAAAGATGTGCAGAAAGTTGGGAGCAATATTCTGATATGCTGCATGAAGTAGACACGGTGCCATGAAGGACTTCTCTGCCTTTCCTCTTCAGTACTTTTGTCATCAGTTGAACAGAAGGAACTAAAGAAGGACTCTGAGAGGGGTGGAGTGCTAAGGGAGGGATCTATTCCCTCACATTTCCTGCCATACTCTAGAAAAGATCAGAAATCCAGCAGCTCCTCCCTCTTTTTCCTCTCATCTCATGCTATCCGTGCTGCTGTTCCTTCCCACCAGCTTACCATGTGCTATCAGGTTGTATACATACCTATTTGTATATATTTATATTCTTTGTTACCTTACCCTTTATTTTATTACCTTTCCCTTATGTTAGTAAAATCTGTATCCAATTGTTTTCAGTTGCCAACTTAAGGTCTCCAGTCTTTATTCCCCTTTTGTCTTCCCTTTGTGTGTGGATGAGAGGGAAATAGAGAGGAATTCTGTCATTAGGTTTGTGGCCCACCCAAACTGCTAAACCATGACAACTTTGGACATTCCTTTCTCTTAATTCTGAAACAGAAATTTTCAGATTGGAACATAGTATTATCTTTATTTCTTCTCTACAGTTAGTAAGGGCTGCATGATTATGCTGCTGTCTCAGTGTTTTATATTACTGCTCAAACAGGAACAGAGCTATTCCAAGGGCACTTCTGGAAAGAGAGGACCATATTTGTATACTTTTGCTTGCATACTTCTTTATAGTAGGAATGATTCTAAATGTAACCTGTACTTTTAGCTGTCAGTGGCCCTATTTTACTGTTCTTGCTTGTCAGTTTTTTTCTGCTGGCTTAGTTCAGCTTGTTGTCCACCAGCACCTCCAAGTCCCTTTGAGCAAGGCTGTTCCTCAGCCATGCAGATCCTAGCCTGTGATGGGCCCTTTGGTTATTCTGTCCCAGGTGCAAAATACAGCACTTGTTTTTGTTGAACTTCGTACCTTCCTTGCTAGACGGCTCTTCCAACCTGTCCAGGTCTCTCTGTAACATGGTTTTCCCTTCTGACATGTACACCTCACCTCTGAGTTTGGTATCATCATCAAACTTGATGGTGATCCTGTCAATCCCATCATCCAGAACATTTATAAAGCTGTTGAACATCTTGGGCCTAGCATCAGTCCTTGGGGCACCCTGCTTTTGACTCAGTACAGTTGATTTGTTGCCCTAGCAGTTGAATTTTGTTGATAGCCATTCAGAGTGGATGTTCAGACCTTCTAGCCCAATGGCAGCATAATTGGGTTGCTACTTGCAATCAGATACAAATCATTGGTAGGCACCCAGTTTAGGGAGTTTCTCTGGAACAATTTTCAGGGGCCAAGCCTGACTGAAGAAGGTGAAAAGGAATCTGAAACTTAATTGCTATATGCCTTGTGTTTTAGAGCTCTGTTCTAAGTGGGTTAACTAATAGTGGACGTCAACGGGAAAAGTCAGATCTGCTGGGGGACTGAGACTATTTCTCCTTCTGACAGGAAGCTCCTTGCACAGCTGATTAAGCCAGCAATGAGAACAGGCAAAACAGTTGATATTATTCTGTTTTTCCTGTTCTTTATACTGAAATGAAGAGAACTGAAGTTTCAGTTCTTAATAGCCTTTTACAGCCAAGTCTTCATGAGAACCTGCTGAATCTTATACTATAGTCTACACATATGGCAGTCCACTGTAAGTCACTGCCACAGACATTTGACCTTGCTCAGATAGTTCTAGCTTCTGTGCATTTTGTACTAGGAAAGAGGATACCCGGGAAAATCCCTGGTCATCTCCAAGTTCCTTCATTTCCATGGTTGTAGAATGTACTTGACAATGCTTCTAGCTTGCTGGAAGCTGCCCTTTTTGACATCTGTCTAGTGAGAAGGTTTGATATCAAAAATTGTAACTCTAGAATTCATGGTATTTTGATTCGTAGTAAATACTGGATAACGTAAATTTTCAAAGGACTCTTGTTTCTCTTGGCTCTGCTGAAAATATACAATGCAGGATCGTATGCTATAATCTGAAATCTCACTGTTAAGAATTATACTAGGTGAGAGTAGGGTATGCTGGAGAGGCACAGCAAATTTATTGCTTCTAAATTAATTGACATTTGCTTATACCAGAGGAATTTCTTACAGATTCTAGATATTCTTATGATGTTGCAGACAGACACTTAGAGCACTACGGGGTTTGTTTCAGGCTGCAACGCCTTATTAATTATATGCAGGACAGATGCCAACCACATGCTGACTGTTTTTCAGAGAGAACTAAACAGCTCTCAACATCTTGTGAACTGAAAATGTAGAAAACCTAGAAAGAAAAGTGACACTAGTACAGTAAAAAAAAAAAAATTGATACAGTAAAAATTGCCTTCATATATGCAGCTTCAGTTTGCACAGTAAAAGGCAACTTAGCCCGTGATACTCAGCTGGAAAACAGGAGGTGGAAGGGCAGATATGGTGGAGGATATCCTTCATTAAAAAGATTAGTCACATTTCATACTGAAACCCTCCAGATATGACCCTCCTCCCCCTATCACAGAAAAATTATAGTCTTAAGGTATTACTCACTCATATGCTTGCATATTTCTAAATTTTATATTTAATTTGGTGAGTTAGAACAAGAGTTGGAATGATGTAAAGTACTGTATTTTAAGGTTATTTGAAGAAGCATTTGTAGGGCTGTCTGTAGAGGGGTTTTGCTTGATTTTTAAACTGCAAAACCCATGTCACCATCTGCCAAATATTGTATATATCTGGGGAACGTGCTTTTATGAAAGAACTGTTGGTTTTCTTTCATGTTTTTAGAGTAGTAGTGTTTTCTTTTTGCAAACCTTGTGTTACCCATTTTAATAGCACCTTAGAGACGGTGCAGGATTTGACAACAGAACATTGGCAGTTAGGACTGAGGAGATCCAAAGAAGCAGAAGATCTATTAGTAGCACAATTTCTTGGACGTATTTTCTACACATTAAATATTCAATTAAAAGAGAGGATTTTTGTTGAAAACTAGAATGTGCTCTAGACTGTACTTAATGTTTGCAGTCTAAATATGGTGTGTTCAGTGATGTGAGTCTGTAGTGTTTCAAAAGTCTCTGAAGGCATAGTTTTTTTCTGAATCTAGTAACCTTCAGCATGTCGCATGAAGTTTGGATATGCTGTGCAATCTTTGGATTTCTCATTAAAGTTCCCAGAAACTAAATAGCTAAATGAACTCAGTAGTAGAGACCAAGTATGTATTTTTTTCACTCCTGCAGAGGCCTTGATATTATGCAGAACTTGAAGGCAGTGTGTACAGATAACTTCACCTTATGCTTTTCTCCTTTAAATAAGAAAAAGCATTAAATACTTTGGAGACCATTCAGTACGCTGTTGTTACAGGTTGGTTCTTTAGATATATTGCATAATCTTCCATTGTTTTTACTGAAACATCACTGAGAAGTTTTAAGGTTATTCATTACTGGCTGATCCAGTTCATGAAGGGAAGAATATGTGCATGGCGTGCCACAAACAGCTTTACGTGTTCTCCTAATGGCTTCTTGTGGAATAACACAGGAACCAGATGAACTACCTGGATTTTTTGGTTGTGTTCTTAGCAGCAGCATGATCCCTGGCTATTGTGTTCCTTGTGGCCTGGTGAAGCCCTGTACCACTCAGTGTGTGTAGAAAAAACAGAAAGAGTACAAGTGATTATTGTTAGCTCTTCAGCAAATCAGGTGCCCAGCAGAAGCAAGAAGAAGGAAGGGTGCTGTGCCTAAACTAAGTCATTCCCTTAGCATCAGAAGTGCTGGGTAGGTCTAACTGCTTGTGCTCAGCCATTCCAGTGCTGTTTCCACAACAACATGTGTGAACTTTACAAGGTCCAAAATAAACCAAATTATCTTGCTATCGAACCCTACAAAGAGTTTAACTCTGTGGATATCGTGTGCTGCTTCTGTTGCCTCCACTGTATTGCACTGTGAAGCTAAGATTTCCCTCTGCAGGTAGGTGTCTGTGTTGTTGAGAGATTGAGTGCTGAGACCTTTTGAAAGTATAAGCATTAAATCAGCGGAAGACAGTTTGTTAGTTTTATTGTATAAGAATACAGAAAGAGTTGTACCATTTCCTTGTTGACTTGGGGATTCTTTGCTAATAATTACAAAGTGTAAATGCAGAATTTTAATGTTACTAGGAGAGATAACTGCATGATCTCTTTTTGATATAAAATGATATAAATCTACCTATTTTTTAAGTCAAGGAACTGAGCATACAGAAATTCAGTTTAAAATAGTCTTCTAGCCAGTTTCTTCATGATTTAAAAAACTTAATACCATTGATTTATGACTAAGACCTTTTACTCTAGACAACTATGTTACATTCCCTGTTTGGCTTTCTGACTTAAAACCATTTCCTCTGTTTATTCAGTTGTATCATCTAACTACTCCCAAGTATTTTTTTACTGATACTGGGATGAAAATAGCTAAGTCTGTGTGAACTGCAGTTTATTTAATCCTTGTCAACAAAATCAGTTATGAAACATAAAGCTGATTGTTTACACAAGCTCCCTGAGGACAAAAATATTTATGCAGAAGCAAAGAGCAGGCTAGTTCACTTCTATGTCAGAGTTTCCTTAGTAAAGCAGCAAGGGAAATAGTTTTCTGTGAACTAAATGTATATTTTGTATATTCATTATCAGTCATCTGTGCTGTTCTTAAATGATTTTCCAAATCTGCCTTCATGACCTGTTCTTCCTTCTGCTGAAAGCATTGGGAATTTTGCTTGATTTTCATGGAAAACAGGACTGTATCCTAATTATTTTGATTTAAAGAATAAGAAGTTTAATGGTTTATACAAAATACTGCGTTCTAAAACTTACTTAGTCATAAGTGACTAATTTACATCTCATAGAAGTGCTAGTCATCTTAAATTTTTATTACTTGGAACAAGATCAGATTCAAAAACTGGGAGGACCAGAAGAGATTCTCAGATCAGGATTTCAGTGTAAATCACTGCTGCTTTTTTGCCAGTTTGTACTTTTGATAACTGATGATATAAAATATTTTGTTGGAAGAAGAAAATGTTCTGATTATTATTCTAGTGAAATAGGTTTATTCCTTCCTTTTGTCTGAACTTGGTGTGGATCAGTCTATGCAGATTTATTTTGGCAAAAATGGACACATGCCACTGTGACGTTATTGCTGCGAGCTGGCATCTCAGGGGAGGGAGAGCAGTTGTAGTGTGGAAAATGCTTTCACTTCCATCTTCATCTGACTCTTATCATCCCCCAGAATACCTCAACATGGCAGATTGTGACCATGCAGGTTACACACAGGGCAGGCGTTTCTTGTAGTGCAGTGGGCACAGCTGAGCTAAGCTGCTGTGACAAGAATGCAGTGTATTGCTCATGTAAGCCTAAGAAGACATATTCTCTGGAGAATGTTTTGTTAGTTAGCTTTGCAAAGTTTTCTAGTAGCATGGTTTCTATGTTGCTTTGTGTGATGTTACTGACTGTGGGCAGCAGTGTACTCAGTCAAGTTTTACACACTTTACAAGGGTAGCAGACTCCATCTGATTGTCTGTTGTACAGGTTAGGCAGCTTGATAAAGAGTACTGAAGTCTTTTCTGCCCCTCGGGTACTGTGTCCAGTTCTGGGCTCCTCAGTTCAGGAAGGATATCGAGGTCCTGGAGCAGGTCCAAAGGAGGGCAACCAGGCTGGTGAAGGGACTCGAGCACAGGCCCTATGAGGAGAGGCTGAGGGAGCTGGGGCTGTTCAGCCTGGAGAAGAGGAGGCTCAGGGGAGACCTCATCACTCTCTACAACTATCTGAAAGGAGGGTGTAGCCAGGTGGGGGTTGGTCTCTTTTCCCAGGCAACTACCAGCAAGACAAGAGGGCATGGTCTTAAGTTGTGCCAGGGGAAGTTTAGGTTGGATATTAGAAAGAATTTCCTCACCGAGAGGGTGATCAGGCATTGGAATGGGCTGCCCAGGGAAGTAGTCGATTCTCCGTCCCTGGAGATATTTAAAAAGAGACTGGATGTGGCACTCAGTGCCATGGTCTGGTAACCGCAGCGGTAGTGGATCAAGGGTTGGACTTGGTGATCTCTGAGGTCCCTTCCAACCCAGCCAATTCTATAATTCTATGATTCTATGGAAAGCATTGGGAGGGCAGCAAGAGGTGAAGCTATCTTGAAGCTGCTTAATGGAAATTCTAGCAATTAGAATAATGTATATTAAAGCAAAGAACCTTCTAAGTTTGAGGCGAACTACTGGATATCTTTGTTGTGGTGACAGTTGCTATACTTACTTAACATGTGACAGGATATATGGAGAGGTGATATGGACATGCTTTATTAGTTACATCCTTGCATCAATAATTAGTTTTGTAGCACAAAGGGGAGATCTGTGCATATTCTTCATGTTTTGAAATAATGCTGAGGGGTGGAAAACCTCAGATGTCTTTGCTAAGTTTGCCTGAGAATGAACTCTTGTTTTTGTTACCAGGAATTCGTCGGCAGTGGGTCACGGCTGTTTCTGCTACGCACTGCTGCGTTCAATTCCGGTCGCCATCTACGTTGTTTTGGTGACAGCTCTGCGTTACCACCTGTTCATATGGAGTGTCTTCTCACCAAAACTACTTTACGAGGAAGTTCATGTGTTCATCACAGCCGCTATCTGCCTGTTCTTCGCAGCCATGGATCAGAACCCCTCTCACAAAGTGCAAGATTGAAAATAAGCGTGCACTACACAGTTCCGCGCTTCTATGTCAAGTGTCTCGCTCCTATGGAAGAAGGGAAATTGTTGTGTAGAACTGGAAGACCAGCTTTGTTTATTTTAGTCAAAATCAGGGTTTTAAGGGCTTATCCTGTTTTAAAACCAAGTTTGATAAAATGTTGAATTGAAATAAACTTTTTTCACGGATGACTGTTGCGGTATAGCTGTCATTCTAACACTCTCCAAATAACGGAATAGCAATACTACATGATTTAAATTTTAAAATGTACATTTCAATATAAATATAGACCAGTGCCTCATAGGCACTGAAAAAAATGTTTTGCCCATACAATTTTTTACCTTCTTACTCTACAGAATCCTAAAAATATGTAGGATTTCTTGGTGCTCTTTGGAAGATCTTATATTCATTAGTCTTGGTGAAGTTTTTTGTTTGTTTTGTTTCTAGTGTGTGCATTTGAATTATTATTAAATTATTGAATCATGGTATTAATATCCCAGGTAAGGGACTTTGTTTGTTTTGCATAGGCAGCATTTCTATTTAAAGGCAGTATTTGTAAGATGAGTACAATCATTATCTGTACTGTATTTTGACCTGCACTTCAGACACTGGGTAAGAAACATGTATGGGCTAACAAAGTAATTCATCTTCTGTGGAGTCTGTTTACTGCTAAAATGTTGTATTTCTTTTTATTAATGTTTAAATGCAAAATCAGGTTGGTGGTGGCTGGTCTGACCACATTTTACACACTAGAGAGTGTTATGACCCATGAGCAGGAAAGTGGTGTAACGGGGTTCTGTTAGCAGCAGAAAGAAAGCTGTGTTTGCATCACCTTCCTCCTAGTAACCTGTCTGCCCACCTTGTTTGAATGTGCTATCGTCAGTTCCTAAAGTTTTTTTTTCCTTATTTCTGTCAAAAAGATGCACAGTTATGACTACCTTGAATAAAGGAATTCTTTTCGTGTGGTTTTTTGTTTTGTCTTTTTGTTCATGTTAGCATCCAGTAACGTTCAATCTAAATGTGTGATGGGTGTAGCAGAAGAGAAGCATACATGGGATTTCAACTTCTTTAAAAAATCTGAAAGTAAAAAACTTATAAGCCCTATGTAGCTGACAGCACATTTTTTAGGATCACTGATACACTTTCCATTTCATGTTTCAGATAGAGCAAGTCTCAAAAAGTAGGCCTTTAGTTTTTACACATTAATAATAGGCCGTCTTGGTCCCTAACTCTTTTTCATCTGTAAAACAACAAAATTTTCAGTTCCCTGGCTGCATTTTGCTGTTCACATGCAGAAGAGACTACGGGATCATAATGTGATCCACTGTGACCTCTTGGAAGTCTAAAGATTAAGTACTATTAATAGATTGATTTCTACTGTGACTTGTGAAATCTTTAAAACAGTTAGTAATTGTGAATGTTGTACACATTTATGATTATCTATGTTCTCAGTATTTTTCTGGTTACATGTTGCTTAGCAACCTTATAGGGATTATTGACATCTTTGTTTATTTGGTTAATTCCTCAACAGTCCTCCCTAACATTCAAACAGAATATGTTTATAAGATACTTGATTGGAGAGAAAAGGTGCTAATAAAAGGACAGAAGGAGTGCAGGAGAGGTTGCTTCTGGAATATGGAGTCCCAAAACAATATGGGGTGAAACCTTCACAAGATCTTTCATTCCTTCCTTCTGATATTTTTTTATTCTAATGTATCTCTTGGACATTGTAGAAAATAGTGGAACCTGTACTACTGTATATGTAATAAGGTTGAGTTTCTTCAGATTACTTAAATAATCATAGTGTCCTCTTTCTCTTCTGAGATGAAAGATGTCCATATTGAATCCAGAAGAAAACAAGTGGCTTATTTAGGTCTGCAAGACTGGGAGAGTAAGAAGAAGGCACTTAGGCTTCATCTCTTTCTCAACACATGAGTTTGGGTGAAAAGAAAACATGGTGCTTTCAACTTTGGAATTGTGATTTTTATTATTTTTCACCTTTTTGGTATAAGCAAAGGAAAAATTATTTTAACTTCATAAGCTTTTTGACTGTGGAAATGCAAAGCTAAGGCAGTGAAGAAATGAGTTGGTTCTTGACACAGGCAGGCAGGCAGGCTTGAACTAGGGCATTATATAAAGATCATTTTATTTAAAAACAACACAAGGTTTTGGCAATTGATCTGAGTGTATGGATAGTGGAACTGCTTAAATGCAAATTCCCATTTCACTGGTTAGCTGTTTCCCTTCCCTCCTCGTCCCAGCTCCCCTTGTCTCATTCAGTATGTCCTGAATGCTCAGACAAGAAGAGCAGTATTTGAAGCAGGAACGGTACATGAGATGGTTTCTGTAATTCTGAGCATATGGGTTTCTTCTATCGAAGTCCTCTGTGGTCCCTGCTCTGACGTGATAGCAGTCTGGGCTGAAGCTTCTCAGGAGAACTCTGTGAACAGGCAGACTCTTCCTTTATTACATTATTAGTGTAGTTCTTTGTTTAGGAGAAGTTTTGGCACAGGGTAAATTTTTCCACTTGGCATCTTCTCTGCTAGTCAGAGCCAGGTTCTGCCAATTACACTGGGCTACAGCTTCCTCTGCTAGATTTCACCAGATCACCACTGGCCTGTGTGGCTCATTGCCACTCAGAACTTGTGACATATGTCCAGTATCGTCCTAAAGATCCAGAGTGCTTGAGGTAAGAAGAGACTCTTGTAAGTGAGTTCATGTTTTAGAAAAATTAAAATTCATATTTCAGATATCTGTATTTCTGCTCTGTCATTAAAAAGCTCCAAATGAAGGGCTTCCTCTGAAAAGTAATCTTCCTTGAGTGTTTCAGCAACACGAAGAGGGGAAGAAAACTATGGTCCCACTGATTAATGGAACAGGAGAGAGAGCTGGCTGATCTTATGCTACAATGTCCTCTCTAAAGGCTGTGGCCAGAGGCTGTTCATGAGGCTGCCATTGCACCATCTTCCAGAAGTGTGAAGAGGGTCTAGGGAATGACTGGCCATCAGCTAGTCCTCAGTCCCCCGACAGACAATGCAAATGAGATTATCTCCCAAGATCTGGATGGTGGGGAAATGACCAAAAGGGCTTTACCAGCACAACTTGTTCCTGGCCCATTGGTGCCTATTTGCCTTTGCTAAAGAGGTAACAGACACTGGAGAAGGGAAGAGTACTGGATATTGCGAAAATTGATTTTAACAAGGCCTTCACCATGGTGCGCTCAGTGCCCAAGTGGTAAGCTGTAGATCAGTGGGCTTGAAGATTGGAGTGGATCACTGGGCTCTCAGGATTTGCTTTAGCAGCTCCAGGTCCCACAGTTGGCTAGGGAGGAGTGAGTGTCCCTTGGGGGTCAATGTAAGGGCAAGGCAATTTAGAATCTTTCTTAAAATGGATGAGGGGATGGGAAAACCTGGGAATAGGCTGCCTGGAGAAGTTGTGGATGCCCCATCCCTGGAAGTGTTGAAAAATAGGTTGGACAGGACTGGGGGGGCCTGGTCTAGTGGAGTGTATTACTGCCCATGCACATCAGTTGGTACTAAATGATCTCTGAGGTCCCTTCAAACCCAAACCATTGTATGATTCTATGATTTGACCAAAGGCTGAGTCCTACCCCTGGCTGGGAGGAGCCTCATAGAGGTTAAAGATGGGCCCATGGGCTGGGGAAAATCTCTTGGGCTGTAATAGATAAGCAAGGAGAAACCTGAGCAGCACTGAGAGTCTCATCCTGTTCCGCAGCTGATCAGTATTGCAGGAAAACACATACAAGCATATACATGTTTGCACAGATAAATTGTTCATCCAACACCTGGCCCAAATCCCTGTGCTTCCCCTGCTGCTGGCACCCAGGCAGAGGAGCACCAGAGGTTAGCATCAGTGGCCCAGTTGCTGATGTCCAGAACTTACCTTGCTGGTGAGTCCAGTTTGAAGCTCACTGGTGTGCACACATACCTATTAGGCCTAGAAACTACACTCACAAAGAGGTAGGATTTCATGGGAGGGTGGAATACAGCCAGCCATGAAGTGAAGGTCTTGATCAGAGAAATACACTGACTACTTTATTTATACCTATTATACTCAACCATCCTTTTTTATCCACTTTTTCCAATGCTTTTTCATGTTTGTTCCTCCCTGAGCTATTTTGATCCTTCTTTTTCCCTTCCTTTAGTTTTTGCCCTAAGCATCACATAGTTTCTTTCATGCCCCATTAATCCCCTTCACAATGTTCTGTTAGGTTTACAGAATGCTCAAGTGTTCTTCCCTGTGCATCCCATTATGAATCCTGTGTTTCTTCAGGCAGTAAGCTCCTTCAGTTTTCACTTCCAGGAGAGAAGTTTCTTTTGTTGACCAATCCTGGTGTGCTTACATCAGGGGCAAATGTCTACTTGCTTAGTTATTAGATTGTCCCCTAAAGAAATCACTATAAATTACCAATTAAGTGATTAGTTAAGATTATCAGTATGTTATTCTGACCCTCCCCAGATGTTTATGTGAACCATGAATAGTCTTCTGTCACATATGTTCACAATGATCAGTGCTGATCTTTGGCCCGGGGTTGAGAAAGCCCTGGGGAGCCCTTTTGGCTGTCGTCACCTCCCAGGAGAGAGGGTGTGGAGGTGATGGAGGCAGACTCTTTTCAGAAGGGCACAGGGACAGCTCCCAAGGCAACAGGCACAAGCTGCAGTACGAGGCATTGCCAGGAGATCAGAGGAGCCCTTTTACTATCTGGGATGGGGTCCAGACCTCCACCATTGGAAATCTTTCCACCTTGGAGCAAGCTCATTTAGGTGGCCTTGCTAGAAGTTGTATTGAGTGAGCTCCAGAGTTCTCCTCTAGCCAATATTTTTCAAGGATTCTGTGCTTTTGTAATGTTTAAGGTTGATTCTGACATTATTACTGATGGTTTCACCAGCTATTTTCTGAAGTTGTGAGGAAGCAGCTTTATCATTGTTTGCGTAACAAAAATATAAAGACTTCGGGAAATACAACTGTGTCACTGTGCTGGTTTATAAGAGATAAAACTTTGCAGCTGAAAACTGTTAAATTTGGGTTTATTTTAAGTAGCTGTGTATTTGTATGTTAGATACAAGAATTAAGTGTAACTGGAAGGAGAAATTTAGTGCCATCTTCTCTTAGCAATGCCAGCTTCATGAGCTCTGTGGCTTGAGGATTCACAGATTCCACGGAGAAGGGTGCTTTTTTGCCATTGCTTTTGTTACAATTGAGATGATTCCCTGAAGCATGCATCTTGCCTACCACACCTGAAGTTAAAGTTGCTGTTTTGCTGTGATCGATCTGAGGCCATACCAGGCACATTTAGTAGGACACTCACACAGAGGCAACTTGTTATCTGAAGTTGTTTTTCTGGCTTCTAACTGAAAACTCAGCCTGTGTTTGTTAGTTCCCACGTTTTGCCTGATGGAGGATGTAGGTTCATCCCAGGAGACCTGTTATCCCCCAACATTTGATAAAAAGTGTGGGATGCTGTAAGGAATAGCACTATTCATTCAGCAGCTCTCTCCTGCACTCAGTTTCACACTGTTGTCCTCCTCACTGATAGGGTGTTGAAGATACATTTTCAGCACACTACAGTCTTAAGGTGTAACTCAAAATCATTCCACAGCTCAAAGCACACCTTTTTTTGCTTGATGTTGTTGTAATCTTAAGAATGAGGGTGTTAACCACTAGAGATGGGCTTCAATATAACAGTCTCAAGACTGACTGTGCATGGCAAAACTTCCAGCATGTATGCCTTTTTTACACCACTAATTTTACAATAAAGTGTGTTGTATTACTGCAAAGACCATCGGTGATGAAGAATATAACATAGCACAGCTCTTACAGCAGATGTTTACTCAGAGCTGTATAAGTGGTCTACTAGTCACCATCAGGGACAGAGGAGGTCCAAAACACTCCATCACCTGCACCTTTGTCCCTGAGAGTTGCTTGTATCTGGTGAGATCAGAAGACATGAGCTAAACTTATCATTAAAAAAAAAAATAAAATACAGGCTGCTCAAAGAGTGCTGTCTTCGGAATCTATGGTGCTTCTCTGTGGATCAAAACAGCCCTACCTGGTCTCGAGCTTCAGTCAGGCTGCAAAAGCTTTTTGTGTGGGGTGGTCCCCTGGAAAAGCTGAGTCTGAGGTCCGGGAGATGGTGCTGCAGAGTTCCATAGTGTCTGCATTTCTTTAGGATTGATAGTTTGACAATTGTCACCATGTGTGTTCCGCAGTTGCTGAGCAGAGTTAGACTGTATATCATTTGGCTGGCTGCAGACATTAAAAAGTTAAGGAAAACATGCTGCTGAATCGTGCCTAAGACCATGTAAATCAACATCTTATTCTCTAAAAGTGGGCTTTAAAACAGGAAGTGACAAACAGATCCACTGGCCTCATCTGTGCCTTGCTCCCTACATGCAGTACTATAATGAGCTGCAGGCAACCAGGGTGCTTAACTGATGAAAAACACAAGGCATGAAGGAAGAGAATTCTTGGGGCAACATTTGCATGTATTGTGGGTTTGGTTTGTTTTTGTTTTTTTTTTTTTTTGTTGTTGTTTGTTTGTTTGAATAAATGTTTCAGAAGACACTAACATGACCGGTGCAGCTCCCTTGGCTGGAGTTGACTGCCCAGAGCAGCAGTTTAGGAGTGAGGGAGCATCCTACTCCATTTCAGCTGCACATCGTGGCTCAGGGCTTTCAGCAGTGACAGCAAAAGCCAGTTCCTCCACAAAAGCCATGCTGGAGGTGCCTAGTGAGAGGAGGAAGTTCCTTATTTTTCTTCTTTCACAACAGGAACACAGGAAACAGAAAAGTCAGTCTCATTGGAGAGGTCTGCCACAGCAGGAGGTGCAGTTGTGAATATTTGTTAGCTGTCTACAGCATGTGAACACCTCCTTTCTGCTGTGAGTATTGACAGAAATTGTCCAGCCTTACTCCTTTAATCCTATTAGACAGTATGCTGCAGGAATCCTAGGCTTCCCTCCTGCTTTCCCATAAACATACTGGGCTAGCCCATGGAGATAATGCCACAGGAGGTAAACACATGTGTACTGCTGAGGAGACTGCCACATAGCATTTCATGGAGGCATTTGCACTGCATGTAATAAATCCCACAGTGAACAGCAGCATGGGACTCAGCTTTTGTTTACAAAGCACAGCCTGATGTGTAAAGGGTGTTAAAGGCTGTTATGTGGAGAACCACTCTCCTCTCACTTGCCTATTTGGCCTCCTAGAAGCAGGTCCCTGCAAGGTGGTTAGGAGCTCCACATTCCTGGGGTCTGGGTGCACAGCTGGGAGGCCGGGGAAGTCCTCTGGGGGGGCTGTGGCTCCTTCCTGAGGTTCTTAGATAACTCCTAGGTGAGACTGGAAGGGCCCCAGGAAAAGTTGAGCTGTGGTGAGGCAGATACAGGGGTAAAACAAAGTAAGAGTTACTGGAGGCAACTGGGAGAAATTTTCCTGTTGTGGGGCTGTTTCTATAAGGTGGGCAGGGCTAAGGGAGATTGCTGTAAATCCCATCTGCCCTTTTAACACATCCAGCATCTCCGATCCAGGCAAAGTGAAGCCATTTTATGAAAACTTCGGGGGAAAAAACCCAGAGAACCAAGACTATTGTCTGACTGGGAGCAGTAAGTCACCTACAAATAAACTCACAGTAGCTGACTTACAGTTTGCTTTCATCTCAGCATCCTACTCAGAGAAAGAATATTACTGGTGGGAGAGAAAACAGGCATAAGGGAACAAAATGTGCATGAACTTATTCATACTGCTGACCTGTTTCAACCAACCTGGAGCAAAGCAGAGGCCTGAGGGTAACGTGACTTTGTGATTCTCTCTGCTAAGCATCAGCCCTGTGTCATGGAAAAGGATCTCACAGAGGGTGTAGCAGATAGAATCACCTGGCTAATGTGCCTCTGCAGCAGAGTTTTACAGGGCTTTTGTTGTAGGCTTCTTAGTTCAGAACATGGTCAACATCTACAGCTCTGCTTTAGCATCCTTGAGGTGGAGTCTGGAGAGCTGTTGCCTGTTTTGGCTGCTAAGTACAGATGAAGGGTAGAAATGAGGTGCTTTCCACCTTTCTGCACATTTGTGCATCTGTCAGAGTATGTGAGACCATCTGCACTGGACTCTGGCCTCAACAGAAAAGGATCCAGAAGTGCCACACAGCCTGCCTGGGGCATGGACTTATGATTTGGGGGTGCAAGTCTCTTCCCTTTCACAAAGTGTTGTGGGGTCACGCCTGAGGGCTGTCTGCTACCCAAAGGGACACAGAGTACTCTACTACCTTGCAGATCAGCACAGACACACAAGTAAAGAAAGGTCAGTCTTTCCTTCTGCACCCCTTGGAAAACTCAGATGTAGGGTCTGCTTGCTTCACCTAGAGAGAATGTGGCAGAGCCAGGATGGTGATACTGAAAGCATAGCATGTGCTATACCATGGCTGGCAGGCAGGTATTGCACAAACAAGCTATTTAAAGCCTGAAATTCTGATGGTAAAATACTAGATGATTAGCAAAGTAATTTTACTCCATTTGCAACAAATGTGCTCATTTGCATGAAGAGTGCAGTGAACGTAGATTAGCTGAAACAAAAGCACAGAGATTGGGCAGTTTTCCACTTTGATGTGGAGATTGTAATTATTTCGTATTTTTGTATGTGATGGATTGAAAATATCTTAGCTTGAAAATAACTTGAAAAATAGAATACGGAGCTGGTGTAATTTCTCCAGAAGTGTTTCACCTGATGCATGCTTAACTCAAATTGCTGGATTCTTTTCATCAGATCAGTTAGATTTTCTTACATGTGACATCCCCTCCCCAAAATCCATTAAAGATACACTTTTCCTGGAATCGTCTTTTTAATGTTATTGCTTAATGGCTTTGCTCCATTCCCTCTGAAATCTGGGGAGTTTTGCTCATACTGCCAAGAGATTCCTAACTTGCAAATAATTTCCAGTTCTCATTATTGAAATCTTTTGCATGCCTGATGCTGTATTGTTTAAAATGTCTTAAGTACTCTTAGAAAATAAAGGCCAAATCAGTTTAATTCTGCATTTGAAATGTCAGTGTCATGCTGCTTTTGTGTAGGCATATGCATATTGAGTATTATTTGCTGAGTGTAATTGCCTTAAGTGCTGTTGATCATGATAAGAGAATGATGCATTCTCTGACTCAAGGGTCTGAGAATCAAAGATTCAAATCCTGCAAGTGCTTAAGCATGTGGAGAAAGGGCTCTCAAGGGTTTTCTGTGTTCAGGGTAGGGTCTGCATTTAGCAGACTGAAACCAGCAGAAGAACACAGCGTCTCATTTCTGAGCAGTAGTGGTCACTGGAGGGAGAGGCTTGGCAGGAGAGAAGGAGGGAGGCCCGGTGAGGATAGGAGAAAAGCAGTGGGGATGGAGTGTTTGGAATCATATGGAAACAGCCAGGTGGGGCAAAGAAAACACCAGAAAGATGAATGAACAGAGGAAAAAGAAAGGAAGACTGGGAAATGTGTGAACACAGGATGAGGCATGAATCCTTCAACTTACTGGTGGTAATAGGAAAAGTTAGGTTGAAATCAGTTTTTCAAGACTGTGTCTTGATGTAGTGGAGGTAGAAAAATAATAATAACAAAGAGATGGAGTTGCGGAAGTGGGTCCCAAGGAGAGCCACAAAGATGGCCAGGGGGGTGAATCACCTACCTACTGAGATAGCTGGGGTTGTTCAGGCTCTCAGGAAGAGAAGGCTCAGGGTGACCTTATTGTGGCCTTCAATACTTAAAGGGGATTTATGAGAAAGGTGGGCATAAAGTTTTTAGTAAGACAATAGGACAAGGGGTAACAGTTTTAAACTAAAGGAGGGTAGATTCACACTAGATATAAAAAAAGAAATTTTTTACAATGAGTGAGGTGAAACACTGGAACAGGTTGCCCAGAGAGGTGTTAGATGCCCATCCCTGGAAACATTCAGAGTCAGCTTGGATGGAACTCTGAGCAACCTGATCTAATTGAAGATATCCCTGCTCACTGCAGAGGCAGTGATTCACTGCAGATTGAAATAGGTGACGTTTTAACTTCTCTACCAACCCAAAATATTCTATGATTTTATGAAAAAGAGGAAGGGGGTGGGAAAACCATAAATGTAATATACAAATATCCAGACATTTTTCCCAGAGCATTGCTCAAGTTGAATGTACAGAATAATTTCCTTTTGCATGAGTGAATGGTTTACAAAACCTTCATTTGATGGTTCTTACATTAATGAGTTGCTTGGTCTCTAAAGGTAACTTCTGAGAAAGAGCCCTCCCACAGCTTGTGAATAAAGAAGAGAAGATTGTATTAAGAAGCACCAAGATGAAATTCTTGCAAGTGGATAGGATTTGCTCTGCTTTGAAGAGGTTTCGCTGATTAAAGAAAATTCACAGCACTCTGTGGAAAGGGATTATATCTGGGAAATCCATTATTTTCTGGACGTGCCTTCTGATAGGAACATGCAAGAACACTGGAAGTGGAAAGCAGCATGTGTATCTGCATATTATGCCTCTTTCTTTAACAACCCTTCTACCTCACATGAATATTCTACTCTCTCTTGCCATATCTACTGCAGCTGCTGAGTCCCTGCACTATTCAGCTGCAGACAAGCCTGCTTGTGGGCACATTGCTATGATGTGTCTCCTCCAGGGTGCATGTTTGTCCATGTCCTGCATGTCACATAGTTACGTTGAAACAAACTCAGGTAGGTTTAAAAAGAGAGAAAAGCTCTTTTGGATAATATTCTTGTGCCTCTGCCTCCACATGGCAGTTACAGCCTCCAACACGTATGGGGTTGGAGGGAATGTCTGGAACCCTATTGTAGTAAATTAAAAGACAGGGACATTGCTGCTGTCTTTCTTGTGAGACACTTAGGAGAACTCGAGTATTTGAGCCTGGTAACTGATGAGGCTGGTGGTATGCTACTGCCTGGCAACTATAGCAGGTTCAAGCTCTTGTTCTGCAGAAGGAGGCATGAGGGTAGAAAAAGAAGTGTTAGGCTATCCTTTCTTCTGCCATGTCTGAGTAATGTATTCAAAGGAAAATGAGCTTCTAACTGAATTTGTCACATGGATTTTATATCTGAAGGAGAAGTGGAGAACTTGGGGATCAGTCACGATGTGGGGCTGGAGAGGCAGTGGCAGCTCCTTCTCCAGCATCCTCTGTTCAGAACACTCACCCTGGGGAACAGGAGGGGACATTTTTCTGTGTCCCCCAAGCTTCTGGGCAATCAGGAGCATTTACCTCAGTATCACTGGTACACATTTTTACCCTCTTCTGATTACTCTGTTCTCCTCTTCATGAAGCAGCTGAGGCCCTTCCCCACCATCCATTGGAGCTGAGGCCCTTCCCCACCAGTTAGTGAGCTGTCTTCCTTTGCATGCTGATGAATATTTCATGTCTTATGCCAGCTGAAGAAAAATCAAAGCTTCATGGAAAATCAATGAGGGCTGCCCTCTGCACATCTCTCAGAGTGACCTGCAGGGATCCAGGCAAGACCTGCATGTGCACAGAGACACTCTCTTCAGTCCTATCTGGGAAGGGCATGATGTCTCCTATTGTTCTTGACTTCCAGACTTACAAACCCCCCATGTCTATTTGCACCAGGCTCAGTTCCCGTTCCCGTTCCTCTTCCTCTCTCCCTTCCCCTTCCCCTTCCCCTTCCCTTTCCCTTTCCCCTTCCCTTTCCCTTCCCCTTTCCNTCCCCCCTCCAAATCTATTCTGAAGCTCTGTCAATGAGCCCTGGTGACTCCTTCCCCAGGATCCTTTTCACCTCTGGGACAGGTGCATCGCATTTGCTGCCATTAGGCCTCGTGCCTTGTATAGTGATCAAAGAACCCAAAGTCCTGCTGATAACACCAGTCTCTGAGTCATGAACTAACTTGTTGGCTCTTCTTGTTACTTTTCTCATCCACTGCTATCATCAGAGAGATGGAGGAGAGCACAGCTTGTGCACCTCATCCCTTAACCAGTTGCTGTTCTTTTGTGCCGCCTCTTTCTTACCCACTTGGAAGACCAAAATTGGGTAGTCTGAAGGCAGATTCCCCTATGAAGTGGGTCTGGTCTGCGTATTGGGCCCTCTTCACCCTTCAGAAGGGAGTCACCCACAACAATGACCTGTCTGTTTGTATTTCTGAATTGCATTATGATCACTGGTTTAGAGTGAGTTGGCTTCAGTGGTACTTTTGGCCTGTGTGAGGTGTCCTCAATGGCTGTCTGCCATTTCCTCCTGCTGGGCCCTGTACCTGTTCTGCAAGGACAGTGAAGGTGGTGAAGTTCTTGAGGTAACACACCTGTCCCATTTGTGGCATTGGGCTGGGACCTTTTCCCATTGTCCCTGCTTCTATAAGTTCACTTGGGAAGGCTGGGAAGCTTGCTGGGACAAAAATGAATCCTGACATGATAAGGACTCCTGTGCTCCATTAATGAAATTTGCCTCCTGAGCTGTTGTAGTGGTGAGCAGGCTTTGAAAACACTCATCTAATGCCTTCTTGCTCCTCCTGGTACTCCTCAATCTGTTCTCCTCCTCCCTGAGCTCCATCACTTCATCTTGCAGCACTGCCACCTGGCAGAGTGGGTCATCAACCTGCTCACATCAGACACAGACACGGTCACTGTGGTCCCCTGCTGCCATGGAAAGTCTGTGGCATTCCAAACAGTCTGTGACCTGGATAGCCACATCCTCCTGTGTGAGTGCCCACATCCATTTTGGTGGGTGCTGTGAGCACAGTCTCCCTCAGAAGGGCAGACACCATGACTCCGGGACCATACTGGTGGTTCTCAGAGGTCTGAGATGCTCACCCTCACCCCAGGTTTATCTAAGTCCTTGCTGCTCACTCCCACCCTGTCAGGCCCTGCTCACACTCTCCTCTGTGAAGGAAGCTGTCGCTGTCTGTTTGTGTGGTCAGAAGAACTTGGCGAGAGGAGCCTTGGTGACAAGGCCAGACTCTGCAGATATGGATGGCCAAAGTCAGACTTTGGAGCTTGTGTTGAGGCAGCCACACAGCAACTACATGAGGGCGAGATGCTGCAGTGGCTGCTGGACCATGGTGTGAAATTCTCCCCTGGGTTAGCAAGGTGTCTCCACAGGCTGATTTCATAGACTCATAATCACAGAATTGGCTGGGTTGGAAGGGACCTCAGAGATCATCAAGTCCAACCCTTGATCCACTACCACTGCAGTTACTAGATCATGGCACTGAGTGCCACATCCAGTCTCTTTTTAAATATCCCCAGGGACAGAGAATCCACTACTTCCCTGGGCAGCCCATTCCAATGCCTGATCACCCTCTCCATAAAGAAATTATTTTTAATATACAACCTAAACCTCCCCTGGCACAACTTGAGACCATGTCCTCTTGTCTTGCTGGTAGTTGGAAAGGTCTCTTTCCCTTGCCTGGGAAAAGAGACCAACTCCCACCTGGCTACAACCTCCTTTCAGGTAGTTGTAGAGAGTGATGAGGTCTCCTCTGAGCGTCCTATTCTCCGTAGGGTTTTCTCTGTGTTCTTGAAAACTGACACATGTCCACCCATGCTGCTGACTCCCCCACCCTCTACAAAGGCTGCTTCAGGGTCTGAGAAGCTGGACCTGCCTGCATGGAGCTTGTGCTGAGGTGTCTTCCAGTGAATGAAAAAACAAACCAAAAATCAGCCCTTATGTTTGGTTATCTGCTATTGGCTGACGTTAATCCACTTGAGATAATTTGGCAGTAGTGATGAGAAAGAATTAATTTGGGATTTGCAGACTGTCAAATATTTTTCCTCGGGCAGCTTTCTGTCAAGTTTAGGGACTTTGGGGATTGCTGCTATTTAAAGCAGAAGTGTATGAACTTCCAGGATTGTGCTTATGCTCTCTCTATCCAGCTGAGCTGGAGGAATAGGTGATGCATGTGAGTGCAAGCTTGAAATCCAGTGCTCTGCTGCTCTGCCTTGCCTCTCCCCTCCCTGATGGGATTGCTCTTTCTGAGTTTCTGCCATCAAAGTATAGGCTTGCAAATCACCCAGTGTGCTGGGCTATCCTCTCTGGCAGCTAATACTGCACTGGAGACCTGTATAGCCGCGACTTCTCTAGGAAGGGACTGTTACTGATTCACAGACACTTCTTTGAGGCTAAAACTGTTGCTATTCCCTGTTTGCTTCTTGGCACCAGAAATTCAAAATGCTGCTTCCTCTTGCAGTGTTCATGCTCTACCCCAGGAGGACCAGTCTTTAGCACTGGAAATAAAGCAGATAAATAGAAAAGAAAGATAAATAGAAAGAAAGAAGAAAAAGGGGCAGACAAGTCTGTGGAGTGGTGCAGGGTCATAGAAAGCTTATGTGAGATGGGAGCAGCCCCCCAAGCTGTCTGGAGAAGGAAGTTTGGCAGCCAAGGACCAGGGCATGCTGTGCAGCAGCTGCCATCTCCCTGCCCCAGCCCTGCAGCAGCATGGGCAGAAGAGCTCAGAGTGGCTGTGCATCCAAAGAGAAAGTTCCACTTTTCCCTGCCTGCATGTGTTTCATACTTTTCACACTTAGATGTCCATACCTTTTTTTTAACAGCCTCTTTGACTTGGGTGGACACTGTGAGGGCAACTGGAGTCACTGGAGGCTGTGGAAAGAACTTGGAGTCTGGAAACAACCTGCTGAAAAGCAGTTGCTTAAAAATGCATGTAGAGGCTGAGATCTGCAGCCTGACTTTCAAATGGGCAGACTGTGATATTTTCCACAGGCTTTAATAGCAACTGTTTGGAAACAAAACCACAGTGCTACCCAACAGATCCATCATCTGCATGCTTGACATCAAGTTTTCACCTTCTTTTTATGTCCAGGTCCACATTTCCTTCTTTTTATACCACAAAGATGTTTTTACGTGCTTTACAGTGGGAATTTAGGGGAAAAGACAATTTAAAAATAAGAGTAGGTTCATTGGGTCTTCTGACCTTGACCTTGCAAAAGCACTTCTCTTGGATGCTGCAGCATAGTGCAAGGACTGTGAGATGCACAGAGAAGGCTGTGTGTGTTTGACCTTGGTAGGCTTCAGCTTTCCTCAGCAGGAGATGGACTAGCAATTGTGACTGTGGTCACAATCTATAACTCCATTTCCCCAGTGGCTGCTGGAGGAAGCCTTCTGTTTACTCCTAGGCAGACTAGGACTTAGATCTTCCCCGTAAGGAGTAATTTAAAAAATTGATTATGTTTTTTAAATGTTTAGATAAAAATCATCTCTCATCCCACACCTTCCTATTTGCAGACTAGAAGTTTTTAAACTAGAAATAGGCTAGAAATATGGATCTGCAACAAGAGATGGCATCTAGAACTGTCCTGGTGACCAGTTTTACAGTTGCAAGTTACTATAGAAAACTTTTCAAAATCCAAAAATATTTTAGCTGGCACTCGTATTAAATTGGATCCTCTTAAAATAGCATGAGTTATTGTAGAAGCCTTTTCTGTCTTAAGCTTCATAGTTCCTATTAGGAAATATTAAGTGTCCATTCACTGCTCTAGAAAGAATAATGGAGATCTCAGAGTAATCAGTTCTGTATGAGATGCTTAAAGAGTTAACATATCTTGAAGTTATTATTTCCAAATTAGGATACTTTGAGTTGGGAATGATCATAATGTGACTTCTGAAGTTGAAAGACATAGAATAGGAAAGAGAGAGAGCTGGCAGCATCTATGTGTTCTGAGTCAGGATTAAATGTTTATGTGTGCACTTTCAACCCGTTGCTATAGTGTTATTAATATCCATCCATATATAATTGATCTAAAAGCTATTCACTCTAAGTCAGTTTCTGTGATCTCAGAACTTCACAGAGAGCTACTAATCTCAACCAATTTAAAGCAAATCATATTGTTATTTGTTAATGTACAGCTGGTTTTATTGTTTCCTTTTTTTTTTTTTTTGTACATAGGAAGAAATTTTCTTTTCAATGAGAAAATAACCACTGCTGCCACAGCAGAGAGAACAAGCTTTTGCCCACAACTTCATTTTAGATTGAGTGGCATGTGCCAGAGAAAGCCATGTGATACTGAACCAGCATGACGAACAATGAGCTTCTGTCAGGCACGGATTTGCCCATCCTCCTGCCTCTTGGGATCCTCATGATTCTGAGAGCATTAATATTTGCTTCTGTCTGAAAACACCAGAGAGTTTCTGAATTCCCAGCTGATGTGGGAGGGAAGATCCAGGTAGCAACTGAAGAAACACCTTCAAGCTCAGATGCTTTTTCAGCCTGCAGTCACGAGGAGGTGGCACTTGTATGTTCTTGTGGAATGCAGAAAGCTGATGCTGCTGGAGGGCTGGAAACAAAACCAGACAAAAACTATCTGCCTGCCTCCCCCAAGGGTGTGAAGAGGATGGTGGGGTGAGGCGAGGTGAAGAAGTGTTGGGAGACAGGCAGGGCATAGTTGTGTTACAGGCTGGAGCAGGAGCATCTTGCAAGTGTATTTTTGAAAGCTTCTTGGATGTCTTCTGAAAAGAAAGAAGTACCACAGGGCAGGGTCAGACTACAGGGATCATAAAGGCAGTGCCCATTTTCCTTGCTAAGTCCCAGCACCACCCTTGCAGCTCTATTTGCAGCTTACAGAACGGGTCTTCCTCCATTTAGGTAAGCACATCCTTGTTTCTGGCCATTTTTTTGTAATACGTGTTTATAAACATGCTAATTCCTCCTTTCCTCCACCCAAACCAACCAATGAACCAACCAACCAAAAAAAAACCAACCAAAAAAATCAGAAGACAACACTGACAAATAATTTGGCTTAAGTCACACATGGTAAAAATTTAATGTTCTTTCTGCTTCTCCTGCTTCTTCAAGCCAGTAATTTAGGCATATCTCTCTGTTACTGCACAGTCCTGAAGAAGAGAGGTTTCTGTCCACTGGGATGCTGGATCTCTTTCTACGTACACCTTATTACTGAAATTACTCTTTTTTTTAGGCAATGAATTCAACACAACCACACATCACAACACACACAGTGAATGTGACAGCTCTGCATGGCCCTTCAATCAAATAACAAACCACAGTATATCTGGTATGCATTTATTCTACATATGACCCCTATTCTAGTGCATTTAATGATTTCTATGTCTTACGCAGTGTTCTAACAAATATGGTGTTGGAAACAACGGGCACTGTCTGTACTTGTTTTTTTTCCTTACACAAAATCGCCTCAACCTTCAAGCTACTTTGCATTTTGTTGAATGCCCTGCACCAGTGCCACCAGATTTATCAAAGGTAAAGCTAGGTTTTCCAGAGTGTCTTGAGTAACAGTGGAGCCAAACAGCTTCTACTGCATATAGAAGTATTTCTCTGGTCTGGAAAGTTCATACAGCAAGCATTTATTAACAAACAAACAAACAAAAAGGACTGGTTGTTGGCACCTGTGGAAAGGCAGTAAAAATAGTGTAAACCAAATTGAAATGCATTGTGTTCATGCCTTACCTGGACCACATTAAGTGGACCACAAGAGGGTATTTAAATACACCTTCATGGAACTTTTAATCAAAATGCCTTATAAATTAAAAGACATTAAACAAGTGCTTGTCTAAATGATGTTTTCCAGTGCCTCAGAACATTTTGGGGTTACATTTTTGCCAAGCAAATCCTCCAAATTTGTAACAACTGCTCAAAAGGGTACCCTGGAGAAAATACATAATGAAAAGGAAAAGTGAGCTGGTAACTGGATTCAGGCCCTTAGGGGAAAGCCTTCTGAGATCTGAATCTGTGCAGTGTGAGCTTTAGGCCTCATTGTTAGCTCAGTTTGGGATCACAGAGTAGTCCTTTTTAACACCTCTTAGGTAATGACATCTCAGATGATCCAGGCCAGCTTTCCACCCACAGCTTCACTGACAGGGAGGCCATTTCATGTTCCTCTTGGCAGGACTCAAACATGGGCAAAATCCTCAGTATGAGGCTGAGCTGGGGCAGACCTTTTCACACATTAAACTCACAAACAGCTGGAAGCACCTTCAAAGCTTGTTCCAGAAGCTGGACACAGAAAGAGAATGATAATCCACCTTCTCCTTCTCCCACTCTGCAAGGGACCACCCTGAACTTTGCCCTGGAGTATGGGAATTTGGGACAGGAGAGGATAGGGAAAGAGTTTTATGAAGGTTTTCAAATTTTGATATATAGAAAAAGGGCTAAAAAAAGAGTACTAGAGCCACTCTTGTGATTCTTGAATTTCAAACTATCCAAAGAAACACTTAATCTCTTAGAAAAATCCCAGGATTAATAGGAAAAATGCTGCTTTTCCACAGTAGGTATCATATTGCAAATTAAGAGAACATTCTGTTGGCTTAAACTAAGAAATTAATAAAAAGTTGCAGGTTAATAATATGCTTTTCATTAACTTAATCTTCAATCAGTTGTTAAGCTAAAAGCCTGGAAGTGATGTTTGACAACTTTCCCAAAGTAGAATTCTGGCTTTCAGCTGCCAAAGACCTGAAGTTTTGCAGATTTTTCTTCCTGTGAGGTGGTAGTAGATGGTCAGCTTGCAATTGCAGAGCTGCTGCAAAGGCACGACCAAAGTGGGAAAGACAATCCGCTTGTCCCATTACTGCTATACTCCAGTCTCCTTTGCATTGGCTGGGGTTGTGTCTTATCCCTGTTATGTCCTTTATTTTCTAATGCAGTAGTGTTCTACTGCATTAGAAGAGACTCCTCCCTCTGGACACCTGGTAACAAAAGTTAAAAATCCGATTGCTCAAGGGAAGCCTTGGTTGGATTTTACTGGTTTTCCAGGTAGAAGAGGATATTACTTTTTTTTTCTCTCTCTCTTTTCTTTTTCTTTTTCTTTTTTTTTTTTTTCTGTCTGTCCAGTTTCCTGTGCTGCCCAGGCTATTCCACCTGATGCAGAGTAGTAGATAAGCAAGGGCCAAACAGGGCCTGGAGAAGGACTGTTGCTACCACTATCCCTGTGCAAGTGCTGCACTGGCATTTGTTGCTGTTGGCACTGCACTTTTTCAGCAACAGTATGAACCATTTGGTTAGCAAATTTTTCATTCCTGCTTTAACTTTTACCTTCATTCTAACAAGAACTTAAAGCAAGCCCCCCAGTGCCTCTTTCCCTACTCAGAAAACCTTATTCCTTTTCCAAAACCAGGAAAAACCTCTTGCACAGTGATATGTTTAGCATGAGTCCAGGTACCAGCCTGTATATAATCATAGAATCATAAAATCTGCTGAGTTGGAAGGGACCTATAAGGATAAGCAAGTCCAACTCCTGCCTTTGTGTAGGGCACCCTGAGGATCACACCGTGTGCCTGAGAGCATCATCCAAACCCTTCTTGAACTCAGGCAGGATTGGTGCTGTGACCACTTCCCTCGGGAGCTTGTCCCAGTGCTCAACTGCCCCCTGCATTAAAAACCTTTTCTTGATATATCTAACATAAACCTCCCTGATTCAGCTTCCTACCATTTCCCTGAGCCGTTTCTTCAGTCACTGGAGTGAAGAATTCAGTATCAGTCCCAGTATATGGCCACAGAGACTCCAGAAACTTTCTTTAATGGGTCAGTACTGTACAGCCCACACAGGAGAAGCCTCTTATTTTCTCCTGAATGGTGGTAAGTTATTAAGCTGTTCTAAGATGCAGCTCTACCCTTACTCCTGAGGGAAGGATAAATGCCATTCAGTCACTGGGTAGATAACACATGTCTCATGACAGTATCTGGAATTACCTAATTAGAAGTTGTAGCATATTTTTTTCCTTTGGGAGATACATTTTCAATGTAATTATGTATCACCTACACCAGGGATGCTTTGCTTTTTTTTTTTTTTTTTTTTTTTTTTTTTTTCAGGGGAGTGGGACAAATTCTGCTGTATTAATCTAGAATAAATATGCAGTGATTCATGTTTTCAGTAGAATACTTTCATGCCTCTTTTTTTTTTTTTGGTATAGCACATTTCTGTGACAGTATTAAGTTTGAAAAACATTAGAAGAGTGGATTAATTTCTGTAAAAGTGGTCAGCACTCCACTTCTTATATAAGCATGATGTGGCAGCTCTGGGACCAGAATACTAATGGCTCTTGAAGGTACCTCTGTACTTGCAAATCTTAATGTTAGGAACTCTAATAAATGCCACAGTATCTCCTTTGTGACACCGTGGCACAAAGCTGATGAGCTAGGCATGTACTGAGATGATGTACTGACTGCATTCCCAAATGTTCATTAGCATTTATCCCACAACTTCTGTGAACATGACCAAAATGGGTCCCCTTAAATTACAAAAAGGAGTTACAAGAAAGTTATCAGCACATTCAGTGCTATATGTATGGTTTTTTTCAGGGTTTTGTTTTTTTTTTTCTTCCCAGCCTTAATGGAGACTAGGAAGGAGCAGCCTAAAAGCAATTTACTTGTTATTTAACCCCATGCCTCAGGCATTCTTGACCTTCCATGGGGCAGCTGATTCTAGCCAAAGGAATTTAGATGGATACAGCACTGGAATTTTCTAGTACAGTAGATGCTGTGTTTACAAGTGCAATAAAAGACTTTTGGGACAGATGGTATAATAGCATGAGGGGCAAAAACTGAAAATAGGGCCAGATTCTGGTCTCATTTACATTAATTTTAATGTAGAGTAAATTCAAGAATTAAGCAAAATCAGTTCCTGTCCAAAGTGTGACTGCTTCCGTCTGCTGCATATCTGAGTCCATCACCTCCAGCCTTCCTCTACAGTGTATGATGCTTGCTGAGCACAGGGACATGGGGTATGACTGCTGAGTGATGGCTCGGACTCCACGGAATCTCATTTGTGCTGTGGCTTTGCAGAGGCTGAAAACCACCAGCCCAGGTACCTACACCAGACCTAGGTTCCTGACAGCTGTTGCCATCAGAAGGCATGTTAGCAATCAGAGCAATGGTTTTGTATACTCTCCTACATGCCATAAACATGCCAGTGAAAATTTTGATGGGGAAAGGGAACATGCAGAGGAAGGATGTGGAAGCAAGGGAAGACAGCAAAGGCTGAAGTGTCATGGCAGAAAAGAGGTGAGGAGGCTGGCTATGAAATGTAGGGGCAGAGAATGGCACATCAGAGGAGATGGGAAAGGCTGGTGAAGGAAAGAGCCAGACAGCTGTTAAAGTGGCTTGAATTAGCATGGAGAGCTTTCAGTTGAACAGGCCAAAGGGAGAAAGGGAAGTCTCTTGTCTTATTTTAGGTGAGGCAGTAATGGAAGCCACCCTCCGAGCAGCTGCTGAGCAGGAGCAGGCCTGTGCTTTGCCTGCAGGTATGACTGATTTCCAAGTGCTGCATGATGGCACGTGCTGTAGTGCAACCTCCCCTGAGCTGAAGCTCAGAAATATGAAAATGCTCAGAGAGCATCCATGGATGGACATGTGCATGATGCTGCCAATTCCAGAGGATCAGAGGCCATCCAGGGATGCGGCTGACCCTGTCCTCTTGACTGCTGCGAGGTCGTGGCTATGCCTGGGCAGAGGTATGTCCCATCCTCCAGGCCACCTCCCCATCAGCTTTGGCTGGAGCAGCCAGTCTCCATTTCAGCTCTTGGTGTGTTTGCTGTGCTTGTGAGCTTCCACAGCACGTAATTTTGGGTATCTTTGGTAAATCCTCAGCTACCTAGGGAGAATATCTTCCTAATTTAGCAGCAAGCACCTTGTGCTTTTTCCAGAGAGCAATTCAGTGCAACTAAATTAGGTACTGCCTTTTTTGTGCTTTGAAAGGACCTTTACACTTATCTATTGACTGCAGAGCATGTGCTTCCAGCTCACATGCTGGGGTTAGGTGATGTTATATGTATACTACTGATTTGCCCTGGGCCATGTCCAGGAATTAACACCATGTATTCCTGGCCTTTTGGGAAGGTATTTTTTCAGAAATACAGACCAAAGCTATGCCTAGCTGAGTACCTAAGACAGGATATGATGTGTAAGGCTGAGGGTGACAAATGAAGTGAGAGGATAAGGGCTGTTCTGACTTAAGTGTTAGTCACATAAAGATTTGCCTGGGCTCCCTTATCTACTGGGAAATATTGGTGATATATTCTCAGGAGCCATATTCATCAGTGGTTGCCTGTGAGGAACTATAAAAAAACAGTTAATTGTGCAGGTTTGGTTTTTTTAACTAACCTTTTTGTTTTTTTCTCTAAACTTTTTTTCTGCCATCATAACCCTGGAGGTGGTATTTGAAGAAGAGATGGATGAAGTGACATCACCTTTTTGTCCTCCAGGGAGCTGTGAAGAGGAGATGAATGTAGCAGTTATCTCACCAGTTCTAGGATCCTACCTTTTACACAGAACATTGCCAACATGTTTAGTTTTTGTTCTTGTGATTTTTGTGATTATCCACAGAGAGTGAGAGCAGCGGGACCAAAAAGGATGGGGTTGTTGATTCTGTCCATTGAGATAATCCCTCTCAGCTCAGCTGGTGAAAAACAGGGCTTTGCTGGGGCTGAGAGCAAATGTTGACATGCAGGCAATGGCACGGCTTGCCTCACTGTTGCTGGTGGTGTCTAAGGAAGAGGCAAAGCTGATTCATTCTCTACCAGTAAAGAGTGGAGCGACTGTGTTGTGATGACCATAACCTAGAGGGACAGAGCCTAATAAAAAAGGGTCCTATCAGCTCTGGCAACTGTGGACACAAACCAAACCATTTTGTCCTGCTACATCTGCTGTCCTTGCCTTGTGGATATGGGTGTCTTACAGTTAGAGCAAACTCTCTGGGAATAAGCTGGAGGGGAGAAGGATGAGCTGGTGCTGAGTAACAGGCAGCAGTAGTGATCCTCTTGGTACCTTTCTTCCCTTTCACTTCTGTAAGGAGTGCAAAACTGCCAAAGATTGGTGTTAAGCCTGTGCCTGTTCTGAAGTGAGTTAGGCACTTCAAGAATATTGTGTTCCTCTGTCTTTGGGTCATTGGTTTGTGTAAGTGTCTCAAAGATTGCTGCAGAACTGAGGACAGCAGGAGCACTCGGAGCTAGTTTCTGTCTGACATGCAGAGAGCCACAGAGATGGTCAGCAGGCCAGGGAACCTTTCCTACAAAGAGAGGCTGAGAGTTGGGGTTGTTCAGCCTGGAGAAGAGAAGGCTCCAGTGAGACCTCTAGTACCTGAAGCAGCCTACATAGCAGGTTTTAGTACCTCAAGGGGCCTACAGGAAAGCTGGGGAGGGACTTTCTGCAGTGATAGGATGAGAGAGGACTGTTTTAAACTGAAAGAGTGTAGTTTTTGATAATTTATTTGGAAGAAATTCTTTACTGTGAGGGTAGTGAGACACTGGCACTCGCAACTAGCAGCAAGGTGGGGGTTTGCTGGTGATACCTTCTCCTCTCACAAAAAATTTCTGCACGTCTCTGAGTTTGCTCAGAGCAGGACTGGGATAGCAGGCAAGATGCAATGAGTAGAGTCACACTTGGCCAATTTCTGGGATGCTTTCTGGACACTTCCTGGTATGTTTCTCCAAACTGATTTGGAGAGAGGCCTGCAAGTCATACCTCCTTTCATGGTACAATGACTACAATTACTACTCTGGCTGCCGATCTGGATGAAAAGATTGTAGAAAAGCTTGGAACCAAAGAAATTGCCTTTCTGTGCATATGCTCAGACTTTACGGGGGCTGCAGGAAAAGCCAGATCAGGCAGGCTTGGCTTTTGAATAACACTGCTGGGTTGTATTTGAGCAACTTAGTCCAGCTGCTGCTCTGTGTCTTCCAGCTGGTGAAAGACACTGCCAGAGCCTGAAGTGGATGTGAGAGCAGTGGGCAGAGGGCTCCTGTTGAGCTCAGAGCTTCTGACTGCCTGTGGCCCCCAGAGGAGGAAGGGTAGCACCCCACACTGCCTCCTGAGCTCTGCTGAAAGTCATCTTGCTGTAGCAGCTGCCTTTTATCACTGAGAAACACCACTAGGCTTCAGGTGGTATCTCATAGCTCAGGACATGCTGGGAGCTGTGGATTAGCACTCTCTTCCCTTCTGCACAGAGGCAAACCAAATTCCTCTGTCTGGATTGCCAGCAGGAGCTCAGTGGGTGTGATGGCCAGGCAGAAGCTTACACAGAGCATACTGCAGCATCCCACCTCAGCTCTGGGATCTGTGCTCTGTTCTCCAGTGCAGTACCAAGCTGGGGACTGGTGTAATCCTTCTGCACAGTAAGCTGCTGCAAAAGGAGAACTGAGGACATTCCTGTCCCAGGTTTTCACCGAAGTATAACAGGTGCTCAAGTATCAGTCTCTCAGCATCTCTGTCCTGTCCTAGAAAAATGCACTGAGTGGCAGGTAACACTTACTGTGGTCCCCTTCCACCTTCAGGCTGATTTTGGGGACTCCAAGGAAGTTCAGGTCTCCTGGAAGGGAGCCAGGAAACTAATTTCACCAAGGGTGCCAGGCTTCTTGCTTAAGCAATGTGCCTCCCGTTGAATGGCTGGAGATGTGCTTGTCTGCCTTGAAGAATGGGCTGCAGATGGCCCCAGAAGCAAATGGACGATCAACAGGGAATCAGGGGAGCTGACTGGTACAATTATTTTAATATTACTGAACTTCTAGTATACCTGTGATGTGTTAGGTCACTGAGAGCCTTGGGCAGATATCTTTTTATTGTTGCTTAAGCTGACATGCTGATTCGTAGTTGCTACTTGATCTCAGCTGGATCTGATAGAGTGGCGGTCTGTACCTGCTGTTCTGGTCACACAATTTTTTCCATTGTGCATTTTCTGCAGATAAGATCTGTGATGTGATTTGAACATTAGATACTGAGGCTACAGAAAAGCTATACGGTACATGGACAAGGTTTTGGTGAAGCTATGTGTTTGAGTCGTGGCTCACTTGGAAACCCAGCAGATGAAACCATCTCCTTCAAATTTTGCTGGCGGAAGAATCTCAGATGTATCTGGAGTGCTGTCTCTTTTCTGGCACTACTTCATAATTCATCCAATTTGGCCTTCCTCTTCTGCCTCAGGCCTGTTTTTCCCCAGGCCCTATTTCATCCTGAGTCCTCACATGCAGCGTATGGGTCACAGTGGTTCTCAAGAAGGCATCTAGCTCTTCAGCTTCATCTCAAACACAAGTTCAATATGTACATTTTGGAAGTGTACAGACACCACCAGGCAATCCAGGAGAGTGACTAAGAGGCAAGAATACACTGCAGATGCACCTTGGAAATGCTGCTATGTTATGTAAGCATGTAGGACCATGGCTTGGTATAAGTGTTTGATCACAGCCTTGAACTCATCTCTGCCTCTTCCAGCAGCCTCAGACTAAGCTGCTGGCATGCACAACAACTTCAGTTCAACAAAGCTTAACAGACATGGGTTTGACACTCTCTTCCCTCTGCTAACCCAGGGGTAAAACATACAAAGACAAAAGGAGAGGATGCAAGAGGAACTGCTGATAGCAGTTACAGTTCAGTTCAGGCAGATGAGAGTGTTTTATTATCCCTTGCACAGTATCCAGGGGAACCTCAGGAGCTCCCTAGCAACAACGCATCAGGAAGCATATTAACTCATGGAGCAAGAGCATTTGTGCAGGAATACTGGCAATCTGAACTGTTTGTAATGGAATGGACAGGTACTAACTCTGGCACAGTAGTGTCAGGCAGCAGAAATGGTAAAGACTGTAACTTCCAGAACTGAGAAAGAGAAAAAAGAGCAGCCCTGGTCTAAAGGGATCATGTGGTTTCTTTATGAGGAAATTCTTCTCCAGTTACTAGCAGAGATTCACTGCCAGTATGCATAATTTAGAAAGTAAAGCTGTTGTGATCACCCTATTCCCTCTGCTCCCATAAAAATTCACCTTTTCAAGTTTTTTTCCTCCTTTTCTATCTCTGTTTAACCATCCCTTAATCCAAATGTTGTGTCGCCTTGTTTCTGAATATGGCATACCCGACTGTAAAATTGTAGAATTATAAAATGGTAGGGATTGAAAGGGAGATCATCACCTCTGGAGATGATCAAGTCCAACCCAAGTGCCAAAGCAGGAGCACCTAGGGCAGGTGATACAAAAATGCAACCAGATGGGTCTAGATAGTCTTCACAGCTTCTCTGGACAGCCTGTTACAGTGCTCCGTCATCCTTGCAGTAGGAAATTTTTTCCTTATATTGAGGTGGAACTTCCAGTTTAAGTCCATTGCCCTTTGTCCTATCACAGGGCACCACTGAAACGAAACAAGCCCCTTCCTCTTGACACCCACCTTTCAGATATTTGTAAACATTAATAAGATCCCCTCTTAGGCTTTTTTTCTGCCGACTAAACAGCCCCAGGTCTCTCATAAGGTTTCCTCATAAGATAGATATTCCAGTCCCTGGTCATTCTCATAGCCCTCTGTTGGGCTCTTTCAAGTTGTATGTCTGTCCCTCCTGAACTGGGGAGCTCTGAACTGGACACAATACTCCAGATGTTGTCTCACTAGGGCAGAGTAGAGGGGGAGAAGAACAACACTTGACCCACTGGGCAATCTCCTCTTAATGCACTCCACGATACCACTGGCTTTCTTGGCCACAAGGGCAGAGTGCTGTCCCATGGATAACTTATTGGCCACCAGGACCCCAAGTTCCTTCTTCTTGGAGCTGTTTTCCAGCAGGTTAACCCCTAACTTGTACTAGTGCATGATGTTATTCCTCCCCAGATGCAGGACTCTACACTTATTCTTGTTAAAGTTCTTTAATTTCCTCTTGGCCCAGCTCTCCAGGCTGTCCAGATCTCATTGAATGGCAGCACATCCCTCTGGTGTATCAATCTTCCCAGTTTTGTATCATCAGCAGACTTACTGATCAGTCCCCTTATCCAGGTCATTGATGAATATGTTGAATAAGACTGGACCCAGTACCGACTCCTGATGAACACCACTGCTGTCCCTGCATCTACCCATTCACTCACACTATCTTAGAAGGCTATCGGATTAGTCAAATGTGATTTCCCCGTGGTAAATCCATGCTGGCTACTCCTGATGGCCTTCATCTCTTCTATGACCTCCAGAATAAGTTGCTCCATCACCTTTCCAGGAGTGGAGGTGAGGCTGATTGGTCTGTAGTTTCTGGGATGTTCCTTCTTGCTCTTTTTGAAGACTGGAGTGACATAGATCTTCCTCCAGTCCTAGGGTCCTAGGGCACTCTCCTGTTTTCCACAATATTCTGAAAATTATGGAGAATGGAGGAGCAGACAGCTTTCTCAGGACTTGCACCCCATTGGGGCCTGTGGAGTTGTGCATGCTCAGGTTACCCACATGATCTCTAGCCTAGTTCTCATTGACCACTAGAGACTCCTCCTTCATCCAGGTTTCCTTCTGTCCTTCCAGGGTCTGGCATGCCCGAGGGATGGCCTTTGCAGTAAAGACTGAAGTAAAGAAAGCAATTCAATAGAACTGCCTTCACTGCATCCTCTGTCACTGGGGCTCTCACCTCATTCAACACTGGGCCTGCATTTTCCCTATTCTTCCTTTCCCTTGTGATGTATTTGAAGAAGCCCTTCTTGTTCTTTTTTACTTCCTTTGATAGATTTAAGTCTAAGAGGATCTTGGCCTTGCTTGTTGCACTCTTACGTATCCTGACAACGTTCCTATAATTCTCCTAAGTGACCAGTCCCTTTTTCTACAAACTGTGAACTTCTTTCTTCCACCTAACTTTTTTTCAGCAGCTCCTTGCTCAACCATGTGAATTTCAAATCTTGCTATTGTTTCTCTTATTGCTCTGCTGTAAGTGGTTCACTTCAAGAAAATGGGAAACTCTTTATTCCCTCAAGACTGGCTTTATAAAGTATCCTAAATTTTCTTTGTGGCAAAGCTTTCGAAGTCAAAATGCAGCCCTCTGAAACAAACAAGTGCTAAGGTCCTTTAGGTACACCCAACTGCCACTGAAGACAAATGGCTTCATGTGTAAATGTCACCTTACACATTTGATTTTAGATTTTTAATTTTGAAATTGTTTATTGTTTAGGCCATCAGTGCATCTTTAATTTCCTCTTCATCTGGAATCTGCACTCACCTGATGCAGTTTTCCTGAAAGACATCATGACAAGGCACACTTTGCACATGTTTGTCTTCAGATGAAGGCAGTATCTGAGAGCTCTTCATGCCTCTCCATTTCCCCCAGTACTGTGCTGTGTTTCATTTAGCTGGACTGGTGTATAAACATCTGTAACCAAAACTGTGATGTTCACAAAAACTACCACTCTTTCCTTACAAGGTATTGAAAAAATGCCATGTTGCACTGTTACCTCCACAGGTAAAATCTTTTCTTAGAAGGCACAGAAGTGTCTTCATCCAGAAATGGGGTTTCTGAAAAGGGCTTACAGATGGTCTCAGGTGTTTGTGGGACTGGTAGTTTCTTTCTGCAGCTCACTAGCATGTAACTTCCATGCTAGAAATCTTGCTCAGGTAAGAGGTGCACACACCTGAAATAGAATTTGTTTTTCTGCTTGGGAAATGTGTGAGGAATGTTGTCCAAAACAACGTGGGTTTTTTCCCTAGATCATTCTGACAACTCGAAAGGGATGGAACACTCCCCTCATGGGATGCATTGCCTTCTCCTATCTTGACACAAAGAATTTCCCTGACTAAAGGAGGAATGGATGCAGCTGGATGATTTTGCTGTTCTCTAGAGCACTCTGACTAAAAGGGAATAAAATTTGCTTTGCCACTGATGCACACTTCAATGCAGACATCTTATCATGGTGTAAATATCTCACCCCTGAATTCAGCTCTGCCATGGGTATCTGTGTGCTATGCCACTCCCACATGAGTAGGGTACAATTTTGCAGGCTTCACAGGAATCCAGCATCCACCATACATGGTTATCTGGGGATGAATCCCTGTCCCTTACTCCAGTTTAGTGCTATTGCAGCATTTGCAGGCATGATGAGCTGAGCAGAACTTAAGCTGATGATTCATTTCTGGAGGGGTGTTTAGCATACAAATGAGAAGGTAGAATCAGCAGTGGAGCTTGTTTTGCCTATTTCAGCTCTGCTTTCCTTCTCTAGCAGGCACATTTCTAAGACCAGCCTGCAGTCTTCTGCAGCCCTGATGTCCTGCTCACTGGCAATGTAGCGCTGAGAGACTGCTCTGACGTGTACAGACAGTGAAAGGAAACTTCTGCTTACTGAATGTGGAGTGCTACTGGCATGCACCTGTGCTAAGCACCTCCTCTCCTGGTGGCCTCTATTAGAGCTTTTTATTGGTCTGACAAGTGAGCAGTTCAAACAGACACACACACACACACACACACACACACACACACAAAAAAAAACCCAACCACAAACAACCAAAAAACTCCGAGAGGACATATACATCTCACTGCCCTCCTCATGTGCTTCTAGCTATTTGTAGATGGACACAGTCCAGATTAGATGCTCTGTGCCAGTTCATCTCATTGTCAATAAGAAGCAGCTTGACTCAGCATAAGAAAAAGCTTTTTCTTCATATGACAGAGGAGTGTTGCTAAAGTTGGCTGACTCTCAGATTTTGTAGGATATATTCCAACTAAAATGAGGGTTGGATTTTTTTTTTTCCTTTTCTTTTTCTTTTCTTTTTTTCCCCTAAATACCTTCCTTTCCCCTAAATATCTTCCAGCATTTTTTTTTTTTTTTAAACAAATGAATTCAGAATTTTCCATATGGCATCTGGCAAACCTGACAGTCAATACTTCATGTGTGCATCTCTCCTCCTGGTGAAAAGCAGCAGGCTTCAATATAATTCCATTGACAGCAGTGGTTTTATTTCACGCTGTCCACCGGGACCTGACATTTAATCATTGGTAGTGTCCTGTTAACACTGAAATGGCCAACAGAAATGTTATTCACTGAAACCAGCAAGTGGTGATAGACCTAGCAACACACCCATTTTCAGTGTAGTTGCTCATACAAAGGTTTACCAAGCTCCTTAGGTACAACCGGACTGTTATGCTGCTTCCCAAGTGCTGAAATAGCCTGTTATCTCTTTGCATTAATTAGCTGTGTTGAGGTTCTAGTGGTACTTTTAAGTGGAAGTGGGTAAATGTTTGTTCTGGAGATGCACTTTGGTGCCCATCTCCTCTGAGCAATACAGTTATTCATAGAAATGAGGAAATATAGAAAGCAATAGCTCAGGAAACTTGCTCTTTCCTATTTGGAGCCTTAATTAGAGTGATTAATCACTGCTGCTTCTGCAATCTAAGCTTCCAGGCTAGAATATATTGTCCTCTCTTGTCAGAGCAGAAATGTAAAAATGGTTTCCCTTTACCTAATACATTGCCAGTAGAATTTTTCTCAGTGTCTGCCTCCTACGAGTTTCTATCTTGCCTGAGAACTGGAGATGATAATGTAAAGAATAAATTGACGTGACTGTTTCAAAAGAAAGAAGAGGTGTGAAATTTTAAGATGTCAACTTCGACTCTGTGTGGAGTTTATCTGGATTTCTCTGCTTGAACTACCTTTCTGGGGAATTTCTTGTGTGTTTGAATTTTGCTGTGTAACAGGAAGAACATTTTTTTGGGAAATACCTAGACATTTTCATGGTGGAGAGGAATTTTCTTTTCATTTGATGCAATTAAAATTTCTATCCACAAAGTCCCTACCTACTGAAGTTACCCCAGTGTGTGCCCGGTGCGAGGTGGGGATGAGGTTTCGTCTATGTGTTTTACCTCCAAGTCTGCCCTTTAGCCAGTCCCTCAGTGTTTAACTGGTCAAAAGTGCAATTGCCACTCCACTCCCCCTCCACGTAGGAGGAGTGTGCATCAGCTGATGAGCTATAGGGGCTGGGGATCACAGCACAGTGCCATGACTCTCTCTGTCTGAAACTATGCAGCTCTCTCAGTTAGGGATGCCAATACCTTAGTGTCTCTTCTGGGTGGTCTTACAAGACTGGTAACTCCTTTGGAGAAGGCATTTCCTGTGGCATCTGACCTCCTGATGGTCTGCACCCCATGGTGTGCTAAGGCTCTGTGCTATTGAAGCCTGGCCTAGGGGGTGGGGGTGATCAGCTGACCTCCTCTTGCTTCTTTTCCTTGCAAGACCTGTAAAAAAGTGTGGTGGCATCTTCCTGTCTACAAACCTGCAGGTTTCACTGGGGGATTCCATGGACTGGGGAAGCAGGGGGTGTAGGTCCATGATGCTGGAAGTGCCACCTGCATTTCTGCAGAGATTTGGTGGCTGACTGGGGGTGCTTTCCTGTTCCTCTGCAGTGCCAAAGAGAATGGTGAGTTTGTTTCATCAGTGTCAGTGAGCTAACTCATGAAGATGGCCAGCATACACATTTTAGCTGTGCACAAACAAGACTAAAACCTCCTTGTACGTCGCTATGGACATAGCAGGTACTGGACTGCAAGTCTAGTCTAGTCACATATAAAATAGACTTTGAAAACTCATCTAGAGACTTACAGCATTTCCAGCTGCATGTGCAAGATGAAATTCCTGTTCCTGTTAGCCTTTCTGCACATTATGAACATTGTGGCAGCAGAATTGTGAAATATCCATTTTCCTTTGGTATATCTTTTGCTACTTCCTTATCACGCAGCTTCAAAACCTCTTACAATGAAACATTTCTCCAGATCTGAGATGCTAACGCTAATGTTTGTCTTTATGCTGCCCTTGATGAAAAATTAATGAACTATGAATGAATGAAGAGTTCTACCCTGTTTATACTTTTTTCTTGTCATGCTTGGATGCCAAAATGTGTTTACTGAAACAGGGTCAGGGTTGCCTTTTGACTTTTCAGATAAATTCATCAAAGGAAAACTTTGAACAGGGATCCTTATCCTTAGAGCTCTGGGTCTCGCAGACCACAAGCAGGTAACAACTACCACAGCCTTTAATGAAGGTCAGCCCAGAGCATCATACAGCTCTCGTAATGTGCCAAACATGGGACACAGGCAAAGGTTTTTCATGTCTCATTGCTCATTTCTGTTTATTGCCTCACTAGCTGATTGAATAGTTCCATAAACCACTGGCAGGATTTTTCCCTAAGCACAGAGGTAGCAAAGAGCATGCACTTTGCCTTCCTGAGCTAGTATGAATGTTCTTCCTTTGGAGAAGTTGCCTGGGGAGTGGAGTATGAAAACTGAACCCAAGACAGAACTTAACACCTCTGCTGTGAAGGTCTGCAATTTGTTCCCTTCCACTTTGTTCAAGGGGTATAAAGGCAGTCCTCCTCTCCCCATTCCACTTCACTTGAGTATTTTTCTTCTGTGGAAGTGACCCAGAAGCATTTCTCCACATGCATCCTAGGTCCCTCCACAACCAAAATCACCATGTAATAAATCCGGATTCTTGGCATCTTGACAGCAAGCTGCTTTCCCCATCCTGTAATACAGGTCAGTGCTTCACCTGGGCTGCAGCATGTCCCACCTTACCTTCTCTCAATGCAGAACTGTGCCACAGTGCACCTGCTTCAGGGGTTCAGAGGCTGAAGTGTACCCAGCAGGTGCTGGATTAATGGTGTCACAACAGAACTGTTGGTTCCCACCGGTAAGGCAAGAAAGGGAGTGGTCCACTGCACATGGGAACCTGAAGTTCAGCTTATTAAACAATGGCCCAGGTAAGGCTGGATGATGACCGTGTCTTTCAATATTTTCTGGTAGCTTTGTAAGGACTTTGCTGAAGTGGAAGTCCCTGCCAGCCAATGGTATTTCTGTGCATCTGCTTCCAGTTTTTGAGAGAAGGACCCTTCTGTTCTTTACAGCAGAAGGGTAAAGAACCATATTTCCTATCAAGTGGGTTTTGGGGTTTTTTGTTTGTTTGGTTGGTTGGTTTGTTTTGTTTCTTGCTTTGTTTTGTTTTCTGGTGGGTTTTTTTGTTTGTTTTTGTTTTTAAAATATGTGTCTAAATTTCTTTCTATTCCATTTAGAAAAAGAGAAAAGCAAGGAAGTGATATATTTCCTTAGTCTTCCAGTCTTATTTTGCTGCTAGTAATTTGTTTGTTTGCTAATAATTTTGACTGTTCAGGTCAGGAACTACTGCTCCTGGGATTGACACAGCTCTTCATTCTATATCAAAAACTTTTGGACAGATTGAGTAGTTTTCAACACTTGGATTTCTGTTTCCTCTGTTTGCCTGGGAGTCTAATTTAGATTTCAATGCACTGGCAGCTCCTGGGTCATTCACAGAGAGGCAAGTATTCAAAAATGCAACAAAGTAGAAATTTCTCAGTGTCTTTCTCCTTTCTGGTGCAAGCAAGCATGAACTTCTTTTGGCAGGACTTTTCCATGTCTTGAAGATTCATTTGGCCTAAAGCTACAAAGATGAGCCTCCACTCAGATCCACCACTGATAATACCTTTTGAATACCTTTGTAAGGACATTAATTTTACTAATGAAAGCATGGTAACTACATACCTCATCAGACTGTGGTTAGCTGATCCAAAATCCATGACTGCTTGCCTGCCTGGGAATGGATATTATCATCTGGAGCTTTCCTTTCTGTAGCATAACATTCTGCTATTGATGCCTTAATTTGTGAGGAAATATCAGAATTTGGATGCTGGCATATAAGGCCCCATCCACACCATGTACCAAATTCCTTATATGACCTCTACAGGAACTGGTGGCACTCAGTAATTTGTAGGACAGATCTATTAAATCTCGCTAAATTTAATAATTTAAATGCATAGAGATTTCAACGAGTATTTTAGTAAGATGGGCTTTCATTTAAAAATTTAGAACCTGGCAGAAAAAGCAAATTCTGAAAGAATCTTTTCTAAACCCAAGATTTAAAAAATATAACCCTGGAAAATAATTCTTTTAGATATTATAGGTATTCTTCTAACCCCAAATCCAGTGTCTTAATATAAAAACAGTGAATGCTTTAGAATGTTTAGTCCACTGAACCTGTTAAGAAGATCATGATAAGCTTTCTCTCCTCCCATACTTCACTTTATCCTCTGCTAACAAAGGCCACATAGGAGACCAACTGCTGAGGATGCTCGTGGTATTTACTAGGTGTTTAATTTCTACATGTTTTAGTGAAAGAAGTGATTCATTTGCAGAAACGATGAAATTAACTTCCTAACATCTCCATCACCCAGAACCATGCCAGGAGGAAAAATCCAGAAACAAAACACTGGGAATTTCTGAAAGATTGTATTGCTATTGGGATAAATCTACTAGGTAGTTTCACTCAGGATATTTTCACTCAGGATAATTTTCTGTGATCTGATGATAGGTCATTTTGAATGTGTTTTTCACTAGAAGTGTTTCCTTCCATAAAGCCTGTGGAGGTCTTCCACACATCTAAACCTCAATGAGTGAAGGAGTAGCAGTTTGCAATGTCATGCCCACATCCACCTCGAGTAAACTCACGGAAGTTCAAGGCAGCTGCATCTCAAGAAGATATGAAAGAGGTCATCAGGATTCTTTTCCTCCATAAAGGAAAAGACGCCCTTCCTAAGAGAGTCTTACACCTTCTTGATTGACTTAATCTTCAACTTCAGATCATCTAGTATGACATTAGGGTGACATACATATAAACTTCAGCAGAACTTGACCTGGTACCTGAACATTGGGTGGAAAGTAGATTATACAGCTGGCTAGCACAAAGCAAGACAGTTATTCAAGTCAAATTTTGAGAACATGTATTTGTGGATTTCTTAGAAAGCTAGGCAGATGAGTTTCAGAACTGACAGTGTAATAGAAAGAACATAAAAAGCCTTAGAAACCAACTTAAACTCTTCAGCTTTCTTCTGGTTGCTTTGTTTGGGCAGCTGTCCTTTTGGGCAGGACACACTGCACCTAACTGTTGCAACTTGTCCAGGAAGATTTTTCTCCCAGCACTGCATTTGCCAGTGGGCTTCCTGGGGATCATCTTTTATCTGCTAAACTCTCATCAGATCAGCTCTTACTGATTCTGGAACATATACTAAGCACTAATCACAAGATATTAAGTACTGAGAGATAATTAAGAGTTTTTAAAAACTGGACATTGACCATGAGGAATTCAATCCAACTTATACTTATGCATTTTAATTGGAAATATAAGCCTATATTGAGAAAAGGTAACTTTAGTACACTTCAAGAGTGCAATCACATGAAATTAAAGGATCTCGATTTTTACTAATGCAATTTATCTAAAACATTGGAATATCCTATAAAAAAAAAAAGAAATATTTAACTTACGGAAACAGGCTCAACTCCATGGTAAAATCTTGAACTTTATGTTAGGGTTTCACTCATACAAGTCTTAAGTCCCTGAAAAACATGTTTTTGTTATGAAAATGGTAATTAAATCTCTAGTTTCAGGTACATTATTAAACATCCACCTAAGAGAATGAAGAATATAAAATGAAGAGCATTAGGCTTTTCTTACAGGATATGCTGTGCTTTTAAATGTATTTTATTGATCCTAAAATTACAAGATCAATTACTGACATTTTCTTGAGGATCAATCTCAGATTAAATGGCAGAATGAAGAAAAGGTTTTCATATGTATTATGTCCAAAAGCAGAAACAGATTGTCGTTCTTGTGTGAACATTCAGAAACCTTTTCTGATGATTAAACAGTATGTCTGAAATATATCTAAGTTATACCAGCCACCATAGCGCTTTTTGGTGAACCAAAGAAGTCCTACAGTGAAATCAAACTTTTGAGTAAAATCTGTACTACTCTAATACAATTTCCCTCTAACATAATTTTTTCCTGTTTTTAGATTCACACATATTCTGTCTGTCAATTACAATGCAAAGAATAAGCAACAGATTTAGGCAAGGATGTTGGAGTGTGAAAATAATTTATGTGAATTGCTAATAGGCTGGTGGGAATACATTTTTTTCCACATGAAGGCAAATCCTGTCACATCAAAGACAGCAGACTTGATTTTCCACCGTTTCATCCCTTGACTACCTGCTATTACCTGCAAAAGGGACAGGGAAGCTGGGAGTAGTCTGCTACCACATCAGTACTCCACTGTGACCAAACCAGCAATATTGTGCCTGTTCTTCCCTCTCTTTGAACAGATGTGAGTAAAGCTGTGAGCACATTCAAACAATAAGCCGTGGGGCAAAAAGCAGCCTTGTCATTACTGCAGCTAAGCAAAATGGAGATGTGATAGCATATACACAATGTTTCTCTTCTGTTCTTAGTTCTGCTACTCAAGGCAAAAAGCCTTGCAGTTAACATCCTCCACCGACATCAATCAATCAGGTTTGCATTTGCCTCAGCACTCATGTGACAGGGAATGGAAAACAGGGGGAAAGTATGAGTCCTCTCAGGTAACTAACCTACACTCCGATGCTTCCCACATCAGCCTATTTTCAATTTCGGCACAGTACTGTGTATACACTCTAACATTATTGCTCAGAAGATAAGAGTGATGATTCAGGCTTGCTAAAAATGGCTTCACAATACTGTAATTGTGCTTGTGAAGCTTCATTTTGTATCCTGTATTTATAAGTTTCTTCTCACTGAGAAATAAATACGTGTGGTGTTTTATCAGAAAAGTTAGTCACCAGATACCTGAAACACTTGTGTACCATCTTTAAGAAAACATGGCTTGTTTGGTCAATTTGCCTGCCAATCTTTTTTTTTCCCCGTTTTTTTAAAAGACGTGTATAATATCACAGGTGACCTCCCTTAATACTGCTGTCCATACAAATCATAAGTAACTGAGAAATAATATGCCACTGCTGCATTCTGTCATGCCAGAAGATCAATATTACTTTATAGATAATTTAGAGCAGGTGTTACATATCATTAGTGCCCAGACCCACTGAAGTCAACAGAAAGATGCCTACTGGCTTCTGTGGGAGTCAAGCTCGGACATTATTCTGGCAATCTGTTAACCACTTGTTAACCACTAAATCAAACAGTTAAGGGGATAAAAGCCCAAATCAAGAAAAGAGGAATTTGGCAACTAAAACTGAGCCACAAATATATAACCTAATTCAATGACATTCTGAACTGACTTAAACACACACATGCGCCACACACACACACACGCAAAAACAAAAAAAAAAACAAAACAAAAACAAACAAAAAACCCAACAAAAACCCCACAAACCCAACAAAAAAACAAACAAACAAAAAAACCCAAAACAAACCAAACAAAAACTTTAACAATCTTAAAAATTCATAGTTTAAAATAGTTTACATTTAAACAATTAAGCATTATAGGTAGCTTTCTGGACTTTCCATTTATTTCCCTGAGCACTGATCTTTGGAACATCTGGAGTTTCAGAACTGTCTTGTTCATAATTCCTAAAAGAGTTATCTTAAGTAAAGTACTGTCTTTTAATTTCAAAAATCAACTCCTTAAGAAAAACTAAGATACAACTTTCATTAGCATATATAGCCAATTTTTAAAGCCAACAACTGTAAACACTTCTGCACCTGTATTTAGGCACCTAGTGGGTCTATTTTTCAAAATCAGCCAGCAGACTAGCAGTTCCCATTTAACTCAGTACAGGGTGCTATGCTGTTTTATAAACTCATCAGTTGGAGACCTGCACTAGGATTTGCCTTCTTGCTTTTGTTACTCATTTTGCAAAATCTCGTGTATATGTTGTGGGTTTGGTTTTGCACCTAAATTAGTGTTATAGGTAAAGACTACAGGACTTTCCAGTCACTTCCCTATGAAGGGTTAAGGAGGTGCATTTGTAGGGAGCCAGCATAAAACCAATCTTCAGTACTAAGATGGGACTCAGCTAGGGCATATGCTTTAGGCTGGAGTTCCACACAAGGAAATCTGCTGGACAAAAAGAGCTTTCTGAATTTCTGCTAGTTAGAACTACTTGGCAAATTGGCAACTGCTGCTTCGAACTCTCTTCTCTAGATTAGAGCTTTAATTATGAGCTTCACAGACATCAGTTTGCAATTCTAAGATGTCTAAGGCATTCTGCATTTTATATTATACAAAGTGTGCAAGTCAAAACACTTCAACAAAACAGTGCAGAGAGATTTGAATAATTCTAGGCAAAAATCTTCTCTCTCCAATTCTAAGGCTGTAAATTACGTCAGTCTCTCTGCAGCTAAAAATTAAAAAATAATTTTCTATCGACCACAGAATACAGGGTAACTTTGCATTCCTTTTGCTCTCTCTCTCTCTCCTCTGGGTAGCTGATACACTGGCATTATGCAGTAGGCTCCAAACACAGGATTAGAAGAAAGGTTACTTTGTAGTATCTCTTTTCCGTATACCAGAACTGGGGGAGGGGGTACTAAACCAAATGCAATCTGAATTTGGTACTAAACCAAATGCTTTTCGATTCTTTGTGCAACATGGAATGAAGCCTTTATCTGTTCTCTAATAATGTGATAAAATATGCCATACCTGCTTCTCCTTATTAGCACATTTCTACACTGTCTGGTACTGACATTCCACAGCAGAGTCCAAAAGGAGGATTTAATATTTTTTCTCTTTGCAGAAAGCCTTTTTAATACCTCTAAGTTCAGAAAGAGTAGACAGCATAAAATACATTATTTAATTCCCCCCTGCCCCTCTCCACCTACTTTCAGGAATTAAAGTGGCCGCAGTGGTTTTTTTGTTGCTGTTGTTTTTTGTTGGCGGTGGGTTGGGTTTTTTCCTTTCTTTCTTTCTTTCTTTCTCTCTTTTTACTTTTTTTGTTTGTTTAAATAAAATAGAAAAAATCTTCCTTTGTAATAGGAGCATAAATACTATTTTGAAAACAGATTTGGAAAATGTCTTCCAAAATGGTGTATCTCCTATTTTTTTTTTCCTTTAGAACTGTGATCACTGTACCAGTTAAGGCTGTTTTACAAGATTCATATATTTCAAATAAAACTTTAATATTCAAGCTTACCAGATTGATGAATTGTAACAGGTAAAATGGAACTCTTTACAAGGTAAACTATGTAGTTGTACAAAATAGAATTAAACCCTTCAACTGTGTAAAACAAAAAGAAATCCTGCCTTGCATTAAAAACACAGAACCTGTTTACAAAAAGGAATGTGTATGACATTTGGACTTCCTTTTAACTGACATATCCTAGCAACATCTCGGTTGTTTTAGTAAAGGAACTATTCATCGATTTTAAACTGCAGTGAATTTACCAAACATTTTCACTATAGACTTCTGAAAGCTTTTACAGTAAGAAGTTATCAACAAAAGCAGGCACATTAGTGTACAAAAACGTTGTTGATTTTTTCCTGTTTCTTTGTCAAAGTGCAGGTTTTTCTCGATGTGCATCGTACAAGACCAACGAATGTTTCAACTCATTAAATCTTAAAACATAACTCAATTCTCCCAAGGAGTAGTGTAAACGTTAAAGATCCCCAATACACCTCTAGTAAACGTGACACAAATGTCTCTGCGTTGTTTAGAAATTTAGCTCTTTTGAGAGGTAAAGAAGCTTCATGACACCTTTTCCTTACACTGGCTGGTTATCATAAATGGGTAACTCTGGACTGCTAAAGCTGGAGACTGATGAATCACTTGAAGGGAACTAAACTTGGCTACTGAGGAGAGGCGGCAGGAGGAACCAACCCTTAGGCGTTTCTTGCGCGGCCTTCAGAAAATTCAGCCGCCGGCGGACGGAGGGACGGACACACGGACGACTGGGGGAGGAAAGAGGGAAAAGAAAGGGGAAAGCAGGGAGGAGAAGCTTCCGCAGAGCCAGAGGCACGGCGGTACCCATCCCGTCGGCCGTGCGAAGGCTCTCCCCAAGCTGCCGGCGCCGGCGGTCCGCGCTAGGTGCCGTGGGAGCAGGGCTCCCCGGGGTAGATCTCCTCGTAGGCGGGGGGCTGCTCGCTGGGCACCGGGTAGCAGTAGGGGTACGAGGCGTTGAGCTCGGGGTCCATGGGCGAGTAGCCGGGCAGCTCGACGGACGGATGCCCACCGCAGTGCACCTCCACGCCGGCCTCGTCGAAGACGTGGAAAACACCCACATTGATGTAGGAGACGGCCTGGAAGGGGCAGTCCCCAGGGCTGAGCTCGAGCTCGCCGCCCGAGAAGAGGGAGCCCTGACTGTGGCGCGNCCCCGCTAATACCGGCCCGCTCCCCGGCAGGGAACACGGCTAGCGACGCGCAGCTAGGGCAGGGGGCCATTTATTTTAGCTCTTGCACTCTCAGGAGGCCAGCGGGCCGCCGTGCATCCCTGTGACAGCGTTGCGGGGTGTCGGCTGCTCCGATGCAGCGGACCGAGCCTTCCGGCGGTCCCCAGAGCCCTTCTTTGTGTCGTGCCTGCCAACCCTAGCGGTGTAGCCTCGGGATGCCCCGTCCGCAGCTCCGGTGGGGGAAGGCTGGTATTAGCGGGGACGCTGCCACTTCCACCGGCACAAGGGGGACCGGCGGCTCCGCGGGGAACGCCCTGGATGGTCTCCCGGAGCAGAGGTGGGAACCCTGCCCTTGGACCGGGCAGCAGGGGTAACGTGGCCGTGCCGCCAGCTGGACACGGACAAGGCTTGGAGAAGTCTCTTCCTTGCCTGTCCATTTTTCTTCCGGGAAGCTGGATCCTCCAGCTCCTCTTTTTCCCCTTATGCTATGCACACGCCTGCCTTGCTGGGTATTTTTAGCTGGCGACGCTGATTAGCATTCAGGGGAGCAAGTGAGGGAGAAATCCGTTTTCCAGGCCATTTTCTCTCCCCTTTCCAACAGGGCCAATGCAGCTGCTTGTGGCAGGAGGGGTGTGTGGGATGTGATTTGGTGTTTAGCTCTCTACAAGGGTGCTACTCTGCTACCTCTGTCCCACTGGGGCAAGTCCTATCTACACCTCTCTGGGAAGCATGACCACCCTGCTGCAGTCTGGGCTGGATCAGGCCATGAACATGGCATTCTGCTTCTGAAGCTGTGCCCATCTGAAGAGAGGTTTCTCAGCTCTGCTTGAGGGGCTCTTGCCTTGGAGTCCAGCCCTTCCCAGTGGGAATGTCCAAAAGTATCAGGAGCCCCAGTGGAAGATGTCATCCTGTCCCTCGGGCCACACAGACTAGGGGATTTTGTTCCCTCCCTCCTGTTCACAAATGGCCCACGAAGCACTTTGCCTGCGAGGAAACACGGCAATCCTTTCAGTCAAGGGCTGGCTCATTTGTGGCTAATTGATCCCCTTGTTGGCTTGTAGTCCTGACTATATGTGTAGGACCAACCTTTTTGCATTGCTCCAGAAGAGGGTGGCTGGGTATGCCACCCACAGTCATTAACCACCTCCCTTTCCCAGGCTGTCCCTGGATTCTTAGGGCTGGGATGTGTGCATCTGGTGATCTGTGGCCATGTGAAGCTTTCGCTGTAGAATCTGGGACTTTGGCTGTGCTTGTGCTGAGTGCCTAGATTGCTGGGGAAGATCACATTTTTATATTTCTTTAAAAGAACTTGCTCTGTCTCACAGTTTAAGCCCAGATGACAACTAAGCCCCATACAAGCATTTGCTCACTACTCAGTGGGATGGGGGTGAGAATCAGAAGAGTAAAAGTCAGAAAACTTGTGGATTGAGGTTAAGACAGTTTAATAGGTAAATCAAAGGTGGCACATACAAGAAAAGCAAGCCAAGGAACTAAATCACTACTTCCCACCTTCACCATATCCAGGACAGCAAGGCTATATCACACATAATGATTACTTGGGAAGACAAATTCCATCACTCTGCATGTCTCTTCCTTCATTTTTCTTCCCCCAGATTTTTATTGCTGTGCATGACATAATACAGTGGGGTCAGCTGTCCTGGCTGTGCTCCCTCCCAGCTTCTTGTGCACCCCCAGCCTGCACATAGGTGAGGTGTGGTGAGAAGCAGAAAAGGTGTTAAGGCCACATGATCACTGCTCAGCAATAAGGAAAACATCCCTGTGTTATCAACAGTGTTTCCATCAGGAAGAAAGCAGAACCCTGTACTAGCTCCTGTGGAGAAAATCAGCTCTACCTCAGCGAGAACAAGCACATTTATAAGAAGTCATTATGCATAGAAATGGCACCAAATTTTACAAACACAGCAACCATCTCCTGAAGTCTCTGTTGAGGTCTAAACATTGCCTTGGAAGGCCTGTGTAAACTCTCAATTCAGCTGCCAATTCAGAGTGCCCTGGGAGGCGTTTTGTGTGTGTGGATGTGTAGGGAAAGGAGATAGTGCGAGGCATGCACTTTATGAACTAATTATGTATAGAATGGGCAAAGTTCCTTACTCCCTGACACACTACCTAAACTTACTTACATGTGATGGAAATGTGTGATTTGTATAATTTCATTGTTACTGTCAAGAGCATAATGGAGTTCAAAAGAGGATTAACTGTTTATTATGAAGAAAGAGAACATTCACTTAACACTAAATAATTCAAAATTAGGAAGGCATGTCAGCCTTCATGCATCAAATTATTAATCAGCCTTTAGCTAGCAGTGTTAGGGTAGGAAAAGCAAACCTCGTGCTGGGGGCAGAATGTTCCTTTATAGAACAGAGTTTTCTGGTGTTTCTTTATGGCTTCCTGTTTTGGTAGCTACCAGAAGTGGACAGGAAGGTTTCTCCAGAATGGTCCTGCACATGTTCCTACAGCTGTCGGCTTTTCAGTCTTCCTCATCTTGAATGTCATCTCCTAAGTAAAGGACCCTTTCTTCTCTGTGTTTGTGTCAAGAGACTGATCTTGACCCTAAAAGCTGTGCATTGTGAGAGGCCAGGCTGATTTACAAGTTTACTAATGTAGTTACTAACTCTGATGCACTCTTTTATTCCTGTGGAGCAAGTGGCTACTGTCAAAATTTTCCAAATCATAAATGTTTCTCCCTGAAGTGACTTCCTGGCTCCCAAGCAACATGCTCAAGATGTAAGGCTAGAAGTTTCACCATCAACATGCCTCCCTGTATGTTATTTGTTGTTCATTAGTCTCCCATGTTTCAGTGTCAACAATTTTTCATATGGTTACTTAGTGCTTTGCAAAGTGACACATTTTTGGTAAGAGGATACATTATAAAAATGCACGTATGCATACACACAGAGTAAAGTCATTAGCATGATCTACATGACACTCAGCTGTCTTTGGATTAAATTACTAAAGCACAGTACTGGTGTTGTTACCTTAATTATAATAGATATAACACAATAAAATACTCTATCGGACCTGTATCTCTCATTGTATAATGTGTTGATGCTTGAATTGGAATTACTATAAACCCTGACTGACCTACCAGCCTAAATAGAGGTCACTGGAGAGATGTGTGGGTCTGAAAGGGTGCTGCTGATCACCATAGTCCTATCTGGAAGCACCTTCAGGTCAAGGTTCTCATTCTCATCCGTGTGTTCTGGGCTGATACATGCATGTCTGATTGATCAGCCAGGTCTGCCTGCTGCAGGGTACCCGTGTGTGACACAAGATGACAGAACTGTGAGCACCTTGGTCACATTAGTCCATCACTGCAGGTGAGCTGGTCTGTCAGCTTCATTTAATAACAAAGTCAGGACCTGATGGAACTGCACTATAGCTGCAGACTATAAAGTATGGTAGCTGCCACACGTTTTGAGTCTCTGGGTGTTAGTTTTAAACTCTATTAAAAATTTTTCCCTTTTAATTACTCAAATCAAAATTTATCACAGTTGTTTTCAAAGGTTATTTTGGTGGACTTCCGAAGAGGTGGCAAAGTTTTGTGGGACAACACCAGCCTGGGACATGTGTTCCCACTGCTCTCTTCATGTCCATAGAGTGAACCTTCTGTGTTGTATAGACAAAGTCCTTTATGGACAGATCCCACCTCCAAAAAGGGAAAGAAAGCTTTGGTTCAAGGCTTTTCTTAGCTTACAGGGGAACTGTGCTTGCTGAGTACTGGTGGGTAGTGGGCACTGCCATGGCCAGCGATGCAGTCTTGGTTTGCTCAGCGTGCACAGAGCTGGACATTTGCAGCAAGGTGCCTATCAGCCTTTTACCTTCCTGTGGTGACTCAGTGGCACAATGAACAACAGAACTATTAATTATTTGCTCTCCAGGCTGGAAGCTAAAGTGTGTGTTTGTAAAATATATGGAGATCTTCAGCTTATGCCACCAAAGTGCAAAGCATTGCATTATTTTGTTGTCTTCCTCTCATCCCACACTGCATTTATGGTAAGATGTATGTTTTTATTTTAATGCCAGTTTGATAAATGGGTGTCATAACTCTGAGTATTCAGTCATGATGGTTGTGTAACCTTCCATTACTTCTTCTGTTGCCTACAACTTCATTTTTTTCCTGGCTCTATAGGTGATATTAAAGACTATAAGGTGGGTTTTTTTTTTCACAAAATTGCTTTACACATGGTTATTAAGAGTACATTAGAAATTAGAATTTGAAACCTTGAAGTTGGAACCTGTAATGTTGCTTTCTAGTCTTTCTTCTCTTCTATTTGCAAGGTCCATCAGGATGTTTCCATGTTCTTGATGGTTGCTGTTCTTTCCCTTTCACAGTAGTTTATATAGAAGACTCATCTCTGCAGGGAGATTATGGAAAATACTTTAAGGGAACACATGCTGGTAAAGGCCCTACAGAAGGCTTCAAGTTTAGAGTTAAGTGGTGGATGGAGGCTGATGAAAACCCAATGAGTAGAGATGCTGCTTCAATGCATGACATCTAAAATAGAAGCAGAGAGGCTGGGAAAAAGTGTAGCAAGTTAAGATAGAAAAGGAAAATTCTATTCTAGAAGCAAGAGCTGTATAGTTGTCTTGGCAGCTGTTAGCTCTAGTAGTTTTTTATTAAAGGACAGGGTTTGAGAAATATGGGATATTGACACAACAAAGTCATGTGCACTACAGGATCATGGGATGATTTAGGTTGGAAGGGAACTTGGGATGTGTCTAGTCTGACATGCTGAAAAAAAGGGACATCTCTGGGGTAAGACTGGGTTGTTCAGGGCCTTGCTCAGTCCATGTATCATGTATCATCAGCATTTGCCAATGTTCGGCTAATCTGAGCACTTCAACCAGATTTTCAGAATGTGGTTATCTCTTGGCTTTGTTCCCTTGTTCTGGCTTCACATGATGCTGGACCACCTGAGTGCACCTCTTCAGGGCCCTCTGAGGCCTGTTTATTACTTTGTAGTTGAAATGGTCCAGGGTATGAATGAAAAAGAGTAGCTTCTCTGGGCAGTAGGATTTAATCTTTTCAGTCAACAGGTAATATGAGGAAGGTACATTCTTTACAGTGCCATAGAACAGAAAACAAGGTATTCTGAGGTGTCAGATGTTTTCTGTGACATTTGTAAAACTGGCTATTTGATACTATTTGATAAATTACTTAAACAGGGACATCTTTGTTTATTTCACAGAATTGCTTAATTATGACCAATTAGCAGAAAATGTACTTGATGCTTTCCTAACTGCTGTCCTAATGGTGGGGTCTGGATGATATTTTACTGTGTAAGTTCTAGGAAACTGCTCAGTTAATGATAAAAGATTGCTGGACACTTTGTCATCCAAAAGGACTCTCAAAACACTCCTCTTGGGGCTCTGAGATGATTTTGAAGTGTGTTTCAGTTTAGTCAGCATATTTGATGTACTAGAGTATCCTTGAAATCTATGCTGTGCAAAGGCATAAGGCTGATGCATCTCTTAGCTTCAAGTGAGGCCCTCAGTATGAGACCTGAACAGCAATCATACACTTCTGCTTTGCCTTCTCCTGAATGATGAACTGGCTGAAGAAAGATACCAAGAACTTTGAGGGGTCATGAGGCCGTGTTCCAGGTTCAGGGGAAAGGTTTCTAACCTTCAGCTCTTGATAAATCAGAATCCAATTCTGTATCCTGCGGTTACCATTTTGAAGAACAATGTATTTAGGTAATAGATTTCACATTTTTCTTTGTCTCTTGCCTTAAACCCAGTCTAACAACTGCTTCTGTCTCTGAGCCTGAGCCAGCTTCCTTGGCAGTACCAGGCCAGGTGGCTGTGCAGTACACCAAGTACTGGTTTTGTGAGGCATCCAGACCTGACCATCAGGTCATCTGTTACATCTGTCTTGGTGGCCTAGGACAGGAATGAGTTGTTGACAGAGACAGGATAGTGTTTCTTTTCCTCATTGCCCACTTGGTCTCACTGGCAGTGACATTTTCTGTTAACCTGTGAGGAAGGCAAATCCTAGAATGCCGGTCTGTGAGGGTGGCCAGGCCCTTGTGCTCTTCATGGGGCAAAGCTAGAAGGTGGAAGGTGGTGGGTGACTTTCAGCAAGTGACTGGGGGGAGGTGGAAAGTCAGCACAGCAACTTGCAGGTGGTCCCAAAGAGCTGGTGTGAGCAGTCACTGCTGTTCGGCAGTTGGCACTGTCCTCTTCTGCTTTTATGCATATCTAATGTGTTTTTTTCTTTAAATCTACATCATATTATACATGCTGTTTGTAGCTATTAAGCATACTTGTTTTGAGATAACTCTCTGCAATATGGCACATACATAATTAGGTATAATTAACTCCAATTAAACATATTAAATTTTGCAACACTTCTCCTGCCATATTCTGAAGCTGGCTTTAATAAGTTTTGTGACTAACAAACCCACATTTGCAGGTTCAAATTATACAAGCTCGTTCATATTCCAGGTGTTCCATTTTTCATTTCAGTACTGTGCCTCTGAATCCAATCACTTGTTGTTCATTTGTTGGCATAATTAGCTTACAGCCTGGAGGACTCTCTTTCTGAGTGCAGGATCTTTACAGTGCATCTTTGGTGCTCCTCACATAACAGTTCTGGGAAACTGCTCATCACCACAATGTCACAGTGCCCAGTTACAAACTCCATACTTTGTCAAAGCTAGTTAGATGAGTACATGCTTGCTGTGTTTGACAAAGGCCTAAGTACCACATACCATGAATAACACTTCACTTGGCTTATTTAAACACTAAACCAAAATTTTGGCTTTTATTCCCGCTAAAGTCTACTTACCCTTACTTTTTCCTTTTAGTATTGTTGTTGCTTTTGTTGCTCCTGTTGTAAAGTGCTCTGAAGTCCCATGCATTAATAAGTTACATAAAACAGGTGAGTGATTGAAAGATAAATGCACTTTGTCAATAACTGAAAGATGCTAATGCAGTTTCTGTGTGAGGAGCATACTGTGGCGTACTGCGGCACTCGCTGTTGCCCAGCACTCTGCATCTCCAATAAAGGAAAATCACCATCTTGCAGCTCAGCCCAGCATTTGGAGGTGGCTCTTGATGCTCTAGATGCTGGCTAGCACATATCTCAGCCTATTTCTAATCTGCTTAAACAACAGCTGAAAACAGCAAGATAAGTATCGTATATTGCAAGGTCTACCCCTTGTCCAGGTCATGAAGAACAGAAAGTGCATGCACAGTAGACATGAGAAATGCCAGCACTGCTGCAAAGGGTCTCTCAGCTGCCCTCCATACAAAACAGTTCCTTGACATCTGTGAAGCAGTTCATCCATAGTTTTTCAAGGATGCATGAGTATGAATTTGCTTCAGGTTATAATCAAGCTGTCACTGATTTTAATGGGCTTTGGATCAGACAGACCTCAGTGTTTATATGGTTTCCATTACAGTGTTAATTAACTTAGCATGCAGATTTAGCTATGAAGCTTAGAGGTTTCATTTAGTTTTTATAATTTAATTGTGGAAATGTGGCAGTAAATGCAGATGAGAAGTTATGTGCAATTAATATTGACCCAGGACTACTCAAAAGTCAGCCACTTGTCTCTGAAGACTCACTATGAAATCCAATGTGTTAAATATTGATTTTTTAATGTGATGTTTTCAAACAACCTTGGTACTGACCCAGCTATATTCTTCTGAAGTCAGGACTGTGTGAAACCTTGATGTCTGCAAGAGCCAGTGCTGAAAATCAGAAAACCCTGTCACTTGGTAATGCTAGCAGCGGTGTTATCTCTTGCAACCTTTTTTTTGTTGTTTGTTTTTTTAAATAAACAACACATAGAATTAGCCACTCTGTGTATGTGTTTGAGTGTGTGTGAGGGCAGGAAGGGGATTTTTTCATGGCTTTTAAAGGAAAATAATTTGTAGCCATTGATAAACATCTAATGGAAATTCTGGGGAATTAAGTGCTCTTAGCAGAGCAGCTGGTATACCTTTTCTTTTCCTGAAAGAGTCCATGCAATGAGTGAGAAGGCAGGTCCGTCTCCATTCTGACCTTGTCCTTGGGATAGCCTGCAGACTGAAAGACATGACTACCACAAGATGTGTTGATACTAGTCTGTTTAAATCTTCACCTGTTTGAAAAAAAGGGCTCAATAAGACTCTGGGATTTGTACCTTAAGTGGCAAAGTCTGAAGAAATCGAAGAAATTAGTAACCTGTTGTCATATCTGTTGGCAAGGTTAGTATACACATTTAAAATAAAACTTTCTGTCTGCCTGGATACTGAGCCAGGGAACACATAGCTTTACAGGATATGGAAATGACGTTACTGGAAGTGTCTGACTGGAAATGTCTGTTATAGTTCATGCAGGTAGAGCTGGTCTTTCTGAGGTGCCTCTCTAGCCTGATTTTCTGAGAATTCGGCAGAGGGCTGTACCTTTCCATTACAGCTGGTGTTTGATATTTCAAGGAATGAAAAGTCCCTGCTCTGCTGTGGGTCTGGTGTGGATGGAAGAGGAATTCTCCTGATCATAGGCATCCTCAGGCTTCTAGGATGACCCATTAAATGAAAACCCTCTTGTGATGCTTAACATAGCACCTGATGGAAACTGAGAGGAAGGGAGCAAGACCTTCCCTCTCATGCAGTACTTGAAATGTGAAGTTTAAAAGCCTTCTAATTACCAAGGTATGTGTGGCTACAAAAGTCCCTAGTAGGTTACTCGAAGAGCTAAGAAAAATGAAGTTCCTGAAATAGTTGCTGGATTTAAATTTGAGGTAATGGGGATTGTGCATGCTTCATCTTCTTTAGATTCACCAGTCAGCAAGAGGGGAACCAGCAAGGAAGACAGATTGGAGGGATGTTGGAGCCTTGCAAATTACAGGGGTTCATTGAGTTGAAGGATGCCATTAGTCTTATAGGGCAGCAAAAATTGTTCGCTTAAAACCAGAACAAAAACAGAGCCAGTGTTAAAAGCATTGCAGCTGTCAAAAGGGACAGAGACAAATTGCACAGGTAGACTGAAAAGCTTTCATGCCAAAGGCACAACTGCATGGGCAAGCTAAGGAAATTCTCTGGACTTACAGAATCATCCGGGTTGGAAAGGACCTCTGAGATCATCAAGCCCAACCCTTGATCCACTACCACTGTGGCTACCAGACCATGGCACTGAGTGCCACATTCAGTCTCTTCTTAAAATCCTCCACGGATGGAGAATCCAGAACCACCCTGGGCAGCCCATTCCAGTGCCTAATCACCTTCTATGTAAAGAAATTCTTTCTAATATTTAACCTAAACCTCCCCTGGCAGAGCTTAAGTCCATGCCCCCTTGTCCTACTGGCAGCTGCCTGGGAGAAGAGACCGACCCCTCCCCTGGCTACACCCTCCTTTCAGGGAGTTGTAGAGAGTGATGAGGTCTCCCCTGAGCCTCCTCTTCTCCAGGCTGAACAGCCCCAGCTCCCTCAGCCCTTCCTCATAGGACTTGTGCTGGATCCCTTCACAGCCTCCTTGCTCTTCTCTGGACCTGCTCCAGCACCTCAATCTCCTTCCTGAACTGAGGGGCCCAGAACTGGACACAGTACTCGAGGTGTGGCCTCACCAGCGCTGAGTACAGGGGCAGAATCACTTCCCTGGACCTGCTGGCCACGCTGTTCCTGATACAGGCCAGGATGCCATTGGCCTTCTTGGCCACCTGGGCACACTGCTGGCTCATGTTCAGCTTCAATCCAGACTCCCAGGTCCCTCTCTGTCTGGCTGCTCTCCAGCCACTCTGTGCCCAGCCTGGAGCTCCCCATGGGGTTGTTGTGGCCAAAGTGCAGGATCCGGCACTTGGCCGTGTTGAACCTCACCCCATTGGGGATGATCTGCATGAGATCTACATGGTCTGCACAAGACTTGGATGTTTGACTGCTACTTCATGCTTCATTTCTGGCTCACCTGCATCTCTCTCTTTCATGATTCTTCAATCTTTGCCTTTTCTTGGGAAGCTTCACATTGCAGATAATGAAATACATATCATGTTGGGCCTGATACAAAATGAGGAAGGAAAGAGGGGTGTCTATGTTGTGCTTTAACTATGGGTGGCTCTCCCATGACTCCCTCTGCTGGAAGTAGTCTCACCTTATACTTTTGCACTAGGAAGGTTGTTTTGATGCATGGATGGACATATGTTCAATATATGACCTCCCATTTCTCTCTACCCATAATTTCATCTGCCTTGTAACTCAGCCTTGGGGGACAGAGCACTGGAGAACAGGACAGGATACAGCAGAAGGTCTATACCTGAGCAGTCATTAGATTTCAGAGTAGGACTCCCACAAGGTGCTCTGCATTTCTGCAGCCTCACCTCTTTCCAGTTGTATGTAGGGTTTCAGAAAAGAGAGAAAAAATGTAGTCCCTCTTTCCCCCACTCCCTGCCCCACTTCTGAATGCAGGCTGAGCATTTGGAGCAGAGTGATGTCTGAACCTGCAGCTTATTGCTATTCAGTGTATTGTCTCTCCATATGGAGAGCAAAAAAGCTAAGCTGGGACAAACAGCCCTTAATTGCTGATCCAGCTTCTCCTGGAAAGGTTCCATGTTGGCTTTTGTGTGGGGAAGCTGCATGGGGGGCTGCGTCCAAACATTGGCTGCTGACTCTTGTTCATTACACACAGAAGAAAACACCCAGTTGCGTAGGATCATTTTGGTGACGTGGTTTCTAATGCATGTGCGTACTGTAGCTGCTTCAACTTCTTCAGGGCATCTGACTGCATTGACTTACGTTTAGTGACTCAGAGGGCTTTCCCCTGGTGGAAAACAAAAGTTCACTTGTGTCTGTCAGCTTATGTAAAAGTGTGAACTATTTTTGTTCAAGTCCATTGCCATACATTTTTAGAGTATCTAAACTCCATGTACACACTCTGTTTGCCAAATCCACCACTTTGCTGTATCCATTGAGGGGTATCAAAATCCCTTTGAAGCTTTTATGGACTGCAGTGGTGCAGAGGGCTCTGAGAACAGAGTCATATTGCTTATGCATCCATATCTCAGGGGGAAACCTGCTATTTTGTGCATGGCATAGTTTCCACTTTCTAGAAGTTACCACAAACATGGAAAAAGTGTAACTCAGTAGTACTACTTAGATTTAGAGTGTACTGAAGTAGAACCTTATAGACTGCAGTTGCTAAAACCCTCATGGGTGTATACAGTCCTTGCTGTTATACAGAACTAAAGCAGTACATGTCTCTGCCTTTTCTTGTTTATCCTCTACTCCACTTCATGCCATTGTCCATTTCACTCCTGCATCTGTGTTCCTCAGAGAGTCACCTCTGTGTCTTTTTCCATGAAAACTTCTAAACCTGATTCAGTCTCCCTGAACCCATCTGCCAGGGTTCTGGACACACTTATTTCATTCGGGCTGCTGGATGCTTGAAACATTTCCTTTTTCTTCTTTTCCTTCCCTAACCTCTGCTCATAAAGCACATCATTCTGATTACAAGAACCATCCTTCTATGCTGGGAAAAACCTTCACACATTGGTATTTTATTAGTACCTTAACTCCCTCAGAATTAAAATAGGAATGCCTATGGTGTAAGATTTTTTTTTTTAGTTTATGGTTTTTCACACTGGTAAAAATTACTAGGAATGCACTCTTGTAAAAATATTTTCTAAATGGTAAGTTTCTCTATGAATTAATTTGTTTGTTGCTCCCTGCTGTGTCCCAGGACACTTTGAAAACAAGACTTTTTTTTCAAAGTTTTATCCTGCTGTGAATATTTATATACATCAAGTTGCAATAAAACCAAACAATTTTCTCATTACCAATGCAGTCTGCAGAAGTCAAATAATTTCTCCTGTGGCTCTGTCAGGGACACTGTGCACTTGAAGTAGAGGGCAGAAAAAAAAGGTTTCAAAAACAAGGGCTCTGGATTAACACCTTGCACTCTGATAGAAGTCTTGACATTAGCTTTTTCATCATATCATATTTATTGTTTTAATTTACTGTGGTGACGATTGGTATTGGTGCATAAGATATGTGTCCTTGCATGCTCCACACTAAGGCATAAGGTAAAGGGATTTAATAGAGTTCTTTCATACAGGGACTACCTGAACAAGACCACATAATGAGGATGTGTGAAAGCAGCCCTAAAGGTGGGACTCCCTAAACAATGCAGCATACCTGGTTTTAGAGAGATGTGTGCTCAACAAGGCAGAGAACCTGGGGCTTCACTCCAGGAATCTCTGTTGCAGAATTTGAAGCAGCCTTTTGGCTATGCACCCTTGTGCTGCAGGAAAGACCCCTTAGCTTCAGTGGCTTGAAGAAGCAGCTTATGGTTGTCTTTGCTCCTTGTGTCTCCAGCTGGAATGAGCGGAGCTCTGGTGTCAATAAAAGTTTGAGTATGGGTTTCCTGACAGTAAGGTGCCTGTGGATGGCAACAGACACTGTTGCTAGATGGGAGGTCTGTGTGCTCCCAGCTCTGTCCAGGCTGCAGCGAAGTCAACAGCTTCCTGCATTTATACTCTGTACTTGGCAAATACCTACCATCCTCCTGGACTGGTGTTGTGGGGGATGCAGAGATGGGGGCATGTCTGTCTGGTAATTTCAGTGGAGGAAGGGGAATGAAGGGAACAAGTCATGGCATTAAAATGAGCCCACAAGACTATCTGAACTAGCTTGGAGGCTAGTGACCCATTACTCTGTGCCATCCAACTAATGCAGACCAGCAGTTCAGGAACAGCTATGGACGCAGCATCTGCATGTGGGTCAAGAAGTTTTCCTGCAGGGGAGCATACAAGCTCAAGAGGACAAATAAAGGCTGGCCATGTATTTTGTTATTACCTTTCAAAAAGGTTATAGGGTGGTTGTTGGGCTGATGATGCTTTTGCTTGAGTGCAGCTCTTGAAATCTGCTTTTGTTCCTATAGCAGGACATCCATTCTGTCCTGTTATTGTGTCCATCACTGTAGTATCAGATATTTGCCATGAGCAAAGAACAGGCCTTGTATCTGTTACATGTGGATCTTCCCTTTCTCTGTTTCCTGGCTGGGAGAAATCTCTGGGTTGGTTTATTAAATAGCTGATGTTCTGTGTGCTGTTTCCCCTCTAGTAAACTCCAGCAGTGGAAATAGAGATTATGGGAGAGATAGCATCATTTCCCCTGTTGTTTGTCTCACACTGTGCCCATTTGTAAGTATTTAGCATTGACAGGCTCTACAGATGTGCTGTTATTTCCTTTAGATGGGATCCTGCAGTCACACAAATGTCAAAACCTCACACTTGCTCCCTCTGTGTTGCAAGCACCTTCCTGCCGCAGTTATGATGATGTGCAGAGCAGTGACATTTCATCTCCAGAGCTGCATCTCCTCAAAAGCTGGGGCAGACAACCAACATTGTGGAGCAGAGCAGTCATTCTCCTAGAACATTTTCTGTCGTGTTTCCCTTTTGGTAAAGGGGGAACCCTAAAAAGTAAATGTCTTTTAAAATTCATTTTACTTATTCACAAACACAGGCACTGTGGTAGCAGCCACTTAGTTAAACCCTCTGACTGATGTGTTTGCTCAGCTCCCCGGGGGAATGCTGCCAATTTGGAGGCCAATGCAAATACAGAGGAATAATACTAGAATGATCCAATTGGCCGTTTTTGCCTAGACTTTATATCTGTGTCACAGGTGTCACTGTCTGAGCAGTGTCCAGCACAGCTTAAAGCTGCAGTCCTGGGCACTAGCCAGCAAAAGTTATCTGCGTGAGTGATGTACTATGACCTTTTCTATCCCAGATTTGGTTCCCTAGTGGGAATCCAAGTGCAATTAGGAACTGAAATAAGATGTGAACAAGGGATGTGATAAACAGAGGAAAAACTTTACCAAGCGGCGTAGGGGATGCAGAGGGGAGGTGAAGTTGGAAAAGGCAGGAAATTTAGCTAAGAAATGTGGCCACAGATAATGCCAGGCACATAATGTTTAATGGTGAACAGAGGTTACTGGAAGATTGTTTTTCTACATGTAGATAGAGAAGATATGGGGAATCAGTGTCTGTCCACCTGCTTTTTAGTTTTGCTTTTTCAGGCTCATGAAGATGCTCAGGACCTGGTGCTGGTCAGGGAGAGGAGTGGGTTTGGACCTCGTGGAAATCAGTCCCTCACCTCCCACCCCGTTTGATGATTCCTTGCTCTCAGACTGGGTCCTACTAATACCTGGGAAAGGCAGGTAATAGTATTCTCTAGATCAGGATCAGGAAATAGGAAGAGACCAGCTGAAGATCTGCTTGGACAGGCAGGCTGTAGTAAGGATCAGCACCAGAGGGTGCACCTGCAGAAGAGAAATGTGGGGAACACCATGAGATCATAGTGCAAAACCCTAGTGCAGTTTTAAGGTCCCTGCTCATTGCAGAGAGGAGCAAACAGGAGGTCTTTGAGAGAGGAGATGCAAAAATGGGAGGATTAAAATAATTGAAATATTCTAATGAAACTTGTAACCTGCCAAGTTTTAGTTCCCTTGGACCAAAAGGAAAGGATTTCATTGGGCATGGGATCAGCAGTGTAATCATGAACACAGATGGCAGCCGTGGCCAGTGGTGAAATAATGGACCCACCTTTCAGATTAAAGAGCTTGCAGGGAAGAGCTAATATATGCTGCTGTGTGATGGGATGCTTTCCTCATGGCAGAGCCCCAAATCTCATCCCTTTCCAGGTGCAGGTTCAGTTACGGAAGTTACAGAGGGGTTCTTATAAATAGGTGAAGGAAAAATCAGTGTTGCTTTTATTTTTTTGATTGCATAATCATTAATAGAGAATGTGGGGATATGTACTTTAGTTCTGTTTTACGAATGCAGGAGCTACGCCTTGTCATTTTAAGTGTATTTGTGCTACGCATGTTGACATGGTAGAGTGCAGATGAGTCAACCAATATGAAGTGCAGAAAGGAAGCTGTCTGCAGAACATTCTCACCTGGCCTATATTTTCCCCATAAATGACAAAACATGGAGGGTGTGGTACTGAATTAAGGTCTTGGATCGCAGCACCACACTCCAGAGTCCACCAGGATGCTGTGTGTGCATTTCCTTCCTTCTCACACTCTGGTGAATACAGTAAAATAACCATGCAAAACTTCTAAAGGCAAATTGAGATGATTTTCCAAAAGACACCTAACACCTTTGGATGCACTGGGTTGACTCCAGCTGTATGAATGCACATTCTGTGCAGAGAAAAGAAGTCAGCAGTAAGAGCAAGTTGTATGTGTTAATTCTAAATGAAAGATCCAATTAAACCTCTCCTACTGATATTAGGAATTTCTGCTGAATGGTCCGTGACAAAAATGCTGGAATACTAAACCATGGCCTTTATGTAAAAAGAATTTCCTACCTCTGATGAGTTAGATTCTGGTATTCTTGCTTATATTCAGTAATGACTATTTGAATTTTCTAAATTTGTTTGTTTGCTAAAGGAGAGATGATAGCATGAAGGTCTGGACAAATATTATGGAAAAATTTTACTCTGGTTTTCCTTATAGCTAACTCTGGCCCCATCTCTGTTTTTTGCATTCATTGTAATTGATTCTTGAATGTTGTGTTAACCCTGCTGATGCAACTGGATACATATGACTGTTTTCATATGGTCTTTACATGCTTCATCAAGCACTTGACCTAGTGCTTGAAATTTCTTGCCCACTTGGTCTCTTGCAGTACTCTGCTGACCACTAATTCACTGAATCTGGCGTGCAATAATTCTTTAGCACTAAGCTTCATGCCTTCATCTGGTCCAAAGTTATTTTCCCCCTTGTTTTATGCCTCTGTTCTCTGTCAGCAGTTCTCAGCCTGATGTAAGGATGCTGCATAGAAAGCATGCCTCCTACAGACACCCTGTGGGTACTTCTTTCTTAATGTTAGCTGTAAACTGTTGCAGCTGGAGAGCATGTACACAACCCATCCGTCCACTTTGTCAGCTGACAGAGGGAAAGGAACAGAAACCTGTAGGCACTATAGTCATCCAACACCGACTGGACTGGTAATGTGAGCCCAGTCTGCTGCTCAGTTTAGGGCAGTTTACTGAATCTGCAGAAAACCTTATTGCATTCAGAAGAGAAACTGACACAGTAACTGGAAATGAAATGTATTCTCCCCACATCATAGGGTAAGCAGTGTTTATTATATATATTTTTAATGTATATATATATATATATATTTGTGTTTCTGTATAATCTAGTATAGAAGTGTACAGCAGCCTGACCTCTGGACTGATTCTGGAGCAGAGCTTACATCACTGGAACCTGTTCTTAATCTCCACCAGAGAGCATAAGGGGAGAATGAAGATGCATTAGTTCTACAGAAAGTGTGCAGTCGCAGTGAATAATGAGTGATGTCTCTGCAAGTAGCCCTGCAGTCCTTTAGGAGGTAATGTGGTCTTTGACGTCAATGAGAAGTTTGCTTCCACAGAAGTTAACCAGAGACTGTAGGATTTGGTTTCACAGGGTTTTATGAAGCACAACTGTCAGAACCACTGAAAGAAATCAGGATATATTTCACTGGCAGCCCTCCTGGTGTTTCTATTTGTGATGCTTCTTGCTGCCACCTTGGTTTACTGCATAGCTTCTGGGGGGGTACATTTTTTGTATCTACACTCTCCAGGCAGTTTTATTTCACTGACACTGCTCGGGCCTTGACATGTGGGAGCAGGCAGGTTTGTTCACCACCTTCCCTCTGAGACACTCTTGCAGGAAATGCACAGGGGCATGAGCTTTTGGGAATTCAGTGGGGTGTCAACCTGCTGTTTTCCTAATCACTTTGAGTAGAGGAGCACTATTCACAGCCTTTGCTTGCAGTAAAACTCCTTAGATGATAACACTCAGTTGTGTGTCTGTGCTACTCTAGAGGGTCAGTTTTGGTTTGTGTCTGCCTGTGGAGGACAAGATCAGGAAGTACAGGGGAAAACACACCTCTCCAACAGAAAAGGCTGAAGGCTTGAGACAAATGTGTGCTTTTGGACAGCAGGGCTTTCAGAAGAATTACATGACATAGTAAGACATGACTCCCTAAGCAAAGGCAGTGGATGCAAGAGAATAGACAATCTCACCCAGCCATTTGAGAAATCCTTTCCAGAGATACAGTCATGAACCAAATCCACCCAATTAGGATGAGGAAACTGTCAAGTCATTCTTTAAGGAATGACAAGATGCCTCTAAGTCATGTGCACTTGCCCTCATATCCTGATATCAAATGGGAGCACCACATAGCTAGTACAAGAAGGGAAGGCCCAGAAGATTCCTAAATCACCTGGATGATAATTTTATGGTACAGGTGTTGAATGAACCAGCAAGGAAAGGTGCTTTCCTTGATTTGTTACTTGTAAACAGAGAGGGTCTTGTGGGTGAAGTGATAATTGAAGGCTGCCTTGACCACAGTGACCATGAAGCAGTCAAGTCTAACATATATGGTAATAGGAGGACAACTGACAGTAAGACCTCAACTCTGAACATGAAGGCAGACTTCAGGTTGCTTGAGGAACTGCTTGGTAAGGTGTCCGGGGAAAAAGCTTTCCAGGGTGCTGGGGTCCAGCAATGCTCATCCGCTTTTAAGCATCACCTCCAAAGACTACTGGACCAGGTGATTCCAAAATGCCGGAAATGAAGCAGGCAAGGCAGAAGGCCACCCTGGCTGAGTTCTGCTTGAACTAAGGCACAAAAGGAAGGTGTATGGCCAATGGAAGTAAGTACAGACAACATGGGAGGTCTATAGAGATGCTATTCACCACTGTAGGGCAGAAATCCATGCAGCTAAAGCTCAACTGGAGTTGAAGCCAGGCTGCACTGTGAAGGCTAATAAAAAAGGCTTTTAAAAATATGTTACTGGAAAAAGGCAGGCCAGAAAAATTGCCATTTGTATGAAGTTTAACAAGGAAAAATGCTGGATCTTCCATCTGCGGCACAGTAACACATACAACCTGGGGAGCCCAAGGCTGGAGAGCAGCCCTACAGAAAAGGATTTGGGGGTTCTCGTCAATGGAAAGTTGAACATGAGTCAAAAGTGTGCCCTGGTAGCCAGCAGGGCCAACCAATTCCTGGGGTGCTTCAAGCATGGCATTGCTTGCTGGCTGAGGGAGGTGACTGTCCCACTTCACTCTGCACTGTGGCCCCATCTTGACTAGTATGTGCAGTTTTGGGTAGAAAAAGGATATAGAGCTACTAGAGAACGTCCAGATCAGAGCCATGAGGTTGGTGAAGGGTTTAGAGGGAAACCCATATGAGGAGAGGCTACAAGAGGCACTTGGTCTGCTCAGCCTGGAGAAGATGAGATTGAGGAGAGACTTCACCACAGCTTACTGCTTCCTCACAAGGGAGGGAGGAGTAGCAGGCACTGACCTCTTCTCTCTGGTAACAACAATAGGACCAAGGGAATGGTAGGAAGATGTGCTGGGGAAAGTTTAGGTTAGATATTAGGAAAAAGTTTTTCACCCATGGGAAGATTAAACAGTGGAACAGGCTCCCTGCGGAAGTAGTTATGACACCAAGCCATCCTGGGTTCAAGAAGTGCTTGGATGATGCTCTCAGGCACATGGTGTGATTCTTGGTGTGCCCTACACATGGACAGATGTTGGACTTGATGTGTCTCTTCCAACTCAGCAGATTCTATGACTCTATGATTATTTTTCCTGCCTGGCACCTTCCAGTTATAGCCCACTTGAACTATTTGTCTACTGATGAAATTAATTTCCAAATTAGGGTAATCTCCACTTTTTGTTTGATAGGTTGCATTAAGTATATCTGTAAAATCACAGGCTGATTTTAAGGAAATCCTCCCTCTCCTCCCCTCATAGCGTGTCCTGTCATGGGAACGTCCCATGATCCCAGAAAACAACTTTCTGTCATTGTTATGGGTAGACACCTGTATTTACAAAAACTCTGATATTATATATCAGAGATATTACTATAAAAGTAATAATATATATGGCTTGCCTTCACGAATGAAGATTTCAGAAGGGCTTTCCCCACGCTTGCTGCAAGTATGATGATGGCTGATAAGGCCAATGCAGAATAGGTAAGTCCAGTTGCAAAAGGTAGAGCAGAAAGTAAGAATATAAAATATAAAAAATATAATAATATTATATATAAATATAATATAAACAATATAAAATTATATAGATATAATATTATATAAATATATCTGACCATATCCTAACTGAAGAGATGTGCAAAACATGAATGTGATTGCACACTTCAAGGGAGGTTTGTGGGAGGCACTCGGTTCTCAGGTGTGCAGCCCCATGGGGAATGTGGTGTCTGAGGGGAAGCCTTTGGCTAATTTTTCCTGAAGGTTATAATGGTCCCAGTGGTCAGAGAGAATCAGGCATAGGAAGAGCTGTGGCCATTTTTGTAGCAGGGCTGTCTCTCCTGGGCAAGATCTACAAGGCAGTAAGCAATTTGTGTCACATTTCAAGAGTTGTAAGAGTGGACTTCCCAGGTAGTGAGGAAGGCATAGTTATCTGAGTTTTTGTTACTTTCTCTGCTTTGATTGTTTCTGTGCAGACTTAGAGCTACATTTATGTCACTACTATTTTTTTTTCCCAGCTAATTCCCTGTAGTGTAGTGGTAGGGAGGTGTTATGCTTTCTTGATTCATTCCTCTCTTTAATGGAAGAAGGGATCATGAAATACCTTGGTTTGTCACTAACTACCTGAGATTCCTTTTCTGCTGGAATTGTGGTCATTTCTATAATGTCACAGTCTTTGGTGTAATAGTTTAGAATACTGCCATCTTTATGGAGTACCACCAGAAACCTGTCTTTCTGTGCTGGAGCTACTAGAGTATTTGGGCTTGTAAATACCATCCATTTCACTAGTGTGTCAGCTAGAAAGGTTATTTGTGCAAAGAGCCATAGGAAATAAACAACAGAAGGAGAATAAATCTGTGCCAGTCTTCAAATTAGTAAGTCATAATATAATCAATTAAGTTTCTCCTAGGTGAGGCCCTTACCCTGTTTGTTTTTGTTAGTCATCTAGAAAAACTTGTACCACATCAGTCATTTTCACTGGAGCTGCATAGTAGATTTGGAGCCTGTAGACCTCATTTTTTTTAGGCACATGAAAAAAATTCTGCCACTTCTACATTTGCAATGAAGATAAGGGATACAGAGATGAAGTGAAGATCATATTTTGATGCTGATTACAGTATTTGGGAATGAATGTTCTGAGTCTGTCCACCCTGACTCAAATGCTGCCCTGTGCAAGGAACACAGGCTGGTGATGAGAAGCCATGGCTCCAGCCTGCAGTCATCATGTCTGTGGGATGCTGGTGTCCACACTGTGGTAATGCCTGTGGACTGCGTTGGTATGAAAATCACTTGCCAGCTAGCAAGCACACTGGAGCACAGTGTGTGTGAAAAAAGGGGTGTTGCTCTGGTGACAGTTCCCTGGTGTCCTACTGCCCAAGTCCTCCCTTGCTTACTAAAGAAATTGCAATGGACAGTGCCAGATTGTTTGTGCTGGTGCAAGAAGATGGGAGAGAAAAATGCTCTGGGGAAGGACTGAGTCACTGTGGAATACATTTAACACCCAGATTTCTCAGGTGGTGCCTGAGATTCTGGAGTGATGTCAGCCTCTGGCAATCCTGTTGTTTTTCATTTGGTTGTGCCTTTGTCTGAAACTGCTGAGCACGCAGTGCCAGCTCTGCAAAGCTAGATTACCAGTGTCAAAAGACGCTGCAATCAGTGTGGGTCCTTGCTAGAGTGCTAGAGTGCTGATGGGAGTTGTCCAGGAGGGGTGAAACAGGAAGGGGACAGGTGCAGACTGGTGAGAACTGGTTTTGCCGGGGGAGGCTGTGTTGTGGTGTCCTATGAGAAGAAAAGGTCATCTCTTTCCATTGTGGAAATTTTCTTAATAGGACTAGGTGGTACGCTAGGTTCTTGGTGCCAGTTATCAAGGGAAAGGGTATGGATGTATATTGACTGGAAAATTAATTATCTAAATATATTGACTTGACAATAAACTAATGCTTTAAAAAGGCCTTGTTAGTTAAAGCAAATCTGACAGGAGTTCATCACAGCTAGTGACACAGATTTGCTGCAGGGATGTTTTACCCTGCTTACTAGAGACTATATTTGCCTATCTGGTAACCAAGCTGGTCTTGACTAGTTTAACAAAGAGTTTAAAGCAGCAAGCTCCCAGTTAGTTTCTAGTTTCTAGCAGTGCAATTTTCATTCTTTGGACTTGTCACAGACTTGTCATGTCCTGCTTCCCAGGAAAGAGGCTGCCTTGGAACATTCTGCTTCATTGTGTTAAAGTCACTGAATGGGTAGTTTCTGTATTCTTAGTGCTTTTGTAGCTGTGATGGTCTAGGGACATGAGACAAGATTTTAAGCATGAATACAAAATTTTACTGATTTGGCCAGTTCTACATATAAAGCAAAGTACATGGCTGGATAAAATGCAAGCTTTCAGACACAGGACTTTTCTTCATGTCCACTCGAGATATTATTGTACATTTTCCAGGCTTGCTTGGTAACAATTAGAAACTGTTCCAACTTCCTTCTGCAATTTTTTGCTTGCTTGTTTGTATGTTTAGCTTCTGTGCCTTTTCTGGGGGGGAATTTCAGGGTTTTTTTTGCTGTTTTTTTTCTACTGAATTTATCTTTGCTAGAATTCTTAGTTCTAGGCAAGAGTATAAGCTCATGACAGGCAAGTATTACTCTATATGAATGTAGGCACACAAGATATTATTGACAGAAGTGCCACTAAGTGTCATGGACAGTAGCTCTTCTCAGTGGCTTATCAGACTGTATTTTAAATGTGCTTATGTGATTGCTCTGCTTTCTTGAGCAGGCCTCTGCAATTTTATATAGATGAGTTTTCTGCTTTACAGTGGGAGGCACATGAGATGTAGCCTGATGTTTTTATGTAGGTACTTATATGCAACTCTGGTGTTCCATTTGCAAAAAAATGCAGGTTATTTTTATACAGAAAAATGCATGTTGTTCACTTAAGTGAATACAGCAATTCTGCCAGCTCAGGCATTAAAAATCCTTTAGTAATACTGAATGTTTTCCAGAGGACAACATAAAGTGACAACATTTACTTGAAGTGCAAAAACTGAAGTTGTGAAGTTGGCTGTGTTTTTAAGCTGAGTTACTGGATCCTGATCCAAATACTTAGCTATTGATAACATTGTCTTAGCTATTGATGACATCTGAGGCTTTCTTTCCTTTAATGTAATCTGTAATAAGAAGCAAAAAAACAGGTAAGTCAGCAGGGGAGTTGTAAATTTTATAGCATAAGTAATGAGTTTAACACTTTTACTTTTTCCTAATGTGTAAGCAACTACACTGAGTAACACAAAGGAGAAATAAATGGTCAGTTTTGGGATTTCAGTGTAAAAGGAGGTCACCAGTGAAGTCAGAAAAGGACCTGTGCTCTTAAACATATTTGCAATCATTATGGCAAAGGAAGTGAATAGCGAGGAGAGAAGTTTTGCTAATAATACTGACCTTGGAGTTTTAAAGATAAGGACTGCAGCAAAGAAGGATCTCGAGAGACTGAGTGGAGAATAAACAGACAGCTGAAATTCTGTGAAGGCAAATGCAAAGAAATACCCATGGGAAGAACACTCTTAGTGTTACTCATCAAGGACTGAGTTGACTTTCTCCACAGTGGTGTGAGGTCTTGGTGTTACAGTGGAGCCACGGAAATGGAAACTCAAATGCACAGTAGCAGTAAGCAAACAAGCAAGGGCAGAATATGACACAGCATTAGGTAGTGGTAGGAAGGGAGCAGGAAACCGAACTAAGAACATTGTTATTCTGCTGCACAATTCTGTGGTGCTCCCCAGGTAGTCCCTTCCATACACAGTCCTGATTGGTGATAGAATAGTATAGTTTGGAGCAAAAGACCTACAACAATCATCTAGTCCAGCTGCCTGACTAAAAGTTAAAGCATGTTTTTAAGGTAATTGTTTAAATGTGTCTTAAACACTGACAGGCCAGGGACATTAACCACCTCTCTAGGAAGACTGTTTCAGTGTTTGACCACCCTGTTGGTATTAAAAAATAAATCACGTGGCCCAGCTAATAATGGAATGCATGCATGGATATTTGTGGTGAAAAACTGAGCTAGAAGGCTTAACACTGAGCTAGAAGGAGAAACCAAAGCAAAAAAAAAAACAACTTTCCTCACGCCCAGCTCTTAAAAGAAAACAGTAAGAAAAGATTGTTTTCTGTGAAATAGGATCCAGTAAAGAGTGTCTGTGATTGAACTGCAAGAACTAGCTGCTAAGTGACAATCAGAGATTTGCTCATTATGGTCACTGTGTCACAGAGGATCAGAGTAAGGCCACTGCCATGCAAAGGGTCTGAAACTGTTTCCAGATAAGGCTAAGCATTTTTCCTGCATATTCTTCACACAATACTGCAAGAATAGCTAATGTAGCTTGAGCCTACTGTGAACTGTACATCCTCTGTGCATTTATAAATTTTCCCCATGAAATGAATACATTTCATGCAAATGTCCACACCAGCCATCTTTCTCATATTGGCATTTCTGCTCTGCCACTATTGAATTAGCTCTAACAGAACTATTTTTTCCAAAATTCTTCCTTAAAAGTATTCCAAAAAAGCCTTGGAGATAATGTGGACATAGTCTCCTAAATATATGAACATCTGAAATATTTCTAATGCCTAGTTGTATGTGTGGTCACAGCAGAAACTACAACATCTTCTTTCAGAATGGATATGCATATGTTACAATGACAGCAACTCTTAATTAAATTATTGCATTTAAGAACAAAATAAACAAGGGCAATTATCTGGAATCTTTGAAGCAAATAACAAATTCACTGCAGATTTTCTTTTAACTTTCCTGTTTGATGCATTCTCTTGAAGCATAAAAATATTTTAAGAAAGTACATGGAGAAATTCTGAATCTGAGCTCTGAGAACAATAAAAAGAAGACTATCAGGAACTTTAAGAGATGGGCATAGTATTTAAAATGTCATTATATATACTGAAATATATGTATCTAAACTTTACCCTTAGTTGGAATAATAATAAAAAATCATTAGCGTTTAAAAACAAAGGTGAAATATAATAATTTTATTTCTGGTGACAAAAAAATTCAATAACCTTCAAATAATTTCTTACATGATTGGAAGTCATAGCATGAAACAAAACACTGTCACTTATCTTTGAGTCATAAAGTGGAAATAAAAGGCAGATCTCTGCCTCCAGACATATCACCAGAACTTCACTGAAGTTACAGCTGTAACCGTGGGACGAAATAGACTCCAAAAGCAAGGTTTAAGCAGTAAAATTTCAATATAGACTGGAGCTTTGTATTAATAGTAACCTTATCCTGTGTAACATGTAGCCCTTCTGTATTACATGCGTACAATTGGTCTTTCTCAGTTCCAAAACAGTAGAGCAAATCTGGCAAAAATGGATGTGGTTGATAGAATCAGTCTCTATTACCTCCATCACTCCTTCCACCTCTGTTTTTTCTGACATCTAAGTAAAAGAATATTCATAAAGTTCATTATTAAAAATCACAATATGAAAAAATTATATTTAAAGAGGGAAATGCTCTCCAAAATATTCAGAAAATATTTTTTATGAATGCATGGTTATCATTATTGTTTAAAGCATTAATAATTTATCTTTCACAAATTAGAGTTACTCAATTGTTAAAATACCTGATGGATAATTTATGAGTGGAAGAGGAGGACGTCCCTGTTTATTAAGAAGGTCACACAAGCAGACAGAATTGTATAAATCTTAAATGATCATTCAGGAGGAAAAAAAAATTGTATTTCTTATGTCATTTTAATGAACAAGACCTAGGTTCAGAATAACTGGGGCTGCGGATATTATTTGAAGATACTGTGATTTTTAGTAAATTTTTATGGCAGTGACACTGTTAAAATTCACAGCCTTTTAATTTTCTTGCCAAGAAAGTGAAAGGAAGATGAGCAGCGCTCTGCAGGAGTTTAGCCAAAATTTTACCATCTCAGTTCACAGAAGAACTGATCTAGGTGGTAGTACAGCCTGGTTATTGCAGGGCAGGTCATCATATTGCACTTTGGCTTTTAACTGTAGATGAACTGCTCTCAGAAGTGAACACATGGTAGTAAAGTTCAAGAAGTACTGCTCAGCACTATGTTAATGCTTCAGATGAACAATGGGAAGTTAGGTGAGAAGGGCTGGCAAGCAGCACAATCTGTGTGAGATTACAGATAGCATCAGACCTGTTTCCCTACAGAAAGGTTCAGGAAATACTGAGTCTGGGATGCACGAAACAGTGGACACGTGGTTCTTGCCAAGGTAAAATGGTGTAGCAACCTTCTCTTGAACTATTTCTTCTCTCTGACAGCTGGGTGGAGAGAGGAGTGTTATAGTGTCAGGATCTAAGTGAGTGCTGGTGCTGCCTGGTCACTTGGAAGGTGGCCTTTGCATGGGCAACAGAAACTCTGTTTCTGGCTCTTTGAGGCTGCATGGTAAAAGCACTGCCAAGTATCATGTAGTTTCAAATATTGTTTATCTCACACCAGCCCCTGCACACAGAATTCTACACAAAAAAGATACTCAGTGAAGTGAGAGGGAGCACCTTAGTACTTTAATTGTCCAGAACTGCCTTAGTATGCAGAACTAGGCCACATGCCCCATGCCTCCATGGAGCAATATTTCAGTAAAACTACTGAGTGATTAATCCTGGAGGTCAAAAGTTTTCTGTTAATACCTTTGTCATCACAGCTTGTTCCTTCATCTAGGAGAAGTCTCCCAGGAATGCATATGGGCAGGTGCATACAAGTGAGTCTTAGTCTGGGTGGATGGAGTGGTAGGGTACTGTAGAGTTTACACGTGTTTACTTTGTTTTCAGAAGCAATACTCCCTAGGACATGTTTTTATCTCACCATTTTCAGTGCATTAGAAATTGCATGTGGGTAGTAATACCTCCTAACATTTTCATTCAGAAATGTATTTGTATTACTTCAGTCAAATGTGAATTTCCATGACAGTCTGAGGGACCATTTGTACTTATCATAGGAACCCCTAATTGCTGCTTTGCTTGATTTTTTATCTTCTACTAGAGACAATAATGTAAAAGCTGTAAAATCAATTGAAGTTATATTTGGAGTAGCAGGATGTTCTGTTTTGTTTGGTTGGTTGGTTTTGTTTTTTTGTTTTGTTTTGTTTTCCAAAAAAACCCCCTGCAATTAAAAACTGAGTTCTGTGCCTGAATTCAGCAGTTTCACCCCTTCTGAATTTTTTTACTTCATAACCTTTAAAAAGCCTTTTACTAGAGCTACAAAGAAATAGAATAGTTCATATTGGAAGGGATGTCTCTCTAGAGATCTTCTAGTCCAGCCCCTTTCTCTAAGCAGTTCTCATTGTATCAGATTACTCAGGGACATACTTAGTTAGGTCTTGACCACCTCCAGGCATGAGTATCTGACATTTCTGGGTAACCTGCGTTAGTATTTAAGCACCTTCATGGCAAAAACATTTCCTACTACCTAATCAGAATTTCTCATGTTCTAACTTGTGCCTATTGCTTCTTGTCCTGTTGCTGTACACATCTGAGAAAGTGCTGCCCTTATCCTCTCTATATCTTCTGATCAAATAGTTGTAGGGAAGACAAAGGTGTCCTCTTTCCCTTCTCTTCTCAAGAGAAATAGTTCCTGCTTCCTCATCCTTTCCTTGTACACCATGTGCTCTAACTCCTGACCATCCTGGTGACCTCCAGTGGATTTGCTATAGTCTGTCAATGCCCTTTTTATACTGGGGAGGCCAGAAGTGGACATGGAACTCCAGATGCAGTGTTGCAAATACCAAATAGAAGAATCAGTCTTCAGGATCAGTGTAGGTAGGACCTGCCACCTACACAAGTACCAATACAGCCCTGGATGCAGTTGGACCTCTATGCTGTAAGGACACACTGCTGAACCATGTTTGACTTGCTGCCCGCCAGACCCTTGAGATCTTTTTCTGCAGAACTTATTCTCTGACAATCAGCCCCAACCTGTATTGTTGCATGAGGTTATTTCATCCAGAAGGAAGTCTGATCCCTGAGAATCTTACTGGTTATTGATCACCAGCTGTGCAGCCGATTTCTACCCACTGCATTGTCCACTTCTCCAGTACATATCTTGCCAGTTTGGTGGTAAGGAGACTAAGGGAGACTGTGACAAAGGCAGTATAAAGTCAAGGTATATAACATCCTCTTCCTTGTTGATGATGCTGGTCTCCTCACTATGGTAAACAATGAGGAAAAGCAACCTTGAATGAAGTTCTTCTGAACTGTCTAGCAAAAGCAAATCTTCCAGGGACCGTGCCAGCTACATTAGCACTCCAGAGGACTGCCAATCTTGTTTAGAAACAGACCCTTCTGAGAGTATGCTATGTGTCTTGGTGATATAGCCTGTATCCTTCAAGCACTAGAGGCAGAGGGATCCCTCCTAAAATAGGCATTATGTATTTTCCAGATCACCTTTTCCCACCCATATTATGAAGATGAATGCTGTCCCTTCAGTGTGCTTACTGGATGTAGTACACTTACAGGAGGCCTGCTCTCATGATTTTGACTGTTAGTTCTTCTTTTGCAGCCTTCTTCTACAAAGAAACTTGTAGATCTAGACTCAAGAGAAACTTTTCATCTGTCTGAGCGTGCTAAGTAAGAAAAGCTGTTGCTTTTGCTTTTCTTGTCCAGCCTCCTTCTGAAGTTCTTGTACATGTCCTGGTTATGACTTGCACCTGTCCTGCCAGACAGAATAAAGGGAAGATTGTGTTATAATGAGGCAAAAGGAGGAGTGCATCACACATAAATGTTTCAAAAAATGATGGCTAACTGGAAGCTGTTGTAATTTCAGTTATGTGTCGAGGACACATAGTTCTGTGGATAGTAGTCACAAACCCTGAAAAGCAGAATTATTTTCATTTAGTTGCTGACTTTTAAGCACTTAAGTCCATCTGGTCTGTTCCTAACTTGGTATCTTGACTCCAACAGGCTTCAGGAATGGATGCTTAGAGAAAGAGTATCTATTGACTGTGAATTGGCATGCATACAAACTCTTGAACGATGCTACAGTATTGGGGCCTTCTGGCTGTTCGGAACTTGGCTGCCCCATAACACAGCACATGTCTTTTTATCATTGTGGTTAATTATTTGGGAGAACTGTGGACTTGCTCAAAAAAGTGGTCCTGCCACCCTCATTAGGTTGCAAGCAATAAACAAACCTGTATGCTCTCTTTCTCTCAGAAAAGTCTTGGGACTTTTTGGAATGTTTATGGATAATGTCACTGACAAGGCAGAAGGTTTGTTTATTTGTGGTTGAAGAAGGTGCAGTTTGTGGTCACAGTGGCTTGGCAGAAGCAAGTGAAATTATTTACCAGAGGACATGGGTGCTTTGGGGAGCAGGGCTTATGTCAGCTCACAAGATCTCCCTGAAGATTATGGGAATCACCATCAGCAGAAAGCATGATAATTTAAACTAAATAATTTGGATGGTTAGGTAAATAGTGATTCACTGAGTAGGGCCTTCATAACTGCATTGTCATCTGCAAAGTGGAACATTTGCTGGAGGGATAAGTGGATTAATTAAGAAATCTTATGATGTCAATAAAAAGGGAGAATTTATGAGAGAAGTTATGAGAAAAGAAATTAAATATATTTCTTAAAGTTAATCAAGAGTTTCTGGACAGGAAGATGAAGTTTACGTGGAAGAGTTCTCTGGAGAAAAGAGATCTGTACACCGTTCTTCATTCCTGATTCATGTGACCTAATACTTAGAAGAAAAGTTTATGCAGAATATTGAAGAAGAGAACAGTTCATAGGGGTACTGAGGGCAGTAGTCAGGTTTTACCTGCACACCAAAAAGCTTACCTCTCTTTGATGATTTAGAGAGGGCTCTGGCCAACCTTTTTCTGACTTTGCAGTTCTTGCACTAACTAGCTATATAGCATGAGCTGCAAAATCCATTGGTGTATGAATGTTCTACAAACCTGCATTCCTAGTGCTCACACAACGGATTAGGAATTATATTGCTGGTGGTGTCAGCATGGATGATATTCCTTTTCCACACACACAGAAAAAGCAAACCAAAAACCAAACCAAACCAACAAAAACCCAAACCAAAATAAAACCAAAACAAAAAGAAGAAACAGGATTATGGTGTTTTGTTAAGCACTTGCTCAAACCTGACAGAGAACATTTGTGAAGCATGAAAGTACATTTATGAATAACATAAATGCAGAATTCTATAGCCAGTTTTCGAATTTTAAAAATGTCTGGTTTGTACATTTGATTGGATTGTGTTACAAAGGTGGTCTGTCTGCAGTGTGTTCTGTCTACAAGATCATTTCATTCTGAAATGAATGTCAGAAGATCATTACTGTTACCTAATTTGCAGAAGAGGCAAGATTTAAGGGCCTTAATAAAATATGCAAAATTACTAAATATGACCAAGCTAAATTACTCCATTTGAGATGAACGCACATATTTTAGGAAATGATTTGACAACAGAGGAATTCAGGGGTGTGATATTGTAGGCAGGGTTGTATTTTGTGTGATAGCATGATATATCCTGACAAACAATTTGCTGAGTTTGCTAAATGGAAGCTTTGAAATAGTTCCTTTTTTTTTAATGTACTCATCTGACAATCCCAAAAAAGTTAGTAGTTTCATATGCATGGATAAGGGCTCACTCTGCTCTGGTTTGCTCCTCGTGATGTCATTTAATTCTGTGCCAAAAGGATGTACAAAAGTTTTAAGGATTTACTTTTCCAGTTTGCTTTGTGCTTTTAAATAATCAACTGCATGGAATGGAAAGGAGTTTGGAGTTTCAAACAGATTTTTACATAATTGTTTAGTGACATTTCCTATTACATCATCTGAACTGACAAGGGGCTGGTATTTCAATGTCACCTTAATAGCAATGAATATTTGTACATAACGTTTTATATAAGTAAGTGATTTAGGCATTGCTTTTCTGTCATCTCACTGCAATATTATTTTGTAATCTCCTAGCAGAGAAAAGTATTCTAGCTCTTGTCTTAGTCTGTAGGCTAAAATAGCTAGCTAGAAGTATTCAGAAATAAATAAATTATTAATGTCCAATGTATTGTCCCACTTTTATTTGTCTTGGGGATATATTTACATTTCACATGACTCCAGATGAATTGATGGATTTTTCTCATTTTTTTTAGTTGCTGTTTTCCGTGAGGAAATATTACAGTGTTGAAAACTAGTGACTATTATAAAGTGTAGCTGCAGTACTTAAGACGTGTATATTTTCTCTGGGATGAAATTAAATGTCCCCCTTATTCCCTGTAGAGGAAGAAGTGAACATAAGCAAAATGTAAGTAATTTTTACTTCTGGATACTGTATGAAATCTGAATCAAATTGGCTCTGGAACTGGATTCTACTTCTGTTACTGGTTATGGCAGGGGGTTTTTTTGCTTGTTTTTTTTCTTTTATGTCAATATTTTTTCTTTTATTTCAATACATTTCTGATGAAAAACAGATATAAAACACTCCTCTGATGAAATATTATCTTGAAGAACTCTCTTACTGAATCTGAAAGCTCAGGTTCTTATGGATATGGCTATTGTGATAAAAGAACTTTTCTTCCATATTAAAACATGCAATCAAAATTTGGATCTTTATAAGGTTATGATTTAGAGTTACAAAAATTAAATTTATTATAAAATATAGTTCAGAACAGGAGGGATTAGAAATTTTTGAGATATCTTTGACAAGTTCATTTACAGAATACAATTCAGCGTACCCCATGTAAATAGTTTAATGGTCTATGAGCTCAGACCACTTCCACTGTATTTGGTGGAAAGGTTCCCCATGGTGGGGTTTGACCTTGGTAGCAGAAGTTATGAACATACCTGATTTGTGCCTGTGCAGTATATGCACATAACTACAACCTCCCCATCTGCATATTAAAAGGATCTGAAAATAAATAGTGGTGGAAAAATTACAATGATCTTTCTTCTGCTTTGAGAATCAAGTAGTCTGACTAACAATTGGCATCTAAGAGCTGGAGCAACAATGGAGAGAGATTGTGTGTGGCAGCTTTTGATGAAATATCCTGCTACTTTAGGCACTGCAGTAGGAGGGAGAGGCACAAAGAGTCACTTTTAATCTGTACTGCCTGGAAGAACTGGAATCTCAAATCTGAACCACAAAGTAATGAAGTAATGAAAAAGGTTAAAATGTTGCCATGTTTACTGTTTGATAAGTAGTTTCCCCCCCCTTCTTTTTTATTGTGATTTTTTTACTGTGACTAATTTTATGAATGCGGTTGCACTTTAAATAAACAATCCATACTATGTCTATAAAGTATCACTTTATCCTCCCTAGAAAGTGATGAAAGTGATTTTAAGAAAACCTAAGCCAGCAGAAAGCTTCTGCAGGATAACCATACACTTTGGAAACATGTGTAGCTCTGCCTGTTCACCCAGCTAAAGAAGTGGTCAGTGATTTGGGTTAATCTTGTCCTGTGATTCCTTAAAATATATTCCTATTGTCTTCTATTTTTCCAAGAAAACTCTAGCATAAAGTGTGTCTCTAATTTGTACAAGTTGAACAAGAGAATTTTAACTAATTTATTTAAAATTCAGTATGCATCTGTGACTTCTCACAACTTGGAATATGAATGGTGTCTCCCTGAAACGTGTCTTGTTATTTCAACATCTGGCTATTTTTCAGAAACGACTGGATTTGGGCCCCATATTTAACATTATTCTGTTATGTACTAGAAAACTTTATTTTAGTTCAAAATCCTCTGTGTCAATTACTTGGCAATCTTACTAAGACCACTGTCTCAATTTTTAAAGTGCTAGTTCTTAGGTAGTTCTTTTGGACACACTAACTCATACTTTGGTATTTTATGCACACATTGACATATGGTTAAAAATTTTGAAAACCACATTTCATGGCTAAGCCTTCTGCTTCTGATCACTTAAGAGGTTGCAGAATCTATTATTTATTGATCTTTTAAAAATTTATTATTCTTTTTTAGTTGCATTTTTTCCAAGTAGATGATAATGAATTTTTATTCCTTTTAGAAGCTCTTCTTTACGTTGAATATTCATTATCCTTTAAGTATAGGAGTCATTGGGATGGACCTTGGAAGGAGTTTATCCTAAAACATAATAAATTTGCCCAGCTTGTATTAGGAGTCATTGGTGGAACACAAATATTTTTACCTTAAAGATTCTTCATCTCTCTTTCAATTATGATGTTTGGGTTTTCTGGATGTTTTTTTTTTTTGGGGGGGGGAAGGGGTTGTTTTGTTTTGTTTTGTCATTTTTTGGTGGTTTTGTTTTTTTTTTTAACAGATTTTTTAAAAACTTCTCCATTAAAAGACTGGCTGAACTGGCTTTTATTTTGAAGAAAATTTTCCTTTACTTCTCCATCTTGTTTTGTCTGGGAATAAGAAATGCATTTTAATGAAAAAAATCTCCTAATTGCCTGTACTTCTTGCTTTTCCAACAGCCATCTTTAAAAGTCTGTCACGGGCTGAAAAGTTGAGTAAATATGAATTGAGTAAATGCAAAGTCTTTGATTAATCACTTCTTCTTCCTTTTATTTCTTTAATGCCATTCTATGTCCTAAAATATCTCAACTAAATTTTAGGCTGTTTTGTCCACTGTGTGCTCTTTGTGCAGTAAAACCATATCCATCCAAAGAGAATCTGGTTTAAAGCCAGAAAACTGGTGTCAGCTCAGTTTACCTTTTTGGAGCAATGGGAATGACAGAGGACACTTAACCTAGCTCTCCTCATGACTGTGAATCTTTCCCGGATGTGCAAGTGTGCAAGGAGTTTCAGTCAGCTCATCTGAAATACAAAGCCTCATCTTCCAGCACCCTCTATTAAATTCCCTTGCCTCTCCATTGCCACTCAGTGATGGTGCCAAGCTATGTTGATTGGACCTGCAGAGTCGAAACAATGAAGGTGGTCTGCACAAGACTGCCTACTTAAAAATAGCTCCTATCTTCTAGAACTGACTGTATTTCCCTTAGGATCTCAGAACACTTATCATGGGGAGAAGGACTCCAAACACTGCTGGTGTCAGGCAGACTGCTGATTTCTGCAGGGTGCTGCTCCCCCCTCCCCATCAGTGGTGCAGGTCCCATCCTCTGACGAGCCAAGATCGTTGGTTCTTGCCAGTTTGCATGCCTGTAGGGTGGCAAGAAGTTTTTACAGCTCAAGACAAGTCAGCACAGGAATGTAATAAATCTTCATGAGGTTCAGAAGGTAGTAAAAATTTCATTAAAATAACCTGCAAGTCTCAAAAATATATCCTGCCTTTTCTTAGCCTTTCCATAATTGTGGACTTTTTAACAAGGAAACTTTACTTTTTTGGGGGTGCTTAATCCCTTTAAACTGATATTCTTTATCCTTGATGCCTGTATGTCAGGCGACACTTCCTCCCTGAGGGAGATAGGATTACTGAACCTGCTTTCTATCTGGGTTTATTGGTCTGTGTACCCTTGAATCTCTAGTCTAAGAGCCAGCTTTCCAAAAACAACAAGGTTGACTTGCAAATGCCATATTCAATATCCTTCCCACTGCTCCCTGAACAGCACCTACTTCTTGTGAGTTATTTTACATTTAAAGAATGAATCAACTGCTGCAACCTGCATCTGAATGCTTTAGGGTCAAAAGTCTTCAGCCTCCTACTGTGTGTGTTCACCTGTACCTGGGAGGTCCCAAAGAGATTCTCTGCAAGCTTATACCACCAGCCATCTTCTGGGACTCTTCTCCCATGCAGCAGGAGCACCACCTTGTCCCTGGGTGTGTTTTCAGGATGGAAGGTAATACATGTCTCTCACTCCCCTTTCCTTCCCCTGGCTGATGTGGGGAGGATAATCATAACTTTGCTGGTGAGGCCTTGTGTCTAATCAAGGCAGTGGCAGGTTTCCATATCTTTCTCAGAAATATGAGGCAAGTAGAGATGTATGTTCACAGTAGCAGGGGACACCATCAGCTGGGCCTGATATAAGGATACTGAAAAATATGAGCCGATGATGCGTGCTTGCAGACCAGAAAGCCAATCATATCTTGGACAGCATTAAAAAGAAATGTGACTACCAGGTCAAGGGGGATTCTCCCCTTCTGCTCTTGTGAGACCTCACCTGGAGTACTGTATTAAGTTCCTCAACACAAGAACATGGAGCTGTTGGAGCAAATCCAAAGGCGGGCCACAAAGATTATCAGAGGACTGGATTACCTCTGCTATAAAGACAGATTGAGAAAGTTGAGGCTGTTCAGCCTGAAGAATAGAAGGCTCCAGAGAGACCATATAGTGGCCTTCCAGTACCTGAGGGGGACTACAGAAAAGCTGGGATGAGACTTTTTACAAAGATATGTAATGATGGGATGAGGGGGAATAGTTTGAAACTGGAAGAGGGGAGATTTAGATTAGGCATATAGAAGTCTACTGTGATGGCTGTGCTGAGACACTGGAAGGGGTTGCTCAGTGAAGCTGTGGATGCCCCATCCCTAGAAGCACTGGGGGTCAGGTTGGATGGGGCTTTGAACAACCTGATCTAGTTGAAGATGTCCTTACTGCAGGTGGGTTGGACTAGATGTCTGTTAAAGGTCCCTAACAACCCAAACCAGTTTGTGATTCTGTGATCAGTGACACAAAGTCCAGGTAAAAGCCAGCCTCCATAGCAATAGCTCAGGGTGGATACTGAGGCCAAAGATGTTCTACCTCTCCAATAATGCCTTGGCTTGCCTTGGACAAGGGGCAGAGAGCATTGTCAGCAAGCTGCTGGCTTACCAGGACAGCAAGGAATGGCTGATACCCCAAAGAGCTGTGCTGCCATTCAGAAGGAGCCCATACGTATGCAGCCCTGAGAAAGCTGTTTTATCTGACCCTGCTGTGAGGGGGGGTGTTGGACTGCAGAGGTGCTTCCCACCTACAGCTATGCAGTGGCTCTGGTTTTCTGTAAGAGCTTGCTGTATTTTAAAACATTTCAATAGTTACTTGCTTCTTACTAGTGCTTAACTACTTTGCAGATCTCTTGGAAGTCTGTGTGTCTGTGGAGTGGGACTTTGACTGACTGTCCCCTTCACAGCAATGGGCATGTGGCAGCTCAGGCTGAGAATGAGTGTATAAGTTACACTGTCATGGCTGTTTTTTTCTGTTTACTAGTATACATCAAGCTATTGTTAATATTGACAATTAATAGTTTTTACTGTATGTATCTCATACAACATTATTCTTGTGAACTTCCACACATTCTGCCTTACAATTCCTTTCTACTACAAAATTTTCCTCTTTGGAGTCCCAGCAACACTAGGGCCACCATAGTCTTGGAAGACTGGAGTATATCATAACTTCATTGGCATAACAGACTATGGGTCCTTCCAGAAATTAATACATTATGTGTTGTGTCCACTGCGGAATGAATTTTTTAAAAAAATTTTTATTTTTTTCCCGGACACCTTACTTGCCATGTAAGTCGTAAAGCAATCGTGGTTCAGGACATCTTCATAAAATAGTCTGCTTGCTTCACAGGTGTGTCTTTGGCTTCCTGGATCCCTGATACTTTATATTTGGTCTATTGTAGAGTTAATTTAGTCTGATAATTTTCAGATGCAATGTCAGACAATGTTTATCATACGTTTGTGAAGTTATCTAACATGATTTTAAAAAGTAAAAAAAGAAAATAGGTCAAGTGAATGATGAGTGTTTCATGTTCTGTGCCACAGCTGGTTGATCAGTTGACTTAAAAAAATAAAGATCTGAATCATGCTAGGTACTAGCTGGTGGGTGATGGGCTTTCTTCTCTTGCCTGGATTTTTCAGTGTCTAATGAGGATCAAGCCTATGTTGGATTTTCCTCGTTAGTGAGGTAACTGACAGGACCTGTCTATACTGTCTGTCTGATATTTCTGAAACTCCTCAAAAATCATAAATTTTGCCTACTGTGAAGTGTTGTTAAAATTGGGTGACTGCAAAATTTTTTTCAGGTATAGAAGAAGGAAGATGTCAGCAGACAAGGAAAATGTGATCATTCACTCTGGATTTAAGATGTCCTTAGAAATGCAGCTGGGTTAAAAACACTAAAAGTTCATTACACTTGCTAGTCTCTCAGGATCTGACAGTCTTAAGAGACTCACTTTGGACAGCAACTTCAGCATAAGGAAATTGGGGAAGTATATTTTATTCAATAAATGTAAGGGTATTTTGCTGTTTTGAGCTTTTTTGGGGTTGGTTTGTTTGGTGTTTTGTTAGTAAAAAAGAAGAAAAAGAATGGATGATTGCTCTGAATTTAGCCTTGGCAAATCACAAAGCTACTTTACTTACTAAAAACCCTGCTTTCCCCAAAACACATTCTGCACTGTCAGCTGGCAGCATCAACATTTTCCCATGGTCTCAAGGCCAGGCTGAATATCTTTGCAGTGAGATACCCAAACTGCATTTTGCAGAATGTCGTGATAATTACCAATTTTCTTCCACCAACTACAAGAATTTTTTACTGAATTTGCATTTGCTAGAAATAAATATGCTTACTAGGAAGCAGGAGATACAAAAGTTATTACAGGCAGTAAATTAAAGCTCTAAAATGAAAAACTTACTGTGAGAATATGCAACTGAATACTAGAAAATGTAATTATCTGGAAGACATTCAGTTTTGCAGATCTAAGGCATTCACTTTCTATAAGTAACAGGGATTTTCAGAAAATTGATACTACATACACATCTGGATTTATTGATGTCTAATACTAGGAGTATGTGACATGTGTCCCAGATGCAATGTTAGGAAGTATGAAAGATTATTGTTTGTTAGCTTTTCACAGGGCACTTTTTCTTAACTAAGTATTTTCATCTCCGATGTAATACTTGCTCTCTTTTTGCTTTCTTACTGGATGGCACTGCCAAGTTCAAAAGATACCATTTTAGAGTCAACCAAATGCACCTATATCTGTTCAGATATTGGAAAAAACAGTCAGACCGAGCTATATATCAGGCAACATTCCTGAAGCTACAGAGAAGTCATGCAGAGGCTCTTTTCTCACAGGGATAAATCCAAAAATCTGTGGGATGTTTTCTCCTTGCTGTCCCAAAAGGAATACCATCAATCTTGAAATTCCTGAAATATATTAATATAAATTCTGCAAGCTGCTGCTCTTCAACAGTTGGGTATTAGGTATGGGATATAATTTTGAAAGAAATTTAAAAAAAAAAATCTCTAATTACTTTTAAATCTTCCATTCCTGTTCATGAGGGCATGAGGAGGACTGTTCTGGTTCTCTCTGTGATACTATGTTGCACTACCATGGGTCTCAAACCATGGTTGGTATGCACTGGTAGACAATGCCCTGCTCTTCTGAGTCACAGAATCATAGACTGGTTTGGGTTGGGTTGGAAGGGACCTCAAAGATCACCTAGTTCCAACCCCTCTGCCATGGGCTGGCACATCTTCCGCTTGACCGGGCTGCTCAAAGCCTCATCCAGTCTAGCCTAGGACACTTCCAGGGAGGGGAAATCCACAGCTTCCATAGCTGGGTAAAATATTTCAGTGCTTCACCATCCTCACAGGAAATAATTTCCTCCTTATATCCACTCTAAATATAGTCTCTTCTAGCATGAAACCATTCCTCCTCCTCCCATCACTACATGCCCCTTTTAGCCCCTTTAAACAGCTGCATCCCACATCCTTCAGGTGGTGGAAGGACACTAAAAGGTCTCCCTGGAGCCTTCTCTTCCCCAGGCTGATCAGCCCCAACTTTCTCAGCCCGTCTTCACAGGAGAGGTGATCCAGCCCTTAATAATCTTTGTGGCCTTCGTCTTGACTTGCTCCAACAGCTCCATGTCCTTCTTGTACTGGGGGTCTCGGAGCTTGATACAGTACTCTAGGTGATGCCTCATGAGAGCAAAGTAGAGGGGGAGAATCACCTCCCTTGACCTGTTGGCCACACTTCTTTTGATGCATCCCAGGTTTTCACTGGCTTTCTGGGCTGTGTGAATGCTCATACCTACAGTAAATCAGTAAAACTCCAGTGGATGAGGAACTACAGTGAAACTGAATAGGTCTGAGTTTCAGTCCCAGCTTTGCTGTAGGTAGTGTATATGACCTTGGATGAAGTTTGGTCCCTTTTATATGGAGATGGAAGGCAGATATGGCTTCTTTCCCCTGTTTGTCTAGGCTAGAACTCTAGGGCAGGAGCTGACTCTCAGCATGTTCTTCCAGAGAGAATGGCAGGACCTTTTCATCCATGAGTTCAGGATGGATGTGTTTCTGCACTGTTCAGGATACAGTGGCTCCTCACTGGTGTCTGGATGTGGCTGCTTACCTGCCTGTTATGGAGAGGGTCTGCAGTCACACTAGAAAGTTCCAGAGCCCTTTGTGTTGGTAGGTCTTACTCTTCATAGCAGCCATGCACAAGAGAAAAGTTAAAGGTCATCCTAGCTGAGAACAGAATTAAAAAGGTTGTCTTGTTATCAGATTAGTCATAGCTGTGTCATAGGGGGACAGTCTGGCAGAACTTTGTTGTACTTATTTGCAGAAGAAAGTGGAAAAGCATGTTCAGCAAAAGGAACAAAAGCCAAGCCAAATCCCCAATGACCTATTCTTCCTGTTAAGTGGTTACATGTGTTTCATTGCTGAACATCCAGCTAAAACTTTCAGAGAAATTTTGGTGGGGTATGCTGGGACTGGTGACTCAATGCAGCTCTTGCAGCCTATTCAGCAAACACATCTGGTATAGCTCTCATTTACACTTGTTTGAGGAGAGAAATGCACGTGCATCTATTGCTGCAGTAGGAAGCTGTTACAAGAAGGGACCTTCTCCCACACCACTGTTCATCAGGGTGACTGCTGTGGCTCAAGCCATCGCTTATTGCTACTGTTACACTTCATAAGTCTCTCATACTCCATCCTAGCACATAAGTGTTAGGCACCCCTCACTCAACTGATGGGAAAGCACTGCTTCTTTCTTACATGGGATAATATATACCATTAATGAAGGATTTTTCTGTTTGGTGTAAGTACCCTATTTTCAACTGGTGGAGTGAATTTAAACTGATTTATATTTGGTGGATTGATTAGGCTGAATAGGACAAGACCTTACGATGAAATAGAAATATCTACCCAGGAGCTGAACAGCTGGTATAAAAAGTTGAGGTGTTCTACAAAAGAAGTCTGACCTTACAGATCCTCTAACACAAGTATTAAGTACTGATCACTTCGCCAGGCTACTGTTACACAATCCAGGAAGGTGAGAGACATGAGGTGAGTCTGCCCCTCTGGTGTTATTGCTGAAAAAGGATGAAGGCCAGCTCTGTGGTGTATGGGTCAGTCAAATTGTCCTTTTTTTCAGTTTCTTGGACACTGGTGTGGACATCCATGAAAAATACCAGGATGCATTCTGATCTAGAATGCTCCTTTTCCAACAGTCTGGCACAAGTTTGAAGTATAAAGCCAAACTTCATGAAGCATATGGTTGGGCTTAAACTCTGCAGTTCACCATTACACATCTCCAGGATTAGGCTAGCACAGTTGCTTTGAAACCACTGGAGCTGACATGGGTATGAAGCTGGAATAAGTGCCAAAATGGAGGTCTAATCTGCTGCCATTGGTCAGCAATATGCTCTCATGGTGAAGTAGCCCAGCATCCTGGGCTGAATTAGGAAGCAGATTGCCAGCAGATAGAGGGAGGTGATCCTTCCACTCAGCTCTGCATTGTTGAGAAATATCAACACTGCTAGCTTCAACTCTGGGCTCCTCAGTACAAGCCAGACATTAATATACTGGAAAGAGTCCAGCAAAAGGCCACAAAGGGAACAGAGAAGTTGGAGCATGTAATGTATGAGGAAAAGTTGATACAGCTGGGACTGCTTACCCTGCAGAAGAGAAGAATTAGGGGGAATCTCATCAGTGTCTGAGTAACTGCTGGGAAGGAATGAAGATGATGGGCCCAAAATCTTTTCAGGGGTGCCCAAAGAAAGGAAAAAAGGCAAAGGTCACAAAGGGCTGCTGCTTAGGGGTTTTTTTGTTGTTGTTGCTGCTGGGTTTTTGGTTGGTTGGTTTGGGGTTTTTGGGGATTTTTCTTTGTTCTGTGTTATTGTTTCATGTTGCTGTTGCTTTGGTTTTGGTTGTTTTTGTTTTATATTGTTGTTTTTAGTTTTCTTTTCTTACTGTTACAGTGTTCAAACATTGTGGAAGGGTGACCAGAGATGTTGTGGAGCCTCTGTCCTTGGACATACACAAAACCTGACTGGATGATATCCTGAGCAACTTGCGATAGGTAACCCTGCTCTGAGCTGGGCATTTTGGACTAGGTATCTCCAGACATCCCTCCCAATATCAACCATTCTGGGACTCTGTTACTGAAGAAATTGTCAGTGTTACAGCCATCTGCACAATAGTACAGAACAGCCATGGTATTTAACTCACCTTAATTGTGTGCAGATGCAGCTCATGTGCTGCATAAACCTCAGTCATCAGTATCTCATTCTTCTAAACAGAGTACCCACTAATTCAGATAACAAGAAAACACTGTAGCAGACTATTAGAGCACAAAGGATTGTCTGAAGTTTAAGTAACCCTGAGAATTACAGAAACATTTGGGGATAAGAGTGAACAATGCCCTATTACTCAGTGACTGTCTGAACAAAAGAGCTTAGCGAGCAAACAGAAAGTGCTCCCATGAGCCAGTCAAATAAAAAATGGAATCTACAAGACAAACACCACGATTCAGTTTTGCATGTAATTTTGCTATAAAAGGCCCTGTGTGTTGAATTCCATGTACAATTTTCATGTGTTCTTGCAGTTATATCTACTGGGATTAACCCTGCATCTTGTTCTTCATTAACTATGCTTCAGGCAATGGTAGAGCTGAATGGAACCTGGATAAATCTTCTGTAGTTGCTTCAGCTCTGCAGGACAAGGAATTAGTAAGAAAAATTATTAACATTGTGAATAAGTTTAATTTTCACAGATTTGCTTTCGCAATAAAATGGCATTTTTGTTCCCCAAAAGACGAATACGGGTAGAATAAGTGTGGTCACAAGCCACAGATAGAGCCTGTGATGTGTGTAGTGGAAGACATCCTGAAGCATCCAGCTAGACACTAATTCTGAGAAGTTTGGCTGAGGCATCTCGGTGATTTGGGAACCTGAACATCAGGGCAGTGTTTGTTACCTGGCAAAGGCCTTGCAAGAGGACTTTTGATGATTTTCTTGGTAGAAAAAAAGCACTCCATGCTATTCTAACATTTTAGTTCTATATGAGTGATCCTTAAACATCTGAGAAGCCTTGGTGTACTGGGGCAGCAAGGCTTTACTAAAGCATATTCTTTAAAACACTATCCTATCCATGCCAAAGCACTTCCATTGCAACATGCTAGCTATGTTAAAAATAATAATAAAATAAATCTGAATGTCTTGTGGCTAGCAGTGCTGGGCTTGCAGGTTTATAATGTTGGGAGAAAACATTTTGACTGCTGGAACCCATCAGGTCCATACCTAGCCAATGTTCCTTTGTGTTTGCAGGTACCACACTCCTGTTTGTCTCTTGTCTGCTGTTTTCTAATTCCGGGTGCACTCTTTCTCTCAGAACACTTGAATATGCCTTGAAACACAGCTATTACCTTAAATCATCTACTCACAGTGGCAATGAATAAACAGTCTGTAAAAGTACTGGTTAATTTTTTGTTCAGGTATGTGATAAGGTGTTTTACCTGTAAACTGACCTTTCAGGTCAGTTCTGGTCAGAACTACCTTTCACTGGTAGTTGTCAGCTTTCAACTCAGTAACCACATTTCTGTCAATTACCAGGGAACAGAGCACACATGGCTTAATTAGGGAATGAAGAAACATAGCACTTTCTTCCCAAAATCAAGAATGTGGTGCAGTGTTCAAAAGGCTTTTGTATTTGTCTTGCTTCAGGGTGCAGTATCGTGCTACAACGCTCAGAACACAGAGGGGGCAATGGCAAGCCCTTCCCACTCTAAGGGTCCAGTGGTGTCAGGATGCTTGTCTTTGGAGTGTGCCCTCAGCAGCAGAGGGGCTAGGATGAAACTTGCCCTACAGACATCCAGGTCCTTGAGCCTCCCTGTAGCCAAAATCAGCCTTCTGTATACACATAAGTTCAGATCATTAAGAATAATAGGACTGAATGATACTTCACTTTGGAAGAGACCCAACCTTAGTCCAATCAGATCTTGAAAAACCCCAAGGTCTGAGACTGCACATTGTCTCTGGGCTGTCAACACACCGAAAAGCTGCTGCTTATAGCTGGCCTGAAGAGCTCTAGTTCAGCTTCTGCCCATTGTCCCTCACCCTCCCATGATGAGAAGCACCTCTCCCCATCTCTTTGGTACCTTCCCTGTAGGTAATAGGATTCTGTTAGGCTGTGATGTAGTGACTACTCCCTCCAGTTTGGTGTCAGATGAAAACTTGACAAGAGTCTGTTCCTTCACCATCTCCAGCTTTCTAATAAAGATGGTCTTCTCTGCCTTCTTCTTTCTAATATCCAACCTAAACTTCCCCTGGCACAACTTAAGACCNACCTGGCACTTGGCTGTGTTGAACCTCATCCCATTGGAATCAGCCCAACTCTCCAGTCTGTCCAGGTCCCTCTGCAGAGCCCTCCTGCCTTCCAGCTGATCCACACTCCCCCCAACTTGGTGTCATCTGCAAATTTGCTGATGGTGGACTCAATCCCGTCGTCTAAATCATCAATAAAGATATATATAAGAAAGTTCTATGGAACTGGCATATTATTTCTGCTTTTGTCTTATAGTTATATACTGGTCCTATTGCCTTTGCACATGGATTTAAAGGCCCCATTTGAATCCAGCTTCCTCTCTTCACACAGGTTCCAAAGAAGATGGCTTTCAGTGACTGCGATTTCTGATGCATTGATGCTAGTTGTGATAGCAGTCTGTCAGAGAGGCTGATCCAGGTGATCACTGTGGAGTGACAAAGAATGCCTCCATGAAATGAGTAGCAATAAGTCAGATGCTCAGCTGCTATAGTCAGCATGGCTGAAGTTGAAGAGAAGCTAAAGAACTGCTGTCCTGAGCTGCAGTAGGGGAAGGGCTGCCTTGTTATTTATTTGTTTATTTGTTTGGCAGCACTAAGATTAAAGCCCTGTTCCTGGGACATACAGGTAGACTGACACAGATGAAAAAAGTGTAATAAATTGGGTCCAGGATGTGAATGAGGAAAACACAAATGTGATCCTGTAGCCAGAAATGTGATGACGTATGAATCAAGCTAAAAATGAGTATAACGGAGAGAGGTGAGGAAGGAGTGAGAAAGAAGAAGGAAGAGAGGAAAGAAGGAGAAAGGAAGGGATGATAAGAGCTTTGAGTTGTTCTGTTACACAAATGTGTTTCTGTTTGATGCAGTATTGATCAACTTGTGGCTCTTAAATTAGCAGTTCAAGTGCAACTATATGATGGGGCTACTTCATGTGTTCAATAGCTGATGCCACTGTCCTTTCTGGTTACCTGGAAAACGACCACAGTTCTTCAAGTTAATGGTGCATATTGCAGAACTGGGGGGATGGGAGAGAGAGAGGGGTGTGAAAGGAGCAAAAATTTACAGAGTGACTTTGAAATATGAAAAACATAAAGTAATCTAAAATGGAACAAACACACGTTATCTATGGGTGAGAACAGTGTGGGAAGCACAGATCTGGAGGAGTGAGCAAGGCACTGTTGTCAGTGCTGAATTAGAAATGACTCTGCTGTATTCCTTGCACTGCCTGAGCAAAAGCACTGTGTCTTGGAAAGAGGAGAAAGTAGGCACTGTCTGTACCTACTCCAGTTCAGTTACTGCATACAGGGTTTGGCAAGAAACTTCTACAAACCTATTAAGAGGCTGGAGCGAACAGCCAAGTGATGAGGGTCTGTGAGGGCTGGCTGATGCAGAAATTATGATATTGTAAAGGCTGAAAGCCTAGCTAAGTGCAGGGGTGTGACTACAACTTGTCTGGCTTCCAGGAAGAGGTAGAGGAGCCTGTGGCTGATCAAAAAACTTCAGGTTTACCACAGACAGCTCTCAGCTCATGAATTTTCTGCATTTATTACAGAGAACATTAAAATGTGTGTTCACACTTGGTCTGCTAAAGCCCTTCTGGGCTTTCAGAAGGGAAAGCTTATCCATAAATTGAGAGAACTCCTTAGAGAGGGAGTATAGAACAAAGAGACAAAAAATTAAAACAAATCAAAGCTGAGATTTCTGGGACTTTTCAAAACATCCTTAAGCCTTGTGGTTTGCAAGAGACTGCAGAATATGATGCGGTATGTCTGTCTTTGCTTAATCTGTACAGACCATTAGCTAATATAGGCACAACATAAAATCTCTGCTGGGGTTTCCATCTGGGAAACAAGGATGGTGGTAAACTTGTCAGAAGATTCTATGCCTGCCCATGGGTCTCAAGGAGACTGACCTGAGCAGCACGGACTCGATGGGGAGACCAGCAATTGTGCTGACCTGCCTGTGGGAGTGCCTTTCAGATATGCCCAGTCATTTCACAGGGAGATAGGGTAAACTGGGTGCCACAGGGATTGCTTCTGTAATGAACAGAAATTGTTTCTGGTCTAGTACTCTTTTCTGAAAAGAGAGAAGTGTGGTAGTTTGGCACTGAGTAGAAATGGTGTTGCTGCCTTGGTACTGTCCCTTTCACAACACACAAATGTTGCTTCCCCGGATTATGAGACACAAGATTTGTTTACAGACTGCAGCTCTTGCTGTATCCCAGTGCAAAAGATGTTCACCTGATTGTCTCTTTCTGCACAACCCATTTGAACAACTTTGCATTAGAATTTTGCTGTAAGATGATGTATGCAACATGTCATCTTTGGGCTTGCTTGTCTCTGTTAAGTTAGGCTCTTATCCAAGCAAACACTTTACTATATATATTTGAAGATAAGCCTCCTGCCCTTGCTGAAGTCATTAAAACTCCTTGAGTGATTAGTTTGCATATATACGTCGGTACACATGACTAGCAGTGTTGCTTTATGGCTATGAAAAAAATACTTCCCCCTCCGTAGATTTCTGGCAAAGCACAAGAAAGGGGGATCTGCCTGTAAAAATCATGTACTTGCAAAAACTCTTCCCCTTCAGCTTAGCTTGATGAAATCTGTGGCATCTCTCCAGATGAAGACTGGAATTTTTTTCCTTTCTTTTTTTAGCTCCCTCAGTTTGTGTGTGTGCCATAGGCACTTTATTTCATTCTAGTATATTTGTACTTTTAACTTATTGATTGGTAGATGGGATGATAGCCCTCTGGATTTATTTTGCTGCTCATTTATAATTAATCTGGCACAGGCATAAAATATCAACCTTTATTCATTTACCAGCTATTCAGCATGATTGTTTTCTAGGAGGCTTAAAAAATAGAAGAGCCATATACTAGGCAAATGGCTGACATGCACATGGTCCCAGATATGTTACCATCAGATCTCTTTGTAAATTTTATCTTCATTTTCCAAAAAGAGGATGTAGTCTCTGGCTACCTGTAGAGATATGTGGACCACCAGCCATACCAGTGAGTGTCTGTGCAGGGCTGCTGAACTGTTTGTTAGTGTCACTTACCCCAGTGTGGGCTATGGCCCTGCTGGATGGAACTGAGAGGGAAGGGCTGTTGTTTTGATGGAGCCTCTGTGTCACTCAGTCATCTGCACTGAACAGAAGGTCACGAGGGAAGGATGGCCAGAGAAACATGCTTGGCATTCTTGGAAAGAAGGAAAACCTTCTGCTTTACCCACTGCCAGTACTGTTGCTGGAACTGAGTTGAAGAATAACCACACTCCTCCTGAGTCCCAGTTACTCATACTCCACTGGGCTGATCACATACAGTTCAAAGGGAGTATTCTGTGTATCACTTTTGCCATCTGCCAGGAACATCTGCCTATAATTTGCCTTGATAAATACAGTAGGTATAAGCATTTAATTCAAAATGACAATTTAAGGTTTTAAACCAGCTCACCTGTTCTGCAATGCTTTAAAGATCTCCCGAATGCAATCTTTCGTATGCGCTTAAAATTTGCCTCTGCCACTACTCAAATATATTTATAGGCTAGTGGTGGGCTGCCTATGAAAATTCTCATCCCACAGTTTTTCCTTCAGGTTGGTGAATGCTTCTATGTTTCGTGAAGGTTAATGCTACAAAGACAGAGAAGCAGCTGCTCAGCTGTAAATACCTCCTAACCCCCATAATCTGGGATCTTGGTGATGCGTTCGCTGCACACTGCAGAAACACAGTTCTGTATCTCTCATACAGAATCAAACGGTTGTTTCACTGTCCTTGATCCTTGCAGTATCTCCACCTATGTCTCCTGTGAATCACTCCTCCAATTTATCTTCTGCAGTATTCCACTCCTGTCCAAAAGAAAAAAAAAGACTCAGTTCCCCTTTTTTCCTGCCCCCCTCTTCCCAGTGTGCAAGCGTGCCCAAGATGAATCACTGCATAATTATATTCCTATTGCTTGTATCCTTCCGTTGGCTCTCCCCTTCCGCTTGTTTCGTGCTCACTTGCCAATCAAGCCTAACATTTAGGGCCTGGTTCTTTTCTGGGACTCATCAACCCCAGGGCAGACATTCAGCAGCAGTCTAGGGGATACCTGAGAGCCCCCAGCCTGTGCCATGGTCCCAGAGGGCAGGCTGAGCACAGCTTTGCAGGTACCCCGCTTTGTTACTCGCCTTGAAAACCTGAGCCCTGCTTTAGTCTCCTGGCCACACAGTGGCTTTGAACTGATACCTGAGCTGAGAGAAGATTTCCCCTGACTTTCCATGCAGGAGAGGGAAGGGGGCCTCAGGGACTTTCAAGGGCAGTGGTGGGCGGCAGAACTGCGGTTATACTGCAGTCTGATAATGGTCTGGGCAAGCTCAGGGAAGGAGCCAAGGCAAACCAGCACCTGGGAAATGAGGTGAGGACTGGACAGAGGGATTCTGGGCATCAGACTTACAATGCATTTTCTGCAGACATGCTGCTGTGGTTGCTGTGAGGACAGCCATGTGTGTAGCAGAGGGAGCAGGGTAGAGCTGCAGTCTTTGAAGGCTAGACACAAGCTGCTGAACAAGATTAAAAGCTGCACAATCAGGGAGTCAGAGATCTGACCAGGTAGACTTCATCCTCAGCATCCCTCTCTGTCAACAAGTTATCTGGGGCAAAGCTCTCAGAGGGGCTCCAAGCATGGCTGAAGCATCTGGGTACTGTGTCTTCCTTCCATCGTGCCAGCTGCAGAGCTGAAACACACAGCTCTCTGCAGCAAGAGTGAGAAGAGTGTGGAGTGCAATTATAATCTGTCTTTATGTGGTGTGAAAGTTGCAGGGACACCTTACTGGTGACCTCTCCTGTTCCTCAGTGACCTCATTACTGACTCAGCCTGCCTGTGAGTGTGTTGCAGCCCATCTCTGTTATTTTGGATTTCATTTCATGTTGCTGGCCTAGGAATCCACACTATAAACCCATTTGACCTATTAAGAACACAGCCCTGTTTCTGTAACAGATATAATTCACTTACAAAATCTGCGAGCTGTAAACCACAGATTCTCACACTTGAAGAGCCTGCCTGGCAGCTATTTACATGTCAGCACTTCGGTGCTGATGTAAAACAGGTCCTATAGCCATAGTCATACAGAATAGTGACTGGGAGGTGCAGTGGCTGTTCTGCATTTCCACATGCAGTATTTCTCCCAGGATGTTCGAAGAAGCTTATGTGTTCAGTTTTAGCATGTAAGCCCTGTACATTGTCCCTCCTGGCTCCTGTGGAGGTAGCATCTGCCACGTCTTTGTATTCCAGGCATGTCTCACTGTCATGAACATGTAATATTGCTTAAATCATAATTCTGTTTTAGCACAGGGGAATGTCTTGTGGGAGAGCAAGCAGTATCTGTTTTTGGAAATCTGGCACTGATGCTGACTTGATGCGAAGAAGAGCTGAGATATAACACTGGTTTATTTTGTGGTGGTGCACTCAGCTAGCATTTTGCTTTGTAGCTCTTACAGAAACATGAAACATGCACAATGAACATTTTTTTCAGTGGTGCTAAGATACTGAGATGAAAAGCTAGCCTGGAAATATACCGACTTCAAAGAAATACCAGCCCAAAATATGCTCTTGCAGAGTTTGAAAGTTAGTCATCTTAATTAACATTTTGGCAGCTAAATACTAGTACTTCTTTTTACAGCGACAACAGGGAGTGGGATATTGGATACCGCGGTTTTGATCTGTTGTACGTGTCCGACCTCCATTTCACCCTCACTCGTCTCTCTTGCTAGTTTTCTCAGGTCGTAGCAGAAATAAGGACGTTCTTGCAGTGTCAGCAGCCAGCCAGGTCACTCCCTCTGGTTGCACCCCTTCTCAGAGCTGTGCCGAGCCACCAGACGCTGCCATCACCTCTGCTTCCAGCAGGAGCAGGGTTTCCTCTTGGCAGCCATGGCCTTTTCCTGTCCCTCCTCTGGCTGTGCCTCACCTTCTGGCTGTCACTGCCTCCTGCACCTTGTTTCAGTCATCCCTGCTGCATTGTTCTACTCTTTTCCGGCTCTGAGCTTTGGGGATGCAGAGCACTGGACTCCACAGGCTGCAATGTGACCTACTGCTTTACCTTGGCCAGCTGTTGTCAGTTTCATCTGGGTCTGGGATACTTATTTTTCTGTTTAGTTCCTGGTGCTTCCAGACACTTTTGCCGGTTTATTCAGCTCCCATTTCGTAGCTCCTAATGTCTCCTAGCCCCAGGCGACTGTGTGAGACCAGTGCCTCAGCCAACGCTACCCCTGGCCTTTGTGTGGAGCAGGTCTATTTTGTGTCCTGGAAGGCAGGGATGCTGCTTCCAGCAGAGGAAAGCAGGCATGGGAAGAAATCTGGGCTCAGCCATTCCTGTGCAGATGTGCCCTCTGCAGCGCATGGCTGCTGTATCCCCTTCTCCAGCACACGCTCCCTCTGGGATGTACTGGGCCCAGCCCCTGCCCCACTTCACCCTGCCATCCTACCATTTCATAATAGATACAATATGGCTCTTAATGCCCAATTCTTATTCTGATAATATTTTCCTGCTTGTCGTTGGGAAGATGATTAATACTGCATTGACCAGTCACACTGTCCCCACTAGAGCTATAAATAAATACCACCCAGCAGTTGCATACAGCAAGCTCTATTTTATTATTTTCCATTCATAATACAAAATATGAGAAATGACTGCTGTTTAGAGAAAAGGCTGAAGATAAGTTTAGTACACACCTCGCTCTTTCTTCCTCAGTATTCAGGGGGCAAAGAAATTCCACTTTTTTGGGGGGGTAAATTTTACTCTTCTCTACTTATGATGGTTATTTGTCCATTTAGTTGGCTGAAACTCATGATTAAGAGTGCAATGTCCTTGAGATAGCTCTAGGTAGGAAGGCTTTTCCTGTACAAAATATGGTCAAAAACCCTTCACCAGGGCTTGCTATATTCAGTGGAAAATTGGTTTCTTACCAAAATGCAAACAACTGTTATAGTTGCCATGGTATCTTCATTTCTTGTAAAACCAAAGTTCTTTCAAATGTGGGTAAGTAGTTTCAGTAAAATAAATAAATAAATAAATAAAAATAATTAAAATACTCCAGCTTTGGATATTAAAAATGTCAAGGGTGTGTTGAAACCCTTCATATAATTGTAGAATGGTTTGGGTTGGAAGGGAAGGTTTTCTTGCTCAAAAACCCATGCAACCTGGCCTTGAACACTTCCAGGGCATCCACAATCTCCCTGAGCAACATGTTCCAGTGACTCACCACCCTCACAGTAAAGAACTTCTTTCTAATATCTACCCTGATCTCCCCTCTTTTAGTTTAAAGCTGTAGCCTCTTGTCCTGTTGCTACATGCCCTTCTGAAAAGTCCCTCCCCAGCTTTTCCTGTAGGCCTGCTTTGGATAGTGGGAAGCTGCTATAAGGTCTCCCTTAGGCCTTCTCTTCTCCAGGATGGACAGCCCCACCTCTCTCAGCCTGTCTTCAGAGCAGAGGTGCTGTAGCCCACTGATCATCCTTGTATGCCTCCTGCAGGAGAAGGGCCATTCCTTTGCAGGAGTGGTTTCAACTGACATTTTACTATTTTGTTTAAGATTTGAAATTTTTCATTTAAAAAAAAGAAGAAGTAAAGAATGACAACTATTAAACCCCAAGCCTTAGAGATTGCCACCCAAAAATAATTTTCTGCAGACTTGCCTAATGACCTTTCTTGAGTTCTTCAGCTGTGAGGTATTCCAGCAGGTGGGCAGGTGGATGGGAGGAGGGCTGTGGGAGAAGGAAGGGGCTGGTGTCACTCTTAGGTGGGACAGGATGGGTGAGGAGGGTGGTGGTGTGAATACCCCCATGTAGAGGGGAGGTGGGCCAGGCTTGGGATGTGCTGCCAGGTCTCTGGGGGGACACAAGCCTCTGCCTGCCAGAGAGCTGCCTCACAAAGTCTCAGGCAGCTGCACACTGTATATGGGCCACTTAGGCACCAGCTTCTCAGTGGGGCTGTAAAGTCTTGCCAAGGAACTGCAGTTTTTCTTCTCCTACTGTCTGTGTGGCTCAGGGAGTTGGGAAAGGCTTTCACTGCTGTTACATGAACACTTCCAATTAGGCAGGTTTTGTTTTCACACAGCTGCTAGCTTCCTGAAATGTATTAGGAAAATATCTGCCATTACAGCATTATTCACCACAGCCTGGTTTTCACCAAATACAGCACACAGTAAACTTGTGGAAACTATACAGTTTGTTGGAAAAAGGTTCATGGCATTTAATTGGATTTTTCATAGATTTGTTTCTTTGTTTGTTACACATCTCTAAAAATGAAATCCCCCCCTGACCCTTTTCACAGAAATTGTCTTGTGATCTTTTTGTGTGATACTTTTTTTCAGCTTACTAAATCTTTGCTTAAGGATTAACTGAAAGGACCAGTAAATACATACTTTCTTAGAAATAAGCCTATGGTAAGTCCTTGTAGGATTGTAGTCTTTATGGTTTTGCTGTAGGAAGTCAAACACAGAACTAATAAAATCATTGTTGGAAGAAATAAATTAAAGCAAAGGCAAGGATTTACAAAAAGAAAATAAAAGAGAGTATTTGCTTCATCTTGTGAGAGCCTTTGGATGGTGGTTGTATAATTAGTTGCTGCATCCTCATTGCTAGAAGCTCATTCTTGATAGCTTTTTGTGAAAGATGATGATTTTTTTTTACAGAATGCCAAGAGAATTGTAAAGCAGTCATGAGCAAAAATTGGAAACTTTGGGAAAAACATGACAAAACAGGCCTACATAGAAACATCCTAATGACTCAATAATTACTCTTTGGCACCATGTTCTGAGGCTGGAGGGTTGAAGGTCATCTGTTATACATCCCTATTGTTAAAAATTCCTGGCTATGTCTCTCCATCTTTTTAAGGCCCTGTTAAAAGCCGTGAGCTTGAGGCTGGAAGGAAAGGGGTTATCTCTCCTAAGCACTCAACACTTCCCTGTTTTTCTGCATTTGCTTTAGTAACATTGAGCACAGGAGGTTTCACAGCGTGGTCTCCAGGACCTGATGCTGAGGGCACTGCCCTCGGCCCTTGGGAAGGTGAGTGCTTTGCAGGTTAACCTGGGGATGCATTATTCTGGTGCTGCACACAGCAGGGAACCTTCTCACATTACTGCTCTCAGTTAGGGTTTACCCTGGTACTATTACAAGGACTGACATACTAATACTTCAGGCTGCAGCTCTGATAATTAAGGTACAAGTTTGTCTCCAGGCCATCCATCCAAAGAACCTGATGCAGCAAACTGCTTTCAAAACTTTAGCCTGCTCTTGGGCTTCACCTGCTGGCCTTTTTTGTAATATTTCTGGTGCTTCCTGTTAATTAATTGCCATTTATCAGAAGAAGAGTCATAGAAGAATCCTCCATAGGATTTTTCTGCCTGTCAGCAAGGAGGAAGCCCTGGCTATCTGGGCTCTTCTCCAGCCATTGCTGAGGACTCTCACTTTCTGTGTGGCTGCCATGTGAAAAGTCCCCACATCTGTGATGAAACTTGTCAAGTTTAGGGTGAAGATATTGTCATCATGACTTACCTTCTCTTCCCCAGCTGTCAAGCTGTGAAACTGAAGAAAAGAAATGTGATAAAGCCAGACTAGATGGAGCTTTGAACAACTTAGTCTAGTGGGAGGTGTCCCTGCCCATGCAGGGGAGTTAGATCTAGATGATCTGTAAGGTCCTTTCCAACCCAAACCGTTCTGTGATTCTACAATAATCTTGGATGAGCACTGAATCATGTTTATTTCTGAATGTGAAGAAATGAGCAATAATAGGGTGGACACTTGGAAGCCACTCTCAGAAAACATCCAGCTGGACTTGCGAGTCCACTTAAACTACTAGGTCAGGCTACCAAAGTTAATTCCCCATGTGATAGGCAATATGTCTGTGCCCATGCTTTTCCCTGTCCACCCATGCAATTCTCTGCTTTGCTTTCCCATTAAGGAGCTCCTTTCCATGGAAGGTAGTATGGGGAGCTTTTCCTTCAGCAGTAAGCAAGGAAAGTGTGCAACTGCAAAAACTTGACAAGTGCAAAAAACAATAGCATAAACCAAGTATTAACCTCCTTGGCTGAGGTGTTGTGCTGATCGAACGAGCAAAATCTTTTGAAAACATCCCCAAGTTCAGGTCTAGAATTTGCCTGACAGACCACATTTAAAATTAAAAACAGTAAGTGGAGACAAATTTTAAATGGGTCTGCTCAGTTGTTTCAAAGGCAGATGAAAAAAACACAAGAGGAAACCTCATTGCAACTGTGGGTCAAAAACCCACCAGTGAACCAGATGACTTTTGTTTGTTTGTTTTCTGAGCCCTTTGTCAGATGGCGGTTTGTCAGAGGATGTCAGACTAAATCACTGCCCAAGGCAAGATGGTGGTGAGTGTCACTTGTAGAAAAATATATCACCTGGGTGTTTCCCACAGTTTTTGCTCAATGTTGCATGGCAAAGCAGGCGCAAGAATGTACATTCTGTCCTGTTGTAAGATGATGATTTAACTCAAATGGGAAAAGAGCAAGAAGCAGGGCTGGACAGAGAACTTCTGCTAATAGCAGCCTTGTGCACATCAAGCACACGAGTGAAAAGTGCACAGGTATTCAGTTCAAGACTGCAAAATATTTTTCCTTGTTCTTTTCCTTTGTACTCCATCCTGGTTCCATGTAGGAACACACGTACTTTATTTCTGATGTTATTTAGTAGACTAGACACAGTCAGAGTTTTCAGTAACCTAAACATTTTAGTTGACTATACTGGCAGCCAGCAGTTGTACTTAAATACTTCATCTATGTTTTCATCTCGCTTTCTGTCTGGTCCATGTATTTGCTGCAGAAATGTGTGAGTGCGTGTTCCATCTGCCAAGGTATTTTCTATTCACCCTACTATATGATATTACAATTCCAGTATTGGTTCCTGCATTTCAGCTATAGATTACCACAATATTTATTCTCAGCTGTAGGGGTGGAAATACTCAATTTTTTTATCCCCTAAAAGCCTGCGTACTGCAGGTGCAGTACACATCCTTAAGAAGTGGAGATCACTGGACTTGTGGCTGCTTAATGACTAAGAATATGTACTGCACCTGGCCAATCTATTTTTAAAATAAAGATTTGGATCAAACAATGCACTAGTAACTAAAGACTCACTGTACCTTTTTTTTTTTTTTTAGAAAAAGAAAGGTTATCTCCCTTGATATTACATTTTTAGAATTTAAAATCAAAAAGGAGGATCATAGCTTTGTATTTGATCTCAGACCATGCATTATTGATTCCCAGTATGTGAAAAATATCTAGAATGTCTGCAATAAAAATGCAAAGAACAAAAATGCTTTCACTGCTTTTGAAATTAAAATCAATTTTATATGCATTATGTTGCAAGGAGTTGAAATTTGTTAAGTAGGTTAAGTAGTGGGAGGAATATTACAGAAAATTATTGCATTTCATGGTAAGACAAACTGGCAAAAAATATAGTGTAATTAGTATAGAAATAAAATAAGTTCTGCAAATTAAATACTGGAATGTACTAATGCAATGTTATTGCTAAATGCTGAGAAACAGGTAAAGCAAAGGTTAAGTCTAACCTAAAATCTGTAAACCCCTGACAGTAACTGTTCCTATCACAGGCTGCATTCCAGATAATAGTGATAACAGTTTCAGTTTTTAATTAATGATTTAGGTATATTTTGCAGCCCTAATGCCCAGACTGACAAGGTGTTTGTGGGAAGAACTGTGCTGCTGTTCTGAGACCATGAAGGAAACATATACTGTTGTTCTTCACTCCGTTGAGGGAGTCTTGGGTGGAGGGGTTGTGGTGCAGACAGAGTGCAGGTGTGGGGTTCATCTCACCTGTACTTCACTAATATCAGTGTTCCTCTCAGATCAGCATTCTTGCTCTGGGCTGCTGCTAATGGAACCTGGCAGTCCTGTGCCCTGCTGACAAGGCCGTGGGTGCATGGCCCCAAATTCCTGGGCAAGAGCTCCTATTCTCCCAGATGTGCCTACGGATGCCTTGGGATGTGTGGGGTTTCCCCAGAGACTTGTATTGGCTTTTTTTAATCTGGCATTGTTTGCAGTTCTGAAGAACCTGGGGTTTTGTGTGTTTGCTTATTTTCTTGAGAACAACTCTGTTTTTCTTCTTTTTCTCCTGAGACCAGTTCTAGTCAGTTTTGCTATTGAAAGGTGTAGGATATTGTTACTTCATCCTGGCCCTTTCTCAATGGAATTCCCAGGGGAAACAATCTTCTCACTGTCTGAGCAATGCTACAGGCAACTTCTAACACAAATCAGTGCTCATTTTGCTTCTCCTCCTTCCACCCCTTCAGAGTACCATCTCATGCATGTTCATGTTCAGGCTCCTCCTTATTTTCATTATGTATTGGAGACGAAGAGCTCTTGCCCTCTTTGGCTTGCAGGTTTGTATACCAGTGGGAGCAGTAGTGATTTCACGCAGAGTCCTTTCACAGACCCAAAGAAAAGAAGGCACTTGCCTGAAGCTTCTCTTACTTGCTGCCTTATTCCTAGGTTGTGCTGACAGCCCTGCCTGGTGCAAGAGGAATTGTGTACTCTGGGTTTTCTGTCTTCATAGTATTTATTGGCAGTTTGTCTCTTTTTAGTGTGAATACAGACAGCAGGCTCTTTACGAAACAACTGAGCTTTTTTTGGGGTGTGTCCATACCCCAAGCAAGACAAAAGCCATTGTGAGTTTTGTAGAGATTTTTAATGTGTATTATATAAAACACCTGGTAGAAAAGACTCAGCAGAGGGTGAACACTTACTCCCTTGCCCTTATGATGACCATCTCTTTTTACATAGAATATGATACTTATCTCATGCTATTTTTTTTCTTCCCATTATTTTCTTTCTATTAGCCTCTGTCAAAAAGAGGATAGTAAAAATATGTACCTCTTTTTGTTTTTTGTGTTTAGGTTTTTTTGATTGGTTGGTTTTTTTGTTATTTTGTGGGGGGTTTTTTGGTTTGTTTTTTTGTTTGTTTGTTTGATTGTTTGTTTGTTTGTTTGTTTGTTTTTGGAGCTGGTGCTGGTCTGACTTCTGAGCTTGTTCACTCATTTTTGAGGTCTCTTATGAATTTCAAGGGGATCCAAGGATGCCCCTGGTTTTCCCAGGGCTGCTGATTTGCTTAATTTTATTTGGGTTACCCAGGATTCTGAAATGCAAGATTATTTCTTCTCCTTTTGGTTTTCCTTAATAGGTTTTTGTTTGTTTTTTCCAAAATAAGCTGCACTACACACTCTTGCCTGATTCTGCCACTATAAGGCATTTATATAGGCATTAGATTATTATTAGTAATAGTAGTATTAGTAGTAGATGTTATGCTTTACTTGGCCAAGGAACAAGGTGGTAGTTTTGTGTGGAGAAATTTTTTTGGTGGTTGTGCTTTTTGAGGGGAAGGTGAGATCTGCAGCTCTGTATGATTGACTGAGCTGAATCTCCTTTTCCTAAGCAGCTTAGAGAATTAAGCCATTGGCCTGCAGAGTTAAGACAAAGAAGGAAAATAAAACTATCTATACTAACAGGTAACTAATTTTCCATGAAACTTCATTTTCTTTGTCTTAATGCAGTTACTGTTCTTTAGCTTTGGGAGTTTCTGACTATGTAAAATAACAAGTTCATACATAGATTAGCATAATAGCGACTGCAAAAATAGTGTTTTTTAATAGATCATTTAGTACTGCTTTGGTGTTTTTAACAGCCTCTAATGGTGAAGCATTAGAAATAATTCTGCTAGTGCTCAGAATTGTGGCTTTAAAAAGAAAAAAATGCATATTGCTGTTATTATAGAAAAAGTCTCTATTGATCCTTGTCAGAACTGGCTTGCTATCTCACACTCTAGTTCTTCTGAATAAATAATGGCCTTTGACATAATGCACCACTGGACAGATTAGAAATAGCAGCTAGCCAGTGATAGAGGCTGAGATATAACAGCTTCTCTGCTAACATCAATCTGAGAACTGCTAAGGGTGGGGTCACCTTTTTGCTCAGTTTCTGCCACAGGATCTAATCAGAATGATATTTATTTGAAAAACGGCCTGAGAGATTGTTGCTGAAGAGTTTCTTGTAATCAGAAAAAAAGGGATCTGAGATCCTGTTGAAGTCCACAGACAGATTGGCCCCTGCAAATATACCGAAGGTTCCTGGGGCTGGATTTTCCATAGGGTGTCTCTAGTGATGGAAATGGAACTTCACTGCTTGCTCTGAGGTGGATGCATACCCTTTTGGTACTGGCACTGGCCTTTTACAGACACTTAACCAGAATCTTTGCAATTTCTTACCCCTGTTCCAGACCAGGATATGTCTCCCTCAGCAGTTAGCAAGGCAGTCAGAAATGTCATCTGCTAGGAATATCACTGACACAAGACAGGTTATTGTCTTAACACTGCCCTTCACATCACCTGGTTTCGGCTGAAACCCTCCAGATGAACTTGTTAATCAGTGCTGGCTGTGCACTGGTGCCTTGTATGGAAGTTTCCTTGGGAGGTCAGGTCATTTTCAGGCAGCACAATGCTTCTCCCGGTGTGTGGTGGAAGGTCCCTTGGTTTCTGGCAGAGAAGTGGTCATGTTGGCACAGTATATAACCAAGATAATTAGGATTTGCTGGGAAAGCATCCTTAGGGTAATGGCATCATTGTCACAGCAGGATCTGTTCCTGTTTCTGCAGCCAGCCAGTCCTGCAGTTCCTTGCAACCTCTGGAAAGGTGATTTGTGTGAAGATGAAAGTCATCTTTTAGGACAAGCTTCAGACATAATGTCAGAGGAATAGATACTGCAGTTTGCACTTCCAAGTCTCTGCCACTGTTACCATTTTACTCTCATCCACGTTCCAGCTCTATATGCTCTGTATGGTCCCAGCTGAAAGCCCCTGGGGTGTTGCCACAAGCTATACTCATTGATTTTTTCCTTGTGTGGGCCCGTAACAGAGATGTTGCATTTGTCAGTAGTGGTACCCTGCATGTCTCTGATGAAGCATGACAGTTCATGTACTTCCCTTTGCAGGCAGAAGCATCACTTGTTCCTAACAGAAGAATTAAGGCATTGAAAGAACAGATTTTAAAAGTATCAACCAACACAATGGGCCAGTTCCTTGAGGCACCTGAACAGGATCTGTGTGGTGCTTTGAACCACTTCCCCTGCATTATTCTGCCTGCGTAAACTACTATATGATGTCCCCAAGACCCATGATGTGCCAGTGTTCTTTCATTATGTACTTGGGCATGAACTTTCATGAAAAGTCTCCATAGTCCTTATGGAACTGAAAGCCTAGCTCAAGGTCAGCCAGGAGTTCAGATGAGTTACATCAAGAAAGTCATAAGGCTTAGTGTGTAATCCTCTGAGAACATGAATTTTCTATACAAGAAAATTTAAAATCTAGATTTTAAAATTATACATACATATTTTATATGGGTTTTATCAGCAAGATGCGTCTCCACAGCAGCAATCAAAGCCTTGGGAGATATATCTGTAAGTCAGTGTTGGGAATAATTTAAAGAAAAAGCCTCAAAATGTGATATTTATATCTTCACAGACTATCTTTAGGTGCCATTTGTCATGTTCTTTCAGAGTGTCTCCCAAACCTCCTCTTTCTGAAACAGCAATATTCCACAACTCATTCTTAAGCTTTGGGAAAACACAGAAAGCTCCTAAAATCATTTTCATTCATTTTATAGAGCAATAACATCAGTAGCAATAAAATTAAGTTGAGCCATCTTGTGCTTCCTCAAAGATGCTTTTGAAATAGCTCTTTCACATCGGCTGCAAAGCACTTGCAAAGACAGTATGTTGCCAGCCTTATTGTTTTCTATGAGATGAGCAGAGGAATGTTCCACGCTTGGGATTTGCTTCATGTAGAAATAGTGTCTCCCTGCGTCACAGAATCTCTGTGGGGTGTGAATGAAAGAACAGAGAGGGTGAGAGAGAGTCTGAAAAAATATGTAGGACTGAGTCTGGAATTGGAGAGGTAACTGCCCAGAAGAGATGTAAGGGAGAGGATGCTGCAGCTGTGTCCAAGTTAGGGGAGAGGATGTTTTTTTAATGGAGGAAGGGGAGAAAACCTCAGAAAAGCACAGGCAATAATTCTGCATCGAAAATATATTACTGCTAGTGGATGAAAGGGGAAAGAGCACAGAAAATTTAAGAACCATCTGTGACTGGAGATCATCAGATGAGTGGGGAGGGAGCTGTTAATGAATGTGTGGTGATCTCAGTAGAAGTTATTTGCTGGCTTTGAAAGCTGTGAATTCACAATGGTTTGTCTAAGTCTTTCTTGATGGCAGTGAGTGAAGGCTGCAGATGAAGATAAAACAGAAGATAAAATACGGATGGGAGAGAGTGGAAGGTGGCCAACATTTTGTAAGTAGGTTATTTTGAGAGATTAAAAAGTTAATGAAGAAGGCCAGGGTCAGCAGAAAAATAAATCATGCTTAGCTGGACTGCTGCAGTTTGGGGCATGTAAGATCAGTAAGTTCTTACACTGCAGTGGTAAAGATGCTGATAACACAGTAGAGGTAAAAGCCTTCCAGCTATTTCTGTTTTCTGTGCTTGGAAGAAGCAGCATGAAATGCTGCCTACTCTGTTAGAAACCAAGGATAAATCAACTGGTATCTTCAATCAGCAGTCTAAGTAATTTGCTCCCATGATCTCAAAGGAAAGAAAGAAACAACTCCCCTTCTCATTGAAAAATAAAGTATTTTACTGATAGTGTAAAAAAATGCTATTGAAATATTTGGAACGCTGACAAAATATCTGAAGACTGGAAGCTGGCTATTAGTAGGTAAAGAAGATGAAAATTATAGACCAGTTGACCTACCATCATTCCTGAGAAAAATAATGGAAAAACAGATATGGTATTAAATTAGTAGAGAAATAAAGGGCAGGAATATAATTATTGTCAGTCAACATAGTTTTATGCAAAATAGGACTTGTCAAATAGAATTTATTTCATTCCTTTAGAATATAAGTTTGGTTGGTGAAGGCAGCTATGGAAGTATAAAATTCTGTTTAATGATTTTGATCTTATACCATTACCTTTCTGATATAGAAACATGTGCTGTTTGACACAGAAATGTGTAGGCACTAAGAACTGGCTAGCTGATACAAGTAGCTTCTAAGAGAAGTTATCATAAATATGGGCCCTTTCAGTGTGTTTTATAAAATTTGCTTCAGCCTATTCTGTATCTTTCCCAATACTTGAAAGAAAATACAAACTCACTGAAAAATACTCTTGACACAAAGTCAGGCACAATGGCTGTAAAACCAGGGGAAAAACTGCTGTACAAAAGGAGCAATTAGTATTATTCAACAGGCCATTTGAAGAAAAATTATTTGCTACTGTTCAGCATAACGCTATGATTATACAGGTAGGGAATGGTGGCCTGAGCTGCAGGGTGTGGGACTGCATCCCAGAAAATATTTTGGGGATCAGTGTGGATAAAACAGCTGAAATATGAACATACAGTTGATGCCATAGCATAATGTTGTCTTTGGAGATACATACAATTGAGAAATGAAGACTAGACATGAGATGCTGAAAATTCAATACAGGAAAATAGCATTTTGTAGTCTGTGACTACAGGAAATACATCAGGAAAGAGATAACAGTGTGGGAGCCAAGGGGATGAGGAAAGAGAGGTAAAACCCCATCTTGAAACATAGAAATTAGGCCTTTTTTTTTGTCGCAGTGTTGTGAAATGTTGTTTGAATTAGCTGCAGGTATGAATTTTAGAAAGGCAAAGCTCTGCTGGGTTGTGTTTTACAGGTCCTCACTCTGTAAGTGTGACCTTACTTCACTATAAAATAGTTCTTTCCCCCAGAAAAGGAAGCAAAACTTAATTGAATTTCCTTTCACTTTTACTGCTGATTTCCAAAAGAAACATGACTTTAAGCACTAATTCAGATCAGCTTGTCTGATAGTTCCTCTACAGGCAACTTGGAAAGCATTCAAGAGATCTCATTTGTCCCCTCCTCGCAAGTGACAGCAGAGCACAAGTACCAGAAGGGTGCTCTTGGTGTAGAAAAGAAAGGCATACAGGGAACTGATAGAAGTACGTTTGGACTTTTAAGATAGAAGAGGTATATGTGTTTTCAACCATGTTGGAACTAAGCCATGAAGGGAGATGGGAGTTAAACAAGGATGTTTGGCTGTGTTACTTCTGCTCAGTCACAGCATGTGCCATTGATTGTGGCTCAAATACCCACTGTAAGCTTTGGGCTTATTAAACTCCTGGGTGGGCTTCACTTCCACCTAGAACACAAAGATTTTTTACCTACTTGCCTGTGACTGCACCTTGCCAAAAGCAGGACTTGGGAAGCCTTATATGAAATACCACAGAAACTGCCCAGCCCTTGTCCTCACACAACACCTGTCACTCTGCACTCATCTATAGTCGCTAGTTTATGACTTCGTGTCTTAAGTGTGCATGAATATTTTTGAGTCATTATACCGCTTCACTGACATCGGCTCTGTTGTTTCCATTTGGCATTGAGCTGTCCCCTGCTACCAAAGGGATGTTAGGTGTATGTCTGAAAATACAGTTTTTCGGCTTTCTCAGAAGCCTCAAAACACAACTTTTAACAAGTTCACAAAATAAAGAATGCATCCTTAAGCTGTTGAGAGTAATTCATCCTGCTAACTAAATGTACAGTCAAGCAACTGTCTTCATTTTTTGGCTCACGTTCTTCCCTTTGCCCTTGGGTACTAGTGACTCAGAATGGAAACATAAAATATGAAGAACGTGCAAAATCTCTGAGAGAATAAACAGTATTATTTCCTGACAAAACTGCACTCTGACAATTACTGAGCAACAGCATGAAATGCGGAAGATATAGAAATCCTAAAAATGGAACTGACGTGATTGTGAGACTCCCACACAAAACAAGAGTACAAGACATTCACAGGTAGGACTCAGTTAAACTCTCCTCAGCCTTGCTGCTCACAGATTACATCCCTAAGGAAAAGAAATGTTTTCTGACAGAGGTTAATGACATTGGTTGGAGTTTCTTGATTCTAGCAGTCTTTTTCTTGTGGGAACAGCACATGTATGGTTTAACACTAAAGTGCCCAGAGTCTCAGAAAAGTTCATCTTCCATGTAAACACACACAGCAGAACTGCTTAGGTATCCAAACATTCTCAGGTCCTGGCAATTGCCATCGGTGGACATGGTGATAGTAAAGGTAATTTACAACTGTGACAATTCTGTGACATATGCTAATAATTTTATTGTTTGGTGATGCTTAAGACTCTGTCCTCTCCTCAATACCTTCCCCATATCTCAACCTGAACATTTCTTTGTCTCGTTGTCCTCTTCTCGCCTTCCATCTCTGAATGTCCATGGGACTCTCACTTCTCTCTATTATCTGTCAAAGTAGCTTTATGTTTAAGCAGGAGGTAGGTTTTAATTTTGCTGACAACTCTGTTCTACCTCTCCACTTCAAGTCAGTTGCTTTGTATTCTGCTTCCCCCATCCCCCATCCCCCACGTATCCCTCCATGCAGGTAGGCATTTTGTTTTTTCTGCCTGGCATCTCCTTGTGTTGTCAAATGCAACATGACCAAAGTGCTATTCCAGATATCTCCCGCATGAATTATTCTCTTTCCATATGGATGGTGGGGGTGGCAGCAGTGTGGTGTCTAATTCAGTGGCCTCAGAAAAGAATGTTAAACAAAAGCTCCTGAACTCTAAGCACCAAGGTCCAAAGAAGGAAAGTATGAGATCTTGACAAATGGAGAATTACTTAGAAGTGAGGAATATTGTTTCATTTGTCTTTTCTTTTTTGCCTCTTTGATATATTAAGCAGGACAGCATTTCACTGCCCTCTTCTTTGGCAGTGACACCTATTTGGGGGCTGAACTTGTCTGTCTCCCATTCTAACACTCTCATTCCCTTTGAATCACTTCTCAAAGTGCTGCACGCATTCCCTGTAACTGCCACTGATATTGTCTCCTCAGATTCCACCTCTGTGGACTGACATCTGATGAGAATGAGGCTGGCTGCACAGCACAAGAGCCTCCTCCTAATGTGTCAGCAGTAGTTAGAGCAGTTAACAGCACCAACACTTAACAGCTCTCTGTCTGCAGCAGAGGCAGTCATTGTCCTGAACTCAGCATTGATGAGGTCCCCTTTTAGGAAATCAGAAACAAACTGTAGTGTCCACACAAGGAAAAAAAGAGCAATTAAATGTGAGAAAGTCTGTAATCAGAAAATGTTGAAAGAAAACAATTTCCTGAGTGAGAGAAAATGCAAGGATGTCAGTAACACTTCAACCTGTAAGATGTCTGTAACACACCAACCTCTGCATTAAGATATACTTCTAAAGAGGTCTGTGAATAATTGTTACCAGGTCTTAAGAGGGTGAGGCAGGTAGTTGCCCCTCACCTTCCTCAACACCGCTGTGCTTGTGGCAGCTGCAGGGAGGCTAGAGGTGCTCTGCAAGTTGGTATTGCAGAAGGATTTCCAGCAGGAGTTGCTGGAGAACACACTTGCTACATAACAGGTCCATTTTTTGTCCTGTCAGCAACGAGCAACCACCAAAATAATAGGTGCAGCCCAACAGCCCAGCAACTTCCCTTGGGAAGGTGTACCAAAGCCTGAGAGAGAAGAAATACTTTTCTTTCATGCTGTGGGAACTTGTCACCATGACAATGCCATGGAGGCTCCCTGTGGCAAGGTAGGATTGTTTTCTGACTATGTCTGGATCATACAAAATGGCAAAACTTTTGAATTTCCACCCACATGCAGATTTAATGAGTGCACGTTACTCTTCAGTTATCTTGGGAGAAATCTATCTGAAACATTGTCTATTTTGCAATTAAGGCATAGCTCCAGTGTTCTGTCTTACGAAAGTACAGGCAGTATTTTGACAGGGCTGACACTGGCCTAATCTAATAAAGATGCCCTGACCTCACATTTACTCTCTACTGCTAGCCTACTCTTTCAACACCTCCCCAAACACACTTTTGTAATTTGCCTGGGTGGCATTTTTGAAGTCTCAGCACAGCTCACCTTTCTCTGACTCCAGCAGGAATGACAAAATCTGCTTTTCACAGCTGCAGGAAAGAATCCTCCCGTGCTTGTTAATAGGTCCCTGGAACAAACAGTGAAGATAGGAGGCTGGAAATCATCTTCACTGAGGAGCCCTGCCTTTGGTGACTTTCTGCAGAAGTGCTGTTTTTAATTGGGTGGGGTTATGAACTTTCAGACATCACATGTCTCCCACAGCCAGTTAATCTGTCACACCTTTTCTGATGAGATCCATGCTCATTTGAGCATGGATATGCACAGCACTTGAAGATGCTCTGTGTGTGTAGTTTGCTCACCATTAATTCCTCCACAGCTTTGGAGAACACAAGTACTGCCCGTAGCCTGCTGTAACATCATCAAGAAAGGGCCCTTGGCAATGCTTACTTGTTTCTGCCATTCCAGAGTCCTGAGCACTTCTGTGCTGTGCAGGGTGACTGCTGCTGTCACATGTCTCATATGATGTCATGCACTAAAGTGAAGCCTGTTACCTGAGTTCTTGCAAAGGGAAAGAGCAGGAAAATATAAAACAGAGGGAAAAGAGGGACAGCATGCACTTACCTTCTATTGTATTTGTTGCCATCAATGTTTAAAGAGCTGTTGGATGATCACAGTGCGGCTAGTGTGCAGCCATATGAGATTGTTTGGCTGCACTCTGCCTAACTGCAAGTGGTCATTCTTGCAATTAAAAGTAACAGAGAAAGAACACTGGTTTCCTTACTCCAGCAGCTTTCCTGGTAAAATTAACTCTGGTTTTAGATTTCAGCAGGGGAGATGCTGAAGCTGACCTTATCCATAAAATGAGGATTAGCTGCATCCAGGGTCATGTTGCCCAACCTTCTTTGGCCACAGGGTCCAGACTTTTATCCTCTACCTTCTAAATAGTATAGACACAGTAGTGGGAGATTTGTGAACTCTATTTTTCCTCTCCTTATGGGTCTTACTGCATCTTCACAGGGGAGCTTGTTTGATAAAATCCTCTTTTGTTGCCGGCAAACAGAGCGTAAATCTTAGAATGCAGGCAACTTCTGTGGAAAAAGGCTGGCAGAGGTTTCTGTATTATTTCATGTTTTCTCATCATACATAGTTAAAGGCAAGTTCAAGAGAACAGCAGGCATTTTTCCTTGCTCATAAGAGACACAGGTTAAAGGATTAGCTTTCAAAAGTGCCTCTGAGAAGTAATGACTGTTCCCAGTATGAATATGGTAAACTGTAAGTAAGGTATTTGGGGAACTGAAACAGATTTTGAGAACAATGGCTTATAGTTTTACACTAAGTAAGAATGTGGTCTCTGTATAATTAAAATTAAGCATTTAACAGTTGTTATTCTCTTGCTGTTTACAAAAGCTACTGTTTGCTTAGAAGTGAAGAAAAAAAGAAGGGTCTGGGAGCTATGTACATTACTGCAAAACAAAAAGAAAAACTGGAGAGAATATGTTTGCTAATAAGCAAGATGTGGAGTGATGCGCAACAGTAAATAACCTATGTTCTCCTTTCATCTGGAAAAGGCACTCTTAATATGATGTCTTTGTGTTAGTGAGAGTAGGCAAGGTGGCACATGCCTTTGTCCCTGTGAAGAAATATTATTCGTTTTCAGCTGCTCTCAGTTTCTCACGGGAACTCGTGGGAATAATCACTCAGAAGCCACCATGTCTGCACATGTCATCTGTAGTTCAGAAGACATTTCTCACCACAATGACCATCTTACGTGTTTTTTCAGGAAAATTTGATCTGGGTCTATTGCACAGGACTCCTCCACTGAATAATGGAGCTACATCGCCCTCTCCTACCTTGCCAGTGACTATATTGCAGGGTGGTTTTCACTCTGCTGAGACATGACCTTTACAGTCTTCCAGCTCCTGGGAGCACAAGGTGCCCTGGGAGTAGTTTGCCTATGCTTACTCATTCTCTCTGCCTTTTAAAGTAAGGAGATAAGCCTAAGGAAAGAAATACCATCAAATACATGTAAGGGACATATAAAGTCACTGTCCTTTTATACACAATTAGCATGTGAGAGATGAAAGTACGTTTTCAGTGCAAATGTTTGTAGGAATACAGATTTCAATGTCCTTTCAGTGCAGTTATTGTGTTTTCCTTGTACCAGCCTTGGACAAGAATGCAGGCTAATTTAGTTTGCTCATCTTCTACCTGAAAATGAGTAGGCATGGAGGGATAAAAAAGTTGCTAATCTGGCCAAGACACACCACAGATGCTGGAAGTTTTCTGATCTGACAACTACCATGGCTGTACCTGACAATTACGGCAACTGCAAGTTTTATGGTGAGCAAGTAGCACTGCTGATGGAATAAAGTGAGAGCCTCATGGCTCAAGGTTGCATTAACAAGACTGGAGACAAGGCCTTACAGCCAGAGGCTGTATTGACAAAACCTGAAGAGGAGTTTGCATCTGTAGTGAATGCTGGTGTATCCCCTGTTCCTCAACTATTAAGCATAATGCCATTAAGAACCAATTACACGTGAATTGCGACCTAGTCCCGCCTCATCAATAGTAATAAAACCACCCACTGGAATTCTCTATTTTTGGATTAAGAGAATTTCAACTGTACTGATGGGTCAACGGGCCTGAATTCCTCTTTCTGCCAAAAAAGGAATGCCTCTTTAGTAAGACTGAGCCTCTGACCCTGCCAGATGTTTACTTGGGATTTACTATCTTGAGCTCAAGTTTTGCAGTAAATGCATCATTTCTGAACTTGTTGTATCTTTGACATTAATAAGTACTATTTGTTTACAACTTTTAGTATCTATTTCAATGAAAGCCATAGGTGGGGCTTTGAAACAGGCAGCACTGGCTATTTTTTCAACTTGATGCAACTCAGTGCTAGTCCTTTGCAGGCCTCTGAAGCAGGCAAACATTTACTGTAAGAGGTGGCTGCACACACAGAATTCTTCAGACATGAACCTTTTACCAAGTGTCAGACTAGCATTGTATCCAGATAGACCTAGACTCCTCTCTGAGAAGTTAAAAAAACAAGAGGGTGCAGTGGTCCAGTCTGACCTTGTGATTCAGATGGGGGGCCTTCCCCATTCATCTTGCAGACTCAGACTCTTTTATGTGACCATGTTCTAAGAAGCCATCATTCTAACTGAATAGTAATGAATACCACATTCACACAGGACATGAACATCCAATGTTGAGTCCAGATCTCTCTGAAGGCCAGGAGAATGTGTGCCATTGCCTCTTGAAAGGATCTGGCATGGGTATGCAGGGCATCTGAAGCATGAAACTGAAGTCTGAAGACCTAGCAATGTTTTCTTATAGTGATGGACATGACTGAAGTGGCTGGAATTACTCCTTCTCCTCCATGTCTTATAACTAACAACTTATTTGGAACAGATGGAGCATTGTGTATTCACTAATGCAAGAATGCTCATGACTGAACTAAGAATGTTCATTTTTCAGGAACATTAGCCATACTCCCTCAAATGCTCAGCTGTGCTAAATATTGAAGATCATGAACTTTGTAGAAATTTTTGGTTTATTATAGAATGTCCTTTACAGCAGCTTGAAGCTGTGCTCATGCTTCATACTTCCCCTTGCAAGTACACCAGGGACCATCACTGAGACTGCAAGATGGCTTTGGCTCTTCCAGCCTGTCTGTGGCATTCCTTTTCTACAGGCAGGAAGAATCAGGGCCCGGTAACAGAGGGATCATACAGGTGAAAAAAGAGAAAGCAGGTACCTGTTCTTACTTCAATCAGAAAGCAATGGCTCATGACTGCTTCCTGCCTTTCCTTGCTGGGCTGGCAGCATGCTTTTCTACTGTCAGTCTGCATCTGCCACTGAGTGCATGGCTTACATCTCTAAACATCCTCTTCTAGTAGCTGAGCAGATTTAGAAGTCAGGATAGGATCTAATACAGTTCACTGTGCTTTAGCATACAGTTGTAGTAGCTGGATTTGGACTCTCCATGGCTGGTATTTAAAGTGTAGAAATATGTTTTCTTTTTCTGAATGCTGTCACTGAACAGTCACAACAGAGGGCTAAGTAATTATCCAGTAAGTACTCAGATATGCTGCTTTCTATTGAACGATACTTCAAATAGTATTGTTAGAAGGACTCCCCTTAGTTTTTAAAGTATGGAATAAGCCAACTCATTGGAATCCTCCCTCTTCCTATTGCCATCCCCATCTTCCTCCCCAGACCTCTTCCCCTCTCTCCCTTCCCCCTGCAATGCTGGAAAGAAGCATAACTCTCACAAACTTAGATTTTAAAAGCAGATGCAAACTTTGCACTTTGCATTGTGTCTGGCATTGTGTATGCTACCTTCTTCCTGGTCAGTGACAGATATATGAGGTTAAATTAAGACAATAGGTAAGACGTGGATGTAAACAAGTTTCCCTTAATATGGGTGGGTTTTACTGCTGCAGAACCCCTGGCTGAGTTCCTGGTGGAGCCAGATAGTCTGTGTATGAGAGTGCAATGCGCGTCCAGTGATGTCTTCCACCTAAGGAATGAGTGTGCTCTCTAGGCAGCAGCAACCTTTGGAGAGTAATTTCCTGGCTGTTGGGCATGGGTGGAGATCAAGTATACTGTCAGACAATTGGCAGATTATACCATGGCTGAAAGATTTAGAGAGCATCCAGACTTGTGAGAGATGGAAAGGAAAGTTTTCTTCCCATTTTGTCTGTTCTTATTCTGCCACCAGGTATTTTTTCCTTGACTGACAGGGAAACAATGCTTAGAGGATAATCAGTGATTCAGCAGTAGCTGCAAAAGCTCAGGGCAATTCCAGAAGAATCTGACACACACTTTTTTGGATGCTATCCATGGAGTATGTTATATCTAGCATGCTGTCTGGACTACTAAAGACAGGCACCCATCTTCTGCTAGCCTTGGTTTCTTAGCTGGCTTGTGTGGTTTAACAGTGCTTGGACTAAGATTCTTGGGTGTAACAGGGAATGCTGTTTTCCTAAGATAACAAATCATGGGTAAGTCATACCTTTTGGCAAACACCCCTGCCATAGTCTTTTTGCAGCATAGTTGCAACAGATGGCTGTAGGGCTGGTCTACATTTTAGTCTGCTGATCTCTTTTGGAGATGGAAAGAAGCATATTAGTTACAACTCTGATCTCATCAAGTAATAACTTTGACATGCCTTGGTGATTATGCTTTACCCATAGTGGAATGACTGTGCCTTTTCACTGCCATAGTGGATGTTTTTACAATCTCTAAAGACATGCAAATAGCCAGGGATGCTCAGACTACACAATGTCTCTACTCCCACTGCTCTCACTGCTTTTCTGATTCCTTGTCTTTCATTTGCCCTGATCTCTTGTATAAGTATTTAGTTTGAGAAAGAGAAAAACAGCTACTGAATGCTCCTTATTTTCATGTTAAGTGGGAAATTTGGCTTGTCTGTGTGCTGCAGATAATTTGTCCCAGAATCGGCCAAGAGCACAGGAAAAACATCCCTCTTCTTCAAGTGCTTTCACATCACAGTTATTCCCCATTCTAAGGTACTGCAAAGCTGCAGAAAGTTGCATGTTAAGCAGCAGACACTACAAGCCTGTTGATGTTAGCTGCTGCTGCACAGAAATCTCTGGAGAAAAGCATGATCATTTTTTATTCTGAGAGTCTTTATTCAACAAACACATTTTGTACTTTGTTTATCCCTCCTATGAACTGCACAAATGTGGATGTACAATGGAGGATAGGGCTGTGAGGGTCAAGCAGCTTGTGTCTGCAACATGCTTCATAAAAATCACTGGTGTTCCATCCCATTTGAACAAGTTAAATATAGACCTGAATTTTCAATGTGAGATTAAACCTCTGCTGTGTGATTTTCAAGGAGATCTGTCTTTAGTTACAGATGTTTTGTGCTTCCAGCTTTTTTGTGAGGTGTTTACACTTCACTCTGGAATAATAAGTCCTGTCATCCACTACCGTGGAGTGGCTGCAATGCCTTCTTTGAGGACTTTGAGCTTGCCTTTGTATTTTTTTACCTTTTTTGGGAATATGTGATGGTGTTTATCATGCTTCTTTTTCAGAATGTCTAAAATGCTGCAAGGTGAAGGAAATGACTATCCTTATAATACTTTTGACAGAAACACATTGTTACTTTCCCTTTATCTTAGGGGAGAGAAAGTCAATAACGCTGAAAAGGAGCAAAGAAATTATATTGGGTTCAGTGTGCTCTGATTCTTTTGGAAAGAGTGCTAAAATTTGTCAGTAAAGCATCTCTGACTAGCATAGATTTTTAATCGCTGCTAGGATGAATATTTAATGATGCTTTTATGAAAATTACAAACTTTTGAAACAAATAGCTATAATGTGAGAAGAATCTGTGAAAGGTCTCTATGTTTTTTTGCTATTTTTTTCCATCTCAGTCTGCACTGAAATTGATATCAACATTTTTTCACTTTATTAAAATCTTCATGGTGATACACAGAGCACTCTCAGTAAAATTCTGATGAAAAGTTTGATTCACAAAGTAGTAAGATTTCTTTTTAGCACTTAATTTTCCTGTCATCCACTGATGGGCTTTTCACTTTCCCTTGAGGCCCTTGGCCTCCTTTTGCAAGGGCACATATCAGTATCTCTTCAAAGCAGTGAACTTTCTGGTCAGCATGTGCCTCAGCCCTACCTTCACTGAAATAAACTTTGGCTACCTGGGCCTCTGTCCTTCCCTGTGTCCAGCTGAACATTTGAACTATGATGAAACATCAAAGCATAAACACTTAAGCCCCACTCTGCTGCAACTCCATTATGGTCATGAGAGAGATATATTTTTAGGCCCTTTGGAGGTGTTTGCTGAGACTGGGACATACTGACTTGCATCCAGACACTTGCTCATCCTCCTCTTTAATTAGTCCTGAGCCTAATTAAGTGGTGAACCCATGGCCATCCAAGCTGGAGCTGTGACCAAAGGGCTGACTCAGCAAGGTACATGCTATGAGATTGTTCATAGTTTTATGGTGAAAAGTCACCACACAAGTACAGGATATTAACTTACCCCTGCAACACCTCAGTGCAATTTCAGGCCCCCAGTCAACATAAGAACTGCGAATTGACTTATTTCTACTAAACCTGATGAAGGCATAAGTCACCTCTTATTCCCTCAATAGACACTACAATAACTTTCTGGCAATAGCTGCATGTACACTTGTAGCTTTATGCAGAAATTTAGTCTCTAAAATTGGACAAATGTGAACCAGTTTTTAAACCAGATATTTCTTTAGGTTTTTTGTCATCCTCAGTATTTTTAGATATGTACTGAAAGTGGCAGATTGCTACAGGGAAATGTATCAACCCTTCTCAGAGAGGAAGAGGTGGAGAGAGAAATCTAGGCAAGCAATGTTTAGCTTTTTTTTTTCATTTGACTGTTTATAAAAGATGCAAATCTTTTATTTAGATTTTATTGTTTGCTGTTACTAACCATGTTTCTGAGATGCTTTTTGAGTTATAAATTTGTCACATCAAGTACTTGCTGTTAAAGATTAGATTTGATGTGTAACGGTTAATTTTGAATGGGTACATGTGGGGTGCCTCATGTTCCTGTTCCTTTTTATTCTAAACTGGAAATGTAGAACAAACATCATTCACAGTGACCTCTAAGTGTATATTCTTCAGTTTTCATGTGTATCTGTCTGACTCCTTCTATGTCCCTGCCAATAAATTGTTTGTTTAGAATATGCAGAGAAAGCAAGTATGCAGAATACAAGTTAATTTGTACCAAAGGGATTTACTTGCTTTCTATTGGCAACACTGGTATCCTGGTAAATCGAGATGGAGCTGTGATATTAAACATTATATGTGTTTAATATATGATATTGATGTATCATGTATATATACATGATGGCTGTGCTATCAGATCTTGCACAAACTTTGGCTGACTTAGCAAAAAGTCTTTCAGGATGCTGAGAATCATTGGGAAAATGTATGAAAAGAGATTAAGCTTTATGCTGCAATTGTTAGAAGAGGCAACATATGCTGAACCACATGGGTTTTCTGGTGGAGCTTGCAGGAAAGCTTTCCCCAACACTATGCTGTAACAATACTGCATTTTGATTTGAGAAAACTTGGGGTCAACTATGATTTTAATATTATGGATGTGGAGCTTTAGTTAAGGGTGATTTCAGTTGCTAAGACAACCATCTCATGACACTGCAGTATGGCAGAAAAAGTGGACTAGCGTTAAATGATGCAACAAAATTAATGGTCGAGGAGGAACGTAGTTCCAGATCCTCAGCTGGCACAGATTGAAGACATTTTCTCTGGAGACCTATTCTGACTTGCACAAGATGAAGCTCTAGCATATATTTCCTGAAAGGTGCTGATTTTTGAAATGCATTGGCCCTTCTTAATTCAGATTGAGACCCACAGGGTCTGCTGCTGGGCAAGCACATACCTTATTACCTGGGAATCAGATCTGTTCTTTAAACAGTCCACAGGGTAGCCCAGGGTACCTCTGTGCTAGAGTTCCCCAGCTGGCAAATGTCAGCAGCTAAGCCAGCTTTCCTCTCTTCTTATCCCACTCAAAGGTTGGAGCTCAGCTGTCATGTGGTGCAAAGTAGCAGCAGTATGTGTTATCCCATCTGTAGGGTTACAGAAATTCCAGTGCCACTGCTGATGTGGTTCTGCTTCTTCAGCACTGGTAAAAATAAACCTTATGCAGAAGTTACAGCCCACACAATGAAACCACTTATGTGGGTGAGGACTTGCCTCCAGGTATGATACAAGTTGACTCGCTATGGTCACAATAGTAAATTCCCCTCCCAGTAAGTGAGTGGGCCCTCCCCAGCTTTTTGCAGTCTTTTAGGTATTTTCTGCCTTCTGTAAGTGGAAGGAAGAATGCTTTTCCCATAGGACCAATAGCACTGCTTATTACTGTTATTACTAACTCACATTTTCTATTCCAGAAGCCAGTTGCTTATTGATCTGTACTCTGCTAAAAAATCTAATGGTTTGAGGTTTTCTATGTTGGGTTTTAGTCTTAGGTGGTTCATTTATTTTTAAAAAGTCACTTAGATTCAGACTTCTGTACCTACAAATGATGCTTAGAGGGAAAAGGCTCTCCAACCATCTCAAAATCCAGCTGATCCAGGTGATATTTTGTTTGCTGCACTTAACATCAACATTGTCTGGGACAGGGGTCTAAATTTGGCAGGATGAATCTCTCACCACTTACGTGAAATATCACTATTTGGTGATGTCTTAAGCTTCTGTGAGAGCAGGTCATGATGTGTTGGTAAGGGTGGTCATAATACTCCTCTGCGAGCAACTATTTTAATTTGTTTGTAACTTTATTTTACCAGTGGAAGAACAATTAGGACCTAGTGAGATTTTTCTATGATGCTTTTCTTTCCTCACATTGAATGTTTTGAAATGTGTTTGGGTTTGGAACAAATCTTTGAACTCTCTCTGTGGTAGGAAAGGAAGATAGAGCATGTTTACATTTAAAAATATTATTCTATAATGATCTCAATTTTTGCTGGTGTTTGTTCTCCCAACCTAGGAACTTGTTGTTCAGTAACAGATTCACATTTTGTTAAAAAATAACACTGTTATGTCAATGCCTTCATCATTTTCTCATAGGCATCAAGTTGTTTTTAATGAAATGAAAAAGTTGTGTGAATCAAAAAGATGAAATTCAGTAATGAAAGAGAAATCAAAGGCACAACTACAACAGAAGAATAAGAAGTCACACAAGAACACTGTCCAAAAGGATGAGGAAATATCAGGGTCTTGGACTGAGTTCATTAGAAGATACTGCTGTGAAAAAGGCAAATCCTGTTCTTGAATGTATTGCTAGGAACAGTCTGTGAGACAAAAGAGACAATTCTTCTGTGTTTAAGGTTGGTAAGGCTATGTTACTGTAACTTTTGAAGCTGTATAGTAGGCTTTAAGAAGCTACAGACAAATTGGAGAGCCAAGCCAAGAAGAGAATGATAAAAGTCTTGGAAAAGACTTCTCAAGAAAGTCTGAAGTACTTGGGTTTGATCTAGAAAAAGGAGTGGTGGAAGAGGACATGGTATATCTTCAAAAGTGTAAAAGTACTGTTTTAAAAGATGATTATCATCAATTATCCTTTGCATCCAAGCAGAGCAGGACAAAGTGTAGTTGGTTTAATCTGTAGGGAGAGAATACAGGTTAGATGTTGAAAACCTTTTCCTATTTTTGTGGTCTTTACACACCATAATTGAAACTGTCATTAAATGTGTCTCCTGAGAAAGTGGTGGACCCTAATTCACTGGGTGCTCTGTACAAGCAAACTAGACAAATATTTGTCAAATATTCAAATATTATTAAAATCTTTTTCCCCATTTGGTGTTAACTCATAACAGAAGAACACAAGAAGTCATGTTAAGCATAGAAAGCAGCTGAGAAGAACACAATCAATTGTGGATCAGGAAAAAGAGTGAAAAAAAGAAGTCATTCTAACCTTGATGGGCTTGCACATACTCAAAAAAACTCTGCAACATCTTCTGGAATGTCAGGACTGTCACACAGCTCAGCTGCATGGCTTGGCTGCATCAACAGACATCACAGTGTGGGTGCAATCGAGATCTGAAGAATAGAAAATGCAGTAGTTATGACTGATAAGTGACTTGTCTTTGTTCCCTTAAGTCAAGTGTATTTTTATTATACAAAGAGTCTGACTTGTTCAAGTTAGCCCTGCTTGCCACACAAGGCTTTGCTTTAATTTAATGTAATTTATTTTAAATTAATATGATAACTCTGTAATATGATGAAGTTAGCTGAAATACTAGCTTTTTTTCCTCTTTTATATGATTTGGGTTTTTTACTATCTTTATTTTTCCTGATACCTTTTTCCTAAGTATATTTTCAACTTTGTCTGTAGACTTTCAAAATCCAGTCTTTCTCCTCTGTCTCTCCCACTAAATACCTTGTTTATTTTTAATGTCAGCTACTGTAGGATCCACCTACCCAAGCCCACCCAATTGTTAGTCATCTCCCCACCCTACCATCTGCAGACCATGCCATTCATGGCATAAAATCCGTCCTCATCATACTTAATTTACTCGTTATCTTTCTTTCAAGGCACAATTCACTTGGATTCTGAGATTCTGCTTCCTCCTTCCTGCACATCCCTCTTATTTAACACCATTTCAGGCTTCAAAGCCACAGGCAGAAAGATATGTTGAGTAATAAGAGAGGTGGTCTAGCATCATGGTATGGTAGAACTTCCATCATTTATTTCTGAGATCCAGCTGTGCATGTATGGTGATGGCTGCACAGTACCACAGATATTGAAACGTATTCATTGCTGGCTGAAAGCTAATGGCCTTTTCAGGGTATTATTTCAGTGACACAGGGTCATATTATAGTTCACATTTGCATCTGGAGAGAGAAATTTCCCAGTTAACCCAGAGGCCAACTGTTTCTGGATGCTGAGGTCTTGACTCCGTGTGTTGCAAATGTAGGTGAAAATTGAACTCAGTGGGAAATGCAGTGCTGGCTAGAAGTGCTAACGGGGTGCAAATTGGCCCTGGCATGTACAGCATTTCAAAGGTGTGACAGAAACAGGGTAAAGGAAAGCATGACAATGACCTGCTAAAAACCTGGAGGAAGCAAATATTCCAGAGCAAGCTGTAGTGTTTCCAAGTACTGGGAAGATTGTGCAGTCTCAGAAAGGGAAAGAGGTGATGACAGCAGAACTTCCCACTCATCTAATGGAATAGGAAGAGTGCCAGCAAGAGTGCAGCCTGTGGCATTAGCAGAAGTGCAGCTAGCAGGGGAATCAGATGGACCGGCCCTTACCCTCTGCTGCATCCCTCTACCAACAGTGAGAGAGAGGCTAGCACTGGATTTAGTCCATCATATGTGGCAAACATGATCAAGTTTGTTGGAAAACAAAGCAGAGTGTCAGACAGCTTCTTCCATCTCACTCTATTATTCTGCTAGACAGCCTGTCCTGAGCCATGTGTCCCACTTCTGCGTGCCTGCTGAGCACCAGGAAATCTCCCTCGTGATATTCCCTGACTTCCTGGTAGCAGAACCCTACAGGGACCCAGCCTAGGCAGGGCTGTTCACCAGGACCACTTCTGCTTGAGTTCCAATTTCTTACAGGGACATTGCTCATGATCACACAAAGGAGAGGCTGCCGGGCTTCAGAAACAAGAGTAAAAAAGCAACATGTGAGTTTGGGAAGGCTGTATGGAGATTCTTTTCTTCAGCTGCAGTGGGAGGAGGGTGAGCAAGAGAATGCTTATTTTAATCCTGAACTAAGTGATTTTTAGTGACTTCTTTGAGGAAAGAAAAGACACATTCTATAGTCTTTCTGAATAATTTAAAGTGACAGAATCAAGTGAGAGACTGCAGAATTTTACTAGGGATAAAACCCTGAAAAATTTCTCACAATTGTAACCCTAAGACAGAAATAGTGGTGTAAAAATCCTGTAGTGTTTTGAGTGGCTTGGTAATATCAGCCTATTCAGTCCTGCCTTTTCAGAAATATATCAGCCATCAGTGAAAGGAGTATGGCAGGTGAGAAGCCTGGTTCAATTAGGGAATGAGAGGTTTTTTGTGAAATTTCTGCAACAGCGAATTCCCCTTTACATGTCAGCTTGGAAGAAAATAGAGAAGGGAGGTCCTCTGCCTGTTCCTGGTGTTATACCCAAATAGAAACAAATTTCCAGACAATTTGTGTATTTACTGAAAACAATGTCTGAAGTAGATGCTGCCCATGGGGAGACAACACAGTGTTTTACAAAAGGGTATTGTGAAAGAGCGTGCTTTACAATCTTGGAGGCACTTCAATATGGTAAAGAAACAAGTTCCAGGCAATAAATAATGATAGGGTATGTAAAAAATGGGCATAAGAGCCTTTTCAATGTGGAGAGGTATAAGAAGGATTTAGTCCAAACAACAGGCAACGCAGCTGTACACCATAGCATGAAAAACTCTGAAAGGCATTTAAGTTGTTTCTTACCAAAAGAGCAAAAAACTTTTCAGAATGCTACAGGGAAAGAAGATTGGTTAGGCCTGTGTGGTTGCCTTGGTTAAAGTGCTTTGCAACTGGGTCTTGTTGGTAAGTGGCAGTTGTGCATCCAGACAGGTTTTCAGGTGTGCACAGTGAGCTGTTCATGCTAACCATACCAGTGGCTCTGTGCACACAGGAGTTTGTCAAGAATGCACCACGATCTCAGAAGTAACAGCTTGTAATTAGCACCATGAGGACCCTGAAATAACTTCTTGTAATGCAGACTTGGATTGATGATACAATTATCCAAGCTCTCCTCCACCCATGGGTAGAACATCCAGCCTCTGTGCTCACAGATCCCTGGTGAGATTTTATCCCCATGATGTTTCTAAGATATGGGAAGCATGTCACTTTCCTGACACAGCAGAAGTATACCTGAGTGAGTCTTTATTTCAGCACATTCTTGTACATCACATGTAGCCAGATGGAGATTTTCCGCACACACATGTGCTCTCCATCTATTTTGAAAGCACACTTTGTAGCATCTGCAGGAAAACTGTGATTGCATAGGAGGTATTTGGTGTCAGCTTAATGAGGACTTTACACTTCACCTTTGTGCCTTCCATCTGCCTTTTAATGCCTTCATCCTACCTTTGTTTTCCAGATCACTGAATAACTAGTATGTCTATGCCTCTTCATGGAAATTTTTATTAAGCTAAGATTTTCTTCTATAAACTGTGCTTTTCCTCTTGAGAGACTTTTCAGTGTTTTCAGGCCCTACCAGGACCATTTTGCAGTTTGTCTACCCTGTGCAATGAAGAGGCAGCAACATTACCTCATACCTAGACAAGTTATGCAGGTATGTTAATACAGCACCCTATTTGAGGCTAACTACTCTAGATAAATGTAGGATGGATTAACCAATGAGAGGGAACTCACTAAGCTGTCTATGGTGCTGCATTGTGCTACATAAACTGGCTTTTGCCTGAGCTCTGTTGGAATGGGGTCAGTGCTACCTGTGAAGTTTAGGGTTGTGTTTTTAAAATTTCTTAGGAAGAATAGGATGGTAGGCTGCTGCCTCACAAATGCGACCTCATTCAAGGTCTGTCACCTTCTGTAGCTTCCCGTAAGACAGAGCCAAACGAAATGACTGCTCCTCTCCCCTTATATCCTGAAGCAACTGTTTTCAGCTGTGTTGAAGGGATGCCCAGAGGCAAAAAGGCAGCTGCTCCAATTTTGGGGAGGGTAAGGTGCTATGAGGAGCTTGGCATGGAAAAAATGAAAGGATTCGAGTAATTCTGAAGGGGAGAAATGCTTTTGGAAGGAAAACTGAGTGCAATAGGGCAGGTTATTGAGTACAGTCCCAGAAACAAAGGATTAGAAGAGGGTTGGCACTGCCATCTTCATTAGTTAACTGAGACTCAGAGGGAATTTGGTGAGAGCTTCAAGAACTGTTATAGTGATGTGAGGAACCACTTCAGTTGACCAGATTTTAAGACAGGAGCAGAACTCTGAGAAAACTTTCACAGGGACACAGAGGCAAGGCATGCCTTCCTCAGGAACTGGGCCTCCCTCTGTGGTGGGGAGCCAGGCAATGTAGGAAGCCTGAAGGATGTAGGAGGGATGCTGTTACTCACAGCAGTGGGAGGAGAAAGGTAAGGAGAAACCAAATGTGTTTTGTTATGTTTGGGAAATTATAATTCTAAGATTTGAAGCAACCATGATGCCATTTAAATAAACAGAAATTACGTGTTTTGAAAGTATAGGAGTAGAAGACTAAAATTAGCCACAGACTGTAATTATAACTGTTGCCCTCTGCTCAGATTAATGTTTCCAACAGGTAGAAAAGTGGCGTCTGTTGTTCAAATATTGTTCTAGTCTTTCCTGTAAAGATCTGTGCAATTCACTGAAGTCTTAGCAGAAAAATGAGTTGATAACCTGTATATGTAAGGACATATATATCTTATGGCAGTTATAGTTGTTAATTTTCTTACTGTCCTCTTTGTACTGGAGGGAAATTTAAAGAACGAGCCAGAAATGAGAACTGGAAAAAGGAAAGGGTGCTTGTTCCTGTGGCTTGGGAGGGTAAGTGGAAGAGAAGCAAATTCCATAACCAGGCATCCAGAATGAGATCTGGCTACTTGCAGATCACTTATGGCTGGCATTGGAACTGAAAATATTACACTTTGGTGGAGGCATAAGTAGGCATAGCCATTTTAGAAGGTATGCTGGAGATTTTTTTTTCTCCTGCTTTTACTAACACAGTGATGATAATGGTTTCATGACATCTTTTCTTATGGCAGAGAGGGATCTCAGTAGCTGCCAATACTGAAGATGCTGCAAAGATGACCATGATGATGGCAGTGTTTCTGGACCCCTGCAGAGGTCAGGCATGCACAACCTTCTTCCTTGCTTAAGAGACAGGTATCACCCTGTGTGCCTACCACAGTACCATCCATGCTTCTGCAGGAGAGCCTCAGCTTCCTTCTGCCTTTTGGTGAAGATTAGCAGTTCCCCAGCAGTGGCAGTGTGAAGCTGCCCGAAGGAGCAGGCATGCTGATTTCCACTATGTGGACCCTACTGGCTCCACAAAAACCAAATGAAGTAGCACTTATTTAGGTGCTTGTGCAGTCCTGCCTCCTCAGAGCATCAAAGCACTTCTGTGATGGACAGCCACATTTTAAAAAGTGAGAATTGAACACAGTTTTTCAGGCTTTACAGGACATGGGTCATGTGAATCTTCCACCTGAGCATCTTCCATTATCTGTGTTCAGTCAGGGTGAAGGACAAAGCAAAACTCTGATATTGCCAGTGTTATGTAAATTGTGTTTTCATAGATTTTTCTTTAAAAAGCGGAGTGACTTGCCAAGCCTCTGATGTGATATGTGATTTGGAGACAAATTTCCATATGCTATTTAAACCTTGTTACTATCACGGTACTCTTGTCATTTGTACAAAGAATACAAGTGCCTTAAGTGGAAATACCATCACACAGAATTGCTATCCTGTAGAAACTGTCATTCTTCAGATATCTCTTCCCAATCTGCTTTAGCTTTGTTACAGTGTTAGATACAATACTGGGATGCAGCAGCTAACATGAAGTCGGGGATTTTATGATGTTCTTGATGTTTGTGGTATATTTATAAGATGAAAGCAAGCTTCTTTGGCTGGGCCAAAACCAGCTGTTCTGTGTCTTTGTGTCTGGGTAGCCACATTTTAATTCTTACCTTTCTCGTTCCACCTTTCCCAGCTGTTCTGTGTATGTGTTTATTATATTTTGACCTACTTTGATCTTAGGTTATGTTTACTTGGATATTACAGGGTTGCTGTTTCTGAAGATGGTTTTCACAGCAGAATATTTGTAGCCATAATACTGAGTTACAAAATAAAACAAACAAATAAACAAACAAAAAAGGATGAGGCTCTTCTTTGTAACTCTGGGTATCTCACAGAGAAGGAAAGACAGTTGTTTGATGTTAAATTGAAGAGGCAGTCCCAGAATGATTAACAGGATCAACCAGAAAGACCTGTGATTGGTCATAGTTTTTATGACCATGATGGTGCTGGCACTTTCTAGATTTGAGTCCATTCATCTACTGGACTTTGATTTTTTTCTGTTTTGCTTTTTTGACAGCTGGAATAAGACTGGTGTGCCTTTTGGTTGGCTAAAGGAAAGATTTCTGGTGCTAAGAATCAGTATTTCTGCCTTTAATTATGATTGTTATTATTATATAATTAAATCTACCTTTGTTCTGGCTTTCTGTCCTAGATGTACAGAACAGATTTTTAACCAGGGAATAAAAATACAGCTGTCCCTGAAAGGTCAGATATCTGACATGCAATTTAATTGTTACCCTTGCTTTCATTCTTCCCTTAGAAAATGTTTAGCAGAAGTATTTTCTCATTTATGTCCATAAATCCTCATCATAATGTACACTCTCTAGTGAAGGATCTGCTTTGTACATAGAGTACTATGCTCGTATGAGGGACAAGAAGGGAGTGGAAATAATTGCCACTATTTATTTAACTCTTGGGCTTCTAGGCATTACTGCAGTTTAATAAAAATCCCAACAGCTTCCCGAGTTTCACCACCACTGGCAACACTAGATAATTGCCTACCCCAAGTCCCTAAATCCCACTGGAAAAGGGCTAGATCTGATTTTCTGGCAGTCACAGAACAGTTAGAATGTTATATGAGTGTTGATGACCTTTCATTTTGCTAGTCTGAGACTACAAAGGCATTTTAAGGTTCAATTATTTCTTGCCATGTATTTATAGCCAGATAATTATTAGCAGCAAGTTTTATTTATCTAGATTGCCTGAACAGAAAGTAACCTTGTTCACATGATCTTTGTGGAGAGCCACCTGAATACCCTCAGGTAGTCAGTCTGAGCACAGTAGATCTTTGCCCCAGAGGAGGCAAGTGCATGCACCAGCTGAAAAATTATGTTTCACTGCATGAATCTGTGGCAGCAGCAAGCAGTGGAGAACTTTGAGGGTTGCTGATCTTAAGTAGCCACCAAATGGAGAACCATTCATGCCTGTAGTCACATCAACCCCACCAGAGCCATTCTTAATCTATTGCTTTGAAGTCAAAGGAGCAAATAGGGAAACTGAGGCAAGCTCTAGAAAGGATGCTTCCTGTGAAGCATCAAGGTCAGGTAAAGCATTAAGGACAAGAACGTGATTCAACTTTTCAGGGTTTAACCAGACCTACAGACCCCTCACCTTACTGCCAGCCTTTCTCAGCTGAGAAAGGCATATTGTCCTGGCTGTTCTCTTGTATGGTCAATTACACCATTTCCTGCCTTTCTGCACAAGAGCATGGTGGCTCAAAGGGGATGGCATTGCAACCCCCCCCCCAGACCAGAAAGTGGATGGGCTTTGACATCCTGGGGACATCATAGCATGTCTCCATCTGTTTGGTGAGACACACTGGAGAGGAACACTGCAGTGCAGTGCAGGCTTTGTTCTGTATGGTACACCAGTTATTGATGTGATGTCTCTATGTTACCAGAAGGAAGTGGGAGGTGAGGATGTCTGCAGAAGGCAAGCTGAGGTGAGCGATAACCAGCAATCCTGAATGGTGACTGCTGACAAAAAAAGCAATCAAAAAACCAAACCAAATCCAACTAAATCAAAACAAAACAAAACAAAAAACAACCCAAATCAAACAAAAAAACAATCAAAGAAAAACCACACACACAAAAAGCCCACAAAAAAACCCAACACACAAAAAACCCAAAACACAAGGGTGTCCATGTGGATTTCTCTTGTAAAAATGTGGGTCAATGATGCTAGTGACCCTAGGGAGGAAAGAAAAGGAAGTGGGTGAAAGCAAATGCAGGTCACTGTGAAGGTCTCCAGAGGAAAAGAAGTACATGAAAACCTCAGGTCTCATGTGGACTGTGTGAAAATTCTCAGCTGATCTTCACAAGATGGATCTCTTGTGTTGCTGTGATGGTGTTGCTATGGAGGTCATGTCATGGAAAGTGAGCCAGTTGTGTGGGAGTAATATTGTAGGACTGCTGCCCCTCTTTAAGAGACAAAAAGTAAAGGCAGGGCAAAAAAACTGGTTTGACAGTGGGAACCTTAGAAAGCTGAGAAGATTTGGAAAAGTTCTGTGTGTGCCTCAAAACCACCACAGGGGCTTCCCTGCCTCTGCCAAGCTGCCAACTAACACAGGTCTGCCTCATCAGGCATGCAAGCTAATTCCAGTCCTCAAAGTGTATTGCTTTCCCTTGCCCTGGTATCCTGGGAGTCCAGGATGGATTGTGTTTGGAGGTAACAAGCCTATCTGTGCAAGCTGGGCTGGTCTTTGTCCCATCTTCCTCTGCAGAATGCAAACCCACTGCTCATATCCCAAATGTTTCTCAGGGGTCTGGTGCTCAGGTGGCTGAGCTCTTGGGAGCTTCATACCATGATTTCTGACCCTGACCTTTATCATGTCAAGGATTTGAGAGTTAGTCATGTATGCCCTCTTTTTTTCATAACAAGGATGACCACAAAATGAAAACTAAGAAGGAAGCTTCCAGTAAGTCATTACTTTGCAATCATTATCCTTTTTTTCACCCATGCAATGACTGTTTCCATGGTGACTTGAGCAAACCAGTGGCTACGAGTGCATTCTGCTGGTTCCTGTTTCCACAGAAACATGTACACTGGATTGCCAGAAACAAAGTTAGTGCTGCCCAGCTAAACTCACCCAATGGCATGGTTCAGGAATAAAGTTTCCTTCCGATGTTGTGTTCAGATGGTCAGTTGCAGAGGGTCTGGGAATAGTAGAGCAGCTCATGATGATCCTTTAACAGGTGCAGAGTGCTAATCACAGGACATTCCAAGGAGTTTTAGTAGCTGGAGGGTGGGATTACCAACCCCATGAAAACATCAGTGCTGCAATACCATTAGTAATTAATCCTGCAAGGAATGAATGCTCATTTCTGTGCAACTAGAGAGTGCCCTATCATTGCAGCTTAGTGCCATCCTTGGTAGACTGTGAGAACAGATATAATTAATTGCCTTGTATGCACATACAACATACATTCTCTGCTGTGAAGGGAATCCAATGCACACAGCATTAAGGGTTTCTGAGACACATGCTTGTTCTCTCCAGAATATGGTGGCACCTGCTACACGGTTGTTACTGCAGGTGGTTTTGGATGACTAAGAAAAGAATCTACTTAGGTAATTTGTGTTTGGTGCTACAAGATGCTCTCTTCCTCTGTACCTGGGATAGCTGCTGAGGCTGTCTTGATACTTGGTAGAAAAGCAGCCTGAATTTAGGAAGTAGACAGTTGGGTGATGTGAACTTCAAGTTGAATAATTTCAGGAATCCACTGTAGGGCATAACATTGCCAGGAAAAGACTTTAAATGTCAGAAAAAATATGGTTTGATTTAATTTCTTTTCAGCCTTCATAAAAATTGCTGTACATGTAAGAAATGCCAGTATAAAAGCTGATACCTTGTGTGGCTATAACAATATTAAATTTCCTGAGCTTTTGTTCATAAGGTTTGTGTCACTGACATATGTTGATTCTACCTAGAAGATGCCTGGTTTTAATTGGAGTTATTGTGTTCCATAGACAAATGTGAAGAACAATGTTGTTGGCACAGCAGGTCACTGGAGAAGTACTTGAGAAACGATACCCACTACAGCCAACTGTTTCATGTTGATCCAATTGCATTTCATCTGGAATAAAGAAGTGATTTATTTTAAGTTGTGAGACAGTTTTAATATGCTGGTTTGTCATTAATAGCCAGATAGCCAGTCCATCATGAGATAAAAACCATATCACAAGTCCGATCCTTGTCTTCAAAACTCTATTTGCAGTCAGGCATTTTTCAGTCAATTCCAGAGAAGGCCAAATACAAAAGCTAGAAGAGACACCCAGCCTAACCTGCTGCAGAGAAGTTGATATGCTGTCAACTATTACTGCTGTGTGTAGGACCATAACATTGTGGAGTAAGCTTGCAACACAAGAAAATATTTTTTCTGAATCTGAAGCAAAAAAAGAATCCACTGCTTTCAGTCATAGCTTGTCCTGATGGTTAATCATCCTTGCTGTAACAAATAGCTCCCTGTTTCTAATTTGTTTGGCATTAACTGCCAGCGAGTGAGTTTATGAATGTCTTTTTTATCCATGCTTAAAATCCCTTTAATATTTGTGATTTTGCCTCAGTGAATCTGCATGTAATCAAGTCACCCCTGTATCTTCTGGATTTTTAATTTTTTAAATTATTATTATTATTATTGTGATAAGATAAGCATCTCAGGCTCCTTGAATCACTTATACAATAAGGCTGTCCTCAAACCTCAATTTCTTTACTCATGACAGTCTCTTCAATTTATTTTTAACACCCCTTTAGAAGTATAGAGTAATCTATTTTTAATATCTCTTTAAAAGCATAGGCATTAGAAAAATTTATGGGATTCTGATATTGAACTCATCAGTTCTGCTTAGAGAGCTGGAAAGACCTCAGTATTGAATCCTATTCCCTAATTCATATACCTGGAAACACATTTACTTGTTTAATATGTTGCACTTACGGCTTATATGTAATTTTGTCTATTGTGAGTCTCAAAACTTTTTTGCCTCTCCTCAGCATACTGTTCTGCTGATGTGGCTTAGGGTCTTTAAACTTGTCTGTGCTACAGGTTTATCTCACACAGTAGGTTACATCTTTTAGCTTGCCATTCTAGTTTTTGCCAGCCAAGCCTCAATCATTCGTCCAGTTCGTCTGGACATGGGACATGCCCACAGAGCTGCTCTTGTGCTATGAGTGGGACTGTGCCTGGGTGACCAGGTGCTGACTGTCACAGTCTGGCTTCAAAGACTTGATTTCTCTAGAAAGAGTAAGGCCTGGCAAAGAAATTAAAATGTGCATAATATATATTCTCTGTGCTAAGGAGTCACATGACTGCAGTGCAGAGAACTGGAAATGCTCTTCACACTGGAGTGATTACCTTTCCTGGAACCATTACTCATTTATTTGCCTTCCCATGTATTACTGTGTGCAGCCTTTCATCTTCTGCAAAGAACCTTTATTTCTTTGAAAGCCATTAGTTTTAAGTGGGTGTGTTCTATTTTTGATATATCCATTTCTTATCATTAGAATATCACAGTGTTGTGACAGATTATCTGCAGTGCTGGAGTGTATTTTTCTTTTCTTTTTTAAATTTTCAGTTTCTTGCATCTGTGACTGACCGTCACTATGGCATCCTTCTTCCATGTGAGTCAGAAGAGGAGCTGATTTCTTAAGTCTTCCTCATATCAGCTGGCAGCTATACACCAAGAGGGGTGAAACAGAGCAATCCGCAGCAGATTGCTCAGGGGCTTTGCTGGCAGGAGAGGAATGGGCATCTCCCACAAGCGTGAAGATGCTGGGAAACCGAGTGGATCAATTATCTAAAGACATGCATCTCTGCCTCCTGCACCTCTGAACGCAGCCCTAGCTGAAGGCTGAAATCAGATTTGCTGCCTCATGCTAGGCTTTGTTTAACCATCTCACTGCCAGGATGAACAAGGGCTGCCCAGCAGGGCAGGCGGCCTCAGCCATAGGTGCACAGGGGGTCCAGGTGCCCTCAGCCCTACTGGAAATGGCATCCAGTGGTCAGCTGCTGCAGCAGAGAAGGGGAATGCTGAGGGCTACCTCTGCCCACCCTTCCCCCATCTCTCTACATGCAAGGGGGAATATGGAAAGGCTCATATTGTCAGTAAACTTCAGAAGGGAAGTAACTCTTTCCTTCCTGGAGCTCTGGAATGAATTGCAAAATACCCGACCTAAAGATTACTGCAGATGAAGGCTTTAAGGTGGGGATCAGACATGTGAAATATTTTTTTTTCTTTACTCTCCTGTATGGGTTTTGTTTTTTTATGCTGCTGACTGCCTGAACAAGACACTGGACTAATCAGTGTTTACTTCATTTGCTGGCAGCAATCCCTTTGTTCGCATGAAAACTGATGTTATGACAAGAAGAAACAAAGATATTGAAGAGTCAAAAAAAGTCAGCAGTGGGGAATCCGTTGTCCAGAATTTGGAATTTCAGTGGGCGAAGACCTGGAAACAATTTGTACATATGTGTATGTGAATGTACACATGTATGTATATGTAGGCATGTGATGTAAAGTGTTTGAATTAATTACACAGTAAAGACAAAATAATAGACTTACAAAATCATATGATACCTTCAGCTCCAGCAGCTGGATAATTAATTAAAAATAAAAATAAAAATAAATAAAAATAAAAATTAAAAAAGGTTAAAGCACTTACTACAAATCTACTTTCAATTTTTTTTGGAGTGAGTTACTCAGTGCTCTCTGATGCTTTTCCTTCCCTGGCAGGGTGCTGCATGATGGCAGGGTGATAGGAACAGCAGGCTCTCCACAGCCCTCTTGGCCCAAGGAGGTTCCCAGGCAGGAGAGGCAGTCGCTATGTCATAGCTCAACAAGCTTCAGCTTGATGGGCTCTGCTAATTTGAGAGGAGCATATCTGGAATGGGCAAACATAGGCATCAGATGAAATGGCTATGCATGACAGCCTTTAATTTAATTCTTACTCACAGGATGGCAGATTCATCTCAAAGCAGTAAAGAAACACAACATGGTGAAGCCAACTGGAGCTTGTTTGTCACCTGGGGTCTTTGTTTCATCCTGTTTCAGACTATGCTTTTGCAGGCTGTGGAACTGGGTACAGAGATGACTTCAGGGCTACATAACTAAATTTGCATAAAGTTCTGTCCTAATTGCCAGGAGGTCAAGGAAATTGCTAATTCATGAGAAGACCACAGTGCACTCATGGAGCTGACTGGCAATTCTGCCACAAACTCCAGCTTCTTTTCTGTATCATTGGAATCCATCCCCAAGACAGATTTTTTTTGCTTCATCAGCCTTCATCTTTGCCCTTTTGGTAAGCACATGTATGGTATGTGTTTTGCACATATCTGCTTATGGGCTAAGAATCATAATGACACTGCAAACCCCTTCAGTTCTTTCCCAGCTCACTGCTCTGGTAGCCTCCAGCTGTCAGTGGCTGTTGCCATGCCTGCTTCACTGCAGTCATGGATGTTTTACCACCAGCTCACCCTCATGGGTAGTTTAATATGCAGGATGGCAAACTGGGCTCTGGGACATGAGCAACGTCATCTCTGCCAACCCCATGGGAGCTTCCAGCAGGCACTGATGGTGGAAATGTCTTAGCCAGGTGCAGCCAGAGCCACAGCTCTCCCTCTCACAGATGAATCCCTGCTTTAAGATTATGCTTGTGCATGTTTTTCCAGTGGTATCTAGGTCCTATACAGCTCTAGGCACACTGTGTTCAAGAAAGTAAGCCAAGACCCTATTTGCTTCTGTCAGCCCCCCCAGAAAAGAAAGGAGTAAGGCTGCATGTAGGAGTGCTGCAGTAGCGTCACAATAGGGTGGTGGCACATTTGCATCCCACCACTTCAGGAAGCATGGATGCGAGGCTACTCTGCATGACACTGCAGGTCTGCATTTCCTACAGATGGAATGAAGGAGAAAAGTCAGGAGAAAACCTGGTCTTTAGCCTTTATGTGAGGGATATTCTAGACAAATGGTCAAGCATCACAGTGTCTCTGGAGTTTGCAGTAATTTCATGGCAGTCAAACCATTAGGTTTACAGAGGAGGATTTACAGTTATGATGAAACTTCCTGGGAGATGCTGTTATATACAGGCTTAAGTTCTTCTTAGTGCAGAAGCAGCCTACAGCCTCATAGGAACATTTTTATTCTTAAATTTTTGATGTAGCAAGTTCTCTGAAATATATCTGCAGTTTTCCTCATTCTAGTTTTCTCTGTGCTTTTTTCAGTGTTTAACATAAGTTCTGGGGAATCAGGCACTGTAGTTTTGGATTGTGATTTATGAGAAATGTCCTTACTGAGTGGGGGGTAGTATTCTGACAAAAAATAAAATGAGTTATATGATACTACACGAACTCCATATCTTTGATTTCTTTTCCTTTACAAATTAATCCTACAAAATTTGACATGTGCTGCCTCCCAGCAGAGACACTGCTGTAACAATTGCTAAATGATATGGAATAGTAATTGCTTGAGTTACTTCATACACTCACGAGTAAGTCAATACTTTCCTGTTTCTCAGCAAATATGACTATTGATTAAACAGACTGGCAAATGGGAGATGAGTTCAGAAGCTAAAAGCTTTTGAGAATGGATTTTTCTCAAGACACCAGATATTGATTAATGTTTGCTAAATATGTATCAATAGATGGTTAATAAAATACATTTGCACTTCTGTAACAGCAGAGGAAATAGAAATAATTTATTTTTTTTTTAGGAAGCCATCTATTGTTATTAAGCAAGCTGTGGTGCCTTTCACCTCTTTGCTGAATACACTTGCAGGATAGACCTGTTTCCAGTGCTGATGAAAATGCATGAAAATTCTTGTACCTGGGAAAGGTCACTGTGACAGGACAGGAGAGAATTAATTTCTTAACAGCTCAAGTACCAAGAAAAATGGCACATAGGAAGGAAAGAACATTCCTGTTATGAAAGGCAGCTGAAGAAGTGATTAGCTGTAGCAGCACAGTAATTTTCAAATTTATGATGTGTGTTTGTATTAGCACACACAGACAAGGAAAGAGAGGTGCCTTTACACCTCTCCTTTCTGAAGAAGACTGCTTAGCTTTAATGAACCTTTTGGTGACTGTATGTGTCAGCCATCTTTTACATGCTCAGGTTCACCCAAGAGCTGCTGGCCCCCAGAAGGACCTGTGAGGTTGTATCCAGAGCTGCAGAGCTCTGGCTGGTCAACAAAGCAGAGGCAGCAGACACAAAAATAGGGATGGTGAGTGGTCCTTCCTCACTCAAGCACATCCAGGGTCTTCTAGTTAGACCTACAGAGAGAAGGCTCCCTGTGAGAATGGAGGGATTGCTGAGCTAGAAGACCAACATAACACATCTTGAAGGCAGCCTGTTCCTGTCTCGTCTGTTCTTTCTTCCTGAGCAAGCAGACTGGTAGTTCAGAGCCACTCTCTGATCCCAAAGAGGTGGTCTGCAGCATCACATGATCCTGACATGCTTTGATGGCAGCATATTTCCCATAATTGTCTTCTTTCTCAGCTGGAGTTTTCAGCAAAAATTTACAGTTTCCAGATGAGATACTGTACACCACACTTGTACTCCACGCTTGGAGTGGGGATGCTGCCTGGGAAGGTTCTCACAACCTCTGGCCTTGCAGAAAGCAAATACTTCCTCAAAAGTTTCATTGTGGAAAATATTGTGGTAGCTACAAATAAAGTGGGGTGTTGAGGTTTCTATTTTAGATTTAATTTTGCCCCTTAGTAACAACGTGCAATAGATTTGCCAAACACAGCACTCTCCAGGCTAAATTATACTTGCTCAGCCTGCTAGTTCAAGCTGTAGCTTTCTCAACCACTTCTGTGTATGGTACAGATGTGGCAGACAAATCTAACTTATCTGAGGGGAAGCATCAGCTGCAAACTGTCAAAACTGTCAATAATTATCAATAAGATCAGGAAAATCCTCCTTGAAATAAGAACTCTGTACAGAGAGCAAGTGTGTATGAAAGTAAGTGACCCCCACTTGCCAGGAGAAGATTTAGGGCTCAATATGTTTTAAAGTCTGAGAAAATACGTTCATGAGAGATGAAATAGTTTTAAAAAACACTTGATTCTTCTGCTTATGCACCTGTCTCTTTGCAGATCTAGGTTTTGTAATCTGCCACTGGAGACAATATTTCCACAGTCCGTTGCAATTCCAGGCTGTTAATTGACTGCAGTGCCAAGAGAGGCAGGTTAGAAAGAGTGTGGATTGTGAAGTAAGCAGAGCTGGGAGGATGACAGGATGCCTGCTGGGACTGGAAAATGATTTCATGTACTACCCCTTCTTCCACTGCTTAGGTAAACAGACTGGGTTCAAAACAACATGAGACTGATGTCAGCCTCTCCCGTGCACTTCACAGGAAGCAGATGCACAGCAACGAAGGCTGCAGCTCTTGTCTGCAGGGCTGGTTTCTGTCTGTAGCAGAACTTGACTCCTTATGCCTGTGCTGTACACTGGTGTGTCTGTACCATCTGATCACGGCAGGAACCTCCACCCTGGCATCTTTTGTCTTCAAAGTTAAAATTGCAGGACCTTGTAGTTAAACCACCCAGAAGAGTTTTGCAGCTGCATCCAGACAATTCATTGCTTAGGGAAAACTGCTAATGCAGAGGCTATTGATTTTAACCAGATGAGCAAAGCCAAATTCCAGGCTCAGCACACCCAGTTCCAAGACAATCTATGTTTCCCTAGGTATACATCTTAGGCACAATGCCACCAATGTTTCTTGGACTGTGCATCAGTTCCTCAAGTCCACCTGATCTTGGAGCCTTAAACAAGCTGGCCCTGGTGCAGCACTGTCTTGATTAGAAATCACTAGTGTCTTTTTGCTTTATTTGTTTGGTTGTTTTTTTACTTTAAATAAATTAAACTTGCAGAGAAGCTGGGATGAGCAGTTGTGAGAATGCAAACAAAAGTGTCAGGGTAAACAGTCAGCAAGTCCATGCTGCCTGGTAGGATTGGGCTATTGACTTTGACTATTGGGGATTGACTTTGTTAATCTCTGTTCAGGTCACTGTCCTTAGGACTTAACTGCACCATGCATCCTGTGTTGCTCTGCTAGGGTAAAGGGTCCTGCAGGTATCAGGTTTTGCCTTGGGGTTTGATTTCTTCTCAAGATTTTCACTCCCTCTTCCTGCCTAGCCTCAGGCTGAATGTCAGAGCTTGCCCTTCTGCTGTGGCTGAGTGGCACTGTGAGAGTGGCATTGCCTTACACTCCAGGGAGGTTTTGCATCTCCAGCCATCACTCTGACTGTCTCCCAAGTGGACCTAATTCCTCGCACATGAGAACAGCAGCAGCAGAAGATAAGGCAGGAGGCATTGTTAAAGAAATGGAAAAAAACAGGCTTGCTCAGCACCCTGTGTCACTGCAGCTGGGTCTCCTCTGTCCCCAGTCTCCCCATTTCTGGAAAAGCTACATATGGATCTTTACATAATGTACAGGGTTCATAAAACAGTAATGGTCTCACATGAATATTTCAGTTATTCTGTCAGATTACAGATACAATGATTTTGTTCCCTGTAGTCTCATCACTGTGCCTTTTCCTGTGATTGCAGAGGATATGTAGTGCAGCTCTCTTTTTCTTTGTGATTCTGGTCAATGGCTTTCTGCAAGAATTAGTGATATGAGTGTCTCAATTTCTGAATGAGCTAAGATACAAATTTCATTGGTTCCCTACGTCTTTTACAAAACCAGATATTAGTTAGTGTCCACTCAAGTGCCAGAAAAGGCTTCTTGCTTTTCAAATCTTGATGTGACATATCTTCTTGCTTCCACTTTTGCCAGTCATAGGCTTGGCAGACTTATTGGGTTCTTGTGATTTTTGGCAAAGTTATTTTTTGAGAGAACATAGCTCTAGCCTTAACATCTCCTGTTGTGCTCATGTAGAGTAATCTTCATCAGTAGAAAGCCCACCCTCATGTCTGTCTCTATCACTAATTTGCATGCCTTGTTCACAGCTGAGCTCTCAATCTTCTTTTCATGCTGCATCATCTGACAGTATGTTCAGACTTCCCCATACTTTGCCCAGACATTATGACTTTCAGCACTGTGTGGCTTCCAAGACCTGGAAGATATCTATTACTTTTTTGCAAGCACGAATCTATCTCCTTTTATAACCTCCCTCCCAGCCTTTTGTTGGTCACATGGAACACAATTTTGTCTCCAAGAATATAATTTTCAGTAATCTCAGACTCTTCTTCCTGCCTGTTCTGTCTCAGTTTGGCTGTATACTTGCCAATTCCATTTGTTCTGGCATGACGAGGCAAAAATTTCTGCTGCTCAAGTACAATGCTCATTTTAGGGTTACAGGGTTTCCTAAATATTTTTGAAGTGTCCAGCAAAATACATTTATCTTCTAGCTGCTGTGCTGATAGTATGTGTTGATAGACTCCAAGAAACTTCCTCACCCACTGAGAGTGTGGGGAGAAGCGTGTGGAGAGAAAATGCTGCTTAGAAGTTTTCTTCTCTTTTACTTAACTTTTGGGGTTTTATCACCTAGGTAAAAGGTAAAATCCCCTTTCTCCAGTTCTCTGCTGCCACCAAGAACTGTAGCAGCTGCCTGTGTTAGTCTGGGATTCACTTCTTTAACTTTAGGATGCACAGCTGGTTTTGTGTCTTGTGCCCTGTCTCCATTTTAATTTTAAACCAAATGTTGGAATCCCATGGTGCGTAGTATGAATATTATCAGTATGATACTAACATACTAACTAAATCTGGGCCTAATCTTTCACTAATGCTTCTTCAGCTTGTGGCTGATATGTAGTACCCCTCTTTGGCTTTGGTCATAATCCTCCCCTCTCTATCCCACTCTCTACCTAGCGCTTGCATGCATACTAAGAAGAGACAAGGAGCTGGCAGAGTGAAAACCATCTGTACATCTCTGTGCACAGGGGAACTGTTATCAAGGGCTGGGATGGAGCATCCAGCTGTACATAACCCCTAGGCAAGAGGGTGGCAATACAGTGAAGCACAGGCAGAGTGCTGGCTCAGTTTCAGGATGGCACTGCCTGAATAGGTCTTCTGAGGAGCAGTGTGCCATCCCCGTGGCACCAGGCTGCAGAGTGGCAGGGACCCTGCCCTTTTTGCAGGACACTGGGCAGGAAGCAGAATGTAATCATGTCCCCACCCGCCTCCCAGTTGCAGAGGAATTTATTGACAGCAGCAGAGCATTGTGCCTTCACAGAGTATTGAGGCACACCTGCCAGTGACATCTAATGGATGGAAACACCAAATCCAGAGTTTCTGCTCAGGGTGCAAAACGTAGGAATACCAGACACAAACTACAGAGGTGCAAGTGCCTTTAGGCAGGCAGAGGAGGAAGGCAAACATTAGCTTTAGTCCAAGCAAGATGAAGTGGTGCCAGTGTGCAGCTCCTAACAAACTTTGCTGAGAGCAAGCGACAAAACCCATCCTGACTCTGTGTTGTCAATGATATCTCAGCTGTAGACATAAGAAAAACAGCCAAGGGCTTTTAACAGTAACAGAATACTTTTTTCATACTGGATCTGGATCTACTGCTGCGTAGATTTGTAAAACAAATTATGTACCCACCTGAGTATTACATAAGACACCAAACACAACCATTTATTTTGAGTAAAAGAATAACTGACAAGCCATGCTGGTTAGCTGCCATCTCTGAGAGATGCAGTCTCGCCCTTTCTTTCTTCTTCCACTAAAAACAGAGGGGTATTTTATGAGTAAACAGTAAAACCCCAGGTCTCATTTTACAATTTGAAGTCTCAGAGATGCTTAGTCTTGTGTTCTTACCCTGTAACTATCCTCCAGTCTCCAACAATCACACTCTGTGGTTTCAGCTTGGCTCTCACAGCCTTGCAGCAGCCCATTGCAAGACACTTTATCATGGCTTTTATGTCAGCTATCCTCCTCACCCCCACCCACGATTTTACCTGCCAGATTTTCCCTCCTGATGTGGAAACCGAGTGGCTCTGCCTGAAACCTAAATTGAGTCTGGCCTCTGATACCTATAGGTGACAACACTCCTGACCCAAGAGGGGAAACAAACTTCTTAATTTTGAAGAAACATAATTGGCTCAATTGAACCATGAAGAATAAAAGGTATGGGAAGAAGAGGTGCACACACTTGTTTTGGAAAAAGCCCTTGTGTAGGCAGCAGTCTTGCTTTTCCCATGGGTTTGCCTTGGTGCCTGATGGTTGTGAGAATTTCAGTGAAGGCCAATGGCCACATGGTGCAATGTTCTTGGTGTGGCTGGGGAGGCACCAGAGTTGCTGGTGCTGCTCCTCTGTGGTAATGTTCTTCCTCGTTTGCAAACTGACTGCCTGGGGCTGGCTTTTACCAGCCTGTTCCACAGGCTGGTTCCACAGAGTGGAATGGTGGCCACGGCCACCATTCTGCCTCTCACCCTGCCTGGGGTGGGCAGGAGCAGCTCCAGCAGCTGCACCCTTCCTGCCATATCCTTCCTACAGTGGGGTCTTCGGTAAGGACTCTTCCAGTGAGATGCAGTCCCACCTCCTGGAGTAGAAACAGCAGCAATGAACTAGAGAGAGAGAGAGAGAGCCAAGCAGGGTTATACTTTCTGTTAGGTTTTCCTTTTAGATGTATACAGACAGCACCTCCACAGCCTATGACTAAGCGCTGTGGCAAAACTGAATTAGCCAGGAGGAAACGCTGTTCTGAGAGACTATGTTAGTATGGCAGCTATGCCCTGGCTGTTTCACTGTTTTATGTAAGTTGTGAATTTGCATTAAAGATGTCACTGGCCCTCTCTTCCTTCTTTTTGCACCTCCCTGTACCTCCCTCAAAAGGAGCACACACACACACCTTACAGAAGATGTTACCCTCATATTACAGAGGATATTTGCAGAAATAAATGTGGGTGTCAGCAGCACAGAAGAGATGTTGGAAGAATAGCTTTCAAGTGGTTTAGATCTCTAAGAAATACTAGTAGATGGAGTTTCCATTTATTATTAAATAATGACCTTAGCAATCACCTGAAGAAATAATAATTGTGATGAGGTTTGTGGCCTGTATGTACAGATGTGCTCTTTTTTTTCTGTTTGTAACTCACCTTCTGTTTTCTAGTCTCCTGAGTATCCTGTGCATATTTGCTTTTCATTTTTAAATTTATCTTAAACATAACTAAGCCTTTCCCATCTTTCTGAACTGGTGAAGAAAAAAACCATAGAGAAAACTTAACTGCAGCTATCCTTGAACGGAAGTATTTAAAGAGTACGCAGGTAGTGTTCATGCAACGTGCTGGCAGGGCCATGAGATAACCTGGGTTTTCCCTACAGGGGGAGCAGATGATGGTTCTCTCTGCCTGACTTCTCTGGAAGGCACAGAAGCAGGTTGTATAGATTTGTGGTGGTGCTAATATAGCAGCAAGGCTTTAGACTCAGACCTGACTCTTAACTAGATATCTTAAAGTGCCAGTAGGCATCAGTTATCTCTTCAAAGTCCCTCTCAGAGCACTGTTTCTAGTTTTCTGTTTGCATGATAGATACTTGGTTACCTTACTACAAACTAGATCTGGCTGAGATCTCAGAAAAAATTTGTCATTCTTCGGACTGTCTTTGCTGCTCTTCTAAGTCCCCTGACACCTGTACAGTTGTAATGGAATAAGGCTTCATGGTCCTATCAGATTAGTCACAGTGCACATTTGGAACATACATATTTACTCATTTAAAAGACAGTTTTGGCTTTCTGGATGGGTCAGAAGAACTTGATTCTCTGGGATCCTCCATGTAGACAGAAAAGCAGCTGCAGCCTTTAGGTGTTGCCTAGAATGGACAACAGGACCCTCCTGTGTGTGGTGCTTTTTCTGAAAGAAGTAAGTAGCATTTAATCTCAAAGTGTTTGATTGAAAATCAGATCATCTGTAGCATTGCTCTAAATGGTCCTTCAGAAGTGACTCTGGGAAAGATAAGACCATTCCAGGGATGCTGGAAAGAGCTTTGGGCACCTAGAAGAGAGGAGGATGGGAAGGATGGTAGATGTACAAGTGACATTGGCAAATATTAGCTCTTAAGATCCTTGGCTATGCAGTGAGAAACACCTTCAGCAGCAACACTGGTTCAGCCAGAAGAAACTATTTTATGGAAACACTTCATTTTCAGGTCCCTTGCTCACCTCTCTGACTTTCTGTCTTCTGTTCTTTGCAGTGCTCAAGGGCAAGGAAGATCCAACCCCACAAGGAAACCCAAGCCATAGCTCATCTTGCAGAGGCCAGTACCTGTGATGACAGCCTGCATCTGAATTCCTGCCCGAGTCCTGCCTGTGGGCCACCCCACAGACTACTCTTGATTTGCCTTAAAGTGGGTAAGGCATGCTGCACTTCAGCTCACCACAGGTGTCTATAGCAGCTTGTTCTGCCAAAGATTTCTCACAGTGATGTTCACCAGGAAGCCATGTACTAATGATCAACCTCCTGTTCCCATCCTGGCATTATCTGCTTCTGGTCAAAAGTGTAGGACACTGATGTTGGACACATTCCAATTGTTTAAATTGCTCTGTTTTCTATTTGTCTTCCTTCTTTCCAGAAAGCCTGCTGCCCAGAAACAGGCACTTTTCTTTTTACTTTTTGAACCACAAATTTAAGGTTCTCAGCTCCCCAAATCTTGTATTTCTCCATGACATTACTCTGGTGTTGCTTCTGGTCCTGTTCAATTAAAATTAAAATTCAGTAAATGGCTTTACTCTAATTACACTGCTTTTTTTCGCTGGGGCTTCATATGCTAGACTTCCTAGCTCTGGGTGCATGGAGGGAAAAGTCAGATTTCTAAGCAGTGACATGTTCTGGGTGGAAAAGCTCCGATTCTCCTCTTCAGCGTTTTTCAGGTTCCATTTGACTCCTGAAGGATGTTTGTGAAGGAGAAGAACAGGGTCACCATGGAAAGGTTTAAGTCATGTTCTGTGGGTCCACTGACTGGTCTATGTGGCGGGGTAACATTATATGTGTCAAGGCACATCCCATGACTATAATTTTCACAGTGCCCATGCCTGTATGTACCAGATGCGAAGCTGAGGAAGGCGTTTGCGGCCCAGCAGGTCTCCTGTTTGCTGTCGTTAGCTCTGAGACCAAGTGGGTTGGTGGACAATTGTTCCGTGTTGTTCCCAGGGGTGACCAGCACGGCTGCTATCCTAAATATAAACTTTAAAAACTTGTGCTGGGTCTTGCTCCTTGCAGTGAAATTTCAGAGCCTCAGCTGGGTGAAACTCTTACTGGGGCTACATGGACCTCAGTCTTACTGAAACTTAAGTTTTCAATGGAATCAGGCTGTCAAACTACATTTAAACATTATAATTTGCACAAATTTTCCACCAAATTCTTCTACCAAAATTGCACACTAAGTTCCCAAATGATTCACTAGTTTATTGCAGTAATTTGTAATGCTGATGTGGTTCAAAGGAACAGAGAAGGCAAATTTTTTTTTCTCTAAAAATCTCAAGGTCTAGTCAAATAATGATTATTACTCCTTTAAATGATGCTAACATATATTTCAAATTATATGCACTTATTTTTTCCCAATTTGTGTCTGTTCTCACCATTTTTGGTGACTTTTACATACTGAATGCCTGTTCCTTTCTCTCTTTCTTATATCTGTCCCGTACTTCCAGTTCCAGAAGACCTCAATAAAAGAAACAATATGGCTGTTCCTTTCATGAGAGAAATGTGTTTCCTTTATTTGCATATAGCAAAACTTTATGGAGTATCCTGAATATCCCTGGTTTTGGTGTCCTTTGAAAATTACTTTTCATGCGTCTTTAAACTCAGTAATTTCTCTTTTATTCATGGACACATTGGCTTTTTAAAAATTAATAATTTCTCTTCTGGTTGCTGAAAAAATTGCTGAAAGCCTAAGTCACTATATTTTAAATGGACAAGTCATTCTAGTTAGTTTCACTTCATTTTTTCCTTTCTTTTTCAAATAACCCTCCTGAAACAGACTCATCTTTTCCTTCTGAAAGTAGTTGTGCTACTATACTACAGAGAGTCATGCTTAGAATATCATACAAGAGTTCCATGTTTGCACAAAAGTGTTTTTTTTTCATCTCTCCTATTTAAACAATCTCCTATTACTTTTCTAATGCAAGGAAAGTTTTTTAATAGAAATAAAGGTTTCAGGTTCGATGCGACCTGGTGTTGTTATTCTGCTTTTTAATTCTGTGTTCAGCTGAACTAGAAAAGAGCCTGCAGCAATGCAAGACAGTTTTTTGAAGATGGAAGACAAAGGGAACAGCAGATGCTCAACATGTAAACAGATAGAGAGAATACTCTCAGTTAGGACACAATGGCCACTTGCAAGGAAGGAAAACTGCAAGAACTGCACAGAAAACTGAAGAACACCAGTTGGTTACAGCATATGCATTGCTAAATATTTGCACAGCTTGGCATCCCAGTGTTCGTGCCCAGAGCTGCAGCAGGAAGAAACAGCTGGAGCCATGTGCTATTTTGGGACCTTACTTCCTTACACAGAGAGTGCCCGTCTGCTGAAACTTCTCATTCTTTCTTCCTTAGACATAGGATATTTGTTTGGATTGGTGAGACAATATGGTCTTCTAGCAAACACATTTTAAATCCTTATTATATAAAAAGGTTTCATCTCTGTTCTTACAGCTACCTTATGTTAGAGAATCTCTGGTGAAAGCTTAAGAGGTGTTTTCCTGGCCTGGACATTCCTTGGGGAAAAAAAAATGGCTGCATTTCTCAGATAATATCTTTTTTTCCTTGGTAGCTATGGCTACAGTGCCACCTGAGCTCAGACTGACCAGGGGAGCTGCTTGGCAGGTTATACTCTCCACAGATTTTGGAAATTCTCCCACTATGGAAATGGCAGGAGGAATCTGCCTTCCTCAGGCTATATAGTGATGTTTAAGGTTTTTTTCCCTATATTCTCTGAAGGTCAATGAAGATGTGCTTTTACTGTCACTGTCTGCAAAGGGAGCTTACATGGCCACTGACTCTGAGGTATGTAGTCCCATTGGCATTGAAGTGAAATTCATCTGCACATAAGACAAAACATTGGCATATTTTTTTAAAGGCATACTATTAAAATAAATACAGATTTAGGCTGGATGCTCCCCTTGATGGCACCTTATAAATACTTTATTCCCTTTTGAAGTTAAAAAGACCGTATCAGGAGCTGTTAAATGTCCTTGATTTCTCTGCTTTTAAGTAAAAGTGTGTATGTTTGCACATCAGCCATTCACAAAGCTCTGATTAATGTGACATCTAAGTTGGTAAGCATCAAAGGGAAGTACTGTGTTTTAAATCACTCTTCAGACAGCAGAGTTCAGTAGTGCCTTGAAGGCTTTTGAAAACCAGAATTTCTCCCCTTTCATTTTTCAGCAATTCAGAAATGCGTTTTTGTGGTGAGTTTTTTTGTGGGTTTTTTTTGGGGGGGGGGGGGCAATATGCACCAATGTGAAATGGAACAAATGAAAATCCAGGAGAAGAGGTTGCACAAGTACTGGGTGGGAGCTCCAGTGGGATCTGGATTGGTGTGCAGGTTTCTTTCTGCAGCCCCTTGCTCTGGCTGCTGTGGGTGGGTTCTTCATTGGTCAGCTGCACTTCACTCAGAAGTGGAGAGTAACTGTGCTATGGATGGAATGGGAATTGTGCCAGGGCTGTGTGCTCCTGGAAGCTGGAGCTGGGATACCTTGTCTCAGAGACTGTCAGCTGCAGGTCTGCAAGCAGAGCTGGAGGCATCTCTCTGGAAAGGTTTAAAACAGATGATGGAAATGTTGGAACTTAGCTATCATGAGATCTTTTCTTTGGAGTAATCCAGCCCTCTGCTTGAATGTTGTTGTGGAAATGAGGGGAAGATGCTTGAACACTGTCACAAAGGTTATTTATGGTTCCTGCTGGCTCAAGTCAATGGAGCATCCACTAGGCCAGATGAACCCATGTAATGGCCTTGAATATCTGGGAGCCAGTGCCCTGTTTGCCCTCAGGGTAAGACAAGCTCTACAAAGGCATACCTGGAGGTGAAAGGCTTCTTGGGGGGGTGAGATGAATTACTCTTGTGCTGCCTCCTGAGTAGTGGAGTGGAGGCTCCTCTGGCACTTACCACAGACCTGTTGGGGCTGTTGGCAGAACAGAGATGTGCAAAATGTACAGAGCAGCTCAGCATGCTGGGGAAGCTTTCAAAGACAACAAACCACTAGAAGGATACTGAAATAGGATTTTTCGACATCATACTAGCTTTGCACACAGTGCAAACACAGTGGTTGTCTGGGGAGATCCTGGTCCTTCCCTGTGACCCTGACACATGGCATCTATGTTGAAAAGGAAGGGGAAAGACAGACCACCGACTTGAAGATACATCTTGGCAAGACAGTCTTTAGCGCTTTCAAGCCTCATATGCAACTGACCTACATGTAGAAGATGGAGCAGATCCAAGCATCTGGCCTGGCCCTTGCTGTTTGTAAGAGTAATTGCTGAAGAAACAATTTGTTTTCATCCTGATGAATTTACCAGTCAGGCTGAGAAACTGTTGCACTATGAAATAACTCAATAACATTTACATTTTCTGTAAAAGCAAATTCTTTCTCTGTATATCAATTTCAAGGTTGACAGAAGGACTGATTGCTGCTGAGAAATGGATAATTTATCATTTTAACCTGTAATAAAGTATTAAGCAGGTGAATTTTCAGTAACCTTAACTCTGTCCCCTGATGCATATGGATTAAGATTTCGTCTATAATGATGCTATCAGTATTATTCAAATAATACACTACACTACCATATATTTGGCAAATGTATTCTGACCATCTGTTGTCGTTACCTCTTGATTTAGCTCTCTGTCCCTCCCTCCTCCAAATATTTTTTGTCTCTACCCAGCTTACTGTAATGATCTGTAATCATTACTGTAATCAGCTTACTGTAATCATCTGTAATGATGGTATATTCTGAGTGGTGGCATTGTGTCCAGAAGGTTAGCACTCCACTGTCTGGGTAAGTGCAGGGGGGTGCTTGTGGGTGTTTTAGTCTTTTTCAGGGCTAAAATCTCAAGCAGTCCACTGAGGGCAAAGAGATAGAGTCCATGCTTACTGATGTTGTCCAGGCTGTATGTTCATAGTGAGCTTCCCACCTAAAGTAGAGTATGAAGTACGAAGTATGCCATGAAGTAAGAAGTGATGGGGCAAAGGTTGTGTACCTTTGCCGTGTCCCCATGGCATCAACCCCTATTATCTCCCTTCTCATTCTCTTTGGTTCAGAATGCAGGGCTGCAACACAGCAGATTCTTGAGCCGGTCACAGTAGTGATGCCCAAGAACCTGACAGTTGTGAGGTTTTTTTCTTTGCTTACACACACAATTCCCTCTCCCCTTCAATCTGAATGGTCTGTGAAATCAGGGGTGGCCTGTGGGCTGCCTGGGAGCTGTGGAAGTTTCCTCATGCTCCTGGCCCTGCTCTCCCAGTGGTGTGGGTAGGTCAGGAGTGGCAAGTAAGCAGTGTGTGGGTTCAGGTTACAGGCTGTGTCAGGATAGGTGATTAACTGCTGAGAAAAACACCAGTCCTTGCAAAACTAGTCTTGGACTACAGATAGATCCTAACACTGAGGAGTCAGTAAGGCTGCAGTATCTGCTCCACGGAGGCTGTGAAACAGTGTCCTCAGGAGCTCCCTCCTGAGCTTTTCCGTCTCTTAATGCTAGGAATACATGGTTAGCTATGAAGTAACTTCATCAGCCAATGTCTTCTCTCCCTACCTGGGAACACAGCCTGGAATTCCATGTGCCCCAGTTCCCCTGGGGCAACACATTTGGCCAGAACAAGCTCTTTTTTCTTGCTCATTTTCTAATATAAGTCCCATCTGGGACAAAACCTTCTTGCTGTGGATACAGAGCTTCAGTGATACAATGCTGGCAAGAACAGTGATGTTCTATTACTACACTCATCCTTGATTGTGCTGGCCAAGGGGCTAAAGAGGTTAGAAGGTTCATGCATCCCATTTTGTTTATTCATTTGACATCTCTGAGTTCTACCATTACCATCATAAGTACTCCAAGTGATTCCTGCCTTATCTGCCAAAATCTTCAAATTTAGCTAAAAACACTTAGAGATTTTTAACTGGAAAAACTTGGAGCATATGATAGCCACAGATTAAAACTAATATCCACTATTCTATTTCAAGCTTTCCACTATGTACTCTGAAAGTACATAGAAGTGGGCTGTTGTTTACATTAGGTTTGGTTTTTTGGCAGGTGCTTATCTCCACCCTTCATGAGACAGCAGTGCACTGGTGCAGTCCCCTCTTTCTCTTTCCATGTGGTTGTATGCTGATGGCAGGATTTGGTAAAAACTCTGCTGCTCCAATGTCTTCTCTGCACATGCTCTTCAAGTCACACTTTCTTGCAGTGTCTGTGGTTTTACCCCAGTTGCTTGCTCAACCTCCTCCCCCCCCTCCAGGAGGATGAGAGGGAAGAGGTTTGGAAAGCTAAAAGTGAAAAAATGAGTGGGTTGAGATAAGAACAGATTAATAATTGAAATAAAACAACAACAATAACACAACAACAATAATAACAACAACAAATTGTAACAAAAAGGAAAATAACAAAGAAAGGAAAATAAATGCCAAGAAGGACAAGTGATGCAAATGAAAACAATTGTCTGTCACCAACTGTCTGATGCCAAGCCAATTGCTGAACAGTAAACCCTTGACCAATCTTCTGTCCAATTTTGTTGCACAAGCATTATGTCATATGGCATGGAGTATCCCCTTTTGTCGTCTGCTGTCAGATGTCCTGGTTGTGGCTGCTCCCAGATTCTTGTGCACCCCCAACCTGCTCGTTGGGTATGAGGAGCAGAAAAGGCTTTGATCAGTCTAAGCATCACTCAGCAATAACTAAACCATAACTAAAAACTAAACAGGGTAAAAGAGTTGGGACTATTTACCATGTAGAAGAGAAGGCTCTGGGAGGACCTTCCCAGTACCAGGAACTAACACAGTTCTGTTCTATCAACACTATTTTCAGCATAGATCCAAAACACAGCTCCATACTAGCTACTCTGAAGAAAATTAACTCTATCCCAGCCAAAAGCAACACAGAGACTGACTGAGATGTTGCTGTGTTTTTCTGAGTCATTCTTTTAAAACAATTTCATGGCCATAACTATCATTTTCAGGAAAACTTCAGAAGTGAGATTCTTTGTTTTCCTTCCTCCTCCTTTCCATCCTCCCTCCAGAATTATATTGCAGTGATCAGCATAAGTCATACGTGCCTAAGGACTGTCAGCATTGTGCTCTTTTCCACTCTCTTCTGGCCTTCCTGGAGAAAATTTTTTGTGCCACATTATACTCCCAACAAGCTACTCTATTTCACTTCTTTCATGGTGGTGTGTGGTGGGACTGCAAGCTGAGGAGGCCTGGGGATAGCATTAGTTCCCATTACTAGCTTTTAGAGGAGCACGCTCTATGGTCTACATATGGCCCCTACATAAATGCATGTAGCATGGGGAATAAACAGGAGGAGTTAGAAATTTCCACTCACCTGAAAAGGGGAAACGTAACACACATTTTCACAAAGGAAAAAAAGGAAGACTGGGGGAACAAAAGGGCCAGTCAGTCTCACCTCTGTGCTCTGCAAGACCATGGAGCAGGTTGTACAAGAAACTGTGCTAAGACACATGAAGAATAAGAATGTGACTGGTGGCAGTCAACACAGTTTCACCAAAGGAAAATTGTGCCTGGCAAATCTGATGCCCTTTTATGACAGGATCACAACATTGGTGGATAAGGGAAGAGAAACTAATGTCATCTACCTGGACCTGTGCAAAGCATTGAACACAGTCCTCAAAGTCGAAGAGACATGGACTGGACAGGTGAACCATTCTGTGGCTAAGAAAATGAGTGGATGATCTGAGTCCAAAAGTTGTGATCTATGGCTCAGTGTCCAAGTAAGGAGTGACAGATCAGTGGGTAGTGTTGTTCCTCAAGGGTTGGTACTGGGACCATTGCTATTAAGCATCTTTGTCAGAGACACAGACAGTGGGATTCAGTGCACCCTCAGAAAGTCTGCTGATGACACCAAGCTGTGCAGTGTGGTCATCATGCTGGAGGGAAGGGAGACCATCCAGAGGGATCTTGACAGGCTGGAGGGATGGGCCCATTCAAAATGCATGAAGTTCAGTAAAGCCAAGTGCAAAGTCAAGCACCTGGATCAGGGCAATCCCAAGCACAGATATGGGTTGGGTGGAGAATAGATTGAGTACAGCCCTGGGGAAAAGGGCTCAGGGGTGTTGGCTGATGAAAAGTTCAACATGAGCTCTTGTAACCCAGAAAGCCAAGCATATCTAGGACTGTATCAAAAGAAGCGTGGCCAGCAGTTGAGGGAGGTAGGGATGTGATTCTTCTCCTCTACTCTGCTCTCTTAAGAGCCCATCTGGAGTACCATGTCCAGTTCTGGAGCCCCAAACACAAGAAGGACATAGAGCTGTTAGAGGAAGGCCAGAGGAGTGCAACAAAGATGATCAGAGGGCTGGAGCATCTCTTCTATTAAGACAGGCTGAGAGAGTTGGAGTTGTTCAGCCTGGAGAAGAGAAGGTTCCAGGGACACTTTATAGAGACTTTTCTGTACCTGAAGGAGCCTACAGAAAAGCTGGGGAGGGACTTTTAATGGTGGCATGAAGTGATAAGATAAGGGGGGAACAGTTTTAAACTGAAGGAAGGTAAATATGGATTAGATATTAGGAAGATGTTCTTTACTGTGAGGGTGGTGAGACTCTGGAAGGGTGTTCCTAGCTCAGTTTTGGGTGCCACATCCCTGGAAGTGGTCAAGTCCTGGCTCTTTCAGGATTTTTGATTCTGAGGCAGACATCAGCAACTGGTAACACGTCTGCATGACTGTTGTAATTAGGTGGATTAACTAATTTAAAAATAAATTTCACTCCTAATAGTTTTGTCAGCATAGGAGATTGAAGTTGTACATTTTTTAAGGCTTTGCAGAAGCTGGGAGTTCCTCTATACTAATGTGAAAGGTATTCCGGGCAGAGCATATGCTGTGAAGATTGTTGCTTGTCCTAGCAGATGATCTGGCCAGGCAATTTGGCACTTTTAGTGGTGATTACATGGCTAATGTGTTAATTCTGTGTTCTGTTTAGAGCCCCATGAGAAAATATTTGTCTGTGTTGAACTTTAACTGTAATTAAATAAAAACAGATTCAGCACCCAGGGTTTAACTGTATTAAAACAAAAGCTAAACCAAAAATCCCAGAACAAAACAACGTAACAGGTTAGTGTATGTTGCATACTTGGCTATTAATGACTGGTTTCTTATGATCTAAGTTTTGGATTATCCTTTGCACAAGTGTCACTTTCTTGCGGTACACCAAAAAGTGCAAACCAAAACAAAGTTGAGATAGAAGCAAAGAGTGGGTATGTGCTGTCAGGCCTGGGGTTTGCACAGCAAGATGTGTGGAAGCATTTTGTCACAAGTGCAACAGTACTGAGGCTCAGAAGTAACCCATAAACTTGCAGATGCTTTCTGATGACCATAGGTTTCCTGCTGCCTTCCAGGAAAGGCTGAGAACTGATACATGTACCTGTTTATTTGTAAAATGCTAATAGAGCCTGAAAATGGGACATCCTATAGATTTAAAGAACACAGTTATTTACATTATGGTGCTATTTGTTGTTCTGTTTAGAAATTATAGAGAGGAGGCCTCATGGCAGATGTGGCACCTATTCTCCCACTTTCGTTGGTTTTCCAAGGGTCAAAGCTTTTTTATTCATCTTACATTCTGTACTTGAATTTAATACCGTACTCTCATCACAAGGCAACATGTGGGTTTGCTTGCCCTGCACATCTTTCTTCATTGGTCTGTAGTGCTTGTTTATCAGAAGAGTGGCTGAGTGGGTGTATAAAATACAAAAACCCTTTGTGTAAGTTTTTAAAGTGTTGCTAGAAGTCAAAGTTGACATTTTTGCAAGGCCAGATTCAGAAAGCAGAGCTGTGGCTTAAGTGAACATTTACATTTAGCTGCAATTGCAAATGTCTTTCAAACTCATCATGCATCTATCAATGTATTTATTTATATTTCTGCTAAATTGAAATAATTATTGCCCAACAAATACATATGGTGCTACTGATATTCACATTATTATTGTAAATTAGAGATATCCAGACACTACACTACAAAAGCAATAATGAACGTGTCTGTTCTAATGTCAATGGTCACGCAATTCGATCATGACTGTTATCTCAGTCTTCTAATCCTCAAGGCCTGCAAAGTTGATCTAGTTGCCAAGACTTTCATAATGAAATCCAGGAAAAATCTTGGCATTTTCTGAATCCAAATGTAAACAAGAGCCTCCCTCTTTGTGCTGGTGGTAGTTACTCTTCCCTCATATCACAGTCCTCTCTCCTTGTTTCTTGTAATATCTTTATTACTCCTCCCTGAAAGGAGGCACAGAGGCTGTCTGATAATTCACAGTATGTGACTTCATTTCAGGCTAAATGGACCTAAGTCAAGGAGAAAAAGAAGTGGACAACTAACTTCATAACGAGTCTGGCTTAGCCACCTGTTTCTTCATATGACAGGTGTCCTACAGCTACCAGGAATCTGATGGCCCTAAAAGAGCTTCTGCACTCTCCTTTTTTACAGATGTCCCTCAAAAGTCTCACTACCCTGGATGGATCATTCTTTGCTCTGACAGCATAGTGATGTTTCTTGTGTGTGTACCCTTCATTCTACGAGCTCTCTGATGTTCATAGCCTCATTACTAGTGGTAATTTGGCATCCTCTTTCTTCTAATACTTCTACTGGTGACTAATGTCTCTCCATTACTTTTGCTTTCTGGTCTCCATTCTGTTCTTCCCTCCACTGTCCTCCATCCTCCTTTTAACATCCTCTGACATCTGTAGCTGCATATCACACATTATCCAAGAAGGCAACAACCAAAATACCTTCTTATGCCAACCTGTTATTATTAAAGACTTACAGAAAGAAGATAAAATTTAAAAAGACAACCTGGAGATGAAGATGAAAAGGTTAGGTCAAGCAGAGTGCAAGAGTGCAGAAAGCCTTGATTGGTCTCAGCCTTCCCTCAGACACTCATTAGACAGTCTCTCTGAGGGTGGAAGTTTTCCTTAGGACAGCAATGTCTTGCAAACCTTTCCTTCAGATACACAGTTGGTCTCTTGATGTGTCCATTTTCATGTTTCCTTGCTGTCTTCTCCTGAACAGTCTAAGAAAGCAAAGGCTCTGTTTCTGTTCCAGGCTCTAGATCTAGATTTTCAACACATGGATGAAGCAATGATTAATAATTAATAATTAATTAATTATACAAAAATAAACATCTCTGGGGGATGTTTAACAACATATGGATGAAGCATGCTTTGAAGGTCTGCCTGGGCTTTTAGCTACTTGTCATTTTACTTGAGGAGCAGAGAGGAAACTAGGTAGTACTGTCACCATGTAAACATTGGTGAAGACACTAATTCTGCTGACACACTACAGCTGGCTCTTCCCTTCCCCCCACCCCAAGCTATTTTCAAGGGTAATGAGTGGGCTTTAGCATTTCTAAAAACACAACTGTGATTGCTGCAGGGTATGTTTCCTGCTGTATGATGCTGCCCACAAGAAATGACAAGGTTTTTTTGTTGCTGTTGTTTTGGAACATTATTAGAATCATAGTCTACCTCTGTAAAAGAGACTGGAACAAGCCCTGTGTTTACGTTTGTTGTATAGTTCACAGTGCCATACAATACACCTAAATCCCCCGACATGTAACTGTGGCTCAGCTCCCTGTAAATTCCTGTCTTGCTTTAAACATTTCTACAATTACATCATTATCTCTCCCTGAAGCCTGGCTCCTTGTTCCCTGTCATCAAGATTCAATCTCAAAAATACACAATCAGGAAATAGAGATCAACAGTAGATTCAGAACAACCAAGGTCCATAGAGAAAGAAACAGTGTTCATCTCACTCCAGCCCCAGGACCAAGTAAGAAATCACATATTCTTGAAGTTTATCAGAGCAAAGAAGCCTCTCAGTCATGTGTGTATGCAGATTGTGGCATGGACAGGTCACACTGGAGGGCAGAGGAGAGTCCTGCTGAATGCACAGGAGTGATTTATGAACCTACACCCACAGCTCTCACTGGCCTTAGCACCAATAGGACTGAGAGAATGGTAACCCTGGTTCTGGCTCAGACAACAAGGGGTTAATCCTGCAAAATGCTGCCCACACACAGTGGCATAGAAACTTAGTTGTGCATATGGACTTGCCCTGAAACCTGTTCCTTTTCTGATGCTCCTGATTTGAGGAAACTTCTAATGGTTCCTCTGATGGAAGAAAGACATTCATGCTTAGCAACATGGTCATCTGGCTCCTAACCCTAACTTCCCCGGTGCCAGGACAACATGACTTCACTGTGATTTTTACACTTAGCAGCCTACTGCCTGCAGGGAAGTCAGCTCCCTCCCTGTGGTCTCAACAACTCTGACCCTGCAGTTAAAAAGGCATCAAGGCAAGAGCAAAGTCTAGGGAACAGGGCTCATGTCTGCATGGAAGAAGAACAGAACCTGTTTCCTTCAGTCATGGACAAATCAGAAGAAATAGATGTGTCTTCCCTGGTTAGAGGCTGAAGTGTGTCAAGAGTGAAGAATTAAAAGAATAATAATGCTTCTTGCATCCTTCAGCACTTTTTGTATCTACAAACATGCTACTGTGAGGTTCTTGCAGAAAGCTTCTGAGACGCTTTTGCAAGAGACTTGCAGGAACCTTGAGGAGAGGATCTCAGCAGAATAGGTAGAAAACTAAGGAGAACACTTAGTCCCACAAGGCAGAACATGTTTAACATGTATTTGCTCCTTATTGCTGACCTGTTTCTCTTCCAGTCCTTCAGTGTTCCTGCTCCATATTCACCACCATGTTATTAATAAGGAAATGAACCACGGTTACTGCCAGCCTTGAGTGATGAGTATTTCAAAGATCGTGAGTTATGTGCCAAAAATTCTGGATATCAGATTTAAAATAATGGGATTAAAAAAAAAAAAAATCAATGTTTTATGTTTCTGTGATTTGCTTTTTGGTTTCTGACTCTGTATTAACCTCACATTTTGAAGTTAATCTTCATGGAACATTTCCTTCATGAAAACATACTTTTTACCCATGAAACAACTATCTAAGGATAGAACAGAGGAAAAAATATTTGCCAAAAATTTTAAAACTGATAAGTATGGTGATTTGGTGGCACTGGACTACTGACCAGGTGAGTGTATGTATTACCAGTGCCTCTTATGTACACAAAGATGTGAGACGTTTTTGCAATGCTTCTGTCTCACCTGCATTGACTTTTTTTTTCTGTCAGTACAACCTCTCTCCAATCTCCTTGTTTGAAACAGCTGCTTTCACCTAGGCTTGGCATAGGAGCAGCATTCTGAAGGATGTTAAGCTCAAAAAAATTATGGAAATTTTGGCTAGCAGAGAGAGGAGGGAAGGACCGTGTTTTTGTGCCAAGCAAGGGAAAGGCAGCTGAGAAATCAGCCTTTGCTCAGTGCTAGTAGATCTATGCTACAAACAACATTGATGGGAGACAAGCTGCTTTCATTCTCCTACAGGTGGAACCACATGTATGTAACAAATAATCAGTATTTTAAAAACATATTTCTTTGACTTTTCACATCTCGATAGGATGTGCAATTTTTGCTGTCAGTCACTTAACCAGGAAATCAAAAACCTGTGCTAAAATAAATTTTCCTGGGAGGAAATATTTTCATATGACTAGGACCCCATTTATCTGTCTACAAATACATGCACTGTGAATGGTGGCAGCACCTTCAAAGCCAATGTGTTATATCCTGGGAGCTTAAGCCAGGTAAGACTGGCTGGGTGAGGAAGCATAAAGATTATTGACTGCTGGGCAATGTATGTTTATTTTGTGGTTCAAAAACACTAGCCAGATAAGCAGAAAAAAAAATTAATAATAGCATTGCATGGGGAAAAACATTCAATTTTTACATCTAGCACCAACGGGGCTCTTTCCTGGCTTAGGATCTTCCTTTCAGAGCTTATATATTTTTGTACTATGTAGATTGCCCATGAAATTGCCTTACAGTACTATTATTGATTATTTTCATTTTTGCCCAAGAGTATCTAAGATAAAAGCTCCATTAGGTGCTGCTGACACCTGTTGTAAGAGGCCGTCCCTTCTCCAGAGGTTTTTCAAGTTGAATAGTCAGGCAGGGGCTGAGAAGAGAATGCTGGGACAAATCTCTGAAGTGATATTTTTGGGAAATGGGAAAAAAAATCAGAATAATTTCCATGTTTGAATAATTGAGATTTTGGGGACCTTGTTTTGTCAAAACAGCAAGGTATGTTGATTTCACAGTCAGAAATGACTGAGGGAACATCCATCAAAATTGTTTCTTTCCACCAGCTTGGTAAGGGCAATTCTTCATGCACGGTCCCAACAGGAGCCAGCCTTCAAAGGGATACCTCAAGGCCAAGGCTGGTGGATGGTTTCACCCACAGCTAAGCTCAGTTTTGTTTGAATGGAGGCTTTTCAGAGCAGGTAGCATTCATTTTTTTTTTTTTTTATTGTGGGAAAGCGTATTTTACCCAGGTGTCTCGTATGCAACATGTCTGTGCCGCTTCAGCTCAAACTTTGATTAAAAACTTACCATAGAACAGAACTGAGCATAAAAAATGAGAGCCTGCCTGAGAGGCACCTGTGAACCCCAGACAGATAAAGCCCGGGGTGGGGAGATGGGGTCTTGGCAGAAGAGGCACTCCCTTATCTACATCTCAAGCCCTTTAGCAAGGCAAGTCGAGGGCTGTGTCCTTACGGAGGAGCTCTCCCCCACTCCTTATGAAAATCATCCCTCTCAGCCTTATTTGCATAACTGAGGAGTTGCATGGAGGGACTGTGTCCCTCCTTCCCCCGTGGCTGTGGGGAGAGCTGTTTTTAGCATGTTTGCTGAACTGTTGAACTGAGAACCATGTTTCAAAGTGATCCTGTTTATTTGTAAGTCTATTAGACCATGCAATATTTAATTCTTTAATACAGCATGTTAGATGAAATAAAAACCAACCAAACAGCAACAGCAACAAAACAAAACAGGTTACTTTTGTTGCCAGAGTCGGTAGCCTCTTGGACTGCAGTCAGTGATGAAGACATTAATATGATGAAAGGCTCGTTAGCTTTAGTAAAGAGCCAAAGAGACATCTTTCCTGAAGCTAAAAGTGAGTCGTGCAGGTGCCTATTTTTTCAGAAGGTAGATATTTTTCCCATCATAGGCAACTGAACCACCCATATTTTATTAAGCCATCTGTCTGCTTGGGGTGAGTACAAACTGTTTTGTTCAGTGTACTATAAAATCCTAGCTTGAACAAGCAGAAGAAAGAATAAAATATTTGTTTACTCATCAATATTTCCATGAAAGTTGGGATAAAATCTTCTAAGTAGCACAGCAGTATTGCCAGATATTGTTGTCACTTATAGAGCTGGATATAGCTTGTATTGTATAAACCAAGTTGGTACATGTAATAGAAGAAATTTAGTCCCATGATATGGGTTTGAATTGTGTAACCAGGGCTCTGATACTCAGGATTCTTTAATCGTCCACTCATATGCCCTCCACTCTTTAGCTGCTGCCTGACAGCTTTGCAGCTGTCCCCAGCTTTGGGAAGGGGCTTTGATGAATAAGGCTGTCCTGTGGCAAAAGGAGAAATGCTAGTATTTTGTGCTGTGCTTCTTTGCTCTAGAAGGGCAATCTGCAAAGGCTGCCACACACCTGATAAACTCAGCTCTCTGAGGGTGACAAGGGCCTTGTGCAAAGCACTTGTCATATTCCTTACTTTCCTCTTGGTCAAATGTGAGGCCTTTTTCTGCTTCACATTTCTGATATACCTTCTCTACCAATATTTTTTCTCCTTTTCCAAAAGTAATATGAAATTTATGAAGATAAAGATAAAGGTCACCAACATATATACCAGCTGTTTTTCAGTTACAGAGGCGACAAGAATATAGAACATACTAAACATGCAAGACTTTGCCAGTATTAGAGGTTGGATCTCTAAGAGGATTTTGGAACTGAAACTGCTGATTTCCCTGGCTTGGCACGGAATAATTAAGGACATGTTGTATTGTATCATTTATTTGGTGCTACTGCTACTTTGAAAAGGAATTTGCATCAAGAACGTTGCTTTGCGGAGCTGAAATTCACACTACTACCACAAGAGGCAACACTGGTGGTGAGCCAGCCTCAGGGGAAGAGGAATCATTCTCTGCAATTGAAGTACTCCTTTCATTTCACTGTTCACGTATGAAAAAACAAACTAATTTCTTTATAAAGGTGCAGACACTGTCATTTCAGTAATCTGTTATAAATGAGGCTTTGAGTAAGATGGATTATTTTAGCAAACAAATGCATAGCCCTCTTACACTTGGTATGTTTAGATTAATTAGATTCTGCTAATTTTAGAGTAAGAACTTCTTTATGCTAGGAAGTGCAATAAAGCGTATTGATTAACTGAAGTAACTTATCAGATATACATGTGGTTGACAAGAGCCACTTAGCATTTCCTGAGGAGAAAAGAGAATTCAGCATTTTCATTGGTTTCTATTAGTGTCTTCTTTAAACATTTATGTCATTTTCTTTTCTTTCCCTTACTTGCCTAATAAATATACCATTAAGACCATCAACTGTCAGGAGTTAGATTGTTTAAGTGCTACAAGATATGCCCAGCAAACTATTGGCTCCTGAGGTATTGGTTTTCTGTCTAGATATCCAGGATTTTCACAGTCCCTTGAAACCCCAAATCCAATCATCTCTGCAGCAGAAGAAAGGTAATTGAAACATTAGGCACAGCTTAGTCCCCAAGGGGATGAATAAACAAAAGATAGGCAAGCTTACTGTGACATTCTGCAAAGGTAGGTATATTCTGGTTTAAGGAAAAAGAAAAGTTTACTGATGAAATAAAAAAATACTGCAGCTAGAATTCATAATGTTATTGGGATAGTGGGAATGGAAATCACATTTTCCCTGTTAGTTGCATAAACATGGTGTAATAAAATAGCAAGTAGACAGATATAGCTTGTAGGAGCTTTGAAATCAAGAGCTCAGCTTCCTTCCTGGTTTATGGATTTTGGGGATTTTTCTTTTTTTTTTTTTTTTAAGAAAAAGAAACATATATTTAAGTTCATGTTTAGCCTATGCAAAGGACTTGAAGCTCTTCAAGAAATGTAGTTCCCACATGAAGGAGCAGCTGGATATGTCAACAGATAATAGGAAAAGAGGGCAAGAGGCGATTTATACACAAGTCACCTTGAGTCACTGTATAAAATAGGGCTGCTGATGTTATTTAGGAAGAATATAAAGTGAGAGAGAGTAGGCTCTTTACAGGTAAGCCTGAAAAAAAGGAGTCCTGAGCCGCCTTTATCGCAGACATGTGAATAGGTAAGGCATAGTTAAGCAATGGAGACCCAGAGATGTCAGGTAAGTAAATGAAGAATGACAAGGTGATCTGGAAATGGCTCCAGAAACAAGGACTGAAATGGTCATAAGGGAGGCAGCTGAGATAATGCAAGGGAGGTGATTGCTTTTGGCACCAACCAGCAGAAAAGAAGGCAAGGTTGAAGCCTGTGGCTAAGTGAGTGATAAGGCCCCAGCAGTGGTTCAGCAGAACGGTTTCTAGTCTCATGTCCAGCTCTGCCTATGTTGCCATTAGCTTAGTCTGTACAGTATATGCAGACAGGAAACTAAGGGTTTTTAGCTTATAAGTCTCTCTCAGTCAGTTACTGCAATATGAGATTGTCCAGGTAACTTGGAGCACCAGTAAAGCTCCCTGACTGTTGTGACAAGGGATGTCAGTAGAAGAGACCAAAACGTCCTTTTGGCATTCAAGTGTCATGAGAAAACATCCTTTTTTATAATTTCTTTCCATTTGGTGGCCAGATGCCAGTCACTAGATGTCCTTTATGTCAAATGAACTACACATGTGTATTTACTTCTTGAACATTTCAGGAGACACAGTCACAGTACCCACACGAAGGCTATGAGCAGCCCTCAGTATCTCACAGGTCTGTTGCGAACAACCTAGTAGATGTGTCCCCAGACTCACCTCACTTTGGTGACTAGCAGACAAATGGCAGATGTGCTGCTTTTCAAGCAGATGTCTCATAACTGGGTGTATCACTTTGGGACATTGTATTTCTAAGCTCTTCCCCATTATGTACTTCATCAATTTATGAGCAGAGATTTTGTCTCTGTTCCTCCAGTGCTGTTATGCCCATTCGGCAGAACTAGAGTGCTTCTAGTTCTCTAGGTTTTGGTCTTTCACTGTCCTGCTTTCTGCTCAAGAATGCAACTGCCCTTATAATTGGCATGAACCTCAGCATCACATTACAATGCAGAGGCCGTGCAGAAAATCTGCTCCCTTAGGCTTTGAGAAGGCCTTTTACTGTCTCACATTTCCTGTCAACTTTGCAACTGCTCTGCTGCCCACAAAGCACCAGGGATACTCTTTGGTAGGCTGACCATGTTCCTGGAAAGAGAAGGATGTCTTCTCTGTCACTGCATCAGTATTTATAGGAAGGATACTGCCCCAAGCTACAGGCCTTGTTGCACTAAAATGGTTCTAAGTTCCTTCGGTTTCATAGATTCAAAAATATTTTTCTTTTTTTGAAGTTACAGTCCCCTTTATACTCCAGTTTACACATAGCTAATTGCAACTGTGTTGACCAAAAGCACTCCTTGAGGAGGACACGGCTTGACTCATTTCTTTCTCCCTTTCTCCATGCAAAAAATGCTTCTGTTTAAGGGACAGGATCCCCTGCAGCTGACCATTTTCCAGCAGTTGCTATGAGTCTGCTGTTGCCTGAAGTCAGCAGGGGCCTTTTTCAGCAGCTTCAAGCTGGATCAGTTGCTGCCTGAGTGTGCTTGCTGAATATAGCAGGGAGCAGGAAGCCCTTTGCAGTCTGCACTGGCTGGAGCCTGACAAAGCAAGACGACTTGCACAGATTTCTCTCACTGCTTTGAACATGCCTTTCATGGAAAGCTACGCTGGGCATCTCCTGTTCAGTGAGTACCAGGTGTGTTTTACTTGGTCTGTCTCAACAGCAAAGATGTTCTGCAGCTGAGATTGAAATCACACATGGGGGTGCAAGCCAGGTGGGAGGTGGGGGTGAGGAATGCAGTCAGGTGTGGGTGCAGAGGGATGAGACAAGGCTGTACCTAAAGCCCTGTGTGAACAGGCTCTAGGAGAACCGAGTGTGAACAGAGTGCCCCAGGTATCATTCTCTTCCTGCAGTTTGCTGACTCCTTTGTCGGGAGTGTTGTGCAACCAGCATTTCAGACAAAACCTCTGCTTGCTATTGGAGATTTCTAACATCCCTAGCCTGTCATTGTTAAAGATTCCAACCTACCTTTTCAGTGGAAGTTTTTTCATCAGTTATAAATATTCAGCAATGACTAAATACTTAAGAGTGACTTCTTAGTCGTAAAAAATTTCCATCTTTGCCTTTCCTATGAATAAATTAATGCATGTGGGAGTGATAGGGATCTTGTACCAGGAGATCTCTATCACCGTGTGCTGCTGAACTACAGAGCTGGGTTGAAGATTGTCATGTACATAATTAGTTTCACAAGCAAAATCTGGCAGATGTGACAAACTATTTCTTGAAGAATCCAGCCTCATACAGCAGAGACAACCCTGCTGCAATAAGGGGCAGGATCTCCCAAAGCATGTAGCACTTTGACTGCATGTCTTGAAGCTATTGTAATATAAGTGTAGTAAACATTTGGGCAATAGAGAAACTGGGCCTATGTCCCATTACTGAACCCTGATAGAGTTTTTCGGTTCACTTGGGAAGGGCTGTGGGATTGGTTTCCATAGAAACCACAGGGAAATGGAGGAAAAACTCCTACCGGAAACCCAGCTGTACAATTTTAGCACAGCAAGTCTGTAGTGAAATACAGGGTGCAGACCACTGGCACTGGACTCACCCTTTGAAGGAAGATAAAGCATCCTCACCACTTCTGCAGCATGGGAGGGCACATGGGACCAGCACTAAGGACTAGCATAGCTAGGCTGTGTAGTCCATGATGGGAGATTGAACCACAACAGTTCACACACATGCATCCAGAGGCATCTGCAAACCTGGAGCAGTCAGCATGACTTCTCAGAAGCATGATTTCAGAGCAATGTTTGAATAATGGGAATGTTAAACACCTCTTGAAAATTTGCTCTCCTTGGGTGCACAAAATGAAGAGGTGTGGAGCTGAAGAACATAGTCCCATGCAGACCTGGCTGCTTTATCTTCCTGTTCATCTGTCTTATCCAAAAGTGACAGTGATGGTGTAATATCAGGCTGGTGACCAGTCACTAGAGGGGTCCTGCAGAGCTTCATCCTCAGCCTAGTCCTCTTCAACATCTTCACCAATGACATGGACACAGGACTCAAAGGAATTCTCAACAAGTTTGCAGATGACACAAAACTGGGAGGAGCAGTTGACTCCCTTGAGGGCACACAGACTCTGCAGAGAGACCTTGAAAAGTTAGAGAGGTGGGCAGTCACCAATCACATGAAGTTTAATAAGGACAAGGACTGAATTCTGCACCTGGTATAGGGCAACTCTGGTGGCAACTACAGACTGGAGAATGAGTGGCTGGAGAGCAGCACAGCAGGGAGGGACCTGGGGGTCCTGGTTGATGGAGAAGTGAACACGAGCCAGCAGTGTGCCCTGGCAGCCAGGAGGGACAACTGTGTCCTGGGGTGCAACAAGCCCAGCATTGCCAGCTGGTCAAGGGAGGTGCTGTCCCACTCTGCTCTGCACTGGTATGGCCTCCCCTTGAGTACTGAGTGCAGTTCTGGACACTGCACTGTAGAAAGGACATCAAGGTGTTGGAGAGCATCCAAAAGAGAGCAACAAGGAAGGTGAAGGATGTGAAGGGGCTGACTTATGAGGAGTGGATGAGATCACTTGGATTGTTCAGTTTGGAGAAAAGGAGGGTGAGGGGTAACCTCATTGCAGTCTATGGCTCCCTCATGAGGAGCTGAGATGAGACTGGTTCTGATTTCTCAGTTCTGTGACCAAAGACAGGAGCTGGGGAAATGGCAGGAAGCTGAATGAGGGGAGGTTTAGGTTAGATATCAGGAAAGGGTTTTTCACCCTGAGGGCAGTTTAACACTGGAACAAGCTCCCCAGGGAAGTGGTCACAGCACCAAGCCTGCCTGAGTTCAAGAAGCATTTGGATGATGCTCTCAGGCACATGATGTGATTCTGGGGGTGCTCTACACAGGAACAGGAGTTAGACTTGATGATCCTGATGGGTGTCTTCCAACTCAGTAGATTCTATGATTCTAAAAAGCAACTGCAGCTGCCCCTCTCCACTTCCCTCTTCTTTTCTTCGACAGCCAAAGGAGAAAGGCTTACTCTTTTCACCTTCATAGCATTGCATCAACACCAAAAATTCTTTGCCTCATTAGCTCTAGGGCCCAAGAGCATTCTACCAGTGCTGATTAATAGAAAATGATAGTCTGATGTGTCAAAGACACCTTGAAGTGTATGGTTTTAATGGCGCATGTGAAGTTCGTAAGTCTTGGTCTGAAAATAAGATACCATCCACCTCTCACCCTCCACTTAGACATGGACTGCTTTTGACATTGGCATTGCAGATGTATTTGTCTCAGTCTGCACTCTGGACTACAAAATGTCAAAAAGCAATTTCTTGCCATTTATAAACTGAAAAATACACTTGGAATTAGAGCTTCTTTTTAAAATTAGCTGCTTCTACAGAGTGCTGTCACTAAGGTTAAGATGATTTGGCAGCTTCTAGTAGCTTTCAAGACAGAGCTGCATCTGAGGGCAATAGAAGCCCCATGGTAAGCTAAGGGAAGAGAAAATTTGCTGTTTTCAAAGGCTTCAGAAACAGGTGATGACCTACTGGAATGCATATGGTAGCCAGTACAGAGGCATATATGTAAGGCTCAGGTAACATCGCCTTGCTAAACAGAACTTCATAAGGATGGCTAGTTAAATTACATTCTGTGTTGAGAAACTGTAGCATTTCTCAGGGCCAACACTGAATTCATAGAAAACTCTATTGGGTACCTAAGAAATTCTTTATGAAGACGGATTTCTGGAATTCATTTAACCCAACTGGACTTCTCTGTGTGTGGTGTTAACTGAATAATCTTCCAGGAAAATTCCATGATGTAGATAGTCTCACAAAACAGACCAAAATTCTCTGATTCTTAGCCTTTGAACACTAAGAAAATAAAGTTGTTCTAAACTTCTAGCTCTATTTTTTAAGGTCAGTAAGAGTCACTCATGTAGATTTTTGCATCCCATTTTAGTGGATATAGGTGTCTGAAGAGTATTAAGAGAGTGATAATGAACTAGAATCATAAAAGAAATGGTGGTGTTTTCTGCCATACCCATCAAATAAGCTACTTTACTAAGGTTGGAAAGTAACTTGGTTTTTTTTTGAAGGCCATGTTTCCTTAGATCCTACAGAAGCCTCTAAATGCACATTGGAACCTAAAAAAACGGTACTGGTAAAATCACAGGGTCTAATGCCTATGTTTTCTGTGAGTGCCTGCAGACTGAGCTAAACAGTAACTGATGTAACCCCAGGAATGAGAGAAGTCCCTGATCCCTTCTGTTTCTTTCTCTGCTAGGTGGCTGTGTTTGATGATGTGTTATTAACAGCCCTAAGTTTGTTGAAGGCTCTTTTTGGAGAAAGACAAGTACTTCATTGTTTGAGGTGAGTTAGTTTGAGAAGTTGTTCCCAGGAGTTACACTGGAAACTACACTCATTGATCCCGGCAACCCTACAAATTGTAATTAGGCCTTTCATTTTACCTGGCAACTGCTGGTAACATCACAGCACATTGGCTTGGTTACTCGTCCCTATATTCATAGAATCATAGAATTATAGAATTGGCTAGGTTGGAAGGGACCTCAGAAATCATCAAGTCCAACCCTTGACCCACTACCACTGCGGTTACCAGACCATGGCACTGAGTGCCACATCCAGTCTCTTTTTAAATATCTCCAGGGACAGAGAATCCACTACTTCCCTGGGCAGCCCATGCCAATGTCTGATCACCCTCTCCGTAAAGAAATTCTTTCTAATATCCAACCTAAACCTCCCCCAGCACAACTTAAGACCGTGCCCTCTTGTCTTGCTGATAGTTGCCTGGGAAAAGAGACCAACCCCCACCTGGCTACACCCTCCTTTCAGGGAGTTGTAGAGAGTGAGAGTATTTTCTTACTCTGCTTACATAAAAATCTCTATTGCAAAAGAAGTGATTTGGACATGGAAGAATGGCTTGGACATTACTGGGCACTTCCACTGCAGAAACTTCTAGCATGATGACTGGCAAAATCAGTCATGCTATCAGAGTGACTGCTACAGCCTTTCTGCCCTGTTCGTATGTTGCAGCACTCTTCCTTGTATCCTATTCTTTGCTCCATAAGGAGCTCCATGACAGGTCCTGGGATGCATTCCTAGATCTGGGGCTCATCATTATGTGATGAGAAAATTCTGTCCAGCATGTAGCTTGATGCATAAGGATTTTGTTTGGGAACCTAGGCAGCTGAGATTTCTCAAGAAGAAAGGTATTTGAAAGCACTTGTCTGCACTGGGTGATGAATATTCCAGGAAATTTAGCATATCTGAAATTTCCTATCAAATATGCAATGCAGCACACTTTTCCATAGTATTCTGGAACAATTTTTGAGATATTGGGGAAAGTGGATTTTGCATGTAACATATTTTGGAAGAGTATATATAATCTGCATTGATATACACATAGTAAGCTGCAGCACATACTTGTAGCAGTAGCAGCTTTTGCTTAACACAGAGAGTCACAAGAAAGATGCACCACTCAGAAGGGAGAAGAGGAAACTCAAAGCACTCTGGCTAAATGGCAAAGAGTATAAATATATTTATACCAAAAATAATGTTTTAAAAAAAGACAATCTGGGCTAACAGGATAGAAACTAATCTTCTTCCTATGTCTCACCTGCCATAGTCGAAGAAGGATAAAAGGAAATCTGAAGAACAAGTAGCCAAGGATACAAGGCAACAATAAAATATTTTGAGTGTATCAGAAATATGAAGTTTGAAGTTTGAAGATAGTCAGTGCCTGAAGATAGTCAGGCCATTAGAGTGTGAAATGGTCAGTCATATTGTGGAGATGCTAAACTATATTTTTGCCTTGGCTCTAAAGGAAAACATAATTGGAAAATGTGTATTCTGTATTTATTTTCTCTTATAGGTAGTAGCTAGTAAGCAAGATCTATAGAAGCAAAGGTCTAAAAAACCTCAAGATCTACCATAGTAATAAATTGCTAAGATGAGACTATTGAAGCAGGAGTTCTGTATACTTAAAAAAAAAAAAAAAAAAATTAAAAAAAAGGTAGCTGGCTGTGGCCCACCACTGCTGTAGCAGCACTAGAAGGTCAGAATTGTACAATCCAAGCAAGCAAGATGGAAGAAATGTTGTGATCTTCACTTTCCATCTGGGGCATGGAAACAGAGAGATAGACTGAGAGAAAGAAAGCCACTTGCTCCTGTGGGAAGTCAGCAGCAGGGGGGAGAGTTAGGAGGGAGGACTCCTGGTCCCCCAGTGAAACCCTACTTCTGTGGGGGCTCTAGGCTTTGCATCACCCCCTGCATACCTGGCCCTGCTACCAACTCCCTGTCCTGTGAGCTGGAACGACAGGTCCTCTTCTCCCTGAAATTCCATCTGCTCTTTCCCCAAAACTAAAAACCACTTCTAAAACCACCCCTTCCCCTTCTCCTCCCCCATTCTAAACTCCTAAAGGCCACACAAATTCTGACAAATCATATTTCAGACCTTCAAATGTGCAAATACCACTAGACTGATTTTTTGAATATTTGACTAATGGTAACATAAATCAAGTCTTGGTAGTCCCTGGACATTCAAGGCTTTTCAATTAATTGGGGTAATTAAGTTATTAGAGGTAAGGGGCCCCTCTACTTGTTATCTTTTTAATACTTCACAGCCTCATAAATCATATATCCACATGTAACATCACATCAAGCCATTAATAGAAAGGTGGTCTTTTCTGTCTCAAAACACAGCAGTGATGAACTGTACACATGCTTGTTAAAAAGGCCAACATTGAACAGTGTGCACTGCATTTCATACCAGTAGGAAGGAAAAACACAAAAGTTGCTATTAGAAAACATCTAGAACTTTATGCAAGAGATGGGCAGGAAGGGTCTGGTGTCCCAATGGGGTCCCTTAGAGGAGGTCTGCCATTGCAGAGTAAAGGCAAACCAGCACTGATGTTTACTCAGGATTTCAAAAGGCTTTGATCAAGGCTATTAGAGGAGTAGAGGTAGATGTGCAAGGTTTTTTTCAAATACTACAAAGTGATTAAAAGGTAGGAAACGAAGAACAGGCAACACTGACCCATTTTCAGCACAGAAAGCAGCTGATAGCCAGGTACTCTATGGAGAAGCACTCAAGCAGGGGTTTAGTAATAAGCTAGAAGAGGCGGGAGTAGTTAGGCGGCAAATTTCCTGATGGTACAGAATTATTTAGATTATTGAAGCCTAGAGAGCATTATGAGAAACACCAGAAGGCCCCTAGCAAAGTTGATTATTGAGAAACCCAGTGGTAGTTGACAATTTAGGAAAGTGCATTGCAAGTTGGCAGTGCACAATGAAAGGAACAATTGAACAGTGTGAACATACTGATGGTCTCTGAGTTAGTCAAAAGCTCTGCTGCTGCCCAGGGAGAGAAAGGAAAAGAAAATATTTTTCACTGTGGACATTCCATTTTGCAGAAATAGGCAAAAGAATGAATGATCTGTGCCAAGCGTGTCAGGAACAGAATAATAAACAATCTGAAAATTCAGACACAAACCCCACAGGCTCACCTATATCTTGAAGCTTTTGTTGGAATGTGGTTACTTTGTCTTGTAGGAGGATTGCCTTCTACAAGAGATTTGAAGATTGAGGGCTGTCAGACAACTACCTCTTCTTCCTGTGATAGAGATATCAGAAATAACATAGAAGTACAAGGTAAAACCAGAGGCATGAGGAACACCAGAAAGACCTGCTAAAGCAGTCTTCTGGGGGTACTTTTTCTGTCCAGAAGGGCTCAGGCTTGAACCTACCTGCAGGAAGGCTGATCTCAGCTTTGTACTCCCCAAATCTAGGACTTGTTTGCAGGATCACAGCTGCAGTTCTCCTACCCCTTCTGTCAGTACCCCTTCTGTTTCATGCTGCCTTTCCAGAACATCTGCAATCCCAGGAAACAATTCAGACAAATGTCTGCTTCTCCACATCAAGCTGATATTCACTTAGAAAAGTATAGAGACTAGTTACTGACGTAAAGATGCCATTTGGATTCCCCCTTTGCAAAATCCCTTGCCTCTGCCTGACCTGGATGACTGTATCATTAAAATTTTTCAGTCTGGACCCTGGGGTCACTCACTGTGTCCTCTTCTCTGTGCTTTTCACAGTTCTGAACAAGGCAAATGAACCATTTTCTTGTTATTGACATCTTCCTACACCTTTTTGTTATGCTTAGGGCTATGTTGATGCCAAGGTGCCTTCATTAGTCCATGCACAGAGGAGAGTGGGAGTGGTTGACAGGAATGGATGGTTTAATGTGGTTGCAGAGTTCCTCAATGACCTCCTTTGGACCTCATTGGTGGGGATGAGAGTCCAAGCAGCTTTGGTTCATGCAAAACAAAAAAGGTGTCTCCTCATTTCCTTGCCAGTCAATAAAACCAGGACCTTTCTGGCTGATCCCACAGACCAGCACAGCCCTGAGTTCCCTCCACCATGGTAACCAAAAGGGTAGTGCATGGTGTCAACTGGGTATCACCTTCCAGAGCCACATAAAAGGCTTGAAGTAAAGGTTTCCCTGTTTGGTGGCGGTTTTTTAGTGTTAAATAATCCTAATTAAGTTCAATTTACTTGCTGAATGTGCTCAAAGTGTTTCAAGTGTGTTACTAGGATCCCTGGGCAGTGAATATGACAACAGATGTGGTTTATGGATGACAGTCCTCATAGATGTTGTACCATATGAGTGGACGAATGATCTGCTTTCCTCCTTGTTGTATCAGTCCATGAAGAACTGGATCTTCTATGGGGATGCAATGGACTGATACAAGACTTATCCTGTGGATTTGTTGTCTTAGATTGTTTTGACTACAGGACTGCAGAGGATACTGCAGATGGCTTGTCATCATGATGTGGTATGATGGCAGTCTGCACTCAGTGCCTGGTCATGATGGGTATCCACAGCTCTGGTTTCTGATTATTTTCTGCTGCTTCTTTTCCTTTGACAATTTTTCCCAGCCCAAACTGTGATAACTGTATTAACTGGGTGGTTTTCCAAGCAGATCTTTGCAGAGGTTTGTAATAGCAAGCAGACAATCAATACCAGGCAGCAGGTCTGTTGTACATTCTTCTGTGGCACAAGGTGCAGTGTTCACTGCATGAAGCTTTGCTGGGAGGGTTGGCAGCTGATGGCTTACCTTGATTCTGATAATAAAGTTACTTTTGGTGAAAATAAAAAAACAAAAAGCAGAAATAAGGAGAGAGAGGCTAAACAAGGCAAACTGATGTAAATATTAAAGAACATTTCAGGGAAGACTTTCTCCATGAGACATGGAGAAAATACCTGATGGGTTTTACAAACTGGGTGGATGCATCACTGTGATGGAACCAAATGTTATTCATGAAAAAAATGTCAGGAGACAACATTCAGGACATGAGTGCAGTGACAAAGAACAACCATGCCTTCCCCCCACATCATAGTGGGGAAGCTAGGGATGTGGTCTGTGTCAGGAGTGTGGCGTACTCTGCAGTTCCTCCATTGATGCTCTGCTAAGTGATCTGATCTCAAATAATTCCCTGCATCCAGAGCTGACCTTGATCCAGAAGACTAGAAGCACGGGACCAATTCCAGACACTAATTTTTCTGGCATGATGAACTGATTATCTGAAAAGCCTGTTTCAATTTATAACTCTTCTGTGCTTCTCTCAGGCATCAGATATTTGTGGGGTTTTCTAGTCTGTTGTGAAACTTGGTTCAATTGTTGTTTATAATCTGATTTTGCTTTCTAGAGGGTCTGATAAGTTGTACTGTTCTCAGCATTATCCAAATATTCTTTAGAATTAAATATGGCTTCCCCTAAAGGAACAAAGAAATTGGGAGACATTTTTGTTTTGTGCAAGACAACTTCTCAGAACTTTGTACATTTAGCTAGTTTGGAGTTCTGACTTTTGATTCTTGTACAATAAAGTAGTAACCACCACAGGTACTAAATGCTTCTGTGACTGAAGGCAAAGACTTACCAGTGGGTAGCATGATTCATCTATACCCTTCCTGCTGAATATATGGGACAAAAATAAAAAGCTTCAAAATCATATATACTAACCTATCAAAAATATTTAAAAATCAATACTAACTTAGTACATTCTGGGCAAAGTTCTCCTAGAAGGGTAGGACAGCAGTTTCTATTTTTAAATTGATTGTCTGTTTTTATTTCTTTTCAGTAGTGCAGAAAACAGCTGTGTTTGGCATAAGAGGAAAAAGCCAACCAAATAAAACATGGGAGATAAAGTAGTGTACATTAGGCATATCCCAGAGGTTCTTCACTACCACTTAACTGTACTAACAATTTCTCATCTTCATTGCTGCTGATGGAAGAGCCATGACTTCATTTCGTCTCAGTGTGCTTTTTCTGAGACAAGATATGGAAACTTCCCTACCCATGGCAATTGGGGTTGGAGATAGATGATCTTTAAGGTCCCCTCCAACTCCAACCATTCTGTGATTCCATGATCTGACAGGATGATCTGCAGAAACAGTGTCTGCCCCTGCTATAGCCATCCTGGTTACTTCACTGGTGTTATGGTTTTAGAGGACACTGTCTAATCTTATAGCATTAATATGAGGACCTAGAAAGAAGGTTTTGCTTAGAACCCCAAGACACCACAGGGCAGAACAGATAGGGGTCCATATTCCCTCCCATTTCTGCATCCCTATAAAAGCCTGGAGGGAGGAAAATCTGCACCCCACTGTTCCCCTGCATCTTCCTTGCAGTGCTCCCGTGTATTGGTGAGAAGCTCCAACTCTTTGTCATCACCTCCCATCTTCTCTGCAGGATCCAACCCCAATGGGTGCTGGAAGAGCCCTGGACCCTTTTCCCAAGATGACTCTGCCATAAGGGACTTTTGGAACTTATCCACTGAAACAGGGTATTGTACAAATCTGTTTATTTTTCATTACTCCTCATCTAGAGGCTGCCTTCAGAAAATTTCAGGAAGGCTTACCTCACCAGCCCTGGTCTTCCTGGGGCACCTGAACCACCTGGAAGGACAACCCAGTCAGTCACAAGCTATTCAGGAGGTTTTGGGAGTGCATTGATGATAACTTCTTGAGACAGGTTCTTGAGGATCTGAAGCAAAGAGAAACACTGCTGGTCTTGATTCTTATAAATGAGGAAGAAATCATCAGGGATGTGAGAGCTGGGGAGTCTTGACTGCATGACTGTGACATGCTGTAGTCCAGGATTCTGAGAGGAGGCAAAAAAAACCAGTCTGAGAATCACAGATGGACTGTGTCTGAGTTTCAGGAGAGCAGACTTTGGCATGTTCAGGAATCTGCCTGGTAAAATCTCATAATACATGGTCCCAAAGAGCAGAGGGGTCCAGGATCACTTCTGAATATCAAGGCTTGTCTCCAAACTCAAGAAACTCAAGGTTCCAAGTGACAAGCAGGAAAACAAAGATGACAGGATGCATGGATGGATGAACAAAGAGCTTAAGCTACTTGCAAAGTTTAACCATAAAAAAGAAGCATTAAATAGTTAGGATCAGGTGCCAATAACCTAAGACACTGTGGGAGCATGTGGTTATCATGGGGTTAGGAAAGCCAAAGCCCACATGAATCTGACAGAGGAGATGAAAAGCAAAAGGAAAGGTTTTATGAGTGCATCAGCAGCAAAGGGACAACTGTGAAAGATTTGGGCACATCAGTGAGTTGAAATGGGGACATAGTCTTATTTGACATGTGGAAGGCTCTGGACTCCTTCTTTGTCTTGGTCTTGACTGCTATGACTGGCTTTTGACAATTCCAGACCTCTGAAACCAGAGAGGAAATGTAGTGCATGAATGATTTATCCTTGATAGAGGAGGATCACATTGGGGATAATATAAACAGACCGGAAATGTACAAGTCCATTGGCCCTGATGTGCTGCATTCACAAGTGCTGAGGGAGCTAGTTGGTGTCATGTGATTGTTTGAAAGGCCATGGTGACAGAAGGAGTTTCCTGGGACTAGAAGACAGCCGGTCACTCCTGTGTACAAGGGCAAGAAGGAGGACCGGTGAACTATAGGCCAACCAACCTCACATTTGTTGCTAGAAAGATGATGGAGCATCTGATCCTGGAAAAGACTATCAGACTTACGAGGGACAAGATTGAGAGTGATTAGCACAGAATTAAAAATGTGAAATCATACCTCACCCACTTGATAGTATTCTGTGACTAAAAAGACCAGTCAGGGGGCAAAAACAGGGGATGTTTTTACTACTGAGTTTGGAAAGGCTTTCTGCAGTGTCTCCCATGCTATCTTAATTGACAAACTGATGATGTATGGACTAGGTAAGTGGTCAGTGAGTTGGACTGAAAACTGGTTGAGCTGCCAGGCTCAGAGGATTGTAATCAGTGATGCAGAGTCCAGATGGAGACTTGGAAGTAGTATCTGGCTTCAGGGCTTGATACTGAGGCCCATAAGGTTTAAAATGTTCTTTAATGACCTGGAGCTTGATGCAGATAATAGTACTGAGTACACTGTCTGCAAGAAGTGGCAAGGGTTGTTGAAACATCAGAAAATGGGAGGAGTGGATGATACACCGGAGGTCTGTGCTGCCATTCAGGACTTTAACTGAATAGAAAAATGGGTGGACAGTAACATTATAAATCTCAAAAAGAGGACAGACTGGGGGCTTGCTGACTGGAGAGTGGCTTGATAAAGAAATAGCTGATGTCCTGATGAACATCATATGCCAGACAACAATGTGCTCTTGCAGGAAAGGTGGCCACTGACATCCTGAGCTCCACTAAGCATAGTGCTGTCATTAGGTCATGGGAGGTGATCATTCCTCTCTGATCATCTCTGGTGACATACGTCTGGAGTGCTGTGTACACTCTGGCTACGGATGGCCATAGAATAAAGACATGGAGTCCTCTGTGGAGCCACAGAAATGACTGAAGTACTGGAGCACCCAGTATACAAGGAGCTTTGGAAGGACCTTAATGTATATGCAACATCTGATGAAGGGAGTAAAGAAAACAGAACCAGAATATTCTCGCTTCAGTGAGCACCATCCTTGGGCAATGACAAAAATGTAAGCCCTTACTTGTTTGGCTGGGGTTGGGATGGGATCCAAGTTCTATGCTGGTGTCGACTGCAAGGGTGAGAACCCCACAGACTCTTAGTAGTTTCCACTGCATTTGACCAATGTCTCTGAAGTCAAGGAGGGTGTGTTAAAAGCCTTTTCAGTGAATGTGGAGGGAAGGATGTGAGAGGGTGGCGGACTCCCTTCTGCCTTCAGTACATATGTATTTCTTGCACAGAGCTTGCAATGAGATGTAATTGGAGCTCTTGACCTGGGAACAAAAAGCTCCTTTGACAGGTCTTCTGAGGGAAAGGAGTCCTGCTTGACTGAACTTCATTTGAAATTGCTGAGCAATTTAGCATCTATGGAGACGATACGAGCTGATACTTGTCTCTGAAAAAAGGTCAAGTAGATTTGCCTTTAGTAGTTTGCTTGAACAGTAAAAGAATAATGTGGAGGGCAATGCTGGTCAGATTATCTCCAAGTTCCAGATAGTTTCATCAAGGCCAGGATTTTCACCCATGTCCTCATTGTCACATCTTCCTGTGCCAGTCCAGAAGAAGGATATGGTTTACAGGGGCTCTGCTGAGGCCTGCTGCACCTCCTGCCAGTGTGAATGTGGGAGCAGCAGATCTCTCTTCCTTGCCTGAGACTAGTGAACTACTCTCCACCAGCTGAGAGCTGTGTCTAAAGGCATGTATTGCCTGGGGAACAGCATGCCAATGCAGAATACAGCAGATGTTACAGCCCTCTGAGTAAGGAGTGTAAAAGGGAATGTTGGCAGTGACATAAATTAAATGTCTTGTCTACAGAAAACACTAGTAGATCAGAGTCCTGGGAAAAAAAAAAAAATTGGCTGCCTCCTCATAGCTCTTGTTTGCTCTGAAGTTATTTCAGCACTGGTCTGCAAAGAGCAGGAGTAGGACTAAGACTGTCCTCAGAGCAAGGACTGTCTGAAGACCTTTCACTGTTTGCATTATTGTCTACCTGCATCCAGGTCCATTCTGGAGCAGCCAGCCTCCCCTCTCACTGATGGCTCCAGAAGGCTGCTACAATGCAAAGTCCTCTCTATATCCCTTCCAGAAAATATCTCTTTTTCTCAGAAGTCTTTTACCCAGTTGGAATCTTTGAAATAACTCTTCTGGATGTTTGTCAGGGGGTTTTTTTGTTTGCTTTTCTGGGGTGTTTTTTTGGTTGTTTTTTTTATATGTGACATTGAGGGAAAGAAAGAGCTTTGTAAAAACTTGAGTATGAGCAGAATTCTGTATGCTGTGTTCGCACCCTGTGATTTAACTTGATTATTAGAACTGGATCCTTCCTATAGCTAAACATTCAGCTCAAGGTCATTACGTGAAAAATGTTTTCTTCTGTTTCTTAGAAAATGTATGCTGTTATCCTTAAATAAATTGTTGAACAGCAAGGTGTATCAATTCTATACTTAGGCAGGTATAGAAATAGTAGTCACTCATGCTTATTTGTACCCTGCTCATAAATAACTTCATTTTTTAAAAGCACTATAAAAGGTGAATAGGTGAGAAATTTTCTTTCAGCATTACAACGTTGAAGCAATTTTCCTTTTTCTCCTTTCTTTGCTCTAAACTAGTTCAGTTATACAATGTAACCTTAATTATCTGAAGACAAAAATTTATTTCAGATTCTCATGACTCAGGTGAACAGAAGCCTGCTGAGTTTGCAAGCATGACAAGATCAGATAGTCTTGGAACCTCAGTGAACAAGTGTGGGGGTTTTGGTTTTGTTTTGCTTGATTGTTTTTTTATTTTCTTTGTGGATTTTTAAAAATTTTATTTTATTTTATTTTATTTTATTTTATTTTATTTTATTTTATTTTATAATTTGTTTGTGTTTTTCACCATCAGCCTGGAAGCTCCAGTGGGCCAGAGTCTGGATAATCAAGGTTTTCAAGTACACAGTGATTGGGAGACTGTATATTTATCATCAGCTGTACAGGTACCCCCTGCAGTAGCAGCTCCACAAAAATCTTCCACTGAAATTGTCTTTCATACAAGACTTTTTTAAAATGGAAATTATTGTTTCTGCTAAAATCAGCTGCATAAGAAAAAAGTGAAGGCAGTTTGGGCCCTGGAAAGCTGATAGATACACTTCTGTGTAGTCTCATGCAGCTGTGTTTGTGCTGCAGGCCAAAGCAAGTGGTATCATTCAGCACCAGCAAGTGGCAAAACTTTGTCTGCCCTGCTGCCTCTAAGGAAGTCCTCCCCAGAAGTTGGATTTTAAGGGCAGAGGACGTCATGGTAGGCCATCCCAACATTTGTGAGGATACCAAGCATATACACCAGATCTATTTTCAGTAAGGCTTAAATTCATAAAGCAAATGAAACACAGACATGAGGTCCTCTCGGGAGGCTTTGCATGAATACATAGGAGTATCAGAGCAGAAATGTCAAAGCTCTTTACCAGTAAGGTTGCTTCAAGAAACCTGAAGGACCCCAGCTCAGTAGCACTGCCCTTGAATGGAAGGTGTACAGAATGCAAGTGATGTTTCTCTCAGTAGAAACATGTCCAGGTAAGCACAGATGCAGTTTTCTATTTAGTAGAGGTTACCTGTTTCATGCTTTTATTTTCTGTAGAGCTGTTATTGCCTCTATGGCTTAAGAGCAGTTCTTGCTTCAAAGATTGTGGGTAAGAGTATTACACTGGCTTTGATTCTCCTTTTTGCAGGACTCTTTTACTCTTACTTTAATTATCCTAGTGTAACATTTTTCCCAAAGGGGTGGACAGATTATTCTTACTGTCTGAAGAGGCATTTGGCTGCTAGGAAACATAAACAAATACCCCTACAGAATGTCACATATATTATACTTTGTTTTCAAAGTAGAGCATTAATGCTGGTTTTTCATTTTTGATGAGGAAGTCAGTAAGTGCTTCTGAATATGGGATCTTAATGTACATTTGAAATACTCTTTAAGTTACATCTCTCCTCCCCTCCCCTCTGAACCTGGTCAAGAAATGAGCACTAATACAATCCTTAAAACCACCAGTCACATCCTGCTCTGTTTTTCTCACACTCCCATGAAATGCAGTGGTTTGAGTGACGTAAAGACTCTCATTCTAAGTATACTGTAAATAATACAAATCCAAAAGTCAAAATTCTATACAGCTTTCTGATAGTATCTATTGCTTGGTAGGTAGTCTTCAGACTCCATAATGCTCCAGCTTTTACCAAGTGTGATAGCAATTGTGTAAAGCAATTCTACCTGTTGAACTGTCTGAATTATCATGGGGCTATTTAGTGCAGCAAGCGTGTGCCATTTCTCCCAAACATAAGATGATGTGAAGCTGGGAAAACAAACAGCAAACTGCTTCACCCCAATCACAGTGCAGAGAAAACTAGCTATTTACTATCTTTTGTCTGAATGATACTTTCAAGCACTTTGAGGCACATGTGGTTATCTTCCTACTATGAGGCATCTGCACAGATAATTTTCCAAATGTTCTTCCCCATATGAGATAGAAATATATTCCTGTGTTAGGAGGTTAGCAAGACCACTGGAAGGACACAAAACTCCCTATTGACTTTCCTTACTGGACTAAGATTGCCAGTGGCTGAGGATGCTTGGTCAGGAAGTCATGTTGGTTTATTCTGTGCAGCTGTTGCAAATACCCAACTTGGACATCTGTAGCCAGGGTCCCTGGTCGTCTCCCTGGTCATCTTCAACTGCCTCTCTGATCTCCAGAATCCTCCACCACTTTCAGCATCTTTCATCTAGCCAGATCTAGCCAGGATTTTTTTTTTTTTTTTTTTTTTTTTTACCCAGAAGCATTTATTTTAGCCACAGCTCTGTTTTCTGGAGATCCTACCACCTCATTTTCCTAAATCAAAGTGTCTACCTCCAGGTGCACATTTGTGCACCTAGCTGGTGGTCCTGCCTGATCTCTCTCTACTCATTGGATGACTTCAAATATGCTTCTTTCCTTTAGATCAGCTGCTACTCAATTCATGAACAGCTTGTCCTGGAGGTGGTTAGCAACTCTCAGGCTTTTGTCTGGTCATTCAAACAACCAGTTACAGTCTTTTACATACACACACACACACACACAGTTATTTACCCTCTGCCACAACATGCTACCAGGTGTTCATTTCTCTCCACACTGGAGCACCTGTCTGACACTCAACTACTACATCAGCTCCTCAAGATGCTTCATTTGGCTGTGCATGTGGAAAGGCTCTGTGGACCTTTGCCACTACCAGCTAGCAGCATGCAATCAGGCTCAAGCACCATCCAGACACCTCTTTAGGCACCACTGCCTCACTGCAGGGCTCCTAGATGCCAAATGCTGCCTGTCTTGTCCCCTGCCAACTCTATGGACGTCCTGCTGAGGCAGAATTACAATTAATACAAGGAAGAGCAGCATATCCCAGCAAGCACCAAGAGAGCACAGTGGCACATAGCTGTGGCAGGTTTATTTTTTCTGTCATGAGACAGCATGTAAAACAAAGTGGTACACTGCATTTCCTTGCACTGTCGTCACTTGTCAAAACATTGCACCTTGGAGAGACCCTGGAGATGAGCAGCAAGCACAGTGGCAATTGTTAAGAAGCTCAGAACTTCCTAGGGGCTGGACCATAGCCAAGTGCCCTTCCTGTCACAGAAATAGAGGATTGAATGGTCCCCAAGTAGCCGCCTGGGTTACCCCTTGCAATAAATCAGGATCAAGAGGAAAACTGCCAGCAGAACCTCAACACTGGACATGAGGAGAGCAGACTGCAGGCTGCACAGGGAGCTTCTGAGTCAAATCCCCTAGAAAATATTTTTACAGGTGCTGGGTCACTCTTTAAACATCACCTTCTACGGGCACTGGAACAAAGGCAATCCCAAAATGTCAGAAGTCAAGCAGAGGAAACAGAATCTGCTCTTGCTAATCAGGCAAGAAAGGAAAATGTGGAAGCTAGGTCGGGTGACATGGGAACAACAAAGATGCTGCTAACTACTGTAGGGAGAAAATTTGAGCAACCAAAGCTCAGCTGGAACTGAAACTGGCCAGAACCCTGGGGGACAACAAAAAGTTTTTCAAATACATTAACAGCAAAAGGCAGTGTAGCAACAACGTTACATGATACAGACAGTCACCTCACCAACAGGGATATAGACAAAGCAGAAGTATTCAATGCATTCTTTGCCTCTGTCTTCAATGCTGATGACAGATCAAGGGGACCTTAATGCCTAGAACTGGAGAACCATGACAGCAACAAGGACCAGCTCTAAGCTGACCCTGAAATTGTATTTTATCTGCTTCTACAGTTCAATCCCTACAAGTCCAAGGAGGCTCAGGGGTGACCTCATTGCAGGCTTCCTCATGAGATGTGACTGGTTCTTCACTTTTGTGACCAAAGACAGGACTTGGGGAAATGGTAGGAAGCTAAATGAGGGGAGGTTTAGTTACTGTTTTAGGTTAGATATCAGGAAAAGGTTTTTCACCCTGAGGGCAGTTTAACACTGGGACAAGCTCCCCAGGGAAGTGGTCACAGCACCAAGCCTGCCTGAGTTCAAGAAACATTTGGATGATGCTCTCAGGCACATGGTGTGATTCTGGGGGTGCTCTACACAGGAACAGGAGTTGGATTCAATGATCCTTGATCAGGTCCCTTCCAACTCAGTAGATTCTATGATTCTATGAAATCTAATTACACATAAGGTGATATAAGTGAGCATATAAAATTATGTATAACCTGTTCTCAAGGATATCAATTCATAATAAGAACATTTTTCTAGTGTCTAAGGGAAGCTTCCCTGCTGAAATATTAAATCTGTGACTTTTTGTTCTACCCACCATGGATAAGAACAGCTTTATCTCTTTCTCTTTTCAAAAGACTCTTATGCTTTTATGTGATTTGTAGGGTCTTTCTGTTCCACTAGCTGCAGGTGGTGGCCAATCCTCCATTTATGCTGTATAAGATTGTAGGAGTCACAGTGACATTCTGAAACTTTACTGGTATGAAGATTTTTGTTTTCTGTTCTTTTTTTGGGGGTAATTATTTTCCTTAGATAATTATACAAGATACTCACTGCACTATTTTAACAGAATTTATATTTTGGATAAATATTAGTATTAAAAGTGCTTTGTCATTGTTCTCCAAGGTCTGTGCAATTCCTTTCAGGTTGTTCAATACCACTACGAGAACTGCTGAATATAGTTTAGAATAAGCCACTACAGCACAATAATTGCCCATAAAGACTCTGTCATTCCAGACAAAGGGCTTGGGCTTTCTGTAGGAGGAAAATGGTTTGAAGCAGAGCCTCCATTCTGTTTCCTCCTGTAGCTGTTCTGTTTCACACGGAATACAGCTTTTTCTTACAGAGTTTGAAACTGAGATTAGCTACTTCTTGTTTAGGACAAGTAATAGTGATTCCTGTTAATCTAAATCACCAAACTGTTGCAACTTTATGTTTCTGAGCACCAATTTCTACATGGAGAAAACTTCAAAGAGTGCTTTCTTCAGATCTACGTTAACCCACTTCTCAACAACATCTCCTTAAGGGGCACAAAAAAGACATAGTCAATATTCATTCAACAGTTAGTATTTTTCTGTTTTGCAGATGCTGGGCTTTGTCCCTGTACCCTTCCTTCTTAGAAACATCAGTTCAAATAGTTGATTTTCCAGTTGGCCTGAAAATAATTAACGAAAAAAGTAAGTGCTTCATCTCTTTATATTTTAGAAATTTGAATTACATGTCAAGGAAATGACATGCAGGCTCAGAGACTGTTTATCATTCTTGAAAACTGCTTCTGAGAACCCACTTACTCCTCTGGAAGAAACTAGGAAAGAGCAAGTTACATCTGATAGCTAACTGAAGCCAATTACCATAATAAGATAGCATCAGTATGGCCTCTTCAGTATTATAACAACTCTGATTCTGCTTTAGAAATTCTTGTTATTGCATAAATTATCTCTAGTCATGCTAAGCAGCACCTGATTCATTATTTGACTGCATTAATTTCTAGGAAACAGGCTAAAGGGAAGGTGTTATTCTGCTTAGCAGAACTTGAACTGTTATTAGCAGTTCAACTGTATTTTCACTGCAGAGAATAATGGAGAAGCCAAATGCAATGGATGTGTCATCTGACAACTGATTTGTCATGTCCTGGCTAATTATCTCAAGATTTTCTGACATTTTGTATGTGCGGCTTTTTCAGGCCTTCGAACACAATGTGCTGTTTGCCTCCATTTGCTTTGGACGGTCTGAGCAAAGATAATTTGGGAGCAGTGAAATCAACTTCTTGTTGAGTTACTCTCTGAAAGTTATGTAAGAACAGGGGTGTACTGCTGGATAGAGGTGTCTCTGTCTTCAAGGAAGAGGCAAGTGCATGGCATTGACATGTTTCCTTTACCTGAGGCACATGGTAAAGGAATGGGGTGAGTTGTTTTTCTTTCATGGGGTGAGTTGTCTTTCTTTCAGTATTCTGCCTCTACACTCCTAGCAGCAACACTCCTACTCGAAGGAAGGAGTGTATGCACACATAAAAAACAAAGAACAGTTAGGTAGTAAGCAGACTTCAGAATTACCACACACAACAAAATAATATAACAGGCATGCGTTGTTCTTGTAGAAGTACCAACCTCCCTTGCCAGCAATACAAGAAGATGGAGGGATTTTTTGTAAGACAGTAGTTAAAATTGTCCTTTCAACTAATAGCGAAGTAATAATTTCAAATGTTGGAAGGACTGGATTGAGTCTACAGAAGAGGTACAAAGGAGACAAGTGATACAGAAAACAAAGAGATTGGGATGCCTAAAGGTTTGGGGTTTTGTTTTTTTTTTTTTGGTGGGGGAGGGAGTGTGAAAGAATGCTTGCCACTTCCTTGGGGGTTTCTAGCAAAGAGCCATAAAAGGAAGTGTTGTAGTAGAATTGATATTCCCTGTGAAATTAAATTAAATAATCTCCAGAAGGATCTTCAAGCCTTACATTTTGTGAACCACCTAAGGCAATTCCATTGAAAATTCCAGCCTTGCAGGGCCTTCATGAGAAGAGGTTATATGGGCCAACATTTAAGTGCAGTTCCCAAAGACAGACTGTACTGTCCCAGTACCATCCTCTCCTCCTTATCACAGAAGAATGAACACCTGCAATGACAAAGCTTAATCTTCAGACTTGATAGTGTGACCTAACTTCAGGGCACTTGGTCTCTAATGAAAGCAGAAGTCAAACATTATACTTTGTACCCACCCAAGTCATATCTTGCCCCTTCTCTGCTTTCCTGCAGACACAGCGTACCTGCAACTGACAGTCCATCCAAAATCCTCGTGCAGCCATTGCTTTGTCCCAGATGGGTGAGGCCAATCCAGCACATCACAGAGACAGGCAGTACTGGTCAACATCCCCACCACCAGCACGATAGATCTGGGCTCAGGTATAGAGCAGAGATTCATGTGTAGTGGGTGTATTTGTGGACAGGTAGTAAAGCAAGCAGAGTTTTCTTCGTAGGCGCTATATTTTGTTCTCAGAAGTACGTTTAGGTGCTGTTTCTAATCAACCTCTTTTCCAGCAGGTTTCCTGGAGTGGGTGCTGTATCAGGAAGGTCCAGGAGATGGCACTCTCAATGCTATCAGACCACGGTATGGAGGCAATGCTTTACTCTAAGTGTATGACTCTTTGATCTTCATTGTGACTTTCATCTCTAAGCCTCCCCAGGACAACCTTACATGATTGATTACATGAGCAAACTGGATGGATAATTGGAACAGTAATTAAAAAGTAAGGCCTTGTCCTTCTCACATTCACAGCTGTGCAAATCAGGAGGGATTCCATGGAAGTCAATGCAATTACTCCTATTGAAATGAAATTATGGAAATTAATTAAGACTCAGGCCTACTGTATTTGGGTCTTTTAATATCTGCAAAGGAGCAGTCTAACACTTTTAGAGGTTTTAAGCTCTAGGAGGTCTTTAATAAAACTACAGAATCACAGAACCTGGAGACTGTGAAACTCACAGCAAACATTCAGAACCAGAGAAAAGTCCATCAGTAGTTTCCAAGTCACTGGTAAAAGTGTCACTGGCACTTTTTTTTTTTTTTTTTCCCATACACATACAATGCCCTTTCTAAGCACACACTGATGAATAGGAATGGGAGATAATTTTGCATTGTTGCATAAGATTTGTCCATGTTTCTAGGTTTTCTGCCAGATGTTTACTAGGAGAAAATGTTTATGAATTCTTTGGCAATAGCACAGAACATCATCCATTTTTTAGTTTTTTTCCTTTCTATTTATATGACATCATGTATGTGCATTTCAAGTTCTGCTTTTCTGGTGAAAGGGAAGACACCTACAGCAGTTGCTACATCAAATAGAGAAGGGCTGCATTAATCCCTTATGTGGAGGTTGCAGTTCATAAACATAAATGCACTCTGAATTTCAACAATGCAATAAGATTGTCCATGCACCTAAAAATTAACAAACAATTTAAGTTTCTTAAATTCAGATTCTAATGACTACTACTTCTGTCAATCATAAGCACAAATTTTCCAGACACAGAGGAACATAAAATGCTCCTGAAATATTTCCTATGAGATTTATATTTTGTGTACTTTAGCTGGAGATCAGCCTATTGAAACAAAAATCCATCCAGATGGTCTCCAAAGACACAGCAGTGTCTAGAGACTGCAATTAGAGGCAGCAGCTGGGAAACAGCAGGAACAAAAATGAATGAAGATATTAACAACAACAACAAAAAAATCTGTCACTATCAACACCTCTGTGATCTTCTTAAGCGTGTGATTGTGTTAAAATTACACCAGCCTTTCAAACAGATTGCTTATGTGTTATGTCCAAAACAGTGGAGAGCTTTGCAAGAGCCAGCAGTGATTTCATTCAAGGAACATATAGAGCCTGCTTCAGCACAAGGCAGGCAGAAGGAGGAGGTCAAGGAATTTCCTTGGTTTCCTAACCATTCAGTCATAGGAAGCTCTCAGTAACCTTGAGCTGCAATTCTGAAGTGCAGAGAAAATTCAGGTTTAGTAAGAACTTAAGTACATGAGGAGATCAAAAGAAGTGCTGGGTCTGCTCCATAAGGCTGGGTGAGTCCTCTGGGGTCAGAGTGAGCAACAAATGATCTGTGTTCACTATGTTAACTCTCACACCTATATTTAAATTTCAAACAAAAATTTTAAGTCTGATCAAAAGCACATTTTTTTTGTGCTGAAAAACAAAAACTCTAAGGTGAGATAAATAATAGATGTTAATAAAATATGAAAATAAAGTCTTGCCATTTCAATCAACGGTCACAACAGGCACATCTCTATTTTCACAGCAATAACAGGCTTTCATAGTGATATAAGTGGTTTGCCTCAAAGAGCTGATTGCATATCTTAAGAGTAGGGAGGTCAAACCTGAAAACAGCAATAGAACAGTAATCTTGAGTCAGAAACATTTTTCCTTGAAAAGGTGGACTCTGATTTCAAGTCAAATTCAATGTTGAGAGGTTCTACATTATTGTGGCAACTTACCTTATTTTGCAGGAAAAAGTCCTTAAAGTTGCTTGAGCAGATTGCACTGGACTGGCAGGTAGCTGCCAGTGGAATAGCCATGGAACAGCTCCTACATGACCAACAACTCTCCAGTCAAAATGCATGTAGCAGAAACCATACATATTAAGCAGGCAACATATATTTCTAACTAGGTGTTACTACTTGAAAGAAAAGATAAACTCATTCACATATTTCTACAAGATTTCTGTCAAGGTACTAATTTAAACTGAGAGATACATTGCAGTTCAAACTGCTTCTGCATTTAGATAGGCACAAGAAAGTTGGTGAGCAGTGTGAGTATTTATAGGACTTGACGGTCTGGTTGAGTCAGGCATAGGGGTTATGACTTCTGCTCTTGACACTGATATTGCTTTATTAAATTATTTTAGTTATTTCACATGTCTCTCCAAGTCTTTCATGCCTGTTTTGCCCTTTACATATTTATATTGCAAGCTGCTGAGAGACCTGATGGATGTCATCTGATACCTACAGGTTCTCTCTACTAACTGACTGATCTTCACTGACAGATGGGTCAGGAAAGAACTTGGTGCTTCATCTTTTTTTGTCTACATTTGCAGCATCCTTATACACTTCTGACATAAGTTACATCAGTCAACCAGTTCAGCTTAGTGCTCTGAATTGCCATTTCTAGTCAAACATTCCCCTGAAACGCAAAGCATAGTTGGTAGTTCATTCAATTTCTTTTCTTCATAAAATGTTCTGAGGTTCTAGGGTGGCAGACCAAGTGGTGATCCTACAGTTAATGAGATACTACCTGTAGAAAGCAATAATTCTTGAACTTAGTCCCTTCAAGAAGTTTTTGGCAACTAGCCCTTCACCTGCTATTAAAAATGTAACATGCCTTGTTAATTATTTTTTTTATGAAATACATTCGGATTTCATCATTGATAAAGTTTAAATGGAAAGATGGAGCCAAAGGCTCACAAACCTGTCTCTTTGGCGTTACATCCTCTCCCCAGGATTTGCAATGCATTGTGGAGTCTCCTGCTAAGCGAATGTAGTATTTCTCCCATACCTGGGGAATCATTCTTGAATGGGATCTCCCTGCATAGACTGAGCTGTTGACTGGAGAGCTGGCTTGTTTTCACCCTTCCTTTTAAGTATAAATAGTATGCCGCCCAGACACATGCAGTTTTAACACACAGCACAACCCAGCTTCCTCTTATTTTTAAGGTGGAAAAGATGCAAACACCATCTTGTCTCTTGCAGCCTCCCAAAAAGGAAGTAACACTTTACTTTTTCTCCAAGGACTAACTAGCAGAGAAGGAAGTTTCAGTTTGAGGGAACAATTCCTTAGAGAGGGGCAGCTGCAGCAAACTAGATATAAGATTGTGTGGGCTGATTCTTGCTAAGGAATGCAGTAAAAGCAGCGAGTGTAAACACTGCCCATAGCCCAGCTGATGTCACGATGGTCATGATGCACCAACAGTTCAGTGAGTGCCTTGTCCAAGGCCTGTTTCCTCATTGTCAAAGGACCCTGTGAGGGTTGGTTCACTTCCCTCAGGGACAGTGTCTTGGAGAGTTTAATAAGCACTCTGCTGAAGGGAGCAGGTGCTCTTTCCTGGGATCAGTGATAGCAGCTGAGAGAAGCAAGGGGAGCTGGATATCAATCCCATAATGGACAGAATTAAACACAAAGTGTATTTGCTTGTCCCAGCTTTCCTACCGTTGCACATCATTTGTGAATATCCAGCATTCCTTTCCTGTTGTTGCTATGTGGGTGCTGCTGAAGCTGCCTGAAGGACTTCCTGCCCTTCCTGCACTTTGCCTTACCAGTCCCTCTGCTGCGGATGGCAGCTTGGTGTGTAAGCACATGGCTGCCCAGGAGCACTTCAGAATATCAGGTGACAGAAGTTAAGGATGATGCCAGTCTAACATGGATCACAATGCATATGCCTGGCATCTGGTGCCATGCATGGCTACTACGTCAGGGCCCCTCCTGGAGTGTCACCCAGTGTCCACATGATGTCTTAGTGGACACTTCTCTGTGCTAGTGAGAGTGCAAGGACTCGAAACCTGGATTTGCTCATGGATCTTTATTTATAGAGGCAGGAGAGTAAGATGAGTATTGCAGTCTGCTTTCCTTCCTTTCTTTGTACTTTTAATTCACCCATAAAAAGAGGGTGCACTTTTCTGAGTTGTGAGGCCAGCACACTGGCTGAGGGTACAAGTTCACTGCTTCTGCCTTGCTTTGCTGTTAGCAAACAAATTTCACTTGACATCAGGAGAACAACAGGAACATATTCCCTTCCTTGTAGTGGGTCAGCCTCAGACATTATATTGGTACTGTACTGACTGCACCCTATTCTTTCTAAGAATCATCTTCAATTTACAGAATTCCTCCAGCACATGTCTAATGTGTCTAAGAAGTAGAGGATATACCAGAATGATTTATCATGGCCTTAAAGCAAGCCACCTGTGGAGATTAAAAATCATATAGGTGATGCAATGCATGATTGTAGGAGAAGCAGCAAGAATGATTTATCATTTCTTCCCTATATATGATTCAGTTTTGAAGGATTCCATCTTAATTATTTCATACATTCACAGCTTTTTCTAAATAAATATTTGGTAGTATTTTTAACTAAGTGGTGCATTCTAAAGCAATTCACTATAAATGGAGATGCAACAAGTCTGTAGATTGTCTTTGAACATATAAAACCACCATGCTTATACCTAGAAAAGGTCCATTATATATATTCACCCCTAGGCATCTCATCCCAGCCAAAAGTGAGATCAAAAGTGAGATCAAGGGCTGACCAGTAGTCAGAGCTTGTGCAAGATGCCCTGGGCATCCTCCTCTCCCACCATGGCCCATACATGAGTTATCTTGCTGGAGCTGCTGTTCCCTGAATCATGTTTTTGAGCTATGCTTTTTCCTGTGTATCCAGGGCAGGCATTGGTGTTTATCCAAACCAAAACTGTCCATGCTTGAAAGCAGTAGCCTTGGGATATGTGCCATTAGTGACATTGAATCAAAAAAACTATTGGACAACTATCCTTTTCTCTAACCAGGGAACTGCAGAAGACATCGTACTCCTTAGGTACAAAGGGGTTTTAAGTCACCAGACAAAGGCCAGATTTTGCAGCTTTCTTTGAGACATGCTATAGCAGAAGGCAAACTGTCAGATTAACAGTGCCACTGAAGAGATAATATAATGAAATAAAAATGAAATAGCCTTTATGGAGACTGACAGTGCATTTTTAAAAAGCTTTTTTTAAAAACTAGAAAGAACATCAAAAGCATCTTAGAAAACTCCTGAGACCCTTGACATGCAGTAGCACTCCAAAGAGAGATGCAAGAGACAGCCATTATTACTGTGGCTCGAAAACAAAGCAGACTTTGTAAAAAAGCTTTCTTTCTTCTCCTAGGAAAAGCTTGGAATGAAGTAAATTAACTTCAAGCAAAAAGACTGCCACATGGTACAGGTAAACCTGGCAGTCCCTGGGAAGCAAATTATCTGTAAGGAAAGATGTGCTCCTAGCTGTTTGCATTAGCAACAAAAGGTCTTAGGAGAATCTACATCTTTCATTGGATGCAGGGGGAAAGAGTGACAAAGGATGCAGATGTACTTAAACTGGAAACAAAGCCCCAGACAGGGAAATGTTCACAGCACTGAGAATGTGGCCATCAGTAAGTCCATCAATGATATATCCACAGGGCAGCCCAGCAGGTTGATTAGCAGGGAAACAGCTAAGAAGAAAGCACAAGGGCACTTCAGTGAAGCAATTGAAATCCTGCTGCTATCAGAGAATGCCTTTGTGGTCAGGAGGAGGAGCAAGCCCACAAGGCATATGGTAAATGGTGAATGCCAGTGAGTTGTTGAAGCTGTTCTGACTGTAAGATCAGATCCAGAAAAGGCAAGTAAAGTGTGCAGCTAGTCTTTGGAAAAGCACTGGAAGGACTGGCCTAGAAGAATAGAAGGTAACAAAATATTTTCCAGCTCATACAAAGTAGACTGGCAAAGAGCTTGGTTGACAGAGTCCTTTGGAAGGTAGTCCTTAGGGACAAAGGAGTCCAGAAAGTCTGGACATTCAAGAAGGAAATCTTACAGGTGCAGGAGTAGGCTGTCTCCACATACTAGAAGACAAACTGGAGGGGAAGAAGGCCAGTCTGGCTGAAAAGGGAGCTTTGTCTGGAATTCAGGAAAAAAATAGCAGAGTTTATGACCTTTGGAAAAAGGGGCAGACCACTCAGGAGGACTACAAGGATGTCATAAGGTTATGCAGGGAGAAATTTAGAAGGGACTAAGTCCAAATAGAACTTAATCTGGCTACTGCCATAAAAGAAAAACAAAATGCTTCTCCAAATACGTTAGCAACAAAAGGAGGGCTAAGGACAATCTTCATCCTTTATTCAGTGTGGGAGGAGATACATAGTGACAAAGGATGAGGAAACGGCTGGAGTACTTAGTTTTCTTTGCTTCAGCCTTTAAAAGGAAGCCAGGTATGGAGAGCAGAATGAACCTCCCATAATCCAAGGGGAAATGGTTAGTGGCTTGCTGAATTATTTAGATGCATTTAGGAGTCTAGGGGGCCAGATGGACTACACCCAAGAGTACTGAGGGAGTTTGCAGACGCGCGCACAAAGCCACTCTCCATCATTTACCAGCAATCCTAGCTAACCAGGGAGATGCCACTTGACTGGAGATTGGCAAATGTGACAAACGTCTACAAGAAGGGATGAAAGGAGGATCTGGAGAACTACAGGTCTGTCATTCTGACCCTGGTGCCTGGGTATGGTTGTAGAGAAGGTCATATTGAATGCCAGTCTGTGGTACATACAGGAGGACAAGGGTGATCAGACACAATCAGCATGGGTTCATGAAAGAGTTCTGCTTGATGAATCTGATCTCCTTCTATGACAAGCTGACTCACTTAGTGGATAAGCAAAATTCTGTCCATGTTCTTTACTTGGATTTTAGTAAAGCCTTTGGCACAGTTTCCCACAGCATCCTCCTGGAGAAACTGACTATATATGGCTTAGATGGGTACACTCTTCACTGAGTAGAAAACTAGCTGGATGGTTGGACCTGAAGAGTTGTGGTGAGGGGAGTTAAATCCAGGGGATTGAGTGCAACCTCAGTAAGTTTGCAAACAACACTAAATTGCTGCACCATTGCGCAGCAATGTAGATCTGCCTGAAGGTAGGAAGGCCCTGCAGAGCAATTGGGACAGGCTGGATCAATGGTCTGAGGTTCAACAAGGCCAATTTGTAGGTTCTGCACTTGGGTCACAACAACCCCATGAAAAGCTACACGCTTGGGGAAGACTGCCTGGAAAGTTGCCCAGAGGAAAGAGAGCTGGGACATGTTGGCTGAATATAAATTGGCTGAATATAAGCCAGCAGACTGCCCAGGTGGACAAGAAGGCCAACAGCATCCTGGTTTGTATCAGGAACAACGTGACCAGCAGGGAAAGAGAAGTGATTTTGCCCCTGTACTTGGTACTGGTGATGCCTCACTTCAAGTACTATGTTCAGTTCTGGGACCCTCACTACAAGAATGGCATTGAGGTGCTGGAGCATGTCCAGAGAAGAGCAAAAAAGCTGGTGAAGTATCTGGAGCACAAGTTTTATGAGGACCATGTGAGGAACTGGGGGTTTTAGTCTGCAGAAAAGGAGACTGAGTGGAGACCATACCACTCTTTACAACTACCTGTAAGGAGGAAACTATTGTTGGGGGGGGTGTTGGCTTGTTCTCCCAAGTAACAAGTGATAGGCAAAGGCAATGGTCTCAAGCTGCACCAGGAAAGGTTTAGATTGGATACTAGGAAAAACATCTTCACCAAAAGAGTTGTCAGGCACTGAAACAGGATGCTCAGGGAGGTGGTTTACTCACCATCCCTGGAAGTATTTAAGATATATGTTGACACAGCACTTAGGGAGATGGTTTAGGGGTGGACATGGCATTGTTATGTTTTATGGTTGGACTCAAGGATATTAGAGGTCCTTTCTAACCTAAATAATTCCATGATTCTGTGGTTTTATGGTCTTGCAGAAGGGAGATTGAAATTGCAATGACCAAGTAGGAAGGGTGGAAATCACCAACCATGAACCAAAGAAGAGATTAACACTGTCTTTTTTTCTTGGTCCCCACCCTGTGAGGCTGGAGAGTGGAAAAGAAATGCAGCTTGTCACATCAGGAGATAGATGACAGCGAGTTCTCTGATGGACTAAGTCTCCCAGCTGACTTAAATAAAACTCTGAGCCTCCTGAATGCTGAGCACAGATCTCTTCCCCACTGCTTAGGCTGCCCCATCCCTGCCAGACACCAAGCACAAGCAGACCCTGCTTGAGAAGAAGCAAGCATTAGCACTGATGAGGGATGGAGTCTGGATCCACATAAGAGGATGGCACTGGTAGGCTGATGCAGAGTCCTGCTGTGAAACCACAGTTACATCTCGTTCAGCAGGTATGACTCTCAGCGTGTGTTTCTGGGAGCAGAGCTGAAGAATCCTGCCAGCACAAAGTTAAGCAGCATCACCAGCAGCATGATGCTCTGGGGCAACTGGAAGTCAAGCTGTGAGCATAAGGGTACCCCACTGGACTGTGTCTCTCTTGTCATGCAGCAGATAGTTATGTTTACTGTCTGTACCAGTTTGCTCTCCAGTCCCCTTCCCTGGAGATCTTAGCACCTTCTGTGACTCTCTGCTTGCACCAGGAGCAGGGAAAGTTGTGGTTTCCTTTTTTTTTCAAACTGTCTTTCTCCTTCAAGCTGCTGTTTATGGTTTGGGAAACCCTGCCTATGGGGTAGGAAGACTGGCATTGTCTTTTGTCTTGGGAGGAAGCACTAAAACTAGCAAGGTTCAGGAGAACTTGTCTTAGGTGATTGGAAGCAGAAAGGCTGAAAAACTGCTCTGATATAGTCCTTTCAGCTTGCCACATTTAAGACCCAGTAACCAAAAAGGTTACTATAGATACTGCTTAGTTACTTGAAATGTTACTAACATGCTGAAGCCATTGAGATAAAATCCTTGAGAAAGAAACTTTTGCTTTTGCTAAGAATATGATATAATAATGCTACACGTTATTTTACACAGTTACACACTGTCAAGTTTCACTGCCTGTTTCTTTCACTTCAGCTTAATCAATACTAATGTTCACCACGGTTCACTAGAAATCCCTGCTCAGTCCATTACAGCCCCTGCTCAGTAACATTAGTTACATCAATCAAATCAAGGAGACACAAGTTTTGTCTGATGCCATGATCTCCATGTGAGATTCAAGACCCCAACATACTGAATTCAAGTCCTAACCAGCTCTCATAAATGCAAGCCATGGTGACATTGTATTTTAGCAGGCTTACTGTATTGTAAAATTTCCTACCCATCTGGCACTCTATATGTGTGTATTAGGAGGTACACACTGGGTACAGACTGGGCAGAGGCAAAAAATGGCCTGACAAGACTCAATGTGTTTTAAGAAGCTCTCTTAGCAAGTAGGTCAGCTCTGTGAACCAATTCCATTCCCCAGCAGTCAGCTGAGAAGCTCTGGAGAAGCAATGGTGTAAATGCTGCTTGAACTTAGTGCCAGATCCTTGCTGGTGATGCTGGCTGTGGACCAGAACTGCTACCAGTGCCAAGGCAGAACTGCTGAAGGGAGTGGACTTCGCCAGTTTGCATCAGCTGGGAACCCAGCCCAGGGAGCACCCTCTCTTTGCAGAGCACAGAAGAATACTTCTCTCTGTGAAGATAAACCATAGACCATGGGGCCTGCAATATGTAGAACACTGTCACCAAAAAAAAAAAAAAAAAAAAAAAAAAAAGTGGCTCTGAAGCTTTGTGACAGGTTCAGCAGCCTGCTCTGCTCATTAGTGTACTTCTGGGAAGAAGTGGAATTTTCCAAAGTATTTCAGTCTCTGGGAAGGGCATGCAGAATGTGCTGGGCTTTTTCTTTTAATCTCTCTAACCCTCTGCTACTGAAACCATCTTGCAGGCTGCCACTGTTCAGAGGAGTGGGCAGGACTGCATTCACTGAGGTGGGCTTTGGTGACATGTGTGATCCAACACCTACATGCAGAAGCAGAGAAAGTAACCTCACTGTGCACCACGTACCTGTTTTAGGGTCAGAGAGGATGTTTCCCTTGTACACTTTGGCATGACTTTTTGAAGGCCCCTGTTGTCTCACAAGAAGATAGCAAATGCATAGCAAGATAATAAAAGATAACAAGAAGATAGCAAAACCAGGGAGAATGGAGAGGGTGGTATAATTCAGCCCAGCAGAGCTCTTATACTGCTGGCCTTGAACAGTGGTACTGACAGGCAATATCACATGCATCCCTGCTCTGAATGAGAAACTGCTTTTGGACCTCCCATTGTAGCTACAGGAAGATTTTAGCTATGTCGAAAATGTCCCCTTGATGCCAATTTTATGCCCCAAACAAGGCACGGGCAGAGTAACTGCTCAGAGACAAATTTTGTAGCCTTTAAGCAGGAGGTATTTATTAACGGCCGGGGAGCAGCCAGGTTGTCCTGGGCAAACTGCTTCACCTGAGCAATCTCACAATTCATCTTTTATACAATTTTGCCAAGCAATTGCAACATACATTATGAATATTCATTATATTGCAACATCTGCTCAATATTCACAAGAGGCGGAGTCAAGGCGGAGTTTGAGGTGTGGTCTTCAATTTGGGGAGAATTTTGGGGATCTTCCTGTTCTTCATCCTCATGAACTGGTGTCTTTTCCATAACGTTTTCCTAATTTGGGTAGTTTCCTTGTGCATTTGGCAGCGTTTTTTCCGTATCTGACAAAAATGCTGACTGCTTAGCTCACTTCTTTCCTTATCTCCCTTTGGTTTTCATAAGTATGTCTTATTTTGGGGATGCTAGCATTCTCTAGTTCCTTTATGTCAAAGTGATCTGTATCCTAGTGGATTGATTACCTCCGTTGTTTCTCAATACTAAGTTCTCTATGCTTCTGCTTAAGCCTGCATATTGAGTTTCACTCTCTAATTCCTGTATTGCTACATTATATTCGCTTTCTAGGTTTTACCTGGCTTCACCCTCTTCACTTAATTACTTGCCTCTCATTCTTTGTTTCTCTCCTCCACACAAGGCATAATCAATATTTAATTTCTCCCCTTATTAGACTCTCCGTTACAGCTCTTGCTTTGTTACTATTGCTCCTGTTACTCCTGGTAAGATATCAGGGGATATTTTGCAAAGGACATTTTTGAAGTTCACTCTCCCATTTTGCCTTCTTCTTGCCTTGCATGTTTTGAAAACACCCAGGCCTCTCTAAACAGCCCCTCTCCCTGTACTTCTGTGAGCTGGGTTGTTTGTCTCACAAAGCTCAGAGAGTGAGTCACAATGGTGAGAATAGGTGCAACAAAAGCACTGAATTCAGTTTATGTCAATTGTAGGCACAGTCTGATAAAACTAATGGTGCTTCGCAGGTGAGGGTAGTGGTGGGGTGGTTAGAAACATTGGTCTGACACAGCCAGGCAGCTAGCTGCATGTTGGGCTAATCAACTGGAGTGTTGCTGGATGATCATTATTTATAAGAGCTGCACAATACTGTGACAAAAGGGTAGCCTGTCAGAGCTCATACATTTCCAGGAGGCCTGCTGAGTGTCAGACCCTGCTTTCTGCTCTGGCAAAGTATCCTACTGCCCAAAGATGTTGCTGACTCTCTTTTTTCCCCCTCTAAGTAACGAAATAAGTTCTGAAGCTTTTTTCCTCTGCTCACTTCTTTTGACACCTCTGGCCCTTGCTGTGGATTGTTTTCTTAGGCATGCTCTGCAATTATATCGTCACAAAAATATGTGCTTACAGAAGTGTGTTCATCCTCTTACTCCAACATACACACAGCTTATATGCAAACTGGGGCTACAGGGATTCTGCCCTTCTCTCTCACACTCCCTGTCTGCCTCCCTCCTCCTCAAGGTTTTTCCAGGGCTTATATATGGATGAACTGAGCTGTGGGGAAATGAAGAGTTTATTTTGCATAAACTTACATCAGTTCAGTTAATCTCTTTCTAGGCTTTCAATGGCCTTTTTGAATAAACTGAGTCACTTAACTATGCATCTAAGCCCCATGTAATCTTTTTGTCAGTTCTGAAATATTTAAAGTTTCTTGATTTAATAAAGAGAAAAAAATAGTAACATGGAACAAATGGAAATGAATCCAGACTATCACATGGTATTTTGGTCTCCTGGAAATGCAAATCAGAAGACAGATGGATTTCCACCAGCTAAACTATTTTGTCCATTGAATTTTTCCTGTAAAAGGATGAGTTGAAGGATCAGGAACACAAAATGGCAAGTTCAGAAAATAACAAGAAAAGTGGAATTAGAAATCTGACTGGAGAGAAAAGATTTAGAAAAAATCATTCTGGCACATTGAGAAGGATCTGAAGTATGTGTCAACACTTTTCACATAGTAAAAGCCAGGTGGGGTACAAGAGCAGCAGAGAGATTATGTTACATGGCCTACTGTCAATGAAACCTGCAGGCCTCACCAGATGCCTTTATAGTTTTGTTTTAACTTCCTTGAGCTGTAAATCTCACTACCTTTTAGTAGCAAACAAGTTGAATGGTTTAGGACACACATCTCTCTCCCTCTTGTTCCGTGCAATCTGGCCACAAGGAATGGGAAGAAAAACGTGAAATGGCTCATCCACCATCATAAAGGCATGGGCCAAATAGAGAAGACACAAACACAAACTCCCTTGTCACCTTTCTCAGCAGTAAATCTCCTCTTAGCTTCTGCTCTTCATAATACTGGCATCATCTTTATCTGCTAGTTTTCTTCATTCCTTCAAAGCTGCCTCACTTATTGTGTGTTCATCAGTCACTCATTTTATGTTGCTGAAGGGCTCACTTGTCAGTTTATGTCTTCTTTTATCTGCTATTCCAGTTTATATACAAGTTTGGGAATAGCATAAAAAAAGTTATATGCTATGAGAATTTGAAATTCATAAAGCTGAAAAATAAGAAAAATGAAGAAGGGAGAAAATTGATCAGATTCCAGGCTGCACATGCTCTCACCCTTCTCCCTCCAAATGAGGCACGAGAAGCCCACTGAAGCTCCTTTAAACTGCTTATGGATTATGCAGCCTGTGGTAATAACTGCTGCAAAATATTGTGAGCTTAATAATGTGAGGCCACAGGTGAAAGTATTTGTATCTTAGATTTTCAAAGGAATAGAGGTCAGCTGGACAAGTAGCATGCATGTATTTCAGTTAGGAGGAGGTGGCAAAATCCTTTAAGTCAGTTTTATTTTCTTTTTGGTTTTTTCCCCATTTTGCCATGTGAATCTATCACTTTCCAGTGGAAATGAACATTTTTTGAAATTTCAAATATTTCTAACGAAGTGTAGCTAACTTCAATATCTTGATGATATAAATACTCAGTGATCACTCTGAATTTAAATTGTCATAAAGAGCTGTTACAGCCTTGTATTTTGGGACTTGTTGCATCACTTCCAAGGAAATGGCTGAGATTGCTCTTCTGAAATTCTTTCAGTTGTTTCAGTCACAGGGTGTCTTCAGGATCCAGTATATGACAATATTTCTTCTCTATGGAGACAGTGGCTGAAAGTTAACATTCAGAGAACCATGTGTGAATTGTGAATTCAAGACTGAATCTCCCATCACTGGATCATGGAAGTAATTGCTCAGCTGTCAGGTTGGAGCCAGAATTGTAATCTTCATTAATGGTTGTCATAGGTAGTCTTTCCTGTTGGTTATTTCAGGAAGGTGCTGGTGCAACTTGACATTTTGCCGCAGTCCCTTTATTTTCCCTGTTGCAATGTTCAGGACCTGACAGCTCATTTTCAACCACAAACTGGTCCTGGGTTTCCAATTAGGATCTTCTCTTACCTGAGAAACACAGAGCTGAATGACACTGAGGAAACCTTCAGTTTTGGCACACTTGGCTGACAGCTGTTATGTTCATTCCAGACCATTAAGTCATGGGAGATCTCAGAAAAGAAAGTAGTTCTGCAACTGCTTGTCCAGGTGACACACTGTTTTTAGAGTGTTTGAGGAAATAAAACCAAGCCAAACAACCCTACTCTAAAACTTTCTGATTGCAGTTGAAGAAAACAATATTTTCAGCCCATCATCCACTGCTCCTCAGTAGGAACAAATTAACTTCACTTGTTTTCTCCATTTGTCATTTTATGTTTCATTGTGGTTTTACATGTATGTCTACACTGTGTGGGCTTTAGTACAGTCAGGCATTTACAAAGCAGTGTTTAAAAGGGTAAACCTTAACTGTTTCATGAGTAGCACCAACATATCCAAGCCTTCCCTAACTCACAGCCCCAAAGCTCTTTTCCTAGATGCTTTTTTACCAGTTACACTGTCTGTGAAAATACTCAATTTGCTTGTATTGTATTATCTTCCTGCAGAAAGCAATGCACTGAGTAGATAATCCTTTTGATATCTTCATTATTTCTTCAGTGCCAAAGCATTGTTGCAGTGAAAATTGTATATCATTGTTTTTGTCCTTCTCATTGTAGAGAGCAAGAATCTTCATTGATCATGTGTCTCTAACAAAATACATGATGGGATAACTGATGATCCAATCACAGTGAACTTTTCTATCTGCCACACATGCCTTTGTGCTCTCCTTTGAATTTGTGCAACATGGACCTAGGGGCACTCTTTTTGTTATTTATTGCTAACCTTAACTTTAAAATATTTTTTCTGACCTATTTTGTAGGCATAGGTTGCAAAACCTCATCATCAACTGAACCCGAAATGTCTCGCAGCTCTGAGTTTGGGCTTCATGCTTCTGCTTTTAGAAAACATTGCACTAGATTATAAACAAGAGAGACACAGGGGAGAAAAAAAGAAGTTTAAAAAGAGATGTGTTTTGAAAGGGAGTGGATGTGACTAGTAGCCTGGGGATTACTTTAGAAAATTGGTAGGTCAGCACAACAGCGCTGCAGGAATGAATATGATACCAGCTGCCAAACCATTAGAGGCAGAGGCCAGATTACTGTTGGATGGCTTTGTGCATCCAAGTAAGCTGCTTCTGCACTTTGTGGAAGACAGACAAGGAAGATGGTGCTGTTAGCTGGAAAACAAGCAAAGGAGGGGAAGATGTGGCTACCCTATCAATACTGGCTTCCTCTATAATTGCTACTGTTTGAACACTTATACCTTGATAAGGGTGCACTTTGAATATCAGTGTTTTTCAGGAGTATAAGGTGCCCTGAGACTCTTCAGTGCTAGCCAGAGCTTCTCTTAAAATAGGTAAGAGGACTTTTATGTATTTTGGACAGTAAGAATATGCATATGAGATACAGGATCTCTTGATCTTTCATGTGCTTTTAAGGATCCTCAGAGTCCTACAACCTATTGAAACTTAAAATCTTTATGTAGGTGATGAACATGTTGACTAATGTCTGTAATTAGAGCACTGTGATGGTGAAGGTGTATCTTGAACAGCTTAGGTTTAGCCCGTGTTGTTCCAGACATGGACCACAAATTTCTCCATAGGGCAAGTTACTCCTTTTTTTTTTCTCTGCACTGACTTTTCTGTGATGTGTCAGGGCTGGCCACCCTGGAAGACACTATGTTAGTCTGGATTGACTATGGGTCTGAGGGGTCTGAACTTCCCTGTGCCCTGTTCTTCTCCTTCAGAAGGCTTTCCCAAACCTTCTGCTACCATGAATAAGGACACAACTGTCTTTTCATCAACTGGACTGCTACCACAGCTAAGCTGCTCCCACACGTCCTCCTGAGTTGCTTAGCAGAAATCTCTTTTTCTGCATGCACAGTTCTGCAGCTGTTCTAGGAGGACTTAGCCTCTTCATCCCAATGGCTGCATGTTTCCTACTCATGTCCCCAGTTTTATAGCTGACAACATTTTCTCCCCTTCTCCATATACTATGGCCAGGGTCTCTGCAATGGTTATGCACATATCTACTGCTTTGCTTTGGTGACATTTTCAGGTGCCTCTCATCTATTCAGTGATCTCAGGTCCTCCTTCTTCTCACTTTAGGCTCCAATTATATGCCTCCATTTATTCATTAGGCGATGTTGACAATCATCTTCCTAGTCCAGTAGAGAACAGTAGAGCATTTCCATGTAAATTATGATAATACTTAGGCAGATGATATAAAAGGGGCTTTGCTTTGCATCAGCAAAGCTATGGATGAGATCTGTGTTTCTGCTAGAAAAGCAAAGTTATATCTTCAGAGATGGACAGAGTCCATGATTAAGATTTCTACATTTATTTTTTGGGGTTTTCCTTTGCTATTTAATAGCAGTGGCACCGTGAAAAGTTGGTTAACCCTGCAAATATACTACAGAAATATTTTAAATCTCAGCTATAGATTTAATTGTCCTCCTAAATCTGTTAGGGCTTGTGAAAATCCGACCTGAACTTTGTGGGAAGCTCTCAGTAGAAGGAACTACATCCAGACATAGACAGTTTGAGAGGACAGAGCAGATGCATTGCTCCGGTGCATGGATATTCCAGGCCTGGCTCAGCCTGTGTCTCCGGGTGAGCAGGATGAAGATCCTCACATAGCTGCAGCCTGTGTTTTTATCACTAGAGTCATAAGAATAGAGACTTCTTATCCCTGGAGCTTGCAGATTTTCCCTTGTGAGAGTATCAGCAAGCAGGATTTCAGAAGCACAGGCACTTGCTTTCCTCTCCTGACACTGAAATCACTCAGTGTTTTACCCTTGGGATCAGTAAGAGGAGTATTAGACCCATATTAAGCTCTTTTGAAAATCTCACTCTTTAATGATGAGAAAAATGGAATGTTGATGACTGTGTTCTAAAAGCTCTTCAGAGAAGGCAGCATCTAAAAAGCACTGAAGAGAATAGAATGCTGCAGTTGCCTGTCTAACCTAACATTTCATACTGAGATTATAGTTTTTCCTCGGAGAATGTTACGTTTAATTGCTTGTGAGATACTATGCCTCATTCAGTGAATAGAGCAGAGACTAAAGAAAAGCTGTTAACCTTCAGTAACTGAATTTGGCTATTATGAAGCTGTCTTTGTGTTGCAGCGTGATAACAGAAAAAATAGGCCTATTTAGTGATTAACACAGAGACAGACTGTGTTTTTGTTTTGTTTTGGGGTGGGTTTTTTTTGTTTTTGTTTGTTTGTTTGTTTGTTTTTTCCAAAGACAGCGGTTAAATGAGCAGCTCTAGCAACAACAGAAAATAAATTTGAAAGACCAGATGTTGTCTCTTAACATACATGTAAGTGAAGCACATGCCATACATTGACTGAGAAAATCCATGTCTAGGTGAAAGTGTTCAGCTTGTTATCTGGAAGAATATAAGATAAACCATCATACAAGTTAGAAAATTTAATGATACCCTATTCTTCTGTTATGAAATGAAAACTAAATAAATATGGATGGCATCAGCCCTTTGAGAACCCAATACTCAGGATAGTCCAGGATACTACAGCTCCCACCCCCTGAAGTTTTGCTGATAGTATCTGCAGAGAGAGTTGAAGATACAAAGTCACATTTTAAAATAAGTTCAGTAATGTTTTGGGATCTTTCATGTTGACTTGAGGTTTTGACCTCTTTCTGCTGCTTGCATGAACTTCTACTTAACAGTGCTGCCACTCCAAGTTTTGTTCAGACTGCTTTTATCCTCTTTTTTCATCTTCCTTGTTCTCAGCTCAGCACACCATCTTCTGTGAGCTTATCAGAAAGTATGATTTTTGTAACATATAACTCATATACAACAACTTCAGTGAATCTGTTTCATTTCCAGCTAAAAGGCAAAGAGAAGAAGGAAATTCCTTTCAGTGGAGAAAGCCCAGATAGTCTCTACTGTTGCATTTGCGTTGAGTGGGTAGAGGAAGGAATTAAGAAAATCTTGTGCCTGACTTGTGATTCTCTTTCAGACAGGTTAATATCTACCATTGAGAAGAGTTTACTAATGCTGATAATGTTAACAGCCTTAGATAGCTTGACAAAGCTTGGAAGATTATAAGTTTTAACCCTGACCTCATCCCACTTCTGATCCTGGACTACAGTTTGTGGAAAAAGACGTGCTAATCATTTTTGCCTTCCACTTGGGCTTTGGATGCTTTATGGGTCAAGTCCTCCTCATGAATTTTCAGATGAGCTTACAATAAGTGTGAAAACACATGTTGTAGAGGCAACACTAATGCTTTTTTACGTACTGGAGATCTCAAAAGAAAATTTTACAGGAAATGCAACAAAGAAAGGGTGTATGTATGCACACAGTTATGCGTTGGAGACCAAGGCAGGATCAGTCCTCCTTTGGCTTTCATCTTTTCCTTCACGTTACTTCTTTCGGGTTTTTCTGAGTTTGGATTTGGTTTGGAGTGTGTGGGTTTTTTGCCTTTCTCGTGCTGCCATGACCCGTCCGAAATGGGCATCTGAAGCAAAGAGCATGGAGAGGTGGGACGCTCAACTGAACTGTAATTTGTATTTCCAACACTCGAGGGCACTGTTGGCTTAGATTTTCAGCAGTCGGGGCCTCCTGCTGGCAAGCCCCTCCTATGGATTCCATCGGTTCCTGGGTGGGATCTCTGGGCCATACAGCTTTTGGGGTCCAGCCTGGGCTGCCAGCCCTCAGCTGGTATGGAAACCTTCCGTGAGATACGGCGTCAATGGGTAGGAGTGTAGAATAAAAACTTGCCAGGTACTGTGGCAAAATAAAGCCTTTTGCAGTGCTTTCAGCTGCTGTGGACCTCACATCGAGTATCTTAATAGGGGTTTCAGAGCAGAGCTTCAGGACTATGCCTCAAGCTTTAATTTATCATCAAGTGGCGTCCTGTGGCCTAGGAGAATCTTGTTTTTCTGAAAGCCGGGGTTTTGGGCTGTTACAAGGGAAGATGTCAAATTGTTACGCTACTTAAGTTCATAATCACAATCTTGCATTTTGGCCCTGGTAGGGGTAGATGTGGCAGTTCTTTATGTCAGGAATAAATGAAATATCTTGATGTGCACTGGGATGTCTTTGAAGATTGTAAATTTTGGTGGGTTTGAAGCAGTTAGGTTTACAAATAACAAAGGCTTAACTGTGGACACGACTTGTGCAGGAGCAGGTTGAGTGCACTCATCTGGCAAGTGCAGGATAACCAGGGGATCAAGCCCAGCCAGCATAGGTTCAGGAAAGGCAGGTCCTGCTTGACCAGCCTGGTCTCATTCTATGACCATGTGAGCTGCTTCATGGATGAAGGAAAGGCTGTGGACGTTTCCTACCTTGAGTCTGCCTTTGACACTGTCACCCACAGCATTCTCCTTGAGAAGCTGGCAGCTCATGGCATAGACACTTACAGTCTTTGTTGGGTTAAAAACTGGCTATATGGCAGAGTCCAGAGAGTTTTAGCCTATGGAATTAAATCCAGTTGGCAACCAGTCACCAGTGGTGGTCCCCAGAGCACAGTTTTCGGGTCAGTCTCGTTAAGTATCTTTATTAATGATCTGAGGGGATAGAGGGCTTCCTCAGAAAGTTTACAGATGACACCAACCTAGGTGGAAATGTTGATCTGCTCAAGGGTAAGAAGGTTCTACAAAGGGGCCTGGACAGGCTGGACCAGTTGTCCAAGGTTAGTAAAATGAGGTGCCGGGTCCTGCACTTTGATCACAACAACCCCATGGAACACTACAGTCTTGGGGATGAGAGGCTGGAAAGCTGCCAGGTGGAAGAGGACCTGGGGGTCAACAGCTGGCTGAACATGAGCCAGCAGTGTGCCCAGGTGGCCAAAAAGGCCAACAGCATCCTGGCTTCTATCAGAAGCAGTGTGACCATCAGGAGAAGGGAAGTGACCGTGTCCCTGTACTCAGCACTGGTGAGACCGCACCTCGAGTGCTGCGCTCAGTTCTGGGCCCCTCACTACAGGAAAGACATTGGGCTGCTGGAGGGAGTTCAGAGAAGGGAAACCAAGCTCTGTGAGGAGAGACTGAGGGAATTGGGAATGTTTAGTTAGCAGAAATGGGGGCTGAGAGGACACCTTACTGCTCTCTACAACTACCTGAAAGGAGGCTGTAGGATGCTGGCCTCTTCTCTGAAGTGAATAATGATAGGACTGGAGGAAATGGCCTGAAGTTGCACCAGGGGAGATATAGAATAAATCTGAGGAAGAATTTCTTTACTGAGAGAATAGTTAGGCATTGGAATGGGCTGCTCAGGGAGGTGGTGGCATCACCATCCCTGGAAGGATTTAAAAACCATGTAGATAAGACACTCTGGGACATATGTAGTGGCTGATACAGATATTGATATATATCTTTTATTTGGACAGGATGCTGACAGTTGGAAACGATGAGCTTAAATATCTTGTCCAACTGTGACAGTTCTGTGATTCTGCTAGATTTTTAATAAGCTGGGTTTATGTTGTCACAGAATAAATATTTGGGAACAATTATTGTATGCTTAGAAAACTTAAAACAGACTAAGCAGTCTTAACATCTTCCCTGGCTATCATCTCATAAGGTAGACAATGTGAGTGAGAAAATGAGACTGAAGTGAGCATTTTTTAAAAATCTTACTGGCCCTTTAAAAGACATTCAGATCCTGTGGAGATCCAGAGTATCTTCTGGAGTTCATTGTCTTTTGCTTTAAACACACCTTGGTTCCTTAAAAAGGTGTCAGCAGCTGCAGGTTCACAATACTTGGGAACACTTGTTCATGCCCTCATCTCTCTGGCCCAGCCATGCTGCAGTTCTTTGGCCTGGTATGATACATAACACAGGCACAATTTATCAGATTTCTCCAGTTACTACCTTTAGTAGCTAGGTGGACTCTGAAGAAAAGATCTGCTTTCAAATCTGTTTTCAACTGTCAAGAGAGGGATAATGGAAATGCTGAATCACCCATTTCTCGCTAAAAGACAAACTGTATCCGGCCAGATGTTTGTAACTTGGCTTTCTCTTCAGACCCATCCCCTAGTAATTTTGTCTGTGCTTAGAAATATGCTTCTATTCATGCATGGGTGTACAAGGTGATCGTAGTATTAAATATCAAGAACCATTCTCTGGGACATGTTTACTGGCCACTGGGGACAACACAATTGTTTCTGTCTTTTTAACTTCTGGTGAGCCTTGATTTGTGTTTGAAATCACCTGGGTGGCCTTATACACTATGTTATTTAGTTTTACTCTTAGAGACATAATAAAATATTTCTGTAATTCAAGGAGACCAGCAACAGATGAGGCAACGGATATGTTTATAGATGGGTTAGTATCTTTGAGTAGCAAGAACCACAGGGGGACATATACATTACATCTCTGCTACTACTAAACTAGGCTGAATAACATCTGGTGTTGGGTTAACAGGTGACACATCAGACAGACCTTTGATATGAACAGAAACATACCAGCAAGTTACCACTGTTAGCAGCATTTCATATTCCACTCCTTCCCAAAGCTGTTGAAGAGAATAAATGAAACTTATACATTTAAACTGGAGGTCAAGTGAAAATTCGTATTATCAAGCGTGCACCCACTTACCAGTGGTGTCTCTCGGGGATCAGTGCTGGCCCAGGTTCTGTTTAATATCTTCATTGGTGATTCAGATGAGGGGATTGAGTCCATCATCAGCAAATTTGCAGATGACACTAAGCTGGGGGGGAGTGTGGATCAGCTGGAAGGCAGGAGGGCTCTGCAGAGGGACCTGGACAGACTGGAGAGTTGGGCTGATTCCAACGGGATGAGGTTCAACACGGCCAAGTGCCGGGTCCTGCACTTTGGCCACAACAACCCCATGGGGAGCTCCAGGCTGAGAACAGGGTGGCTGAGAGCAGCCAGACAGAGAGGGACCTGGGGGTTTGGATCGACAGGAAGCTGAACATGAGCCAGCAGTGTGCCCAGGTGGCCAAGAAGGCCAATGGCATCCTGGCCTGTATCAGGAACAGCGTGGCCAGCAGGTCCAGGGAAGTGTTCTTCTGCCCCTGTACTCAGCGCTGGTGAGGCCACACCTCGAGTACTGTGTCCAGTTCTGGGCCCCTCAGTTCAGGAAGGAGATTGAGGTGCTGGAGCAGGTCCAGAGAAGAGCAAGGAGGCTGTGAAGGGATCCAGCACAAGTCCTGTGAGGACGGGCTGAGGGAGCTGGGGCTGTTCAGCCTGGAGAAGAGGAGGCTCAGGGGAGACCTCATCACTCTCTACAACTCCCTGAAAGGAGGGTGTAGCCAGGGGGGGGTCGGTCTCTTCTCCCAGGCAGCTATCAGGAGGACAAGAGGACATGGACTTAAGCTCTGCCAGAGGAGGTTTAGGTTAAATATCAGGAAGAAATTCTTTACAGAGAGGTTGATCAGGCATTGGAATGAGCTGCCCAAGGAGGTGCTGGATTCTCTGTCCCCGAAGATTTTTAAGAAGAGACTGAATGTGGCACTCAGTGCCATGGTCTGGTAACCACAGTGGAAGTGGATTAAGGGCTGGACTGGATGATCTCAGAGGTCCTTTCCAACCCGGATGATTCTGTGATTCTGTGGTGTGCTATAAAACTTGAAGGCTGAATTTCCAACTTTTCTGGTGGCTTTGGACTTCTATATAGAGGGAAAAGAGCTAGATACCATTTATCTCAAATACAAGTAGAAACTGGTAACTAAATATCAGCAGACTAGGCTTATTTTTTTGCAAATAAATCTATTCCTCAGCATTGCCCATTTGCAAATAGATATGGATAACACCAACTAATAGCCATGCAGTCTAGGAGTGAATCTCCCTTGTGGCACCAGTAAAACTGAAGCATGAATCCAAAAATCAAATTTTTGACTGGTATACAAGAGAAGAAAAAAGGTACTCTGCTCTTCAAAAGAAATCATGCCGCATTGAATTTCTCAGAAGATTTTGGTTCAGACCTTATAGAATCATAGAAAGTTAGGAGTTGGAAGGGACCTCTAAAGATCATATTGTGCAACCTCCCCTGACAGAGCAGGGGCACCTACAGGAGGTCACACAGGAACACATCCAGGTGGGTTTTGAATGTCTTCAGGGAAAGAGAATCCACAACCTCCCTGGGCAGCCTGTTCCAGTGCTCTGTCACCCTCACACTGAAAATAATTCATCCTAGTATTTATAGGGAACCTCTTATGCTCCACTTTATAACCACTGCCCCTTGTCCTATTGTTAATCACCCCTGAGAAAAGCTTGACTGTATCCTCCTGTCACTTGCCCCTTACATATTTATAAATGTTGATGAGGTCACCCCTCAGTCTCCTCTTGTCCAAGCTGAAGAGCCCCAGCTCCCTCAGCCTTTCCTCATAAGGGAGATGTTCCAATCCCTTCATCATTTGGTCACTCTATGCTGGACTCTCTCAAGCAGTTCCCTGTCCTTCTGGAACTGGGGCCCAGAACTGGACACAATATTCCAGATGTGGCCTCATCAGGGCAGAGTAGATGGGGAGGAGAACCTCTCTCAACCTACTAGCCACCCCCCTTCTAATGCACCCCAGGATGCCATTGGCCTTCTTGGCCACAAGGGCACATTGTTGGCTCATGGTCATCCTTCCATCCACCAGCACCCCCAGGGCCCTTTCCCCTGTGCTGCTCTCCAACAGCTCAGTCCCCAGCCTGTACTGGTACCAGGGGTTGTTCTTTCCCAGATGTAAGACTTTGCACTTACCCTTGTTGTAATTCATTAGATTTCTCCCTGCCCAACTCTCTGGCCTGTCCAGGTCCCTCTGAATGGCAGCACAGCCTCCTGGGGTGTCACCCACTCCTCCCAGTTTTGTGTCATCAGCAAACTTGCTGATAGTACACTCTATACCTTCATCCAGGTCATCAATAAACATATTGAATAGTACTGGTCCCAGTATTGACCCCTGAGGGACTCCACTAGAAACAGGCTTCCATCCCATTGACCACAACCCTCTGGCTTCCATCCTTCAATCAGCTCCCAATCCACCTCACTGCCTGATCACCCAGGCCACACTTCTTCAGTTTAGCTCCAGGGATGCTGCGGGAGATGGTGTCAAATGCTTTACTGAAATCAAGATAAACTCTATCTACTGTTACCTGGTTATATCCTCATAGAAGGCTGTCAGGTTGGTCAGACATGACTTCCCCTTAGTAAAGCCATGTTGACTGCCTTATAAGCCTCTTGTTCTTGATGTGCCTGGAGACAGCAGTCTGCTGGCCTGTTTCCTGCTCCAAACTTTTTTTCAGACTTCAGAAAAATCTCTGGCAATGCTCAAGGGGCTTAGCAGCATAATTGGAGATGTGATTTTTTTTTTTTTTTTTTAATTACTTATGACAATAAAAAATTGATGATAGTCCCTGTGTAGTGATGAACTGTCAAATTTGTGGTGTCACTCAGCCTGATTGGCAGAGACTGATAAGGACCACAGAAACATACTGCAATGTTCAGCAGACTGCTGCTCCAGCTGTGTCATGCATACATGCATACTGCTTCTGTACAGCCTGTTCCCATGTGACCTAGCAGCAGATGATTAGTTGAGCGGTAAACCCCTGAGCTAAGGCAGTGTATCAAATACATCACAAAACATGTCTTCACAAGCACACATATATATCAGATATGTCACAAATATCAGGTGCATCACAGATCAGATCTTTTAGGACAAATGCAATACAAGGTCATGGAAACACAGAGGGTGAACATACAGTGATTTGAGGTCCTGACATCTGGAGCTTCCACTCTGCATTTGGTTGTTTTTTCCTATTTCTTCTTGCTTTATTAGGTATCATTGAATACAGAGGAGAAAGGGCTCTGACCTGCTTCCATGGAAATGTCAACATTCTTCATGTTGGCTGATGTGACTCATTGTCTTTCTAAACAAATACAGTTGTATGGCACATGGTGACAAAACTTTGGTGACTCAGAAGCTCTCCTCCACAGCCTGGAAGGGGCTGTTAGCTCTCCTAGCACATATTGCTCAGGGAACTTGGTCTGCATGTGACTTGAAGGTAGATACTGCTATATCAAGTACCTGGTTTGCTTCATGTTTGTATAGGAAATAACCCTGTAGACCAGAGTAGGCTGAGGCCCAACCAGCTAGAAAGCAGATTTGCAGAGAAAAAGCCTATGGGTCCTCGTGGACACAAAACTGAACATGATCCATCAATATGCCCTCACAACAAAAAGGCTAACGGAGCCCTAGGCTGTATTTGGAGGAGTGTTGCCAGCAGATCAAGGGAGGGAATTCTTCTGCTCAGCACTGGTGAAGCCACACTTGGAGTGCTGGGTCCAGTCCTGAGCTCCCCAGCACAAGGAAGATATGGACATACTGGAGATTGTCTCACATTGTCTAAGATGACTGACTGCTGCATTCTGAGTACAGTGGATTCTGTGACAAGTGAAGTTTCTGCCGTAAAACAAACAGCTGGGCAGTGGCACAAAATGTTTTGAGTATCAGTTAACTTGAAAGACCTATTTAACATGGCTGCAACAGTTCAAATAATCCTGGAAACATAAGTAAATCTATAGCAACAAGATGATGGAGAAAGATCCTGGTACAAGTAGGAGAATAGGCCCTTACTTCCCAAAACAAGAGTTTTTGAGGGTTGGTGAGATGCTAAGCTTGTTTCCGTTGCTTAGATCTGTATGAAGGCTCAGATCATGCTTTAGAGAACATGAATTCTGTCACCACACACCATCCAAAACACCATTTCTCCCTGTAGCCTCCTGTGACTAACCTACAGAGACTCCAGGACCAGATGGCATGGAAGAAATATAGGCTCAGGCCATATTTCAGCTGTTGTAAATGTGATCAATAAGCTGCAGCGCTAATAACCAAAGGAAAGGGCTAAATCAGGTAAGCCATTCATACCTCTCAGATTTTGCTGGTTCAGCAGGACCCAAGGACTGTGCTTCTATGCCTTCTGGAGCCCCATCCACCAGGATTATTTAAGCACATAGAAGCAATGAGTGCCATTGTAATAATGCTGTTTTTCACCGGTGACAGATGTAACCACAGAGTAGACTTTCTTTTATGGTAAAGCAGTTGGTAAAGCAGTATGGTAAAGCATGGGATTAAGCATAGTGTAAATGTCAAAACAGATTACAGCAAAACAGAGAGTTTGGAAAGGGCTGTACCATGGCCAGGCAATGCATAACTGTGCTGGAGAGCAGTGGGGCAAGACCCATAGCTCCTGGCTCTTTCCACACCAGTCAATGGCCTGGCTTAGGGTGCAGCCAGCTAAGTACCTCCCTCCCCAGTGGAACTGCTGTGCTTTGCCTTTGCAGTTGTCATCCACACCACTGTGCTGTCCATGGTCCCCAGGGACAATCCTGCACCCCACTTGCTTAAGCTTTGCTCCCGAGTCCAGCACAAACCCAAGCATTTAGCCCTGCCTCTGCAGAAACTGACTGACAGTAGATTCTGAGAGCCGGGTAGCAGCAGAATTTTTCATTCCACTAAGTGTTCACACTTTCTTCCCCTGTCTTGCTGTTGTTCTTTCTAAACATGACAGACAATAATCAGAAAACAAAAGCATTTAAGTTCTCTCCGCTGGCAATGCAGCACATTCACAACCAACATCAAAGGTGGGGTTTAGCGATCATTAGTGCAATACTGCACTTGAACATGATCAAAGCAATCAGTGTCCAGACACAATAAAGAAGATGGAGCTCTGCATCAGCTTCTCCATAAAAGGCAACAATACAGAGATCTGGGGAGAGAGTGAGAGCACAGTAAGTATATGAGGGAGATATCCTTTAACATCAAAATCAGTTCTCATTTCATATCCAATTATACCTCTGAGCTGTTCAACCCAACATCCCTGTCATCTCTGGCTTTCAATTGACATTGCAATTGTGGAATATAAAAAGCTACCATAAAGCATGTCTCAGCTGAAATTTCTCCTGAGGTTTGTGACTGCAGATGGGTAACTCTTTGAGAGCTGGGATCCCTATTGATGCTACCAAGCAGTCCCATTCACATTTGGGTGAGAGACTCTTTAGCTACCACCTTGTCAATGAAAACAGCCATTTTGCATACCATCTGATATATGGTAGAAAGCTTTAAGTGCAGGGACAACAAACTTCACTGCTGGCTGTCCCTATCCAGGGAAACAAATACCTTTGTAGGTTAGTGTAGAGATGTTCACCAGGCTGACTTAAGGGACTGATGCTTTTGTGTCCTGGACTTGAGCAGCTCAGGCTACAAAAATGCACCTGGAAAATCCCATAGGAAGTCCTTCCCTTCTGCCTTAAAGGGGGCACTTCAGAAACACCCAGTTTGTATTGAAATTCTTGAGACATACAGACAGTTCTATAAGACAAAGACATCATCCCAGTAACTAATTAAGATAGTTAGATACCTGTGTTTCATAATTCAGAAATCTCTGAATTCAGGTTCAAGCTTTCTGGATTGCAGGATGTTGCAGGGGATGGAGGCTGTGAGAAATTGTGGTTTGGGGTTTGTGGGTGGGAGAGGGTTTTTTGTGGGGTTGGATTAACAGGACTGTGTTCTTAGGTTCTGAAAGTTTGGTCCCTAAGTACCCAGCCCATGACTGTGACTGAGTCACTCTGTGTTCTCTTGTGGAAGCTGCACTACAGAAATTTTTAAGTCTTTTTCTGGAAGACAGCTTTCCACATTCCAAATGGCTTGTAAAGATGTTCTGAAAAGTATCCTAGGGGAAAAACACAAACAAAAGATCAGATCCAATAAAAGGAAAGATATTCAGTGATACTTAGATCAGGATGCTTGTTTGGAAGCAGCAAAGCATCAAGTCTCAATAGCAAATTAAATATAGGTTTGTGAACTGCTAAAGGAGTAAGAAAGGGAAGCAATGAGTGATTTGTGTTGAAGAATAGGACCCAAGGCAAGTCACAAAGGATACAGAACTATTCAGTAACAGAACAAGGATGCTTTATAGGGTAAGAAAACTATTTTGCTTAATAGGCAGAGATGGGTAATAAAGTTTAAGACAGAGAGGTGCTCATCTGTGTTGGCAGTGTGAGCATCAGTAAAACTGATATAGTTTTATATAAACTATAAAGCTTCATCAGTACACACAAGTGAGCAAAGCAGCTCTTCATGTGTATTGTGAAATGGCTTCAGATGGGTAGCATTCCTATGCTTTACACTCACTCTCTTCTGGGTTGCACCAGCATACACTGTTCTACCTACTTGAACCACTTTGACTTCACATGCCTACAATTTCAGAATTAAAATGAGTTTTCTCTTCTTACAGCTCTGAAGTCACATAATGAGGGCCTGTGCCTCTTCAGCATCTAGCCAAACATACACATAACTCCTGGAGAGATCAAGGTATGTAGGTATGCCATCCCTGGGGGCTGGCATGCAGAGCAGAGGTGCAAAGCAGCAAGCAGAGAGCACAGGAGGAATTACAGCTGGCCCAAAAAGTACCTTGGCACTTTTTGCTGCTCTGGTTTTCCTCTGTGAGACTCCTCCCCTCTGCCAGTAGTCTAGGTCCTTCCATTGGGAAAAAAGCAAACATGCCTGCTTGTTATCTCTTGCCTAATGGACAAAGCATCCTCCTGAGTAGCCCTGACTGGCATGGAGAAGGAGATGACCATGCTGAACAAGGGGTTTTGATCTCATCTTCAAGTAAGTAAGAGATAAGTTTGAAAGCTGATCTTCATGATACTCAGGGCTATTGGCACCAGTGCACACCAGTGCCTGCCCATACAGTGCAATGCTGAGTAACATGGCTCTGCTAACTCCTGCGGCCACTGCCAAGGCCAGTAGGGACTGCATCTGAGGACTCTGGCACTGAAGGGTGGAGGCAGGCATGCTACTCCAGCACATATAGCTTTATGGGGCCTCCGCTTCAGTATCTTGGTTGGCTGCCATCTTCAAACTGGGATTGTAGTTTCCTAAGTTGCTTGCAATTTCTGAAGAATGTAGCCAAGGCTCTCCACTGCAGCAAACTGACATGGTTTCTCTCACCCAGTGGGATCTTGGCTGAGCATTGTCTTTCTCCATTATTCACTGCTCAGTCCCCCTCCTGCTCTGCCCATAACCAGCTCATTGAGGGGGAGGCAAATGGAGAGTGCTGATTTTAAGTATAAACCAAGGCACAAAAGGGCAGTTTTAAGTTGTCCTGGCACTGCATAAAAGGCAGTGTCTTCTTTTTATACCTTCCTGTGGAAAAGTTCCTGTCCCTTGGGAATCCTGCCTGCCCATGTTGGGCTGCAGGTCAGGTGGTGTGGCCCTCTAGAAGGAAATAATAATGTGCTGCTCACATTATTCAGTGGGGGATTTCTGCTCTCCTCTGCAGGAAAATGCCACAGATATTTTTATATGATCCCCTCAGATGTCCCTTCTCCATTTGTGGCATGGTGGGAATGTACCTAGGACTTGATTTCTGTGCAAAACAGCAGTAGGTACCACCCTGATCAGCTCCACTGCCTTTTCTGCTCAGACCCTACTTCCGGGCAAAGGCAATTAAAGCAAGATTCCTGGTTCTTTGCTGCATGTGAGGAGAAAGAGGTTGAGCATTGACCCAGAGAGTCTCTCCTCCACCTCTTTCTTCACAGTTAGGGAACTGAAGTCTGAATGCACTGGATTTTTTGTTGGGTAAGAGTGAAGCACTTAAAATGGTGACAAAGGACTAGCAGCTACTCATTTTCCATGAGGGGACTGTTTATGTACTTCTGTCTGTTTAGGACTGTAACTTAAGATTCAGATTTTCTGTGTAGTCATATCCATTGCACACAGAGGTGTGACTGACTGACCTGTACATCTTTGAGTCTTCTTTCCGATTTTGAAAATAGTTGGGGTTTTTGGTTTTTTTGTTGTTGTTTGCTTGGGTTTTTTTTTTACCTGTTCTCCAGTCAGTGGGAATTTCACCTGCTTGCCATGACTGACTTTTCAAATATGACGGAAAGCAGCTTTGGAACTTCACCTGCCAGTTCCCTCAAGAAAAATGGATGGATCTCTTTGGGTCCCGAGGACTTGTGCACTTTCAAGTTCTTTAGATGGACTCAAACCTGCTCTCCTCCTACAGTGAATGGGTCTTCCTTCTCCCAGGCTCTCCCTTTCCATTCTGTGGCTTGACTGGTGTGGCAAGAGCCCTTGCTGGTGAAGGCTGAGGCAAAAAAGTCATTGAGTACCACAGCCTTCTCCACATCCCACAAGATCAGGTCTCCTGTTTCCTTCTGGAGAGGCCCCACATTTCCCCTAGTGTATCTCTTATCACAGATGTACCCGTAGAAGCTTTTCTTGTTACTCATGCTCTGATTCTGGCAGCATGTCTGCCCCTCCTCTGGTGGAGAGCTGGAAGGACCTACCTTTGCACATAGAGTAGGAGTATGAGAGGTGGATATTTGGGAGAGGGCACAAGGAAGAGGATGTGAGTGGGATGCAAAGTTGCAGCCCTGCTGCAAGGGGGAGATGCACTCATGCAGCAGTCATCCCGCTGGAGCAGGGGAACACTTTACTCAAGAAGAAGCAGGCACCAGCTGGGAATTCCTGCAAGGCAGATGCACTGCGCTGGTAGGGTGACACCACCAAACACAATTGTGCATTAGCTTTCCGAGGAGTGGTTTATTTGAAACCTGTTTCCAACTGACCTAACAATTTTATTTCTAAGGCAACAACAGATGGCAGCAGACAGATGGCTTAGTAATTTCAAAGCCTCTCCAGAGAAAGGAAGTGTCACTACGAGCCTGCACTGTCTTGCCATTATGAAAGAGTGGGATCTTAACATCTGCATTATCTGAAAACAGTGTTAGAAAGACATGTTGTAAACTGGATTTTGTAGTTATTTTTATGGTCTCCACTGGCATAGCTCCACAATTCTCAAACCTTGTCCTTACCTCAAAAAGGTATTTTGACCTAACACTTAAATGACTTGTTTCATGACTGTAGATGCTTTCTCTGCATCACCTTGGTCAAACTGTATTGTTGCTTGATGATTCAGTTCCTTGACTGCAAAAGGTAAAGGAAAATTCTCCACTGCGCTTTTAGATGGTAGGCTCCTTGACAGAGAACCATTCCATATTTTTCTTCTTCCATATTTTTTCTTTCATGGTGCTGGACTCTACTTAAGCTGGAATCTTACTGAATGCAAGAAGCAGTGTTTGGAGAGTGGGATTCCTTTGCTACCAACTGATGATTATGGGGATCTCAACTTAGACTTTTTCTGCTATCTTTGATTTACTTTACTGTGAGTTTTTGCTTTGCTGGGGTTTTTTGTTTGGCTTGCTGGGCTTTTCTTGGGGGGGGATGGGGGGGTGGGAGGGAGTGAGGGTTGGTTTGTTTGTTTTTAAGTTGTTTTGTTGTTTTGTTATTTTTCAATTTATCCTGCTAAGAGTTTGCTTTTCCTTGGTGTTGTTTCACTGCTGCCTGGTGTCTCCCAAGACTGAACTGACTCTTAAAATTTCCTATAATTTTCCCCCTCCCCTTGGATTTTTTGTTGCTGTAGGTCTTTGAAAGAATTACATTTGTCCTCCCCACTACATTCTCATTACATGGTAGAAGCCCCATCAAATGCTGGAACCAATAAATAAAACATTCCTTTGCTTTACTAGAAATGACCTCTTCCCACTGAAGCCAGATTACATTCGTCCTCAGCTCTGACCTATCCTCCAGACTACATGTAACTTCCTCATCTTCTGAGAAGGGACGCAAACGTGAACCAAAGGAATCAAAGAACTGGCTCTGTCTTGTTGTCTGGTGCATACCCATTAAGCAGAGCCAGGAGAGAGGAGCCTTGTGGCACAGAATAAGTACTGTCTGGAGTGAAATGGAGACATGCAGCCACGGGCACAGAAAAGTGTCTTATTTATTCCAGTTGGGGTAAATCACAGCTTAGCCCAGGGGAGCTATATGCTCATGAAGCCTGTGTAATTGAAAGGAGCATCAGACTAGTTTTCATTGTTCCCAGAAGCTCAGTCCCTCTGTTCCATTGTGGCTGTACTTCAGGGAATGGAAAGCAGTTTGCTGCCCTGAACCCCCCTTTCTCCTTTGCTAGTGAGAGCAAGCTTGGCCACCTGGAGCTGCTGGAGTTACAAAGAAGGTATGACTTCATCTGGAGGTGGTGTGGCTGGGTTGATCTCAGACCCGGAACATCATTACGGTTTCAAAATAAGAACAGTGGGACATGATATCTGAGGGGGAGAGGGGGACCTCTGCACTCAGAATGAAAGGTTATAAAGGTATAGACAAAATGGAGGTAAGAAGAGATCCTCATTGTCACTGAGTAGAAGATGACATCTGGACACAGAAGGAGAAATAAAGAGGTTTATTGTCCGCTTTAAAAAAAAGGGAAAATCCAAACATGGTGAGGAAAGAACCAGTCCTTAGGGTGAGGCCCATGAGCAGTGACATAATCTGAACAAAGCATGAGTTAAGGAGCCAAAAATGGCAGTGCCCTTTGAAAGCTGCAGAAGAAAATGATAGTGCTGAACCTCAGTAGTTACCATAGGGTTGATCACTGATTAGAAAACCCTTCAGTGGTTATTGCCCTGAAGGTCAAAAAAAGGACATAAAAGAGCAGTCTACTCTGAAAGGAAGTATGACTAGTATCTGTATGCAAAGATACGTTTGGCACACAAAGGGGCAGAGATGTGCTAGGGTGGAAAAGACAGACCACTGCAGGCCTCTCATAATGTGCAAGGGGGATAGATCTGCCTATTGAGATACACTGGTCTAGGAAAACTCTGGCTCTATTTGCCACGGCAGAAAGTAGAAAACTTAGAAGAAGTAGAAATCTAAGTAGAAAATTTAGAAGGCAGAAGACATTAGATGCAATGCTGTTTTGTCCCCAGGTTTTACCATAGTGCTCTTACTGTTCTGTTATCTCTCACCTTTCCTCATTCAGGCTCAGTCGTAAAAGCTATCTTGCTTAGGGAATGTACTGTAAGACTAATCAGGACATGGGGGCTGATGGATACCATTATGTCCCTCTAGAAGAGAGCTGGGCTCAGGCCTACATGGGGCACCTAAGCCCAGATATGGTTTCACCCCCCCAGCCCATCTCTGTTGCTCAAAGGTGGCCCGTGAGCTTGGTCTACAGGCTACTCCCATTCCATATTGGCTATAAGACAATGATGAGACTGTTTCTTATCTCATCACCAGGAAAACTTCCCTTCCTTCTATTTCTGGCGTTCCTGCTTCCAGCCAGGTGAACGTCTTTGTTTAGTTGGATCTTCTTTCCCTCTGTGCGACCATCATTCTTGGCTCACAAATAACCACTGCTGAGCAGTTACAATTAGATTTTCCCCTTCAAAGGTCAAACTGGCTGATGAAGGATTCTTGTTAGACTCTTGTTAGACTTTAAAAATATTCCTGAGGGGCATTTTCAACAGAAGACCAGAGACCCTTCTCTTTTGTGTCAAGAGAAACACCAACATATGCTTGTTTTGACCAGCTCTGTGAAGGAGATGACCTGCAGCCATTTTCAAATTCAGGTCTGCTTCGGAAAAGGAGGGGCAAGGCCAGACTGTTGCAATTGTTTGGGACACGGTATGTGCAAATCAGCACATGAACTGACTGGCTGTGACATGTCACCTACTCCCACCTCTGACCCCAGTGGTGTAAAATGGCAGTGGGTTAAGACTCAGAGAGGCTGGATGCACTGCCCAGGGTCACAGAAAGACACGTTGAACTGGAAGTGGTGCCCTAGTCCCCTGGGACACCCCATCTCAACATACCAGCCTTCCTGCTACCCTTAGACTGGCTTTTCTCTGTTTAAACACTAGAACATATTCCCATTTCCCCTTTATATTAATTATTAAGAAAGAATTTTTCCTCTGAGAGAAAAAAACATCATTCTCAGCCTGCTGTTTAGGCAATTGTCAGTCTTCTGAATAAACTGATAAAGTGACTATGCTGAATTTTTTAGTCCTTATGAAAAATAACCATTACAGGGTTTTTTTATGTGTGCCTATTAATTCAATAACCCCAGTGAAGATGGGAGCTCTTGGTCCTGAACAGGGACTGGACTCGGAGGCAGTGAGAGACAGGCCTGCTCATACTTTGCTGGCATCATACTGTAGTGCCAAGGCTTGGACAACAGGCCCAAGCCAGAGCTGACCTATAGATGAATTCTGTCTTTTTTACTAATAACCTGTGTATCAGCATGCTGATGCCAGCAACTAACCACCCAAAATATCATTTGTGCTGACTTGACATCTGGAGACAATTAAAATGTCCTGGACTCTTACCAAGTCTTGGTCCTGGTTGGTCAGGGGGTGTAAACCATATTGTTCTGCATAGCAAAATATGCAAGTCATTCCAATTTGCTGGGTTTTTTATCATATAAGGCTCTACCCCCTTGCAGCAACTTTGGATGTCTCACCTGCGGGTGGATACACTGGGCAGAATGTTTTCACTTGCTGGGAAGGGCTCTCCAAATCTTCGCTGCAACCGAGGCTCCCCTGCAACTGTAGATCTGGATGATGGCAATGTATGCAAGTGGTGATGCATCTTTCTGTAATGACTATCTTTTCTCTTATGTAGTAATGACTTGATGCATTACCCTGTATATTTTCTAGCTGTCTGCTTTAGGTTCTTTGTCTTGTTTTTTTCTTATTTGGTTGTACTATTCAGCTATCACCAGTAAAACACGTCTACTCTTTTCACTCTGGTGTCCAAATTTCATTCCCATCCTCAGTCAGCAAGGTGACATTTCCCTGTCACCTTGCAGGGGGGGAAATTCTGCCATGCAGCATGCTTTTGTGTTGTTCTGCTCAGTACCATAACCTCATTCTCACATGGGCAGGGGCAATGAGCCTATAGTGTCTCTAGGCAAGGACATGATCTAAAAGAAGAAGAGCATTTGAACAGCACAGGACAGAGCCTTGCGCAGGCAGCCATGCCTGTGGTATATAGACAGCTGCCCTTACACGTCATGATCTTCTTTAAGGCTACAGTTTTAAAAGTTGCATCTTCCTGGTGCATCTTCATTCTTTCAAAGGTTTGGTAACCCTGTGTTGACCCTTCTTTGCTGCCCTCTCACTCCAGCCTCCATTAGAGGCCGGAGCTGGTGGCTTCTAGGACTCCTTATCCCTTTCTCTGCAGGCTGTAGCCTGTGAGCTGCTGACGCACCACCAACAAAGAATTCAGTGAAGCAGAAGGTGCCATCTACTGGGAACTGAGATTTTTACTTCTGTCAGATCTACAGACTAGATCATGGAATCTAATCTAATGACATCAGTCTGACTCCCTCCACGCTCTATCTGGCATTTTTGCAGCAAGATGTTCATGGGCAGGAGGCAAAAAACATTCTCACTATCACCATTTCAAGTCAGGATCTGATTTCAGTCTGTCTCTGTAGAAATTTCTGTGCAGATCCGGTGTGACATCTCCCCACCACAAATTACTGATGCAAAAGCATATGAAAGGGCCAGGAAGTAACTGCTTCTGGGTTTTCAACCTGGAGGGAAGAAAATACTCATCCTACCATGGCAGAGCAGAGATCAAATATTCTGCAGCTGTGACAGAGAGATGCAGGGTGTTATGGAGGGCTGGTAGCAGGGGAAAGCATTGAGCTTGTAGGAGAGTTTTTGAAGATTTTTTCAAAAAAGCTTGATATAACACCCTTAAAAAACAGTGTACAATTTTGTCAAAAATCTTTGCCTCAGAGCCTGGAGTATCTAAAGGGCAGTGAGATTTGCAGCCTGGGGAGATACTATTTGGAATTCCTGTATTCAGAAACCTCTGATACGGTGAAAATCTGGTGGCCATAGATTTGCTTATGGAACAAATTGGCTCAGACTGCTCAGCAGCCTGTGTCCTGAGTGGTAATTTGTCTTTGCTGTTCAATGAGATGCATGTTTTCTGGTCCATAACACACACAGCTAAACATTTAGTCAGGCTTTGCTGCAGCACACTGCCATTTTGTAAGATCCCTGGGTAGATAAAGCTTTAAAAAAACACTTGCTGCTGGCCTAAGACTGTCTCCATTTAAATCAGTGGGATAGTAATCTCTGATTTCTGTGGGAAAATTATGATGAATCTCTTAGAAAAATCCCTTCTGCACTCTAAGTTTATCTCTGTGTTATATTGAGAGCCTCCTTCTCTGCCTTCACGTATGGCTAGCAGTTTTTGGCTAAAAAGCAAGAAAGCAATTAATTCCTAATATTTTAAATACTGTCTCCAGCTATTTGCTGAATTATAACTGCAGCCCTCTGTTTTGCTCTCTATAAAAAGCTGCAAATTAATCAGGTTGATCTAGACGCAGGAATTCATCAGGGCCACATAAATGCTTGAATGCCCTGCAAAATAGACCTGAGACATTTTCAGAACAACAGATGAACACATAGTTTGGATGTGGACTGGAGCTTCCAGACAGATACATCATGGTGGTATGAAGGTGCACTTCAAACCCTGGTCTAGCAAAATTCTGTATAAGTGAAATGCAGTCCTGGCAATGAAGGGATTTGAGAGCAAATCTTTCCAAAACACTATGCTGTGTTCTGGGATGGATGAGCTTCTTGCCATGTTCAGTGTCCTTTCACCAATACAGGACCTTGAAGCTGGATTTCCTCAGCAAGGGGCCTTTTCCAAAAGACCACTTGGTCTTCTGCTCTCTGTTCTGCCTGGTTTGTTATGGTAGGGTTTTTTTTCATCCTGCTGTCTATCCTTGCTGCTCTTACACCTGCCTGAAACAGGTCTCTGATGTCAAAAATGCTGTTTTGTATTTCAGAAGGAGAAAGAAAATGTAAAGCTACATTCAATTTCTTTCACTCCTAGTCTGTGTCTCTGAGACAAGTGTCACACATTCAATAACCAGATAAAAACCTGAGCAGACTCCTGGTCAGTAAATCTTTCAGTGTTGTGACTTTTTTATGTATCGGTGGGAGAAAAGCCCTTCCAAAATTTCTTACCTCAACACCCCAGCCTACCTGGAAGGAGTCAAAAGCATCTGTAGGAAAATAGCCTTTGGATCTCATTTTCAACTCACATTCTGTGAATGACTCGTTAATAGGAAGACAGTAATACTGTCCCAGTTCCCATGGTGCTGGGCTGTTCTGAGAGCTTTAAGGCTTTTTATACTCAAGACTGTTTCTCCCCCAAAATACTGAGGCCTGTAACATGCCCCTCCACCTTAGGAAAGCACACATACATACTCCAGTATGCATAAACCCCTTGATGTTCTTCCTATTCTTAATCCTTGAATTTGAGAGTTGACTACCCCCTTAAAAGGAGAGCTGGGAAAATTTATTGGTTTGGAAAAAAAAATTAATCTCCCATCCTTAAGAAATGGAAATACACTGCTCTTCTGAAAATCACACGTAAGAGGGAGAGGGAACAGGGGTAAGAAGAAGGGGGTGAGAAAGGTTGGGAGGGCAAGCAGGGACATGACACTTAAAATGAATTCCTGCTTAACCATGATGTCAGACTCTGTCTCACAACACATCTTTAGATAGAATTTTAAGTGAAAACATGTCTGAATAATTTGTGTACTTTTTTTTCAAGAGAATAAGTAGTCTTAGAAAAAGATTATTTTTTTCTTACAAAAGTGTTTTATTTCCAAACTTTTAGGGGTGATGACCTTCTTGTTTATGTAGCTTTCACACTGATGAAAACAGTTGCACTGGCTCTAACAAAGACCATGATTTAAACCAGTCTCCAGAATCCCACTCAAACAAAAGTTAAGAAAACTTAGAGGGGAGGATCACAAGAGAGCCCACAGCCAAACCAGAATGTGCCCATAGACTTCAGAGCTGGAACTTAAAGCAGTGCAAAGCATATGTCATATCCCTTGCCCTGTGAGCTAGTTTCCTTAGAAACTGTTTTATACACCTTGACCCTTTGTTTGCTAAAGGGAAAAGATCACCATGTGTCCTGGTTTGGGCCAGGATAAAGGTGATTTTATGTCTTGTACTTTTGCTCTCAGCTAAGTCACTTGTAAGTAGTTGCACTTGCTGAAATTAACAGCAAGTTTCTCAGACAGTGTCTGCTTCTAGGACTGATAACACTGGATGGTTATAGTTACAGCTAGAGATTGGTGTGCAGAGCCAAGGACACTGCTCAGCTCTGAGGAACATTTTACCCTCCAGAAGGAGAAAAGAGGTCCCACCTGAACCCCTCCTTTGGGGAGGGCCGGACAAGACAGATGCCAGAACTGACCAAACAAGAGTATTCCATCCCATACACGTCATACTCGGTATAAATTTGAGGGATCACAAGGGTCAAACCCCTTCCTGCCCTTCCTGCTTCCCCTTCTTCACCTGTCCGTTTGCTTTGGCATCCTGGGAGGATTCCATCCGTTCCTCTGCCTGTGGTCCTGATCCGTGCCAGCCTGAATCTGTGTGTTCTTGCCTCCAGCTCCCAACTGCTGCTGACTCCAGGAGTCCAGCCTGGACTTTCCCAGGGCTGCCCTGCAGCCTCGGTGGTGACGTGAGAGTTATTGGGGGAAAGGAGGGGAGGAATGTGGTATCAATTTTCCTGTATATTTGTATATATTTAGTAGTTTTTCCTATTTATCACTGCTGTTTCATTAAAGCTGTCTAGTTTAGTCTCTCTCCCTTATTCTCTCTCCTTTCTCTATCAGGGAGGAGAGGGGGTTAATAGAGAGCATCTGTTATTTGGTTTAATTGCCAGGCTGGTGTTAAACCGTGTCATCATGGTACATTAAAATGAAGGTTTTGCATGCAAGTGGCTCCAGAAAGATTTATAACCACAGAGCTTTCTTAACAAATAGCCCTTGAAATTGTGCTTTGGGAGGGGAGAAGTCAAATTCTCCTCTAGTACCATATGGAAAATGCAACTGAGACCTTTATTTCTCCTTTTTTTTGTGATCCAAGAAAGGTAAAGCTCAACTTGTCTGAGCTGCCTCACAGAGGCAGTGTTACATACTTACCTGCTGATACTGGTTTGTTCCTGTATATCCTTGGAAGACTTGCTGGGGGCACAGGGGAATATTGCCTCCTGCTTGCCCTCTGTAAGGGGCAACTTCTATTAAATGTTGCTGTAGTGAAGTGGATCGGCTCTGAAAAAAACATGGTAGAGGATATTAGGAGCAATGGGGAGACTCGTGGTGATTTCAGTCTCTTCTGACCCAAGGTCATAATTCAAACCAGTACAGGCTGTCACCCCTTTTGGTGACACAAGTGGCATGAAGCAGAGAGCTGAGTGAGTGTATAACCCTCTGTTTATGCAACATGTTTTGTCATGACAGAACAGGTTGTGCACATTCCCACTGCTGATTTTGGGTGACATCTTTGCCCTCTCTAACAGGAAAGGCTTCTCTGGAACCAGCTCACTGCTGGCATCCCTTTGGGAAAAAAGTAATGAATAGAGTCCAACAACAATATAAACATTATATTAGAGTTGCACAGATATGCTGGACTTGAGTGATCAAAGGAGCAGCAGGCTGGCAGTGACATAATACACACCTCCAAAGTGTTACCCCTTAGGATGGTAAGTCTACAGACCGGACACGGTGCAACAGAGGGGAAGGGAGGCTGGTGACATCTGTCTGCTGTCTTTCCCCACTTATCCTTCCCAGGAACCAGAAGCAACACCCAGACTACATGTGTCAGATTAACAACATTATAGAATCATAGAATTGTCACAGTTGCAAAAAGACCTCTAGGATCACTGAATCCAAACATCCACCCAGAAGTAACTGCCACGACCACTAGTGCATGTTCTGAGGTGCAACATACAACATTTCCATAATACATCTGTCGATTAGGTTGTGCTTTCTAGCTCCTCTACACAGTAAGTATTTGCATAATTTAAAGTGGGGAGATCCCAGCCTAAAGCCCTCCCTGCCTCTTATTTGCCACATGACATCTTTTTGTGGACCCCAACACAGTCCTTCCTTTTAGTCATCTAGCCATTCTCAGAGCAGCCTGGAGACCCTGAGGTGTGATTTCTGACACAACTTGTTGACTGAGATGCCTTGGGAATTGAAATTCAGGTTAGAAGCATCACGGGACCAATTTTTAGGATTGTGATCAAGTGGCAAATAAGCCTTGTTTCAAATTCAGTGGCTCATGGTCTCCTTTGGCAGTAAACATGCCTGACTGATAGCCTTCATGTGAAGCCTTTCTTCCTGTGTGGTCCTGTCTCCCTGTAGATCTGCCCAGGCACCAATGACTCCACTATCTGGCATCTTCAGGCCAGTTGGTGGTCCTTCATGCCCTCCAGTGTCACTGGGGGTAAAGGAGAGGTAGACACAGATGTAAAGATGCAGTAACTCCATCTTGTAGTTGCAAAATTACTTCAAGGATGTTTCCCACCCTCCTTCTTTGGCAGTGAGGGCAGCACTGCCTGTCACTGCACTCAGGGCTCTTGCCAGTGTGCTGATGACTCTATGAAGGGCTCAGCCCCCTGGCATGTCCCACGTTTCCTTCCTCCAGCAGCTACTGCCGGCAGGACCTTTATCTCCTAGGCAAAGAGTTTCCCTCTGCACAGTCTGTGCCTCAAACAGGGCAAAACAGGTGCTTGCCCTTGTTCTTTTTCCTCCCCACATGGGGTTGAGCTGCCCAAGTTGGTGGTAGGAATCTTGAGGACTACAGTGATGTGAGACTGTTATATCATGGGGTCAGGCTCCCAGTTCTGCCTCAGCAAAGCATAGGCAATCATGTCTAGTTTTTCAGCACATGAAAATTTTGTTGGCTACTCTGCGTATTTTAAAAATGCAGTGAACAAGGGCCCATGGAGGAAAAAGCCAAAGGGCTCTCTGTTCTTTTCAGATCTGATAGTTAAAGAGTCCTAGTTCCTCTTCTGGGATAGCAGCTCCATGCTTGCAGGCTGACTGATGTCATCAACTTTTCTGCTACCCAGAAAACGCAGGGGTTGATAGCATCTCTCATTTGTTCAATTGCTGACCCAGCCTTAAACCTTGACAAGTGTGCCCATGGGTTTGGTGTTTTCATCTCCTGTTCTGAGGTCATAGGTGTGTGTGGAAAGTAGAAGGACTAAGAATCCCCTTTTATTTTAAGCCCCTGCCTTTTTTGTTTTAATTCCACATCCCTTGGCTTTCTCATATACTTTTTGTCATCTTTATCTCTGTACATACACTGTCACAGGCAAGACTTGAAAAGGGGCCTCTAAATGGAAATTGCTAAATCAGAGCCAAGCAGTGGACACATGGCTGCTCATCACCATGCATTGAGCATGTTCCATATTGAGCATGTCTTCTGGGACACCTCTGTGATGAACGGGGGAAGTTCAAAGGCTATTGAGAAGTACGGGATAAAGAGCTCAGATGGCTTTGTCCCTACCAAAAGGAGATTATCCAACAGTTCTCTAAACTGGTTTAATTTCTACATGGTAACAGGAATGCAGGTGGTGCAGTGCCAAAGATTAGCTTCACTTCAGTGAGCGTCAGTGACCTTTGGCTACGGCCAGTTGTGTCAGGAAGGGCAGTTTTTCTTTGGAAGGTATCTGAGATGGATGTACTGCATGTTTCAAGGAGAAAGGGCAACATGGATCACTTGTCTGTATGACACACTGGCTATTTTAGTGAGGACCAATGCTGCCTGTTTGTGACCCCTGCGAGCCAGGAAGGGCAGAAGTTGAACTTACATCTTTCTGAGCCCTCTATGCTAGTGTTGTGGGTGCAGGGGAGGCCAGAAGAACACCAGGTGGAAAACACAAATGGTGTAGGAGGCACAGTGTTTGAGACAACCACCATCCCTGCAGCTAGTCAGTATGACTGCTCCCTGACACAGGCAAATAGTTTTGATGAGGTTTTCCTACCTTCAGAAGCTTTTTGGTTCAGGATGTTATAACTGCCATGCAGGTAGCCAGGGCTTTGGAAATTTGGTCTACACTTTTCTTCCCAAGCCCAGAGTCACATAATCCTTGGTGACAACCACAGTTTTTATAAAACACACACTGCTAACAGCTGTGATCACAAAGAAGAATGTGAAAACTGGGTTCATCAAGTACTCAAAAACATACAAAACCAATTCTGACTCTAGTTAATTTTTCTAACTGATAATCTCATCCTGTCCCATGTCTTTCAGGAAGGAGAAATGACAGTGTAGATACTGTCAGTAGTAGCTAAGCTAAAGAGTTTATGGCTTTTAGTACTGCTGCCAGGCTGGTGGTGTGTGCCACCACAGATGCATCCCTGATTGTAGCTGCCACTTGACCACATGACCCCTTGGACACGTTCTCCAATGAGCTGGGTGAATCTTCCTACTGAATGAAGAATCCTGGGACTTTGATTTCAAATACAGCCTTGAGTGCTGGTGATAGTCAAAGGTGCCTTTTGAACAGCTAAAACAAACTTCCCCATGCTTCAGAAATGTATTCAGGAATTTTCTTTCAAAGGACCTACAGTGCAGCCAACTGCAAACCCCATCATCCTAGCTGAGGCTTCCATTTTGCCTTCTATAGGAGACTGCTACTGTGGATGAACAAGAATAAACATACGTTATAATAATACATATTATAAATAATATACATTATAAGTAATAAATATAATTTTATTTACAGTGGACGGAGTAATTTCTTTCTTTTTGCAACATCTGTGAATGATCAGCATTGGGATTCTGTCTGACTGATAGATAGCTAGCAAATCCAAGTTGAAACATCTGTACTTCAGATACGCACTGCTGCTGATCCATCTGCTGAACACATCAGGAGTCCGTTGACTGACCTGCGCTTGATTGGGCTGGGTAAACAACCAGTAGAAAAAGATAAAGCTGCACAGCTCAGTGCAAGTTTTTCCCCCTCACCCCTCCTTTCTAGACCCACATTTTTGTTCCTCTGTTCACGTTTTTGCAGTTGTTTTTCTTACATGGTGCAGTTATGGTGTTGAATATGGAAAAGAGAGGGAAAATCCACATTTCTAAAAGGCAGGAACACAGACATCTCTGGCAAAAATAACTGTATCTGTGGTTACAATCACCAAAAGCATAAATGACACATGTAATTAAATCTTCCAGAAACTGCTTCAGGATTTCAGCACGAATACTGGGGAGGGGTTTGGTTGTGTTTCTATAAGAGACATTTTAACACTTTTGGGTGTCTTCTCCTTTGGCTTTTAATCACACTGAATCACATTGAAACACAACTGTGATGCTAGAGTCTTTTCTTTGAAATTGAAGTCGTATTTTCTGCCTTGGCAATCCCTGATTGCATTTACATTGGTCACAACCACTTCTCATTGTTTTCTACTGTCCACTTGCCTGGGTTATGAGCAGTCTTCATTGGAAATACGCCTGTTCTTCAGGCTGCTTCTTTAGTGTCCTCTAGAAGTGCAGAAATGCATGATGATGATTAAGAAGACTCATTGTTAGTTATTTTAATGTGATATGCAGCCAAATGAAGCCTGGCTTATGACTTTGTTTGTCATAGCAATCACTGTGCCATTCAGTACTGCAAAGGCAGCCTGGACGTGGGGCTTACCTATGCTCTTCCAGCAATTAGAGAAGGATACAGGCATTCTCACCTTAGTAGCAGATCTCCTAACACTTCGTAAAAGGTCAAACTAAAAATATCTCACTCACTCACCTCTACATTGCTTCTGCATCACCATGGCAAGTGATAGAAGCATATGAGGTTCTCAGGCAGATGTGATACAGGCAGCAGGTAGTAAATTAAAAAATAACAGCTTTGTACAGACATCCTTCTGACTCTTAACTGCTGTTAATGTGCCACATGTGGAGAGCCAGCCAGAGATCTCTCCTCTGCTGAGATCAAGTCATGCTCTAGTTCCTTATGCTGCTCTGAGAGTAATGGGAACAGCCTTTCTGCAAAGGCACTATTGGTAAAACCTCAAAATTTCTGAGACTGAGTGAAATGAAGGCTTGCTTTAACAGCCACATCAGACTCAGTAGCTATTATAGCTGACAAAGGGGATCTGCCACAGTTTAAAATCTGAGCCATCATCCCTTTAATGCTCTTCCCTCTGCGACTGAAGGATAGCTTGTTAGCTGTTCTGAACACAGTAGTTCAAACTTCCCAGTATGATTGTGATGACTGATATAAGTGCTTTGCAGACTGCCTTTTAATCCTGGTAGGAGCAGAGCAGGTTGCTGGATGAGCAGATGAATTGCCTTTCCTGTAGGCATCCCCCGCATGAAAGCACAGATGTCTACATGGGAAAGGAAACTTAATCAAAGGATGTGTGCAAGAAATTGTGCATGAGTTTCATTTGAATCATGTCAGCTCAAAGAAGAAACCTTCTTTGAAGGAAATGTCTTTCTGTATCAAAAAGCCTGGCAGAAAAACAGAAATAGAGCAAAAATTGTCTCATTAATGTATATAAATACCTGAAGGGAGGGTGCATGTAAGTTGTAGTGCAAATAGTCTCTTTTTAGCGACAGGTGACAAGACCAGAGGCTGTGGGCACTAGCAGAAACACAAGAGGTTCCTGGTGAACATCAGGAATCACTTTCTTACTGTAACTGAGTGACTCAGGGTGACTGAGCCCTAGCACAGCTTGCCCAGAGAAGTGATGGATATCCATCCTTGGGAGATATTCAAAGCCATCTGGACATGATCCTGGTCAAGTGGTTCTAAGTAGCTCTGCAGGACTGAGAGAGTTGGACCAGATGACCTCTCAAGGGCCTTCCAGCCTCAGCCAGTCTGTGATTCTGTAACAGTGAGTGAGGGGATCTCTTCAGAATAGTCTGATATGAGTCTGATGTGCTCTCCACCCCGGTACTGGGAGCCCAGTCCACCAGCTCAGTGGTACCTGGCAGTGAAAGACCGTGTTCATAATGGTGCTTCTTCTTCTGCAGCTTCTCTGTGTTAGAGACATGGAAGCACACTAACAATAATAACCACAGAAAAATGAGGCACTGGAAAGTTGATATAAGTCATCTAGATCTAAGACAGCTTCACAGGCCAATGCTCTGGGCAATACCACTTGGTATTTGCAATACTGTTCTTGAGAACAAAGAAGCAATGCCTTCCAGCATTTTCTACTTGGAAAAGACTGAAACATTTTTCTTTTGCTTCTGCCTTTTATGCCTGGGGACAGTTTAACTGGTATCTGACAAAAATGAGATTGCTGAAAGCATGTCCAGCTCAGATCTAATAAATAACATAAAAGTAAAAAAGGAACAAAACTATAAATGTCCCCAGCCAAATAATCAGCAATAATAACAACCTGCTAGAACATAACACACTAGAAACACACAGCAAGTTTTTGGTCAGTTTTGTTTCAGAACTAAGTAACTCTACAGTATAAGCAAAATGAAAAGCCAGCAAGAATGTTTCCCTTCCATTGTGTGGGGTAAATGCGCTCCAGTAACAAACAGCAGTGTGATGGATTGGAGAGACTTTGAAACAACGTCTCTAACTGAGCTAAAGAATAAGTAATGATAAAATTTCCATCAACTGATTAGGTGGAAATAAAAAATGGAAGATTGTAACCCAGGCTTCAGAGGTGGCTCTCACTGTTCTTCATTTGGGGGAAATTTTTGGACCCCAAAACAGCCCCTAATGTTGAACGATTTATTCTTGAAATAAATCTCTGTCTCAGAGAGGTCTGTCTGTCTCTACTGAAAGACACTGGGACAGTTTTCCAGGGCTTGTCTGGTCTAAATCTTACTCACTGTTTTGAGCATGCAGCACTGGAAATTAAGAGTAATGTTACTGCTGAGATAGTTTTCCTCCTGTGGAAGTCAACCTCGACTGAAAACTTTTGGGATCTTCCCCAGCAACAATAATTGGCACTTGAGGAAGAAAACAGGCACTGAGAAAACCAGTGAAAATCATGAAGTTTCTGAACCTGATCCAAAAGTGAATTGGGCCTCAGAGTACGTCACTTGAGATTTTGGAGCAGTCTTCACCTTTCTGTTGCCATGGCTGAGCTAGTTTGGCATTCTGGTACCAGAGCCAAGAAAGCCTATACGTAACTAGATCCTACCACACATCCTGTCTTCATTCTGCTGGTGTTTACAGATTACTTTTGAGATAATCATGCCTCAGAGTTAGCAGAGGCTTTATCACTGGAATACATTCAAATATGCACATGGGGCAGTGTGGTGACTTTGACTGAGAAAAGGCCAAAGCTTTTACTGAAGACAGCTCTTACTGCTGATCTGACCACTGCAGCATGGATGTCCCATGTTTCTCAGTCATGACTGACTTCTGTAGCTCTTGCCTGTGTTAGTCATGCTTGTGAAGGTGCAGCCATAGTTCTTAGCAATGTAGGAAAGTTTTTGGTACTATAGTTACCATCTAGTAATTTTGAGGTTTAAAAACGTCAGTTCCTCTGGGGAAATGTTGGGAAGGCACTAGAATACTTACCAGCATAAGGCAGAGAGTTGCCTTGCCCAGCTTTTACAAAATGAAAGTCAGTCTTCTCATATTAGCTACTTTGACCCTCTGGACTTCTTTCCACACAGCACAGACAGTGATGGTGCTACATGATTCCCCTCAGATGAAGATTTATTCCTGAATCTAGAGGGATTTCTTCTCTGTCCTTGTTCTTGCTAAATGAAATGGGAATTACTAGCTCCAGTGAAAACTATGTGAGCTCCAACAGGCCTGCCACCTAATCACCTACTTCGGTATGCCTGAACTGCTTAGATTAGGGCAGAAAGTTTTCTCCTCTAAGTGAGAAAAAGGTTTCAGTCTGTCTCTGGGGGAAAAAGATTAATTAGCTTTGCTGTAAGTATTTATTTTCTGGGCTGGGACCAGGGACGGTAAAAGGCTCTCTGCTCCATAGTAAAATCAATCTTCTGAGAAAGTGAACATGCAAGCTGCAAGCAGTTCTGCTCAGTGTCTCACCTGAATGAAAAAGGATCCAGAATCTGTAATCCTTGTGTTGAAGCAGTCATCACAGGAAGAGAAGTGGTAGCAGCGTTCTGTCCTCAAGGCCTTTAAAAACAGCAGTTTTATCCAGTTCCTTTGGGAAAAGGCTCAGGAAAACTGCAGACATGCAGGGATCCACCTGTCTTCCACTACTCCAGTGCACAAGGTGATATGAACAACTGAGAATGTGCAGTTGCCGTTAGATTTCCAAAAGCATTGGCCCATTTTCTTGAGGGCAGAGGAACAATGTGCCATTAGAGGCAGGAACTAAATCACTTGACAAACTTGACATATCATAGCCAGAACACTGAATATAGCTGTGGTAATTTCTGTATGAAGGAACAGAAGGGTGTTTAAGGCAGGCTAAATGGATTTACTTTCCTGGATTTGCTCTTAGTTTATCTAAGTCAAGTAAAAATAGCTTTCTAAGACTGAGTTCCCCTCATGTCTTTGTGTAATCACTTTAAGAGAATGCATTAACACAGCTGAAGCTAGTCTGTTGGTGAAAAAGACCTCAATATAGATTTGAACCAGGCACTACTTCAGCAACGTTGACTTCAAGATCAGTATTTGCAGAGAGAGGTGATCTCTTCTGTCACATGTGGTGATGCAGCTAGGGTAAGAGGCAAATGTTTAGGAGCACAGGATTACAGGTTAGTTAGCTGAGTAAACATAGCTTGTTTACTGGAACATAAGACAAAACTAGTACAGACAGTTTCTTCATATTTCTTACTATCAGCTATAATCAGAACACTTTCTTGTGCTAATATTTGTGCGAGTTTATTCTTCAAGCAGTAATTTGTTATATAAACAGAGACAGGTCTTGGATCCAAACCTAAAGCTCCAAGGAAACACGTTATGCTTTCTGTCAGGCTCCCCAGTTTTGAGGGCAGCTTGTCCCTGCCAGGTCTGTAAGGCACTGACTGTAAGAAGTCCCAGTCTGAAACTCTTGGTTCTGCTTTTACTGACACTGAGTAAGAACTTTTGTGACAGTGGTGGCTGCCATAAATGTATCAGCAGGCGTGACTGCAGTGCTGTTCTGTGGGGACACCTCATCCTCACTCAGCGTGTTTTCATGACCCTGGCCACCAGAGCCAAGCATGGATCACAGACACCGACTGGGAAGTAAGAAAGCTGCCTCAGCACAGTGCCACATGGATACACCGTGCAACCTGATCCCTGCATATGCTGCACTACTGAGCTTTGCAGCCCTACTAGCCTTTCAACTAGCTTTATTACCTCCGCACAGCACTACGTGTAATAGCATACTGCTCTCACTGTGTATGAAGAATCCTGACCTCCTGTACCTGTCAAGCAAACTTGAACACCCAATGCATCAAGATAGACGCCTCTATTTTCTGAAAACATAAACTGCAAAAATATGATTCAATTTCTTTCAGAGGGCATGCTTGTTGTTTAGAGCAAGGTGACCACTCCCAAAAGCTGGTTAGACTGATGTGACACAAGGCAGTTGGCAAACACTCAGCTTCTCATTATCTGCAACCAGGCCACTCACCAGAAATCAGAACAGGTGTGTAAGGACAGACAGGTGGACTAAGTTATTGTGAAAATGCTTCTGGAGAACAAAGCCTGCTCTGAGGTGTTTTACACCATCTTACTATTAGCAGACAAAGGGCAAACCCACAGTAAGTCTCCCTCCTTACACTGCAAATTTTCTTGAAGGGGATCAGAGAAGGCAGGAAATGGATATCTGCTGGAGTCCAGCAAAAAAATGGCCTCTGTGTAGGTGTTGGAGTTCCAGAAGGGTGCATTAAAAGTCAGGAGGACCTGAGCCTCTGGCAGGAAGTGACAAAGCGTAATTGCATCCCCAGGAGAGATGCAGAGAATCCCAAGAAGCAAGGTGTAAATTATCCCATTTCCTCTGCTGAGGTTTGGCCAAGTATTAACACCTCTATCTACTTGGGAAAGAGACTGTGATGCTTTTAATATCTGCAAGGGCCCAAGCACTGTTGGTGTCTCATGCAAATTCTCCAAAGGATCACCTCTAAGCAAGTCTCATGAATCAGCACAGGCCCAGGCTCTGCAGGGGAGACAAACAGCCAGAGCTCCAGCCTTTACTTCTGTAATTTACAGGTGCCCAGGGGCATGCATCATGAGGAAGTTCGATCTCCTCCCTTCGTTTAGGATTACAGCCTGCAGGCCATTTTTAGAACCAGCCAGGATCTTGTCCTGTGCCAGCATAGGAAGAACATGTCCTGGCAAAGCTGAGCCTTTGTGGTCTCCATTACAGGCATATTAGCTGCTCCTGGTGAGTGAGTACAGGGAGTTTACTCTATGATTAGTATGATTTTTAAACAGCCCAGAAATTGTTACCACTGAGTTAGCCCTTGTGCTTCCACCACCACCACCTTGTCTGACACATGCTGAGTGCTCTTTACACTCCCATTTAGTATCTTGTGCAGATTTTGCCAGCGCATGGTTTAGCATGTGGGCTATGATCCTGGGCAGTCTGAGTCAAGAAAGTAGCTCTGACCTCTGCATGGAGGTTCAAGAAAGCAGATGAGATAAGCCTATGGGTGGGCTTCTGTCACTGATAAATGCCAGCCCCATGGTCCAGGAAAGAATAAGGGAGTAGCAGCTAGCTCAACTACTTCTCAGCTGAGGAGATGAGGAGGTCTGGAAGATTCATGGAAGTCGTACTTTGGACCTTCCTGAACTTTCCACCTATGGGATAAGTGTCCTTGGCTGGCTGAAGAGAGGCTGGATGAGGTTCACAGATGCTTTTGCTTCATATATTGGAATTACGCTTTTCCATCCAGCATCTCACCACGAAGTGTGAAATCCCATGGCTCATCCTAGTGAATGTTTCTGAGGTTTAACAAATGAGGCTTTGGCTTAAAATAGTTACAGATAGTAATGGCAACTAGATAGTAGTTCAGTCCAACACTGGAAAGCAAGGAAATGGAATGGAGCACCTCTAGTGCATGGCCCTGGGGTCCAGACAAGAACAGGCTGGCTTGCTAATTGTTTAGTACCAGGATACTAGCTTGCTAATGGTATGGTGCAAGTGGCTCGGTACCAGGTCTTTCACCTTCACATGATGGGTGGGTATCCTTGGGGAACAACTGTCTCCACAGGATATTTCATCCTAAATGGTTTTACAGATATTCAGTATTAACTACATAGAGCAACAGAGGGTCTGATGCCTTTTGAGTGTTCTGTTTTGGGTTTATTTTCTTTAGAACAGTGTGTTTGACTCAACATCAAAGTGGAAATCTGGTTCAACTGTGGTACTGTCCATCTGCTTTTCAGGCAAGCATGCATCCAAGAACTCTCCTTGTCTGCAGCTCGAACATGCTCCTGCTGTTCTCATGTCCCTGGCAACTCAGTTATTTGAAGGACACCACAACGACGAAAAGAATTGTTTTATGTCACTGTAGTGGCCACAGAGAAGGTAGTTTGGCTGCTGCCTCTAACAAATCTCTAACACAGGATTTAGGGAGTGATCTTGTGGTCATTGAAGTTCTGGACAGAACTTGCAGTGGAGACAGTGCAAATCGTATCCAGACTGGCTAAGAAAGTTACACAGATTTCCCATCAGAAATGGTCACAGCACCGATCAAGGCTGACATTCTTCCAGCTCCTTGAGAATACCTGTTCTACGAAGTTAGCTGCAACAGCCATGACTAAAGGGAAGTTATTAGTCCTCTTCCCCACCCCAAATAAACTCAACATTAAAAACTGCATGCACTGTATGTTAAGATAGATTTGTGCCACTTCTCAGAACAAGTAGTAAGCACATTTATTTGTTTTGGTTTGTGGGCAGGTTTTTGTTGCTGTTGTTGTTCTGGGAGTTTTTGTTTGTTTTTCTGTTTGTTTTGGGGTTTTTTGTTTTAAATCCTGATGGTAAGCTTAAGTAATTTTCCTCAATATTTGGTGAGGAGAGAAAATTCCCACTTGAGAAGCAAAGCAAAGTATTTACTACAAAAAAATTACCAATGAAAACAGAGAATAGAAACATAATATCAGTTTTGCTGACCTGGCTCATCCAAAAATGTATGAAACATTTTCAATATGCTGTTTCTTTAATTTTTATGGGACAATTTGCAGTGCAGGAAGCTATCTGTCTATGTAAATCTTCACAGCTTTAAATACCTTGAGGCAGGGATGGTAGTTTGCTGCGTACTTCTCTATAGCAAATAACCCAGCAAGTTCACCAGTGGCTTACTGCTGTGCAAGAAAACACTTGAGAGTTTCTCAGAAGCAGGTATGAATGGGTTGGCACATGCATGGCAATTCTGTGGTGCCACAAATGCCTGAGCTCCACCACCTCAAGGCAAAACCTCACCCCACTTAGCTAAGTCTAAATGCTATGTGGTTTCCCTTGTGCTGGAGATTTATTTCCATGATGCACTCAGTGGGTCTGATACTAATTCTGATTAGTAACTATGGGGAGATGTTCACCATGCACCTACCTGTTTTCACAATAAAAGATACCTTACACACTGGTAAGTCAGCATTTTGTAACAAGTTAGAATTGCCAACACTGTGTATTCAACACTGACAGCTTTGTGGATACTTTTTTAGAGCCAGTTAGGAAGCCAGGACAAAATAAAGAGTTTTCTCAAAGAAAATTCCTCCCTTCTTTGTGGAAATCTTCAATTACAACTGCTAAAAACTCCCCAAAAGACACTGAAAAAAATAAAAAATCATGCTAATTTAAAAGATAAGGTTAATTCAATGCTTTTCTACTCATTTCAGATTTTCTTCAGCTGTTCCACAGTAAAATTCTGATCTTTCCTGGAAGATATCAAAAATCTATGTAAACAAAATGTTTTACACATGGCTGGTCCCTCCTTGGAGATGCAGACTTACCAGCTGTTTCCAAGGTGGAAGCCTCTGTGTACAGAACTTGGGTCCACCTGGACTTCCATGAATGATTGATTCTGCACCTTTCCCCCAACCCAGCGAAGGGCTTGAGAAAGAAGTGAGAAAGGCAGGAGTGTTGCATCGCTCCTTTCCAAGGCATAAGCAGGTTTTTTGCAGACAGGGAGGCTGAGGGCCATCCATGGGTGAGCCATGGGGCTCCAGCTCCCCCCCCCAAAAAAGGAAGGACTATCAGGGACTCACACTTTTCTTCTAGCCCTGCAGAACAGGTTTGGCTGGTGTGTCCAGCAGGTGATTTCATGATGCAGCCATGCCCAGTGCAGAGGAGCACCAAAGCATCACGTGAGAGGGTGAGAGATGGGCCAGTCTGGATGGAACATCCCATTTGGTAGATAAAATCAGTTAGTTTGCATCAAAGTATTTGAGTTTCACCATGGAGCTTTGGGCTGCTTCTGCCTCTCCAGTTGCAGTATGACAATGCTACTCAGCCACTCCTTCAAAACACCTTCAAAACACAAGATACACTGTACTTCATATCTGCATGAGATATGAGTTCCCTATATACTGAATTTAATAAAATAATGCATTAGTCTTACTAATTTTGATAACCTTTGCATTTTTTTCTTCAAAGATTATGAATTAATGGCTGAATAATTCACAGCATTTTTACTATTTTGTTTGCACTTTATTTTCACCTTTTAAACAGTCTGAGTTTTGATTTCACTTTTTATAAAGAATCCTTTCAGACTGGGGGAAAGGGTTTTGCAAGCTGTCTTTTAACTCTTTCCAACCTGGCTTCAGATGAAGCCTTTTATTTCTAAAGTGCCAGGGTCTAGCACAATTCAGAGCTCACTGTTGTGGTCATGTACTTTCTCTTCACCTCCTTTCAATGCCTAAGAGATTTATTTTTGTTTAGCTTTCTCTCTCCATTCAAATTGAGATTACTATTACTAAGATCTGTTTAGAGAATAGAATTCTACTCTTTATTTTTGTCTTCTGGCTGACTATGCTTGATAATTACATGTAACCACTTCACTTTGTAATATATTCCCCATATTTCCCTTCCAGCTGACCTAACACTTTCATACAGTAACATACTACAAAGTTCACTAACCCTTTTTATCTAGAGGCATAATTGGGTCTCTGTGTTCCTAAACCTCTGAAGTCCACATCAATCCTTCTAAGCAAACTTCCTTTCAAATGCAGATAAAGTGGAGTACTTTTTCTCAACTTGATGAAGAAAGCTCCTCTGCCTCCATTATTATCTGTTTTATGATATTTGTTTCATAATTTTAAATGGTGAGAAATCCTCATGCTTAATTTTCATGGTGTTTAAAATCTATATTGAATTCAAAACCAGCTAAATCATGTTTCATAGTGAATCACAGCTATTAACAGTGTGAAAATACTCTCTCCTAAGGTCTGTGCAAATCTCTTTTGTGGCAGCTTCTTTCTCCCAAGGCTTTCTATGTTTGGCTCACAGAGGTAAGCTCTCTTTCCCAGTGTGGGTTAACACTGGGTATCAGATGCACACTTACAAACTGAAGAGTTCTTCCAGGAGTGTGTGCACTGTATGCACACTGTGCCACATGTGCACAATCACACATGCCATCTAAATTAGAATGTGCAGAAGTTTTGGACTGTAAGTGTCTGCAGATCTGTCAGCACTAATACCCACTTGTGGAAGCTTACGTCTCTGACAGCCTTTCAGTCATTGGCAAACTGATTTAAGTCAGATAACAAAAAAAAAAACCCAAAACCAAACACAAAACAAAAACCAACCCAAAAACAAAACCCAAAGCAAACAAATTAAAACAAACAAACAGACAAACAAAACCCAACCCAACACAAAACCAAACCCAACCCCCCCTAACAATTTTTAACACACAGTCCAGGTCACTACTTGTCTCCACCTGCAGACACACTTAGAAGTGTGAGGAATGTGAGTGTGAGCAACTGTCTGTGCACAGCAGCTGCTTAAATTCTGCTGTTAAAAGAGACACAACTGTGGAGCCTGCCCCTTCAGTTACCTTGAATTAACTACCAACTAGAAAAAACAGATCACAGACTCTCTGAGGTCTAAGGCCCTGATTCAGAAAAGCTTCAGTTTACCCTTTCTGTGTAATGTACATAAGCACATGCTTAGCCTAAACAATGCTTAAGCATAAACTATGCTTATGCTTCAGCACTATGCCTAAGTCCTATTGAAATAATTTTTCAAGTTACCAGGATAGACAAATCCCAGACACTCTACAGTCAGAATTTTATTAAACAAAAATATTGGTTATATCTTATGTTTCTCTTAGCTGGTCTAGGATGTGGCTTTCTACTGAAATGCTGCAGTGAAAGTATAAATTACTTTGAAAGTCTCTATGAAACATTCCCTTTGTTCCTTCTCCTTTCCTACTTACCATCAGCAATTCATCACAAAGAATGCATTTCCCACCAATTAAAAAATAAAGGCAAGCAGCATCTTAATCTGTATGGAGGTAAGCCACATATTTCAGTGTTGTCATGTGTTTTGCTGCTTTAGCATGAAAAAACAACAGAAAATGGTCACACAGAAGGTACCTAGTCTGGCTGCACATCTTGGTGCCATGAAAGATTGATTCTCTGTTGCTTGATCTGGGTATTGTATGAATTCTATCTGCTTCCATGCACAGAAATACGTATGACCAAATGCTGCTCTAGCTCACTGAGTTCCAGGGCAGAAAAATAGTGTTCCTATGTTTTATATCTGGCTGCTAAAAGTGATGTTTGTTTGGAAAAGCTGCTTAACTCTAACTGGTGGGCAAACTCAGTATTTGAACCCGCAGTACCAAGCCAGGATTTTTTATATTTATTTTTATTTATTTTTATTGTTTTTCAGAGGATGATAAATATGTCTCATCCTCAGTTCTTGCTCTTACAGAGTGCTGTCAAATTGCAGGTAGCATTTTGCCCTGCTGTAAAATAAGAAGCACTAATTAGGATAATTAGGGATTATAACTACTATGTATTGAATAAATGCTAAAATCTTTGTCAGATAGTTTTTGTCCTAAATGGTTGGCATGACCTAACAAAAGATGCATTTCATGTATTAGTAGAGTCATTCCACAAATCAAAAGCCATGGTATTCAGAAATAAGAGTTAACGCGCACATCAGAAGGCAAGACAAGGAAAGGTTTTGGTGCATGGGGACCTTCTCTTCTGGAGGCAGTTAGTCTGCTCCACAAAATGAGACTCTCCTACCAAAGTCAAAAAGTGGCACCTTTACTTTCTTGAAGTTGTTGGGAAGTTTGCCATTAACTTTGAACGAGAATTTAAATCTCTGGGATTGAAAAGGGTGACTTTTAAAGTAAGAATCGTGTAAAGCTAGAGAACTAGCTAGTAACTGTGCCTGTGAAGAGCCTGCTTTCTGCTTGGTATCTTCACAGCTTCAGAAAGAATCGTCAACATTGTAAACAAGTAGTAGTCTTTTAAGACCACCTTTGTGCATCCAGCGTACCCAGCCCAGTGATATGTCAGGTCCACTAGCTATTAAAAAAATTTAAATAAAACCCCACAGAAGCATACCCATTCATCCCCACAGGACAGCAAGCATAACAGTGATTACTAAACCAGAAACAGTAAAATTACTGTCATTGAACGCTGAGAGAAGATGGACAAATGTATTATAGAGAAAGGTCTGCATTAAAAGTAACACCTTAGTCTGCCATTTAAACAAACCAGTTCACAGAGTGGCAGGACTTTTTCAACTTCATTTGACCTCTCTTATATTTTTTTATTACTATTATTTATGGCTTGAACAGACTCTGGCTTCGGCATTCGGAAGTCCTTAATTAAAACAATTGGAGATGGTGCCAGAGGGAAGGTACCATGCCAACAGGACCATACACTGTGGTGGACAACGCAGATTTAGTATTCCAACTTTAAAGGCTTTCTTAGCTTTAGCCCTAGAAAAGCCAGCAGTTTTATTATGCATTAATTACACATGCCATATTAAAATTATGAGGAAGATCCTATCATGAATATTGAAAGAGATATTAAAGTTCCACGCTTTTAATTCATTAGATTAAAAAATGGTATGTTTCTGGTTTTGCTCAGTATTTTTATGTGATTAATAGCAATACGTACTTTTGTGAGGCCTTAAATACCAGTCACCTTAGAAAACATTGCTGAATTTTACAGGTAAATTCTTCTGCGCATTGTTGACCTGAAATAGATCACAGTGCTTGTGCAAAGCACACAAGACACCCAATCTTGGCCTCGCTGTCCTAAAACAAGAAAACAAGAATGCGTCAAAAGTAATGGCTCCTCAATTTGAAGCTGACGGACAATAAAAGACACTTGGGAAGACTCACGTTACGGAACTGGATGCTCACTTCAGGAGAGCGACAGGCTGGGCAGAGACCGGCAGCTGGGCCGGGTGCAGGCAGGAGGCGGGAAGCGGAGACAGGCAGGGCAAGGCAGGACAGGGCAGGATCAGGGGGCGGGCAGGGCCCCGNCAGCGCGGGGCCGACCCCGCCGTTGCTGAGGCTGGTCCGGGGCGGCAGGCGGGAGCCGGGGAGAGGGGCAAGGTGGCTTGACGGGGCTGTACGCCAGGTATGACGAGCACCGCGGGGTGCTGGAAGAGGGATTTGACGGAGGAGGACCCCGGATATGAGCCCCAGCAGGATCCTTTGGCTGGATCTACTGGAGCTCCTTACTGCCCGCGTCCCTCGCTGAGGGTAGGCGCTTGCCTTGACGCTGAACGCGGAGCGGGGTGGAGCAGGTTCGGACCCGCAAATGGCCGTGTCCCTGCAGTGGAAGCACAGTCCTAAGTTGTGTTAGGCTTTGCTTATACTCTAACCTCATCAGCCTGACTGTGGTAACCAGGAGCAGGACGTGCTGATCTGGCTCCAGGGGGTGGTAAGCACCGCTGAGAGTCCCTGCTGTAAATTAGGGGTTTTGTTCTGGCTTGTGGAGCAGGGTGTCATCCCCATGAAAAATCAGACGCTGAGAAAAAAACCATTTTTTTATGAACTTCCTAAGATAAAAGTACAAAAACTCATGTAGAAAAAAAACTCTCCTGAAGTTAGTTTTGTGTTAATACTTCTTAGATACTTCTATCTAAGAGAACATTCATGCAGTCTTGTTGACACGTTCTTGGACCTGGAAGCAGTCTGCCTGAAAGGTGCTATGCACCTGATCCTCTTCTGGGACCTGCATCCTGCCATTTGTGTGGATCTCCTGCCTCAAGCAGGGTTGCCTCCTCCAGCACAGCTGTTAAGGGAATTGCAAAGCCCTGAGAAGTGCAGATGTGCTGCACTGGGGAGGTGCCAAAGCTGCAGTGGGCTCACTGCAGGGTAGGTGTGCAAGGGTAGGTGTGAGAAAGCTTTACAGCTATGAAAATCTGCTGCGAATGAGTAGATAAAAGTGTGAGTTAGAAGAGTTTGATAGGGAGGTTTGCTGTATTGCTTACTATATAGAGGAAACGTACAGTGGAAAAATAGGGTTAGAATAAATTTAGAATAATTTATACAGGGAATAGAGGTGCAAAAAGAGGGAGTTACTCCTGTTGAGTGGTGAGGTTCAGACTAGACCTTCTTGCTTTCTAAACTCTTGTCATGAGTCTAAGTGTGGCTGGATCCAAATTTAGTCCTAGTCTTGGTTAACAGTTTATGGCTAAGAGATTATGAGTTTATAGCTAAACAATTATATATGCATACAGAATTCCAAGTATCACTTAGCTAAGATTTCAATGTTTTGTCATGCTTATTCCCTATTCACCTACCATCTACCTGGATGTCCAGTGTTAGTTTTCTACAGAGTTCAAACCCTAGGTTTTCTGAAGCAGACTCTCAGGCATCAGATTTTATAAAAAATAAATAATTTGAGTGGTACATCAGCAGGGTCAGGTGCCTGGGGTTGATCTGAACAAAAATCCCTGGGAAACTATATTCTTACAGACTATTTAACTGCCCTGCACACGAGGGTTTGGTCCACTGGTAATATTTGGGTCTGGGGTCATATTCCTTACTAGATTCCTTCACAGTCTTGAAACAGGCCATTATCTTGTCTAGTTGCAGCTCCTGTTGTAATCTTGAAGCCTTCCTGTCTTCTTACTCACACTGGCTCTGGCAGCGCTGTTTTGATTAAATAGTTACACGTTCAGTAAAACTAATTGGAAATTTACAAGTTGCGGCTTAAGGCTTCAGCAAGTCTAGCTACTCATGCTGAATAAGTAAAGCTAAGCAAACAGCATACTAAGTCTCACAATATTATAACTCTTAAGTGGTTCATGCTATTTAAAATTTACTTACTGAAGCTATGCAACCTCTTAACCTGAGAGAAGGTAAGCACCTCTTAACACTGAGAGATGTTAACTTCCTCTACCAAAGAGGAGAGTTGCTGGGTGTGCAGTTCATTTGCCACCCAGGGAGAACCTGAATTGGGTTCATACAGTGATCCATCTATGGTAAAAGATTTTACTGCTTCGAGGAGAAGCCTTGAGATTAGCCCCAGCTCAGGGAGGTATCAAGTGGCCATGCAGCCACACTCAGTGCCTAGCAGGGTGAGCTCAAAGAAGGATCACTTAGGCTGTCCTATTGATGGAATAAAGTCGTTGGCTCACAGTCAAATTGCATACCGTGGGAGAGCTATGCATGAGGCTCCTTGTACCCACAACTTATTAGTGTTCCCTCTGTCGCTGTGCTCCTTCTTGAGTTTCCCGGAGGAGTTCTTGGCCCACCTGCAGCTCAAGCCTTCACCTCCCTGGAGCCTCTACCAAACTCCTGAGGTTTTGGTTAAACATAAACCTATGTGTAGCCCCCCGTCCAGGGCCCTCTCTGCCTCCAGCTGTGCGTGCCATCCCTCTGCAGCTGTAGAGGCTGCAGCATCTCCTCCTAGGGCTTAGGGCACTGGCGATCACTGGGGGAGTGTGCCTGTAACTCTGCCTTGGTGGAAGGTGCATTACGAATTTGCTTGTGCCTAGATTTATAGGTGACCAGCCATGACACTGCCACAAAGCTAGGTCGAGCCTCTGGAGTGGGTCCCCTTTCCCCGGAGGGCATGAAGTGCAGGAGCTGTGGAGTGGCATAAATCTACTGCAAGGAGCTGGTGAGAGAAAAACGAAGGAAGGGGACAGCCCCAGAGAGCCTGAGCAGGAGGAGTTGTACTTGTGGGAATGTGTGACACACATGGACTTCCCTCAGGAGCCATTGGCTGCACTTCTCCAGCAAAACTGGAGGTGAAATGTGTTAATGATACTTCGTTATCAGATGATTACTCTGTCATTAAAATGCGAGACCACTTGTAATTCCGGTATTGATGGGCTGTTTCCTGGGATCATCAGAACAGCGATGGCAGCCACATTGTCTAGGCCTGGCAGGATCTGCCTTACTCACAAAAGTGTATCCTCAAGAATATTTATACCATTGCCCTGGGAAAAAAAATATTCCTCCTTGTCCCTGTACCATCAGTGAAGGTGTTGTCATTTGTTCTTATCTTAATTCTTTATGGGAATTCTTTTCTTACCTCTCTAGATCACATAGCATACCTATGTTCTTTTTCTCAGATTGCCTAAAGCTTGTGTCTCAAAATAAATATGTGCATTAGTGCGTGAAAGACAAGTTGCAGTTTTAAGAAATGGACATTCAATACTTTAGAGGATTTTCTCATAATCACTCCAAATTATAATTAAAGCTGCAACCAATAATGTGCCCCATCATTCTTTTTTAAGTAAGGAAAAAGAAGAGCTCCCAGAACAGTTAATATAGAATAAAGTATACTGGAATCCTTTGGGTTATATTCCAGTTCCTAGTCTGGTAGTACTTTCTTTTTGCTCAGCGTTGGAGTGCATTGGTAAATTTAACTGTAGAATCTAGGGATTAACAACAGAATCGTGGTTATAGCTGGTTAGTATTTTGTGGTCTGTTGTTCCTACTGGAGGGCAATTAATTTAGATGGCTACCTTTCCACATAATATGCACTTCAGCAGAGCAAGTTAACCATCTGCTCTCAACTCTTAGCTTTTTAATTAGAAATTTGATTTTTATTTTTAATTTCTGGCAAGCAGAGACTGAATATGTGTTCTTTTTTAATCGTTGTAGCCATGTGTTCTTTTTTAATAGTTGTAGCCAGTACAATGTTTATCTCGGGTTAGTTATGCTTACAATATTAAGCTGAATTTGAGGGTGTCAGTAATGCAGGTGGGCAAAAACTCGAGAGTAATTGTGCCTAGCATTTCTGCATGCATTACTGTAGATGCATGAAGCACTTTATGCAGTGAATAAAGGCATGGTTTAGCCTCAGGTATAAATGAACATGACAATTATAGATAAGAGGAGAGATAAAAGGAAGGGAGAAAGCCATATTGGGAGATTTGTAGGGCTGCTTCTTGTGTGAAATATTGCACATCATGTGTACTTTGCTCCTGTAAAAAAAAAAAAAAAAAAAAAAAAAAAAAAAGAGTGGTTTATTTGAGGGTTAAGGGGTCCTGAAAGACACCGAAGGCATAGAGGGCACCTACTGGCATAGCTAGTTACGCACTTTGTGTTGGGAAACATTTTGTCTACATCGATGAGACTGACAGAAGATGGAAGGAAGCAGAAATGAGGTAGAAGGAAGCAGAGCAGATGTAGTTTTCCCATATCTGAAGTTCACATCTAGTTCTTCAGTCTTTGGACAGCAGGTTTCCTTCCCCTCTGAGCCTGTGTCCCCCATATCTCCACAACTTCCCTCTTGAATGGTTATGGTTTTTAAACTCCCATGCTTTCTTCTAGATGTTCAGAGTGCTGCCACTAGATGAATTTTTTGTTCCTCCTGGTTTGTTTGTTGTTTGGTTTGGTTTTTGGTTTGTTTGTTTTCTGCATTATTTTATGGATGTTTGCCATAATTTTACTGTTAACGGGCAGTTCATCATTTGCCCAATCTGAGCTAATTTGTCAGATTACACTTTCTCTGATCCTTTTTGGCACCATTCTTCCATCACAGTCATTGCTCCCTGACCTAAAATAATGTGTGGTGTCTGATAAATGCAGCAGTATTTATGTACTTGGAGACACCTGTCTATGGTGAACCCCTAAATATTGCTGTAAAAGCAAGTTGATGGGAGTAGTTAAAATGAACAGAATATGAGTCCTGGTGTTTCTTTAAATCTTCAACCAAACTATTGGAAAGTTGAGGAAAATATCTCTCAGTCAGAGCCTGTGTTCTGCTGAAGGAGACAGAAGGTTGTGGGGTTTCCAGTGCCACCCGTGGCCAACCAGCTATGTGATTAGAGGGCAGGTGTTTGGATATGGCACTAGCATATTCTGGTGTCAGATACTGATCTACAATACCTAACTTTACTCCCCCTGTCTTCAAGGTCTTTTTTGTTCTTGCCTAGACACTCTGCTCCTGAGGAAAAACCCTTTATGTGCACCATGATTTTCCAGGATTCCTGAAATGCCTGATGCTGTTGTTCACTAGCTTTGGAGAAGTGCTGTCTGGCCTTAGGTGGCCCCAACAGATCTCATTGTGGATAGTGGACTTTGTCCCTATGCAGCCCTGGTTGGGAAGGGAGGCTTTCCTAGTCTGGCAGGGAGTGGATCCTGTAGGTGCCAATGAGTCATCTGTGTGACAGTGTCAGCTTGAGCAGCTGACATAAATTGGGGAGTGGAGACAGAAATAGTCATCTTGATCTGCAAACCTGACTTTTTGTTGTTATGCTGCTGAAAGTGAAATTCCTGGAGCTATACAATGCAGCTCTCTTAAGTCTCCAGACTTAGTCTATAATTCATGCTGGTTTTAAAGCACCCCTTTATGATGTAACAGCTGTGTAGAAGGATCCTACTGCAAAGGAAAATTGGGTTGTAGCACCTTTATCTACTGCATGCTCTCAGGGAAGTGTAGTGAGAGAGAGGTGCTGTCAGTGGCAGTGTATGTATACTGCTCTGCATGAGGCACAGGGGTGTATACTGTATGAGGCTCAGGAGCCTCAGCAACACTCCTGTGCCATCTCACAGTCACCTAGAGTGTTGTTTAATGGCTCTCCTTTTATGGTCTTGGGGAGAGATTACACCCTTGCTTTTCTCTCTCCATAGCTGCAGTGAAACGTATGAGGTCCAGGAGATTAGCAGGGGAAGCACAGACCTCAGTCCCACCAAGGATTTTGCCCCATCCCTTCTACATGAAGCATTACTGGGCTGTTGGCAGGGGTCTGGCATGGAGGCAGACCAGTACTGTGATTGCTTTCTTCACCTCCTAAAGGAAAAGGAGATGGTAAAGGAATGTGAGGCACTAGGATGTCCTTATCAGCTGTAATGCCACCTTTTGGAGTGGAAATGAGCTTTATGAGCTTCCATTGTAGCATCACTTGATGATGATATCAAATTGCTGTTGCCTGGAGACTGGCTCTACAAGGTCTGGGGAGCTTGGCCCAGAAGAGAACAGGCCTGTTCTCTTCCCATGTTTGTTCCAAACAGTTCTAAAAAGGGACGTCTTGGGGTGGTTTGCCAGTTCATGACTGCTCCTGTTGGCATGGAAGTGCTGGCAAGAGTGCCCAGCCCCTCTGCTTTGTAAAGTCTCAGTGTGTAAGACTATGTGAGAAGTTTTGCTTGGTCTTCTGCTTCCAGTCTGTGCTGCAGTCTATTTAAAGGAAGACTGTATTTACTCTGTGCCTGATGGCCTGTGTGATTTCCTCAATGGTACCAGTAATAGCTGACAGTACTAATCTGCTTTCAGTATCTGTTTGTGAAAATTGGAGGGACTTACTGAGCAAAAAAAAAAACTAAGTTACAATGGCAAGCACCTTTCTAGTTGGGCTGTGTACAGAAGTCTAGAGCAGTGCTGGTGATCCACATTAAAGCATGGTACCATCCTTCTAGATGTAAGCCTTCTGGTTGGATTTATTCAGGAAATGAACTGAAGTTTTAAGATGGCTGGTGACCACTTGTTCCTTACAATTCCTTGCAGCTGTGGCTGTTCATGGACCATGTACATGATCAGACTTGTCTGAGGTGCCTCTGCTGTCTTTTTGTTTGCTTGTAAATAGAAAGCAGCAATTCTGCTCATTCTTCCTTGATGGCTGATGACCACTTCCAGTTAATCTTTTACTACAGTGGCGTGTCCTTACATTTTTCTCATTTTTTTCATGGCATTGTCCTAATGACAGGAGGGAGCCGAGTCTCATTTCCCCTCATTTTACTTTGTGTATTCATTTACCTAAGTTCTCCCTTGTTCTATGTCAGATTAATTCTCAACTGTTGCCCTGTGCCTTGTTAGTCTCTTGGTGCTGCATCATGTTTGTTCTACTTTCTTCCTGTGGTCGTCAGGAGAGTTTTATGGTCTGTAATGCAGGAGTGCATTCCAGATCTGTCCTATGGGATCTGGAATTGTAGCATGGTGTAAGGTCTAAGCGTAAGGTATCCTTAAGACTTTCAGTTTGGTACAGAAGTGTCTGAGGAGCTCTTTGGAGTATACTTGGTTTGTCAGTCTGTGCATGTAAGCTGGTCTGGTGGTAGCATTTTGCTGAAGTGTTGCCTGAACTGTGGCCTGGGTTTGATGTAGATAGCTGATGGAGAAGGTTGTTTCTGATCATCCATTGCAGATTAACCTTTGTGACCTTTGTGTGGGTCTTTTGTATCAGAAATTTATAGGCAGTGTGTTTCCAATAAATTCCTTCAAGCATCCTGTTCTGTATTTGGCAGTCAGGCTTCTTAGATCAGCACAAATGCACACTTAGCCTCAGACTTGAGGTTAGAGCTATCAGCTGGCTAAAGGCTGACCAGATGTTTGAGTGCATCTGGAAGCTTATCCTCTTACTTAGGCATGCAGAGGATAACTCTTCCTGTCTGTGCAGACCAAGTAGTTTGTGTCTGTCACTTCAGTAAGGACCACTGCATCAGCAGGGTGCACACTGTAGGTGATGGAGGTCATGCCTACTGCTGCTGTAAAATGACTTGGCAGGATCCAGTCAGAATCCATTTTGCCCCATCTGCTTTCATGTCCCATGGGATTGCTTGAAGGCTTGATCACAGCCCTATACTCTGGTATTCCTGGACAAACTGTGTGGCATGTTTTGCAGCAGAACAAAGCCTGATTCTGACTTTCTGATGCTGTGTTTTTTGAGAAATTTTAAATCTAAAGAAAGAAAGCTTTTCCCTCCTCTGTGTTTAAAAGGACATGCTCTGGAACTGCAGGCTGAGTTTGGCCTGTAGAATTTCTCCCCTTATTTTTCAAGGGATTGTATGTGCTTCTCTGTGCTATATGAAAGAGAAGAACTGGACTGTGAGGGGTCTGAATGGTGTGTCTGCCTGCTATGTCTTACGTCCCTGTAGAACTGTATTTCTGGTTGCTCCAAGGAGTCTGCCTGTCAGCTGTGTTTTGTGTTACTTGTTTGGTGTCTTGCTCAGAGCAGAAACCCCTCCCCCGATGCTGTGGCACCCTCTGACTAAGCCTCACAGCAGTTTCTTTGATGCGAGGTGTCATGCTGCACTGAAGTAGAGAGGCATCAAGCTGAAGGTGATTGCAACCCTGCTGTCATTTCTCTGCTTCAGCATAGTAATGCCAGCTTTCGATTCAATAAAAGGTGGAAGCTGGCTGAGTGTCTCGAGCTCTGCTGCAGATTTTGGTGGATGCCCAGCTGGCTTTAATGTTGAGAAGACTCAGATTTTCCTTTCAGGAAGAAAAAGCCAGGGACAATCTTCTTGTGTTTTTAATTAGTGAAATGATTTTTGACCTCAAGACCTGAGAAAAATATGGTCAAAAAGAATTGTGTGTGAGCAAAGCTGCTTTAGGAAAAGAATATTCTGGAAAACTGCTGAGCCAGCTGACCTGCTAGCTTGGCACCATGCTTTCCATAAGCCCTGTGCTGCAGTGGCCTGCTGTGAATATCTGTGCTTAATCATCTGTCTCTCCCTCTCCCCCAGCAAAGCGAGCTGAACTCCTTCCTGTGGACCATCAAGAGAGATCCTCCATCTTACTTCTTTGGCACCATCCATGTCCCATACACGCGTGTCTGGGATTTCATTCCGGAGAACTCCAAGAAGGCCTTCCAGCAGAGCCACATAGTATACTTTGAGCTGGACCTCACTGATCCCTACACCATCTCAGCTCTTACCAGCTGCCAGCTCCTGCCACAGGGAGAAAACCTCCAGGATGTGCTGCCCCGTGACATCTACCGCCGCCTCAAACGTCACCTGGAGTACGTCAAGCTCATGATGCCGTCCTGGATGACCCCAGACCAGCGGGGCAAAGGGCTGTATGCAGACTACCTCTTCAATGCCATTGCTGGCAACTGGGAACGGAAGAGGCCGGTGTGGGTGATGCTGATGGTGAACTCTCTGACAGAAGTAGACATCAAGTCACGAGGTGTGCCCGTCCTGGATCTGTACCTGGCCCAGGAAGCAGAGCGGCTGAGGAAGCAAACGGGTGCTGTGGAGAAAGTGGAGGAGCAGTGCCACCCACTCAATGGGTTGAACTTCTCCCAGGTAAGACAGAGTGCTGTGCAGGGTGCCAGGTGGATGCTGCTGTGTCGATGGATATCCCAGCAGCAAGAGCAAGGGCCGGAGTGTGGGATAAGTGCTGTTATCCCAGAGGCTCTCCTGGAAGCCTGTGCCTCTCCCTGTGCCACTGGGACAGTTTGCTAGCTGTAGGATTTCAGGAATTCATTTAGACCTGGCCAGGGGAGACGTCTGTTATCTTCCCTGGGTAGCCTTGAGCGTGCTCTACTGTAAGAGATTCTGAACCTCTGGATGTCTGCTCTCTGATGCTGGCTGGCTGGTAGCTGGCCCTACCAGAGCCCGGGGCAGGCTGGGGCTCTGTGTCAAAACTTGTTTTGTAATAGCCAGTTAAGAACAAAGGTGTGATCACTTTGGAGAACCAGGGGTGCTGTGAGTGAAGCTGAGAAGTAACTGCTGGTTGGAAAAGCATCCCAGTGCCTGAAAAAATTGGAGCCCATCCTTTGGGAAAAGGGTATGGTTTTAATTGTTGCTGTGATTTTTTTTCCTTACTTTGAGACCAGGTGAGGGTGAGCACAGCACAGCTCCCTGTAGGGAGCTCTGCAGGCCCTTGGGCAAATGTCTTTGTGTTTTCAAACCTGCTGGATTTCAGCACCGTTGTTCATGCAGTCTCACACTAGGCAAGCAGAATGATTTTTGTGTGGTCCCTGTGTTGGATGGAGCAGTTGTGGGCTCTCCTTTCTTAACTAAATACACCAGGGAGCAGCATCTCTCACTGTCTCTGCCTACCCACTGGGATCACAAATGGGCATACCGTTGCTCCCTGCCATTGGAGGACCTTTGCTTGCAGGAAGGTCATAGTCTGAGGAAAGAAGTGGTTGCTTAGGCATAAGGGAGACCTGCTGTTGCTGCATGCCCTGGTAGAACAAGGTAGGAGGACCTTTAGTCATGGGTCTTGGGAGTTTTGATTGATGTCTGACCCTTTCCCCTGCATTCTGGAACCTGGCGAGTCAGCGGTGTAGCCCAGCAAGGATAGGGACAGTTGTTTAGGGCAGATTTTAGAAGTGCTGGTACAACAGCCAGTCTTGGCAGGGGGGCATGGAGTAGGATGGCAGCCTAGGGTGCATTGCTTGTGCAGTCTGTGACTGCAGGTATGGCACCTGCAATTCTCTCTTTCCTTGCTTGAAGCTGGGCAGTCTCATCTGCATCTTCTGTCTTTTGCTCAAAACTGTGCTTTGAATCCTTGTGCTGCCACTGTTTGCTTGGAGCTACAGGCTGTAGAAATGGGTTGAGAAGTCCCAACTCATTCAACTCTTATATGGTTGAAGCTGTACTAACATTATTGCTTGTGTTTTTCTGGCACTGCCTTTCTGGTTTAGCATAATAAAAGAAGTATGAGGGAAGCATTTGCTTTCTCTGATGTATTGTAAGACAGTAATAGGGAGGATGAAAAGTACAAGTTGCAAATTATCTCCCTATTAAGCTTATGCACTTCTGACACTTCAGGCCTTAACACAACTTTCTTCAAGGAGTGTCTTGTTGCTCTTCTTTTTTTCTAGTGGAATAAAAACCACATGGGATGGGAAGCTGTGTGGAGAGGGGACACAAAGCTGCAGTGTCCTGAGTTCCCCACCTTGATGACATATATTGTGAGACCCCAACTGTGGGGTCAGGGAAACCAGAACTGCAGAAGAAACTTCACTAGTTGGGAAAATCACAGCGTGCAACAGTGGATGGACGTGTGCATGTGCATCACATGGGCTGCTGCTCTTCCACACCTGTTCACTTCCAGGGGGAAAGATCCACTGTTCCTTAAGGGTGCAGGACTGGAGCAGCTACTGTAGCACAAATTCACATCCTCACTTCTGCCCACTAGTAGATTGCCAGTACAGACAGCTGAACTGGAGGCAGATGGTTTTTATGTTTCTAAGCCAATTTCATGGCTGTTTCAGAATCTGACTTATGAACTCTCATGGTTGGCAGTTCTGTAAATCTTTGGTTTCAGAGCTTTCTTCTTGGTTTGTTCAAGCAGTCGAGTTAATTCTGTGTTTAATATAAACCAAACAAAGATTTTGAAATGGGCTGTTTGAAAATTATTTATTTTCATATTGTCCTTGCTGTCTGGGAACCCCCAGCATCAGACCATTTCTTCTATCTCTCTTTAAGGTAAGAAAACACACAGGAATGACTTAGAAAATTGTGGCGGTGAAGAATTGGACACAAAGCCATTAAGAATGGTTCAGTACTCTGCAAGAAATGCTTTCTTTCTTACAAAGACTCGGAAAGATGATACACTTAGGAAGTTCAATGCTTTTGGTTTATGTTGTTGTTTAGGAGTGCTCTTGCATTCATCTATAACCTGGCTGTACTACCTGGTGAAGAAGACTCCCAGGCCATTTAAAAGCAATAAACCATTATTAGCTAGGTCCCATTATTTTTGATACATATCATCAGACAAGGCCTGTTGATGTGGGCATGTTACTGCATGTGAAACTCTGGAACAGTTTATTATTGATTACATGCATGGAGTTGCACAAAGCTCAGTAACTCTAAAGTGCAGAAAAACCCAAACTAGAGACTTCCTTCTTCTTGTGAGGAAAGAGGAAAAAAATTAGCAAAAAAATCCACACGTGCAACAGCCAACACTTCCTGTCATGGTACTCTTTTTCTTTGGCTATATTTGTTGCAGTTTCCTCTTCATCTTTTGTTTTATGATATTTTACCCATGACATTTCTCAATTCTTGCTCAGCTCAGGCTGACTGCCCACGTAGCCAGACTATAAAAGTATTATTTCTGTAAGATACACAATGATGAGCACAGAATATGTGACATAATCTACTGCCTCATCAATCCCCCTCTTTTGTTCCAAGATGCTTCAGGAAGTATGGAAAGATTAGTCTGTCTGTATGCCAGGGTCATGGTGTTCCTGTTTCATGCTCTTTCATCCTAGTTTGTTTTAGACTTTTTTCTCCCACCTGACCTTCTTTCATGCATAGTCTCTGTCTTGTTGCAGTGCCCTATAAGGATGCAGGTCTCATTCCTAGCAGTATCCAGGCTTCTAGAAGATAAAAGGCTTTGTGGCTATACACAATATGCGGCTGCTGACTTCCAGCGCTGGAGTCAGTCCCTCAGACCTCCCAGATGTTACTTTCAAGTTATTTGTCTGCTTATATCTTTGCTGGATTTGAGGCATTAGTGCTCCAAAAGCCTGTGCAGCTTTGAAGTTGGATTTATCTGCAGTGTCATGAACATGAGTTTGCTACTGGCTCAGAAAATGAGCTGGCCTTGGCCACGCACTTGTGAACAGGTTTTGCTTTGTCACACTCAGGTGTTCAGACTGTGTTACAGACCAGTTTGGTCTTGAGTGCACAAAGTTTGCTTCTGCCCCCAGTGTGGGACTTGGGCTTAAGTGTCTCAACACTATCCATCCATCACCATTTCCAAGCCAAGACCCTGTCCAATTTGACTTCCCCAAGCTTGAGGTACTAGATGGAAAACCCTAGCTGTCCGCTGTTCTTTATTTGAGAATTGTTTTCCCTATGTGGCTTTCCTGAGTCCAGACCTTGCCACACAGTTTGTTCCTATCTAACCATCTGAGCAGGTCGCTACATCTTCAAAAGTATCCTTCAAAGCTGCCTGAGTGGCAGTAGAAAGGAGAGAGTCAGCCAGAACAGGCTGCTCCTGAAATCCTGTCTCCAGCTCTGAGGCTGAGCACTTGAAAGTCTTATCTCTTGTATCTTTTAGCCACTTTCTTGTGCCATTAGTTGCAGATAGAAAATGAAGCAAAAACTTCTAGGGTTGATCATTCTTCATTTAATAGGACATCACTTGTTCATGCCTCTACTCAAAGAGCAAGCTCTGCAAGCAATGAAGTGCTTAGAGATTCCAGCTTGTCTCTAAAGGGTTCCCAGCTCTTTACAGTTCTAGAGTGAGAGCTGCAGACTCCTGATTAGCAAATATGAATCTTCTGGCATAACAGAACCATCATTTGTCTTGCTTAATCTATGTGCCCACATGGGTGAAATTGTCACCCTTGATAAATCCTGGCATAACACTATCACTTAGGAGCAGCCCACATCTGCGGGGAAAGTGGGAAGCCAAGACACTGCTGCCTTGTTATGTATGGAGTGGGAAGTTTATTGGTTTGGGGTTTTTTTCCCTTCTAAAGAAGTTAGCAGCAATGGTTTGAAAATAGTCCCAAAAGATATGGTATGAATTTGGAGAGAATTGTGCTAATATAATTTCAAACAGCTTTTTTGCTACACTGAGTTATCAATCATAATGTTTGCCTTTGATTCCCGGTTGGAATGAGGTCAGATCTGGCAGTTTTTCCGTTCATAAGACACCAGTGCAGGTTCACCTTTGACAACAGCAGTAACAGAGAAACTCAGAGAAAAGAAGAGCAAGAAGAGTCACAGGTGCGAGCTCTCCACGGAGTAGTTCAGATCCAGAGTTTGTAGCAAAACAAAAAGCAGTTGCTTGCTGAAGGAGCAGACAGAGGAGCAGAGCACTTGCCGCTGAACAAGTTGGACTGGACACTGCTTGTGGTAACCTGATTGTATCCCTTACCCTGAGGGTGTAACTTCAAGATCTGTGTGTGAGGAACAGCCCTCCCTTTTCAAGTCATGGGAACATCTGGATTTTCTGCACATGAACTGGAGCTAAAACCACTGAATTGATACTATTTGCATCTTTGGCTGTTGGAATCTGTGACCTAGATTTGTTTTTGTTTTCAGTTTGTGTGTAGGCACACCTACAGCCTCTGCGTCTAGACATCAGTGATGGAGAATGGGCTGGCTGGTGGGAACCTAAATAGCTAAGGTATCTTTTGGAAAATATCATAATCAGAGTTTAATTAAGACCTTTTTAACTACCTCGGGAGCTCAGAGTTCTTCTGTGGGAAGAGTGAAAGGGGAATTCAGTTGCTGGTATCCTCTCTCAGCATTCGTAAGAGTGCAGAATTTGTTTCAAGTAGCCTGGAATCTGTGCCAGGGCTTTAAAATCCCAAACTTCAGAATTTGTTGTGGCACTGGTTTACCCTGGTTCTTATCAACTGGCTGGATTTTCACATTAAAAATGCCCCTTGCTCGGCATATTACACAGCAGAAGTAGAAGATATCAGACAGCAAATGTAGCTTCATCTCTCCTCACAGCTTCCAGACAGCCAGCTCCTTACCTGTGCCAGTGCTGCAATGTGAGCATGCCAATGCACTTTCTTTTTATCCTGTTAGAGAGGGCTGGGTGATGAGTTGTCTACACCACTCCAGAGACTGTGCCTGTTGAGTTAGCACCAGGCTGGTGGGCTGGCTGGCATGAAAAGTGTGTGACACTTGAGATAATCTACCTTTGGGTGAGAGTGTGGTTGCTGCAGGGGAGCATAGCCCTGTCAGTGGGCTGAAAGGGGTCTTGGGCATCAGAGGGCACTTACAGGAAGCACATGGAAGGTCTGGGCTGGATGTTTTGTGGAGCAGCTCAATCAGCACTGAAGAGTTTGGAGCAGGGAGGGGGTATTGGCTCATTCAGCTGATGAGTCAATCAGGTGCCTCGGTGCTAAGTTTTGGTCTGCATGATCTCAGATCTTGATGCAGACTTACTGTCAGTGGTCACAGTGGCCTAACCTTGGCTTGCTTTGACACCTCATCCTGAGGGCTTGCTATTACTGCCCATTACTAAATCCAAAGTGTGGGACTATAGCTGCTAGCTTTTCCCTTGGACAGTAATGTTGCAACTAGTCTGGATAACCTAGAGGCACATGCCTGCAGAGCTGTAGAAGATAGCTTCCTTTCTGATCTGCAAACTGAGCCGCATTACTGTCAGCCTCTTACCCAGCAGCTGTAGGATGCTTTTTATTTGCCCAGAATGGACTGCCAGAGCCATGGGCATCCTACTTGGCTCCTGCATCCAGCAAGAGGTTTTCTGTCCAATGGCAGTGATTCCAAAGACTTTTTTTTTTTTTTTCTTCAGCACACTTCAATGTGTTGAGACTGAGGGTACAGCTTTAGCTTTCAACTGTTTGATTTTGTGAGGATTTGTATTTCACCAAAGAGCTTCTGTCAACTTTCTCTACCTTTGGCTGGCACTGTAACTGTGGTCACTTTGTCCTTTAATGTTCTTTTTGTTAAATGAAACAAAAGAAACTGTTTATTCTTTCCCATTGGGCCACATTTTCAACATGTTAACTGTTCCCTCACCTCTTCCCAGGCTTAGCAGCATCTGTCCTATGTTACAGAATGTGCTTGGTGCAGTGGTGTTATCGTCTTCATCTTTCCTTGCTTATGCATCTGAGTCTGTAGCTCAGTCAGGAACAGTGGTTTTCTGAGAGCTCATACTTGGGGAATTCAGAGTCCTTTTTCATTCTTACTGCCTCCCAAGAAAGAGGGAGTGTTACCCTTGGTGTTGTGGTCCAGTTTCTGTCTACTCTCTGGCCAAGACAGAATGCAAACCAGCAGGGAATATTTGTTTTAAAAAGAGATCCAGTTTCACAGCACCTCTGCTCTCTTCCCCTGACCTTTCTTTTATCTGCAGAATCTATTAATAGCAGAGTTGGCATTTGTTGGTGGGTTTTTTGCCCTCTTTGTTACTGACGTGTTGAATACTGTATGGCAGAGAGCTTCTCCTGCAGAGGTCTTCAGGAGCTTACACGGTAGTTTCTGAACTGCATTTACATTTTCAGGTTGCTGACGACACTTTTCGTTTCCCCTGTCTTTAGCATGTGATGTGTTTGTTTTGCATTGTTCTCAACTCCTAGTGCCATACACTATTCAGAAGTCTGCTCACTGGTGACTTTATCAAGTAGAGCTGAAAGCTTGCAAAAAGCTATAGGGATTTTTGGAAAGGTTATGGTTTCCATTATCCCTGTTGACTTGTGATTTTCTATAATCCTGTAATTATTTCCCAGAATCTTAAAGAAGACTTTTATTAGCTAGTTAGAAGGGTTGATTGCAAATAGGATGAGTAGGCTGAAGCTAAGTTTTCAGTCTTGCTTTTTCTGGCTTAAAGCAGAAAGGGAGTGGCAAGACCAATTCTTCACTGGTTTTTTTTTTGACAGAGGACAGGTTGGGTCCCTCAATAAAATTATTGGCAGACAGAAGGCATAGCAGGTAGATCCATGTTCATACTAGACATCATTCATTTCCAGTATGCCTGGATGAGGAATGCTTGGACATGAAGACTTGTGAACAGTTTCAGAGGGATTAGACAGATTGATGAATGATAGTCACACCAGTGAGTCCCGGGTGCTCCAGGTGTCCCTTGCCTCCTAACAGCTTGAATTGAGGGCAGGTGCCAGGAGAAGAACTGCTCAGTCACTGTTGGGCAATGGACAGGGTGATGGGCTTTTGTCCCATGGGGGAGGTGTGGGAAGGTTGTTCCCAAAATGTAACTAAGGCTTCATTTCCCAGAGGGGTGGCCAAAGTGAGCTGCTGAAAAAAAGGGCACGATGTCTCTCTGAAGATGCTGAGCCATTCCAGCAGTACCAGTGGGGACAGAGCATATATATCCATCTGGGCCTGGGTAGGTGTCCTGTGAGACTCTCCTGGTTCCAGGCGCTGCTGGGAGTGCTGGTAGCTGACTACCTGCTTTCCTTCCTCCTGGTCGTGCCACTGTTTTTCAGAAGAGAGGTGTCAGGGCAGGTTGGGTTTCTGGGTTAGTGTTGCCATCGTACATACTTGTGCTGTGCCCTCAGCAGCAATTCTTCCTGCTGGCTTTCCAGGTGAGATGATGCTCCCAGCAGCCTTTCTTCCAAACCCTGGCATGCATGTTGGGCCTGTATGCAGCACCTGCAGTCCAGGTTACACTCCAGTTTATGGTGCATCTGTTCAGTCTCCCAGAGTGTTGCAATCTGTATGGGCAGATGCTGGGAGACTTGAGGGAAGTGACATTAAAAGTTGGTGCTCAGATACAACAGCTTTCAAGCTTGATTGGCTTGCTGGGAGTGGGAAATGCACTTGGAAGTTCATGAGGAACAGGTTAGCTGACTTAAGTTTGGCGGTGTCCCTGCTGGAGCACTCAGATGTCCACGTTTCCTTCCTTTTCATGAGGCTTATGTTTTTGAGCATGCAGATGCTCAAATGTGAACAGACAAGCATGTAGGGAGCAGTCTGAAACCAGGGTGAGGTTTATGAAGGGATCCATCCATGCAACTGAAGAACAGTCCTGTCAATTAAAACCAAATGTGTAAGTGTTTAGTCTGCAGTTTACTGTGAACACTATCCTTGTCACATGCATAAGGGAAAATTTAGTTAGCTGGCATTCTGCGTTTCACAATGTCTTTGCTCTAACAAGATTAGCAGCATTGCCAGAACTCAAACTAATCTTTGGCAAAAATGCTACACTGTTTCAGAATTGATTTTCATGAAGGGTCTGGTAAATGAATCACAAGACCATACTAGCAAATAATTTTTCTTTTTTTAAATGGTGACTTTTATGTGCTTTTGTGTGGACCTATTTTGCTTTTTGAGTACGATTCTTTTTGAACAGAGGCTGCATCGTCAGTGGACTCAGTGCCAGAGTCTGTTTTTTTTTTGTCTTATTTACTGAAATCCTTAATTTATGTGTGGATTACTCGTAATTTATCAGTGTCTCCCACTCCCTTCGTGTCATCCAAACAATGCCATGTGAGAAAAATACATCTTTGTGGACCTCTAGGCTGTCAAAGCTCAAATTAACTTGGCTTGCAATTGTGCATCAAATCTGGGTAATTTTGCTGCAAATAAATCTGTCCTGTCAATTGCTACTTGATCCTGACAGCAAACCTCATCCTTCAGCTGGCTGCCTTTGCTGGGTATGTCTGGTGCTGAGACATCCTCACAGGTGTGTAGTGAGAGAACCTACTGTGATTTTTTGGGACCAATCCAGGTGGTAAGCCTCCTCCACCTTTCACTTTTTTACCTAGTGGAATGTCATCCTGCTCCTACCAAGAAGATGGGGTTTTTGGGGTGCTCCACTTGTCTGAGCAAGGAGGATGGCTCAAATCTATTTTCACTTATGCTTGAGGCCAGGCAACACAGGACTGCATCACTGCAGCTCCATGGCTTTGCTTTTCTGGAACTTTGTGGCATTTTGAAGAGTGTCCTAAAATCTCAGAGGAAATGTTTGACTTCTTGTGGGACTCAGTTATATAAGTAACACCAGGAGCTCCAAACTAGCAGGCGAGCTGCAGCCCTGTAGTGATGTGGTGCTGGATATGTCCCAGTGCAGGGTATTGTTGAGGACCCTGCCACTGTTGCTGCAGCTCTGGTTTCCTATGATTTAGTGTAGGGGAATTTTTCAGTTGCTTCCTGTAAAAGCTCTGCTGTTGCTTGGGACCCTGGGTTAACTGCTTAAAGATTTTAACTGCTGAGAAAATTTGATCTTTCATCTGGATATTGTCCTAAGCATTTCCTTGCCTGTTCACATGCAAACCTTTCATCAGATCATGGAGTTGTGGTTTTGTGGCACACCTGAAAAAGGGTTTTGTTATTGCTTTGGACTTCTCTTCTACTGTTTGGCAGGATGGTGCTGTCTAAGTCACTCAGGTGCTCAGAATTAACTGCTCTCTTTCTGCAGTTTTACCTCTCTGCTGTGCAACCAGAAGGATAGGTAAAATTGGGTCCAAATCCAATGGTAAAGAAGGTTAGAGCAGCTTAGCTTCCCATGGTTGCACAGAGTCAGCACAAAGCTAAGTCTTCCAGGTCTTTCATTTGCCATTTGTCTCAGAGCTGTGCAGCTTTGTTGCTAGCATGCTTGAGTGGGGCTGTCTCAGCAGAGAGGGCACTCCTCTAGCCAGTGTTAGACAAACAGAGGTTTGCTGCTCATGCTCTGAACTCAGTTTTGAATCTCTTACCTTATTCTGGCCACAACAAGCCATTCTGCTTAAAATATGCAGCACACTGTTTAGCCACCTATGTGTATTAACTTTAGCTTTGTGATATCTTGTATCTATAATCACAGAAAATTTTCCCTGACTTCATGTACATCTGAGGAATTTCCTGCCTGTGGAGTTTCAGGGTGTCACCCAAAGCACAAATGTGCAAAATTCCCCTATAGCTATTTGAGAGAGACACTGAAGTCTTTTTACTGTCAGTATGTCTGCCAGAAGGGTCTCTGGGGATTTTTAGGGCTGAGATTTCTGTACTCAAGCAGCTGCAAACATCTTGAACTGAACTGTATCTTCTTGAGACTGTGGTAGGTACCTGATAGGCAGGTAGTGTACCTTTCAGTCTTGCATCAATGAGTGTCTAAGCATAGAATCATAGAATCATAGAATTGGCTGGGTTGGAAGGGACCTCAGAGATCATCAAGTCCAACCCTTGTTCCACTACCACTGCAGTTACCAGACCATGGCACTGAGTGCCACATCCAGTCTCTTTTTAAATCTCTCCAGGGATGGAGAATCCACTACTTCCCTGGGCAGCCCATTCCAATGCCTGATCACCCTCTCCGTAAAGAAATTCTTTCTAATATCCAACCTAAACTTCCCCTGGCACAACTTGAGACCGTGTCCTCTTGTCTTGCTGAGAGGTGCCTGGGAAAAGAGACCAACCCCCCCCTGGCTACACCCTCCTTTCAGGGAGTTGTAGAGAGTGATGAGGTCTCCCCTGAGCCTCCTCTTCTCCAGGCTGAACAGCCCCAGCTCCCTCAGCCTCTCCTCATAGGATCTGTGCTCGAGTCCCTTCACCAGCCTGGTTGCCCTCCTTTGGACCTGCTCCAGCACCTCAATATCCTTCCTAAACTGAGGGGCCCAGAAATGGACACAATTCCTCCCCATCTGGCTTCGTGCTTACAGCCTTACTCACCAGGTCATGGTCAGTGACAGCCTGACTGTTTCAACCCATTGAACTGGGCACTACATTTCCAGTTTTCCAACTGCCTGGGAAGCACTTGGCTTAACCCTGCAAAATGCAAACCTGTAAGGAGTGGCTGGGAGCTGGTGATGGAGGAATTCGTGCAGTACATCCCAGGTCTGGGCTTCTGGACAGTCTCTGCTGCTCAGTAAGTGTACTGTAACTTGTTAGGCTGGGGTAATTTCATCACAAGTTTCATCTCTGTTTGAATTTATAAGGCCTGTTTATTTAGATAGACTATTGTTACAGCTAGAGTCTGTTGGGATGAATTGCATGTTTGGAATGTTTAAAAATAAAATAGCTGCAGCCATGCTTTCTAGGAGGGAAGAAATGTAAAAAGAAGAGAGGGTGACATCACTTATCTATTTTCCGTGAAACTGTTGTTAAGTCAAACGAAGAAGACCTGGAAAGCTTAAGCTTGTTGTTAATCAACAAAAAACCAAGGTATACTTGTTACTGGTATTGAACAATGCCTGGGTGAGCAGCTCCTTGAAAATCTACCAGAGAAAGAAAAATTATACTTCTGTTTAGGTATTTCAGGTACGTTTTTTTCAGCTCTGGAAGAGATGTATTCACTGAAAACAGATAGGTTAATAACACTGTATCTAGAAAATATCACAGCTGGTTTGGAGTTAAGCAATTTCAGACGTCATCCAGGTTAATGAAAACAAATTAAGCAGAAGTAATTCTGACTGAGCTTCACTTGCTATGTGAAAAGGAAATATACATTCCCAACCAATGATATGTATGATGAATGCTTGGGGGAGATGGTGGGGCAATTTTCCCAGTCTGAAAACAATTATGGGACAAATAAAATGGGAAGGAAAACTTAAGCATAAAACTGTGAATGGTAATTGGGCGTTATTCAAGAATCCTGTATTAGACCCCAGAGAAACCACAATGCTGCATTTGCAAAGTTGAATTCCCTAGTTAAAAAAATCTGTTCCGTTTACCAGAGGAGAAGGAAACAGCAATAAACCCCACAAAATACAACATACAGTAGAATAGAGGAAGTTTGGTGAACAAGGAAACATTTCCTTTCTGCAAGGAAATACAGAAAATTAGTGGGAGAACTGAAGGATACCAGTGATGGGTACCACTGCATTCGGGCAGTGGGCTTGAAACAATAAGGGATTCTTCAAATGTATTATGGATTCATGAAATCCTAGCATCTGTACAGGCTTCATACTGAACAGGATTGCAAAGTTGTTGCTTATGAAACAGAACAGGCAGAAATAACCAGTTACTATTCTTTGGTGACTGGAAAGGAAAAGACTGTATTCATAGCTTGGTCATAAGGTAATATTACCTGCTCCAGTAAGAAATCACTTCCAGTAATTAGGATAAATGTTAAATGTCAGTGTTTTTCAATGTTCAAAACTTGAACAATGGTGAACTTACTGTCCAGAATATTTAGAGGCTAAGCCAATGACCTCTTTGAATCATTTATTTTAAGCACTCAGAAGACTACAGGGGAGTGTAGCAAACCACTCAGCATTATTCTGGGGCAATGTGTGGGTTGTTTGTCAGGCAACTCAAACTTCAGTTTGCTCAAAGCATAAAATGGCTGAGCTGTTGAAGAGCAGAAAGAAGGCAGGTTGATGCTAACCATTTTCCCTTGAATGGCAAACTGGCCTATTCAGACTAACATGATACCACTTCTTGATAAGACTATGATTTTTGGTGATAAAAGTTATCATGTGACATACTTATACATAGATTTTTAAGGTTTCTGACTTTGTTCCTGGTGATACCCTGATACAGATGTATGCACAAGAGAAAACCAAAGTGTTATAAACAGCTCAGAAATTATCATTCTCATAAAATGGCTGCAGACAGAGAGTCATCCTCCACCAGAGAGAAGGGAATCTTGAAGATATTCACAAAGAAGTACTAAAGGTATCTGCTCCTGTCCCTGCATTACTTGACGGCTTTGCCCACCAGATACCTAAATACCAAATCTTTTTTTTTGCATAAGCAGGGAGATCCTGCAGATGGACAGGAGGTAACAACAGATCAGCTGTGGGAGCAGAGCAGAGTCACCTTGAAAGCTGGGCAGGCTCCTCTAAGGCTGCTAAATGCAAGGCCGTACACCTAAGAGCAAAGCATGGAGGTTAAGTTACTAAGGCTGGAGGCCTTATCCAGAATGCACTGAAGGTGCAAAGCACTTGGAAGATAACTAGCAAACACAACTACCAAGCCAAGTACTGCAGCTGAGAGGCCATTACAGACATTTGGTGAGTTGTGGAAGGAGGGGATGAATGTGCTGGGGAGTCTAATGCAAGAACACTGCTTCATCCTGATGTCAGCATTTCAGAGAGTGTGGGACAATTGGAGCAAGGTCAAAAAAAGAGCTGCACAATTATCTTGGACCTGGATAGCGTGCCTGTACAACAAGAAAGTAAAGATCTATGAAGTTATTTGTAGAGAAACTGACAAGTTGTTTCATAAACATGCTCAGGTATCTGAAGAAGAGGGGCCAGATAGCAAAACACCCAAGTCCAGTGGCCTAGCTGCTGAGGACACACACTATCAGAGTCAATACAATTGGTTTCTAGTCAAGACAGTTAGCCAGAACAAATTTCCATAGGACTTGCTGGAGTTGCTATGATTCAGGCTTTAGACCACCATCAAATAGCTGTCTGAAACAGAAAAGATTGCTAGGTAGTGCTCAAGAGCTGATGATTTGTGCATAGAATCAATGTACATTTTGTTCTGTCTTATAAAATACCAATTTGAGGCATGTAGACCTCTGCAATTAAGGCTAGAAAGCAGTTTCAAGCAGCTCCCCGATTCTTTTTTTTTTTTTTTGTAGACTGTTTTCTCTAGATCAGGTTGAAGCTTTGTAAAATTTTTGAAAATGAGATGCAGGACAAGAAATAATTATGAAACAGAGGTACTGTGACATTAGTACAGGGGCAGGAGGGAGCGGATGGGCAGCTGCAGATCACACCTGTATGTTTTCTGCTGCGCTTTCTTTGCTGACCTTTTGGGAGTACTGAAACACCACCACCAAGCAGAGGGTTGCTTGAGGTACTGGAGGCTTTTACTAGGCAGCTTCAAACACCCTCAAACATCAGCCATATGTTTGTGTACCATTTTGAGGGACCAAAAGATTTGAAAGGCTGTATTCAGTGTTGCAAAACCTGCAGAGAAAGGTATGCGGGGAGCAGGCACCAGCTTTTCTGGGCTCAGTTTTCCTGATTAACAAAGGAATGAAGTGGGACTTATAAAGCCATAGTTCTGCCCTGGAAGGCACATTCCTGCTAGCCAGGGATGGGTTGATAGAGTTCGATGCCTCCTTCATCTCCCTAAGCTCCTGACCTTACCCTCCATGGTTTACATCTGCTCCAGGAGACACTAAAAAGCAGGGCAGAGGATGATCCTCAGGGTGTGGGGTGCTGTGGGGTTTCCTGGCATGTGAGCATTGAGTGCCCTGCTCTGCAAGCTGACAGTATGGCACCGCTCACTTCATGTTCAGAAAAGCCTTTACCATGCTCTGTGCTGTCAAATGGAGGGCTAGGGTTTTGGTAAGACCCTTGACATTTGGTCTATTGGCTTGCCACTTGTTTGTGGCACTGAGCCCAGGGAGCACCGGGCATATGGAGAGCAATCAGATCCCCTTAGTCCAAGGCTAAGCTGCAATGTAATACTCTTTCCTTGGGGGTCCTTCGAGGATCATCATCCTTGAAGATGGCTTGAGTCAGTCCCCAGAGCCCCAGAGCAGTGTTTTGCTGTAGTTACTAGGACAGCAACAGTGGCATACAGGCAGGAAACTGAGACAACAGTGGTGCTGGTGAATAGCAGAGATTGTTTCTCTTGCTCATACTGTCTGGGAAATGTACAGCATGTCTGCACAGCAGCTTTGTAGTGAATCCTCTAGGAATAATATGGTTTTTCTTTGCCTAAAAATTGCTTGTTATTTTAGGCTAGTCCAGTTTGACATTACAAACTAAAATTTCCAAGCTGGATTCGTCAGTCTGCACTGAATCTTAGCCATCTGGCCAAAGCAGCCATTGGAATTCATTACTGTGATTGCAAAACTGTTTCGAAAATGTGGTACCAGTACTGTTCTAGATAGCAGCATAGCATTGTGGACAGGTGGGGATGTCTCTTCTGTCCTCCTCAAGTTCAGTGGGTATTGGGAATCTGGCCAAGTCCATTGCCTTGCTCAGGCAATTTTCAGGCTGGTAGCATTTCAAGGGCATTAGGTGTTTCGAACACCTCTCATGAACTTATCGAGTCCCTGTCATGGTGGATGAAGGAAGCTGGGTCACCTGCACAGCAGCCCCATTTTCTCTGGCTGCTGAAGTGTGATGTTTTTATAATTTACAGAAGTCATGAGCTTGTTGGGCAAAATCTTTGAGACAAGTCACTGTTTTCCTTTTTCAGTGCCATTATGTGTGGTTGTGCACATGCAGTAGCTAAGAAGACATCTAAAATTCAGAGGAATTGTGTCCTTTGGAATATTAGAAACATAAGAGCATCAGAGGCTGCCTGTCTGTGAGACAGGAGAAATGGAGGTGTTTCCAGACACCACTGTCTTTAAGAGATGTGTTCTGGTCCATAACTGATACTTAGATACAGCTCTCTGCCAGCAATGTCTATCTGGAAGGAGTCACCTTGCAGGCTGTTTTTGAAGGTCAGTGCTGGTGGCTGTGGTTTGGAAGGGTGTGTAAAACTGTATGGTAGCATAAAGCAGGTTCCCAGGCAATGCAGTGGAGAGGTGGTGGTTACTCCATGCTATCTGGCTAACCTATACAGTTGTGTTCCCGTGTGATGGACACTTTTGTAATCTTGCTCTTTAGTAAGGTATGTTCTAGAGATCCCTTGAGAGGCTGTTTGTCCTCTTCAGTAAAAGAGATAAGTGGCTGTAGAGCTGCTTCATGGTGCTTGATACTGCTAAATAATGCGATGGGATGTAGAGCCATTGTGGATCTGCAGTGTGTCTCCAAAGACAGAATAGCCTAGTTTAGAAAATATGGTGAAAAAGAGCCTTGCAGCCCTTGGACAGTCCTTGAAGGTTCCCCTGTAGCCATCCAGAAGATCAGCTGCTTCAGATCTAGTCTAAATTTTTCAGGGAATCTGTCCTTGACTGTGGTTCCATTTTCTTCCTCTGTGTCTGGCATTGGTGAAGTTCAGAGCCTGTCAAAGAGCTACCTCCTTGGGCTGACCAAGGTCAAAGCAGGAAGACAGTGCAAGTTGGAAGGGTACAAATAGTCTTGTCTTCATGAATTTAGTGAAGTCAAATGCTCTTTCATGATGGAAAGTTCTGTGAATCGGGAAGGGATCTCCTGCAGACATCAGTGGATTTCTGCTTCAGTCCTTGTACAACAAATGGGAGAAGTCCTAGGCATGAATTCTGATGTTAAGTATCTTTGTACAAACATAGAACCTAAGTGTCCTCACTCTCTGGAAAACACAGCTGGTGTACACTGAATTGACAGCTGCTGCTCTGTGCAGGTGGTGGGGCTGACCTTCACCTTTTATCCCTCCCTCCACACTGCATTCCTGAGGTGTGACCCAGGCAGGGAAAGCATCAGTTCCATATGTTGAGCATGTTATACATATTTTTGTAGTGTAACAGTGCAGGGTTCTAGTTCTGTAGTCACATGCCTGGTCTTACTGGCTTATAACCCCAAAACTGTGCTTAGTCATTGCAAATCAGCATCTGTTTATTGACTTTCTTAGAAATATACAAGTTCTTCACACTCATCTCTCTCTTTAGTCTTTATATGGATGCTGATGCATAAAGTACCTGAATTTTCAATGGGGACTCAGTGACTGGATTATATGGGCTAGAACCAGCCCAAATGTTTATAAGGAAGCTTTTACAAGCAATCCTCCCGCCTTCCTGCTGTTCCATGTCAATCAGATTTTCTCTGCTGTTTCTAAAACTTCACTCCTTTTCCAGTTTATCAAGCCAACAGCCTTATACCTAGCATGAAGAAAAATGCTCAATGCTCAGTTCTGCTTTCCCTTGGCTTGCATTTTCTTCTCCTGTCCCTCCCTCTATCTTAACATAAATGCATCCTAGAGCAGACTTTGCTGCTGATGCAGAAGCTAAATGGATGTTGCTTTGCATTCACATGCTTGTAAGCACAGCTCCAGCACCCAAGGTGTGCATGCGGCAAGAAAAGGGGAGAGGCAAAGGCATGGGGATTTGAATTAATTTCCAGTCTCTGCCATGGGCTGTCATTTTGCACTTTGTCCCACATCCTGGGGCTTGGTTTTCTAGAGACTCTCAGTCAGATCTGGGTTGCCTGGCACTCTGGTATTGTGGCACTATGTACAATTCCACTGCTGTCACTTTCCTGTATGTCTCTGAACTCCACAGGAATTGGAAAATTGAGTCCTGCTCCCCTGCAAAATACTGGGCTTGTGCCCTTTTTTGGAGTAAGCACAAGGGGGCAGAGCTGGAACTGAATTAACTGAATTACTGCCTGGCTCGTTTTCCAGTTTAATATCAACACTTGGCCAGAATTTTGGTTGTATTTTTTTGTTTGTTTCTTTGGGGGGGTTTGTTTTGTTGGTTGGTTTCTTGTTGTTGTTTGTCTGGGGTTTTTAATTTTTTCCTGGGGTACACAGACACATTTATTCCTAAGACAGGTCTGGAGTGCCTGAGGACTGACTCTAAAAAAAGCATCCACTTCTGCCTCTACCAGTGTTCATGTTTAAAAAACAAATGCAACCATTAAGAAAACTTTCTTGGGCTGGTGGGTGAGAGGCATCAGCTCTGCAAGAGCATCATTGCTTATACCAAGATGCTTCAGCCCCATGCTGGAGCACCACAGTCCTCTTGGAAATTGGTATCTTTTAGAGGTTTCCTTCTCCAGCATCAGGTGCAAATGCATGTGATGCTCTGGCAGATGGGGGCAGAACTGAGAGCATCCGGTCTCCTTCTGTCCTCCTGCCTGCAGTGTGCACACCAGGTGGTGGTCCTGCCTGCCTGGAGGGAACTGAGAGGAAGTACAGCTTCATGACAGTCTGACTGCTCTCTCACATGATCTCTATATAACTGCACAGAAAATTCCCTCCAGGCAGGGTTTCAGTCCTGGCTGGATTTACACATCTGAGTGCTCTGCAGGTTGTGCAGCCAGAGCTTCGAGGAGGCGGGGAATAAGGACTAGATTTCCACTCACTGACATTACCTTGTGAGGTAAATGTAATGCTCCTTCCTCCACATGGGAGAGGGCAGAGCATGAATGGGTGAAATGTGCTTTGAGATGGGGTGTCACACTTGCCTGCCTAAAGACTGACAAGAGCATGAGTGTGTGCTCATGAACTCCAGTTCATTTTTTGTTCCCGCTGCTTCTTAATCCAGCCTGGCTCCCATAGGCCCCAGTCAGTTTATCGTTCTAGTCCTAGCCACAGGTTGTGTAATGGAAAGCTGGAGATCCACTGGTGTGTGTCTTCACCTTAGGTGTTGTGTTAGATTGGGTTTTAAACATCCTGGTAGATATCTTACTCTGTTTCTAATTGCATTTGCCCTTACCAAGATCTTTTCCTGCATCCACTTCAGTCTTTGGAGCAGAGTAATTGCAGATTAGTTAGCTGATAACATGAACTTTATCTTTGCCTCAGAAGGTACTAGCAGAGAACTTTATTGATGGGCTTTCATAGCTGAGAAGTAATGCTCTTGAGAAAGCATATTTCTGAAAGCTCTGCTGCATTTTCTTTTAAAGAGAGCAAAAATTGTTCTTGCCTCAGACTGATTTGAGTAGAAGACATTGTCCCTTATCTCTGCTATGATTTCTAATAGGGGTGGCAAGGGAAAAATAAGATACTATCTTTTTGCTAAGGCTCACAAGAATGAAAATGGAGTAAAGTCTCTAGGTCTCAAGTAGTGGTGTCTGAAGCCAATCTATTTCTCAGCCTTAGGAAGATGATCTTATTTTTCATCCACGTGTCATCTTATATACTTAGGAGCAGTAGAACCATGGTAGGAAACAGCTCTATCCCAGCGTGAGTCAAACAGTAAAGGGATTACTGGGCTAGGCTTCAAAACTGCACAGCATGAGCAACCATGGGACAATATGTTGTGAAATGGTTTGTGCTGGAGTGGAGAAGGTTGCAGTGAAATTTCTAAAGGAGAGAGGCTACTAGACCGCAGAGTTATTGCACAGTTATCAAGTAAGTGGGAGAGTGTAGAGGCAAAATAGCACAAGGGACCATCTCCTGAGTTTTGCATCACTGTTTTTATTTCTGCCTTTCCAGGCTATGCCAGTGGCGGTCAGTTGGCATGTCCTGTAGAGATGTGTTTGCTCTTTAGTGTTTACACTTCCTGCCTATCTATTTATACTGTCTTAGCTGATTTTCAAGCAATGTGTAACCTTGCAGGATTGGGCTCCAAGGCTTTTCAAGGTGGCTGGTCTTGGCTTATGCAAGCTTGTCCGCTAAAAACATTGTGGAGGTGAGTCACTTAGTTGCTGTGCTGTGTATTATCCAGTAAATGTAGTGGCAACTAGAGAAAGCAAGTTACATTACATTAAATACAGAGGGCACAAGACAGGTGCTTTGTGTTCTTCATCACTCTTCATATATCCTTTAAGGCTTCAGATACTCAAGTCTTTTGAGGAGAGCCTTGCAACTTGTCCAAGTGAGACGGTGTGGAGACCACATGGTTTTTCTAGCCCATGGTCCCCCATGCTACCTGTTAGCAAGGCAGGCGTTTGTAGGTTCAGTGCATGGGGAAGGAGTGTCTTGGGAAGAAGCAGAAAAATGGTGGCATAGAGAGACAAGGGAGGAGCATACAGTAGAATGAGACGCAGGGGTAGCCCATTATGATGTATGTTTGAGTCCAGGCTTATAATACTGTATTGCAGACTGGCTGGAGAAGCGTGCCAAAGGTTATTTTGCATTTAATCAGTAATTATTAGCTGAGGCCTAAGAGAGCAGAGAGTCCTTTCAGTGTGTAGTTGGTGAACCTCTTCTCTTCTCTTGTTTTGTGCTTAAATAACTTGTCCTGCTGTTCCTGATTTTCAGCCTGAAAATCTACTCTGCTGAATTTAACATGCAGTTCTGTACTTCATCTAATGAGACATGGCAAGGGACACTCCTGTTCCATTTTGCAGATCTGGCATGGTCTCCTGGGGCAGGAGTGTTTACAACAGAAACTGTGTAACAAGACAAAATTTTATTCCTTAATGTTCTTTCCAGTGAGCAGCAAAACATGAAATTCCTGGACAGAGAGTGAACACAGCAGTCCATACTGTCCCTCCTCAGACTAACTCCTTAATGACAGCTTTGCATTCACTGCATAGCTATAAAAAACTAGGAATCATGGTTCCAGCTAGATTTCACCCACTGAGTACCTAGGGAATGAGTATAAGAAACACAACATTCATAAATTTACTTTGCCCTCCGTGATCTCCTAGTTTCTGTTTCTCAGAGGCATAGGGACTTCCTGAGTTATGTTATTCCTAAGAGACAGTGAATGCATTACAGATATTCTGCTGAGCTTTGTTAGCTTAGAGAAGATGCTGACCCGGCAGCCACAAAAATGAAGGAATTGCTTGTTTCCCTGCAATATAATAATAATTAGAGCAACCTAACCTACATTAGCAAGGCACCTTTCTGGAGCCATGTATGAGAAGTAAATTCAGTGTGATGGTACAAAACATGTACTGAATTTTTTAGCCAAGGAGAACTCCTGAGAGGAGCTCATAGGCAGAAGACAGTACATGGGCATGGTAGGACTGCTGTGGGATGTAGGGTACAACAGGGTTTCAGGGTGGTCTGGCAGTATGACCTTTAAGTCTTTGCAGGCTTGTCATTCCAAAATTTAAGGACTGGCTTACTCAGAAAATGTGGCAACCATCCAGCCCTCTTGCTGCTGTTGGTACAAACTTCAGTAGCTTACGAACCAGAGAAGGGTCCAGTAGTGACAGACACAGCATGCAGGAAAATGCTGTCAAGAGCAAGGAAGGGAAAACAAATGAGAGGAAGAACTGATCAGTGGTGTCCTGTTAAACCAGCTCATCATATCTTCTACAGGAGAGCAAGGCATTGCCACGGTTTAATGCTAGGCCAGCAATTAACAGACTGGCAGATGCTCTCTATTAATCCCCCTCCCTGATAAAGAAAGGAGAAGGAATAAGGGAGAGAGATTTATGGGTTGGAAACTAAGCTATACAGCTTTAATGAAACAGTAATTATAAAAAAAGAAAAATAATAAAACATATACAGATATGCAGAAAAACGATACCATGTTCCTCCCCTTTTCCCCCAGTACCATTCACATCACCACGGAGGCTGCAGGGCAGCCCTGGGAAAATCCAGGCTGAACTCCTGGGGTCAGCAGCAGTTGGGAGCTTGAGGCAGGAACAGACAGATTCGGGCTGGCATGGATCAGGACCACAGGCACGGAATCCTCCCAGGATGCAAAAGCAAACAGAAACAGGAGAAGGGCAAAGGTGAAGGGCAGAGAAGAAAGCAAAGACATTGTGAAGATGAAAAGTGATCCCACAAATGTATACCAAGTGAAGTGTATGGGATGGAATACTCTGGTCAATTTTGGTCATTTTTCTTGTCCACTCCTCCCTTAAGGAGGGTTGCAGGTGTGACCCCTTTACTCCCTTTCTCTTTCTGGAGCATAAGATGTTCCTACTTCTGGGAGACTTCACTGAAAGCAAGATTATGAAAGAAAATCAGCTCTATCATGGCCCAAACCAGGACAAGTGTGTAGCAGACTGAGCCCTTCATGTGTTGTCTCCATTGATCTTTCAAACTGGAAGTGGAAAACTCCACTAGAAATGAGAAACCAGCCTGGGAAAAGGGGTTGATCTGGGACTTGCATATGCAAGGCAGAGTTGCCCTTCCACTGTCTTCCTTGTAATGTGATTTTTGTGGCTGCTGATTTGGGCCTGCTGTTAAATAGTGCTACCTGTTTCAAGAGCTCGGAGCATGTGAATCAGGTCAGCTGAATTAAAAAATTGGTGGCCTCTTTGTAAAGGACTTCTAGGTGTAATATCCTATAAATTCACTGTTTTCTAACTTTTACTTTGTTGGCTGCAGGCAGGGAGTGTAGCATTTCCCTAGGCAGCTGGAATGCAATGTGTTTGCACAAAAGCAGCAAGTGAACTCAGAGGCTTTGAACTCTCAGCAAGCTGGTAGCACAACTGGTGTATCCAGCCACAACCTGGCTTGCATCTTGTCCTGGTTTAGACAGGAGAGAAAGCTGAGTGAGATGCAGTCCTATAAAGGAGAGAATCAGAGAGTAACAAATACTATTGGATAAATAGCTTACTGTAGTAGGCTCAGAGGAACAGCATTCTGACATATCCAGCCTAACTGTTCACACAAAATCTTGGCTGGCCTGATCTCTGCATGGTTGTGTATCATGTTTTGCAAGTGCCATACTTGTGCAAAGTGCATCTTCTCTTGAAAGAGAAGAGCACAGAACATCTATGGTGTTGAAGGACTGTGAAGTGGGAGAGGAAGGATCAGATAATCCAAAGATGTACTCAAGGTGTCAGGACACCTGGTTGCTTGGTCTCTTCTCCCTCACCTCTCTCCGTGTTTCTCTCATCAGAGTGATTAGTTCTGATGCATACCAGAGAATTGCTACGGGATAGAAATGAAAGGAGGCTGAGCCCAGAGGACATGTACAAGGAAACCAAGTGGAGCTTTCAAGATAGGGTCTAGAATTGAGGTAGGCTGTGGTAATCAGGAGGAGACAAAGAGTCTTACTTGAAAGTGGTGACAGGAGGCAGGTTTCTGAAAACAGGTCCTGTGGTCTAGAGGGGGAGGGGAGCAGGTGTCCCTTGTGGTTTCCATATATCTTGTTGAGGATGACAGCATGTTGTAGTGCCCTCCACATCTCGCCTGTTGGCAGCACTGTATTTCCTCATTGGCAGTTTTGTAGTTGACTGCATGTGCTTTGAGGATTTGAGGTGGACTTTTTTTGTACCAAACGTTTTGTCATAAGATCAGGGAGTCCTTGAACTGAAAAAAACCCAAACAAGCCCTGTCAAGTGTAGTCTTGATGATGGTTTCAGACATTTTCTGTGACTTCTGTTCAGGTTGTTGTGGGGGTGGTTTCTTTGTTTTTTGTGCGTTTGTTGTTTTTGGTTGGTGTTTTTTTTTTGGGGGGGGGTTGTGGGTTATTCTGGGGCTTTGTTTTGTTTTGTTCGTTTTGGTTTTGGTTTTTTTTAAGCAAAAAAGGAAATAACCAGAACAGTGTGCTTACTCTATCCACTGTTGTGTTACTGTGCCTGGTAACCTCAGGTGTAGCTATTTGCGATCTTTCTACTTTTAAAAATGTTTTCTTGTTAAATGATTTAGTGAAGGTGGAAGTTGTTAATTTATGTTGGCTTAATTTTAAAGCAGATTTTATTAGAGTGGCTAGTGGTTCAGCATTGCAGAGACCCATTTCTAGTGTGTATTTATTTTGTTTTGCATCTTATTAGGTCTCTATTCCTCTAGCAGGAATTAGATTGTTACATATGAAAATACTGTCTTCTAAAACATAAAACTTCAGAGCGTAGTGCAGCATCAGAGTGACTATCCACACACTTCTGGGCTGTAGAAGGATAGGCGATGTCTCAAAGTTTCCCTGCCTGGTTTTAGGGCTCTGATCAAGGTCAATTGAGTTATTTTGGAGGCTGGAACAGTATTTCACACTATTTTCACTAATGGGCATTTTGAAAAATATCAGGACCCACAGATTACAAAGCTTAGGGAAAGGTTCTGGCAGATGCTTCTGTATGTCCTGAACCTAATCTTCCTGAATGCTTTGTCTTGTGCATTTAAGGCACAGTTAAATGAGTGATACTGGGTCATGGTACTTTTATTTCAAGCCTACGGGTCATGTTTTGTGCTGGAGTGATGCCCAGCTAGTGCTGCAGCAGATGCAAAGCTGGATAGAGGAGCATTTCTCAACATATGTTGAACACCAGCTGGCAAATCAGTGCAGAAGTCACCTGAGAAGTAACTTGGAAATTCATCTAAAATTTCTATACATTTTTCTGTAGTCTCCTTGCACTGTGAAGACAGAACAAACCCTTTTCCCCTGGGTGTAATGTTTGCTGTTCAACTAAATATGTGCTGTCGAAAGTGGATTTTGAAAAGTGGTAAGTGGATTAGCAGATCAAGTCCTGTTAGTCTAAGTGAGATTTGGACTCGTGTCTTCTGTCTGCATGTGAAAATCTTTGCTCATTAGGGCTGTCTGGGATAGACCAAAATCTACATAGTTCTGTATTTTGAAGTATCCATTTAAAGCACTCCTGTTCTTTTCAGTGACTCAGTTTGTAGGAGGATGCTACGTGTAAAACTCCTCACAGATTCTTGCATGTTATGACAGCCCCATCATCAGTATCACTGAAGAAGGAACTGTGAACAAATGATTTTTCCAGGTGTTAGAAAAGCGCAATATATCTACTCAGATTTCTGTGGGTGAGAAGACTGTTTGCTTCTTGTTGCTTTGGTTTAGTTCTCCTGTGTACGTACTGCTTTGTAACAAGGATGCAAAGGAAAACCATCAACATGATTCTTAGCCTAGAGAAAAGGTTGTGGCTGGTTTTCCAAGTGTTTTGTTAAGTATCTTTTTTCGTGGATTGTGCTCTAAGCAGAGGCAGCAGGACGGGCCAAGACAGGTGCAAACAAACATCTTCTAGTGATCCTGGGTAGTGGTGGTTTTTAGGCTTTTTGAAAATACGGGCTTGCTGTTACTCAGATCAAGGGAAATGTGGACATATAATTCACAGCTTTTGTTAGCATGTAGCATTGCCCTTACAGGAAATAAAACAAGAGGGAGCCTGAATTGAAGAAGACAAGCTATATCCTTGAATTCTGCAACTTAAGTGGCCTTTCAGTACAGTACAGGTAGCTGAGGCTTATTCTCTCTTCCCACAGGACTATTCATAGATGCTAGCCAAGGGATCGTATTTTCTCAGCTACGGCTTTTACTATTACACATTAAAGTGGGTGAAAAAGGATTTCTTTTTCCATTAGAATATTCTAGTCTCTGTGCCTGTGCTCTTGTGTTTTGAATTTCCATGTGTGGCTGTAATCTTAATTTTATGAGAACTGGAAACCTAGAAATTATTTTGGCTTAGCTGGAAATGGGTTTGGGAGCACCAAAATGACATTTTAAATTCTTATCCAATTATGTTTATTTGTAAAAGTTAAGTTTAGTTTCAGAAGTACTGCCTCTCAGTGATCTGAACTGAGCTGAAAGAGGTAAAAAATTTTTGAATGCCGTCTCTTTGTAGAGAGAAATGAACATAAGTAGACTTTGGAGAATCAGTTTTGAAAAACTTGACCATTAGTTTCAAAAGGCTGGCTGGATATGCCTTCTGTTGACTTTCTGGTCTTGTTCTGCCAGTCTAATATCCTTAATTTCCTTCTGCCCAGCATTACCCGAGGCACCTGTTTGCTCGCTGTCTTCACAGTCTTAATTTAAAAGATCCAGCTGTTCCATGCAAATTTCTACTGGACTATCAAGTCATTGGTTATGGAAAGCAGTACTCAGGAAGGCAATACAACATTTATTGTCTGCAGTGAAAGATGATTTCTGAGTATATTTGGAAGCTGTTAGGAATTTTGTGGAGAATTTGAGGTCTGTACAAATGCTCTGGCACAGAATCCTTTTCTGTCTGTCTTTCTCATAATTTTGTGAATGCTTGTGATTCAGATGAATGTAAGAGCAGCTAGTACCATTCCAGATGCCAGAAATGTGCAGACATGGTAAGACAAGGCATGCTGCACCACCGTGCAGGAAATCCCATCCTCTGTCAAGGTTATAGTTGGTTTTTGCTTCTCCTCTGCAGCCTCTCCTGCAGGAGCCTTTCATCCTCCAGCCTGCTTGGTTTCTACTGACACTGGCAAGCTTCTGGCCATCAAGCTTCTTGTGTGTGGGAGCTGGCTTTTTGGCAGAATGGTAAAATGTGGGCAGACTGCCTATTACCATAATTCCTTCCAGTGTTCAACCTGCTGCCCAGGTTCTGTGTTGCCTAGTGGCAACACTGGCAGTCAGGTGCTTGGGAGGTGCACCCATTCTCAGCCTGTTTTTCAGCTGTCTCCAAGTAAAAACCTCAAGCAGCCTATGTGACAAACGTAACTTCAGGCACTGCTGCTGCACTTACAGCTTTTTGTGTGTGTGCATATAAGCTTCCCAGCACAGGTGAAGCCTTGCAGGTGCTGTTCTGCCTCGGCAGCATGAAGAGTGTCTGTCAGTGCTGGGTGTGTGTCTCTGCAGCTGCTCTGGAATTGCATTCGGAGTGACCTCGCTGGTGCACAAGTGGAGCGTATGCGTGTGTGTGAGCATACCAGGGGGAAGCTGCAATACTGTGGGAGGCCACATCTCTGAAGAGGGTCTGCAAAAAACAGAACTGAAGGGAAGGGCTTGGTGGGAAAGATTGGAGTACTGAGAAATTAAAACTTTACTTGTGAGACTCGTTTTTTGGTGTGGTTTTTTATTTCTTCTGTTGTTTGGTTGCTGTGAATAGCTGTGGATGGGATCTATGCCCAGCAGAGACCAATACTGCAGTCACACTTTTGGCAACCCTTTCCAGTTGCTAGACATGCTGTGATTCTGTCTCTGCTATGGGAACAAGTCGAGTGGCTTATGAGGTCTGTGGATGTGCATGAATGGTTCTTTTCAGTACCTAAATTCACTGCTATTTTAACAATGACATTTAGTGTGTTAAGCAGGTTTATAAATGAATGAATATATTTCATCAATTTAATAAAATTGAAACTGAAGGACCAGTTAACTGTAAGTAGTTGGTAGTTACTAAAATTCCTGACTTTGCTGGTTTGCAGACCAATTCCGTAGGTACTTAGGTCTTGTGATGTGGCTCATTTTACTGGCATCAGGTATCATGATCCAGAGAAAATACTAACTGTTACTATATAGACAGTCTCCAAGATTAAATCATTCCATCATGTAACACACTGAAATATTTCTGCTCTTATGGCTTTGCTGACTTTAATGAATTTACCAGGGGAAATACGCTTTTCCATAGCCTATCATCTCAGAAATTGATCTTTGGAAATGTTACTTATTTTGAACACGGATTTTTCTACTCTGCATACATTTATTTCCCCCATACTAGATGGCTCTTATTAATTACTTGCATACAATGTTCTGTTCTTCAACCAATTTTATTTTCTATTCCAGCATCATCTGGAACTTTTTAAAAAATAAGTTTCAAATATAAAAAGAGACTAGATTTTGAAGCATCTTGTCCTTCAGTATGACTGTTGGCTTCATTTCAATGCTCAGTGCTGGGAAGATTACATAGTCTAATGTTACTTGAAATAAGAAAGTTCTGGGCAAAGTATTTAGGCCTAAAGGATGGGTAATGTTGCGAAATAACTGGAAAGAAAAGGCAACAAGCATTTTCAAAAGAGCAGATCTTTACATTTTAAGTCAGTTCAAATGGAGACAGACTTGAAAAATTCAATTGATACTCCTGTAGTAGGAAATGCCAGTTTGAAGCACCTGCTTGTTCTTGTCCATGCTTTCTGATACAGTTTATAAAGACAGAGGTTGCTTCCTTTTTGCCTTTGATTGTCTGGATACAGGTAGTACCTGGTATTTTACTTTATTGTCTCAAATGAGACATTTTTTTGGAGCGTCCTTTCCTGAACAGTATGGCCTGAGGGAGGTTGTAAGCAGGTGATGGTTTAGGTGTCAAAGGCTGAAAAACTATCACATGCACATTGCAACACAGAAATGTAGAGAACATTAGAGATGAGTACAGTAGAGAACATTAGCAGTGCAAGTCGAGGCATCCCCTGTGCAGTGGGATCCTAAAGACAGGAGAAAACCGGGAGCCTTACCCTCATGGCTGGGGAGGGTACCCAATGGTACCCAGTGGTTTTGGGGAAACCATTCAAGTGACTCACAGGGAGCTGTGAGGTGCAGTGGGAGCTCAGTGGTCGGAGGACCATGTGTTCTCTGTATTCAGGCTCTGCTGAGGACACTTAGCCTTTCCTAACATGAGTGTCTTTTTGTCACCAGACTGTCTTCTTACTTGAAGACAATGACCACACTTGCAGCATGAGAGCATTTGGGTCTGACAGCTAAAAAGACTTGCATAGATGTGGAGACCTAATTAAACTTTTTGGCCCAGGGTAGAAGCACACCACAATTGTGTTGGGAAACGAAGCTGATGATGTCTTGAATCCAGTGGTGGAGATTGTACAGTGACTCTGGAGAGTCCCCGCTTCATTCCTTCCCATCTTAGCTTCTTCTCTGCACTTAAAACAGTCATAGTTACAATCTGAACTGATATCTTCTTGTAAACCTCAAGCTGAGGACCTCAACTTAATGGCTTTTTCCTCTGTTAACCACCTTCCATAGGCAGGGTGAACTCTGGTGATGTGATGCCTGTCTCCTTCCTTGGATTTCTCTTTTCTAAGTGAATTAAGCCATTTTTTCCATCCTTCCCTGTAGCTTATGTTTTCAGACCTCAAAACAGTCTTCCCTTACTCTTCAGGACTAAGTTTGTTTCTGTCTGAGTAGTGTCTAAAACTGGATACAATACTCTGGCCGAGGCCTTCATGGGGCTGGATAGGACAGGTTAATTTCTTACCAATGTTTGCATGTCGCACTCGTGGATACTGGCTTTTGCAAAAGCATCATGTTGTTAGCTCATAAATTTTCTGGTTCCCTGCCACCCACAGATATGTGTGATAGTATGCCTACCTTCCTGGTAATTATCTGTGTTTATTTATGTATCAGTAGTGATTTTTTTTTCCTAACATCCATCTGACAGTATCCTTTCATTTTGCCATAATTGTTGCCAAATACTGCTCTGTTTCCGAAGAAGTTATAAGGACCTTTTTGATCTTGGAGTTAATAACAACAACAACAAAACCCAAAACAAAAATGTAATTTCTAATAATAAATCTCTGTGTATTTAGATAGAGAGCCAGGAGTTCTGAACCAATTTTGTTATTTTGAGGTCCTTATCATCTTAAAGAGAGGCACACTGTTTCCCTGTCCTGGGAAGACTGCAGTATTTAACTTGCTTAAATGTATTGCCTGTTTGTAAGTATGAAAAGTACTTTGCTTTCAGTGCCCTTTTGCTTTGGAATCTCAAGAGATGTGGCAGATTTGAGACTTGAGTTTGTTAGAAATGGTGCAAATGAATTGTAATTATGCATTCATAGTAAATCTTGTAAGCTTTTCCTGGATAGGAAATTCGTATTAAATTGAGTTAGAATGTATCAAGAATAAAGCAAAATGTGAAAGGATTGTGGTATTTTATGATTAGTTTTTGTGGTGCTCCTGGACAGAGTGTCTGGGTCATGACATGTGACTTTTTGTAGTGTTGCACAGGTCACAAGTCGTGTGTGACTCTGGACTCCCCAAGCCCTGGTGCAGCTGTGGCTGGAGGCAAAGGGTGGTACCTGTGCTCCAGCTAAAATCTGAGTCTGGTGTGTGTTGCTATGTGAAAACAGGAGCAGCAAATACTTTGGGAGCTGTGTCCCTTAACTGCTCTACCAGGGTCTGAGAGCATGATGTTTCACATCTTTAGAGGAGGACCTTTGCAGTTAGAAGCATTAGTGCTAGCAGCCAGCCCATGGTCCAAGTTTCGGGCAGTTCCTAGTGAGCTGTTTTAGCAGGCTTGGTGCCTCTGTCCAGTCACTCTTAGTGGAAGGGGAACCTAACAATAGCACGTGAGCTGCTTGGGTTTTCTTCTCCTCTAGAGTTTGTACTCTCTGCAAAAGCTTCTTTGGTGTGTTAGATGTAGTGCTTGCCAACAGCTTAAAAAGACACCACATACTCCATTATGGGGTTTAAAGAGAGCAGAACTGAGGATGAAGGCCCTCATGACAAAAGCAGAGGTATTTTCTTGTGTCAGCATTCAGGAATTTAAAAGACTGTAAAAAAACCTTTAAAAACAGACATGGGACTTGCCTTCTACTGCCTCCTTCCTATAAATGTGTAGCTTCAACTCAAAACCATAGAAAAATTTCAGTGGACTTTCAGGTTTAAACTAAAATCTCCAGCTGATACATTTGTTGCTTATTCCCTTCCAAAGGAAAGAAACTGACTGTACAGGTTTGTGTTTTTTCTTGGCTTTTTAAATCAAGAATTTGCTTCTAGGGTAGGTAAAGCCATGTACTGTAGTGAGCACTAGGTGAAAATGGAGTGGGCAGAAGAAAGCAGCATTTTAAAATGTATTGTCTGTGTCCAGATTTTTTGAGAACTCTCCACCAGTAGGTCTCCGCTTTTTTAAAAAGTGCCGCTGTGGATTTTGAGGAAAAGAATGAAACTGGTGTTGGTTTAGTCAGCAAGTGATTGATAAGAGAAGGGTGAGAGGACATCTGGTCAAACTAACCATTTCAAAATAAACAGGCCTGATGATTCACAGCCAATATTTCTGAAGGAACTAGCACAGAATACCATGAACTGGTAGCTAGCCTTTATTCAGTCTTCACAGAGGACAAGTGAAGATCCAAGGAGACTGGGCCTGGCAAATATAGGTACAGCCTCTAACAAGATAAAAGTAATGTCCTTGGACATTGTTAAGCAGACCATTTGAATTAAAATAATTTTGAAATGTAACAAAAGGTCAAACATGGTGGCACTTATATCAGCTATTTTAAATAGAAATTGAACCAGCCCTTTCTGGTGGTGATTTGCAGGCCATCTTGTGCAGTTCTGTTTCAACAGTTCCATCAGCAGAGAAATAATATGCTAAGCTTAAATTGTTAATTATTTTTATTTTTTAATTGCTCAGATCTGGAGTTTTTTGATGGCTTTTAAGATGTACAGTCATTTCATGAACCATTCTCTGATGTCCTTGGATGACTGGTATGTCTGACCATGATTTAAATAAGCACTGAGCTGCACCAGATACATCCTTGGCCCAGTTGGCTTCTGAGTATTATGAGGTCATTCAAGATAAAAGATTGTGCAACTTTGATGGCCTGTGGAGCAGAATTATGTGACTGCTGAATAAACTCAAAACATGAAGCTGGATTAATTGGACTGTAAGTAAAACTGTCTGTATAATTCTTCCTGTATGCAAAATAAAGGTGCTAAAAATATTTTTCAAGTCTTCTGTAGAGAGGTGATACAGTTCCAGCAGAGGCTGAGTATTGGTAGCAGATTAAGAAGGGAATTATCATGATTTGGATTTACATCTATTTGTTTAGCTTTCTTGCAAAAAGGGAGGTCCCATGTCCAAGGACTGGGATGACTTGTCAGTTTCCATAGCCAAGGACAGGGAATGAGGGAATTATTTGCCAGAGTGCACTGCCCTCAAACTTTGTTTTACTTGATTTAAAGTGTTCAGGAATGTGTATGCAATTGTACATGCTGGCTGTGAGCCTGGTGTATGACTCATGTTTGCACCTCTCAGCTGGTGGTGCTGTTATTTTTTTATATTTGTAAACTCACTCACTCTTGGTATGCATGTTAGACAAGCAGGATGCTTGCTAGGTAGCAGTGCTATCTGCTTCATCTGAAAGGCCTGGAGGGGATTCTGCAAGAGGCTTGCAGTAGGTACTGGCTGCAAAGGATTGAGGTTCTGCATTTGGTATCAAGCTTTGATGATGACCAGAGGACATACCAAGGGAGTGAGCCTTCCCCCCTGAGTCTCAGTCTCACCATTTATGGATGGGTATGGAAGCACTTTCTTCCTCAGTGCTTCTTGTCACCTGGCAGAGAATCAATACTGTTATGTTAAAAGAATCTGATTACACCAGTATTGCAGTTTGTATTTGAATTTGATACTGGCATGTTGACACCTGTTGCTGTTGCATCTGGAAGGTATAGAGACAGCCTGGTTGTAAAAAAGGAAGGGTAACAGCAGTTAAAATACAGATTTGAGCCCTGAGCATGTGACCGTCAGGAATAGACCCTAGCCTCCTCCCTACCTTGGGAGCAATAAAAAACTGGAAGTGTTGAATTGAGTTTTAGCTGAGCTTGTCAGGTCTCTAGTCCAGCAGGGGCACTTCCATTGACTCGGGGCTGATTTGGATAGTGATACAATCAAGTTGAATGCTGGTGGGTCACACATAAACGAGCAGAAGGGGAAGACCAAGTCTGGAAGAGGAAGCTTGGAAAAGTAAAGAAAGCAAATTTAGGAGGACTCAGGACTCAGTAGGACTCAGGTTAGTGCAGTAGGAAGAGGGACTTCAGCCAATGTATCAGAAACAGTATCAGAATGTATCAGAAACAGCTCAGTGCCCTCCTATAGTGTGAAATACTATTTCTGAGTGTAAGGAGAATAGAAACATGAGGTGAGAAGCCAGCCACTGCTCAGCTGGAGGGCTGTAGCTGGTTGGGACCAAATGTTGTGGACTGCAGTGCCCATGCACATGACAAAAGGTTTTAATCTTCTCAGTCCTTGTAATTCATGTGTGTACCCACAGTAGTTCACAGATCTTCACTGGGTTGCAAAGATTACTTTGGGTTTTATATGCAAAACTGAAGAAACATCTGAAGCTTCTTGGGAAACTTAAATTTCCTTTTTACATGAATTCCAAATTGGTCAGGAGGTTCTTGAGCTCATTTAATTTTTTCTTTATTATTTATGCAAGTATTTGAAATGATGCTCTGAGGAATCATGATTTCACTTGCTCTGTTTATCTGTCGTGTTCTTCTATGTAGGGTTCCCCAAAGAAAGTTTGTTTGATGTGAGTTCACTTTTCAACACCAAGTGTGTGTAACAACATAGTAAGTAAGTCATGTTCTGAGAAGGAAATCTTTGCAGTCCTCCTAGATTTTTGTTTAGTTGTATTTAATCACAATGCAGAGCCTGGAAAACTGATGGTTTGGATGTCATGTCTGGTAGTTAACATGTGTTTTTGAATGACTGTTCTTAGGGAAACTTGTAGATTACTACACCAGCAGGGCTCTTGCAGGCTTTTCTTCCAGGCTGAAATACTGCACTGTTTGGAAAAATTAGAGGAGAGGTAATATTGACATTTCTCTGTCTTCACTGCAATCCCTGTCCTGCTAATGTGTAAGGAGGAAGAAAAAACCCTAAAGATGAGCTTGAGTAAGCTAGCGTCCATGGGAAAAAATATACTAGAAAGGGAGGAGAGGTTTGGAGCTAGGATAGCAAAGGGCAGATACTTGAAAACAGACTTGTGGTAATAGGGTGTAGTAGAAAAACTCACCAATGAAAGGATACATTGTGTATCATCGCTTACTGGTGTTAGTAGTCTTTGAGAAAGGCTGGGTTGGGTTGAGTGGCCATTGAGCTGTGACACAAGGTAGTCCAGTAGGGTCCCTGGCTGTTAATGGCTGTTGTAAAAGAGTCTTGCTTCTGTCAGTATTTGAGGATCTCAAACTGCAGGGTGGCAAATATCAGCTGTCTTGTTCTAAGGAGGCAGATTCTTCTCAAGAATAGTTTCTAGTTAGAAAGGTTAAAGACTGATCAAGAAGTAGCAAAAGAGAAACATTTTTCCCAAGATAATAAAACCAGGAATTTCTAGGAGCTCATTAATTATAAGAGATTGTTTCATCTGTCTTGTTGGATTTTGACACATTTCTGAATGCCAGCTTTATTTATTTTGCCTGTGAGTTTGGAGGTAGTGTTTTAATCCTTTCATGTGTACCAATATTAAAAAACCAGACAAACAAACAAAAACCCACAACAAAAACAACTATAGGAACTTTATGGTGGGGATATGTAGTGTTTTTTAAGAGCTGAATAGCTTATTTTTGTTACCTATTCTGTGTCACAATCAAGACTGAGGTAATCTCTGAACTCCTTTGTCCTTAATCCAGTGTCACAACACTGCATAGACCTCTGGCTTGTGAACCTGCATCTCAGATTTTAACTGAAGAGACATGAGTGGGAGGAGCTCCAGTAGGTGTTGCCTGATGTGGAAGAGATGCACATAAGTAATGATGTGCTAATGTGTCATGATGCAGGAAGGAGGCATCCTTTTGCAGATATTTGGAGTGGATAGTAGTAACAAAGCTTAGCCTAAGACTTTGCATCTGGTTTGTTCTCCTCAGAGTTAAATTCTCAGACATTTTAGTGCAAGCCTCATGCCTCTGTGTATGGGCCTTCTTGTGGATTTATTGCCCCAAAAATGGAATAAAATCACTTGGGAATCCTAGAATGATCCTGTTATTCTAAAAGTATAGCTTGTCAAGGAGGATGAACATTTCAGCCACTTAAATTTTGTTGCCCTGATTACCTGCTTATTGTTTTGTTTCTGTCACAGTTTTAGCAGATACTTAAAAAGCAACTGCTGTTGTGCAATGTTGTTTGTATTTATTACTTTCAAAACTGGCTTTGGAGAATTATTATCACATCCCATTGTGCCTTTAAAATTCGTTGCACAGTTCTGAGTCCACCAGAGCTGTTTGCTTTGGTGCTGAAAGTTACAGACCTTAAGCCAACATATTCTTGCATTTTCCCATACAATGGAGTTTCTGACTGAGTAGCTACTAGTTGCACTGCGACTTTTCCACATAACTTTTTTCAAAGTATTGCCATCTCTAGTCCAGGAAATTTACCCCGATTTATCCTTCCAAGGCCATAGTATGACAAACCAATAAGATAAACCTTTCCATGCTTTGTTCTTCTTTTACCACCACGTTTCATCACAGCCCAGAGTCTTCCTGCTTATTTTAGGCCAGTTTAATCTTAACAATCAGACTTTTTAATCCTGATGACTTTGTGAAAATTATGATCTCTTGGCATATACCTTTGTACACGATCCTGCTTTGGCAGGGGGGTTGGACTTGATGATCTTTTGAGGTCCCTTCTAATCCATAACATTTTGTGATTCTGTGATTTCCCTTGGAGGCTCTTGAGCAAATGTTTATCCAGGGCATCCTGAACAGTGAGTGTGTGTGACCATGTGCTGGAACTGCTGTGGAGAAGGTGGCTGGCCTTGACCTTTAACAAAATTATTTGAAGGTCTAGGGCTCAAAAGGGCTAAAAAAGACCAGGTTAGATCATTGTTGGGACTGCTGCCTACCCTGGCCACTGAGGTGATTAAAAAAATCTCTCTGCAGTTGGTCTGAGGGTTATGAGTTTGAGATACTCCATGGCTTTCTTGCCTAACAAAACTTTCAGATAATTTTTCTGTAATATTTTTTGTTCTGATCCATTCCTAATGACAGTGTTGGTAGATGTCTTTTACAAAGCTACAGCAATCCAATTTGAGCTAACATCCTTCTAACTTCATATTTTAATGGACTGCAGCTACTTTGTGGTGATTTCCAGTTTTTTTTTGTTTTTTTTTTTTTTTAACATGTCCGCAGGGCAAGGGAAACAATAAAGGCCTAATATACAGTGTATAAATCTTGGGATTAGCAGGAGAAATAAGTCTCCTTTTTTCTGGCTTTGCATGCAGTGACACTGGCACAGAAGTTCGTGGGTTAAAATCTTCCATACTTTGAGAGAAAAAGCTTACCTGATCCATGAGATTTTTTCCAAATTAGTTGAACTTAGACAATCATGTAGAATTCCTAGGGGGTCCCTGCAACCACAGAGCAATCCCTTTCTAGAGCAAACCTGAAAGACAAAAAAAAAGAAATAATTAACAAAAAACCCCCAAAACTGAACAGATGCTTTTTAACAATAAGCAGCCTGTCCTTCAAAAATGCCACATGTGCCAAATGCCCAGCATTTCCCTGGTTGCATTGGCAGCAGGGAGTGTTCCATGAGCCTGGAAATCAGAGGATACAAAGTCAGCTTGGTGTATTGTCTGAAGTGGAAGCACTGGTCATGTCCTAATCTAGGAAGCCAAAGAGGTGAGGTGCTGCCTTGCCAGTGGTATCAGCTGGCTCATTCCAAGAACATCCTCTCAGGGGATTCACACAGCAGAGCTGGTGGCTTATAAATTCGTATCCTACCTTGGGATACACTGATTCTTTTCATATGGCTGAGCTTGTGGCTACTATGAAGAGCACAACTTTAGGCTTATTTTTCACACTGTGAAAATTTTGTCAGCTTTCCCTCTTGGAAAACTTTTTTACTGAGAACTTCCAGCCTCTGAACTGGCTGAAACCAGCTAGGGACCATTTCAGCAGTTCTTATTTGAGGCTTTTTTGGCTAGCCTACCACTAGTATCAACTTCTCTCTCACCTTGAAAAGGTTATCTTTCTCTACTGTGCTCCATTTGGAAGCCAGAAGCTTCTCTTAAAGATGCTTCTAGTTCCTTTTGACATAAACATTGTTCCCAAGTTGTCCTGTTTGGAACAGCAGCCAGAGCCCTGCATGATTGTTCTGCTGAGTGGAAAAATGTTTTATCAATGCTAAGTGTTTTATATGGAACATGTTTTCCCAGCTGGAAGAATTTCAAGAAAATCCAAATTATCTTGTTGCATGGTTACCAGAAAGCATATGATAACTGAGTTTGTTCATCACATTGCAAGGTTAAATTGCTTACACTTATAACTTTACAGTCTTGATTTGCTCATGCATACATGAATTACTCAAATAATCTACACCAGTTTTACAGAAAGAGGGGTAAGCACTCAAGCCAATGGAAAATTTCTGAATTATTAGATCCCACCAAAAAGGTGCACTGGAACTGGTGAGAGTGGTTTCAAACTTCAGTGTTCAGACATGCTATTTCTAGCAATCTTCCAATCAGCTTCCAAGTTTATTCCTAAGCCATGCTTAGCCTGTGCTAGAGAGAGGATAAGTTAAAAAAAAGTCAATGCAGGCAGGAGAGGGAGGCCTGTGAGACTTTTGCTTTCACCCAGCAGCAATCCAAGGAGCATCTGTGGTTGAATGAAAGAAAACTGGAGAGGAAATTTCAGGTCATCGTTACCATGTTTGTTTAGCTTCATTGTTTGTGTTTAAAGAAGATGAAAAGTTCTGCTAAATGTTGTCCTTGAAGCCGTGGAAGTATGTTAGGCATTGGCTGTGTTAACTTACTGCTTATATCAGCAGATACAGCTATGTCTTCATAATTTCTATGGGGTTTTTACATAATTTTCACAGTTTGGAAAACCAAATTTTTTCCTGTATGAAGGAATTTTCCTGTGAAGTTCTCAATAAGAAAAAAAAAAAAAAAAAAAAAAACTGAAGAGTTTCTAGTAGAAAAGAAGTAAGAAGAGGTGGACTAAAGCAACTCCCGTTTTAGTATTTGTTTTTTGTGTTTTTTTGTTTTTCATTTTGGTTTGGTTTTGTTTTTAAAAAAGGAAACAACCAAAACACTAGTTGCAGGCATTAAGTTTTAAAAGCATAACCAGTCTCAAGCCAAGGAACCCTAGCTTCAGATTTTTACTTCTTTTCAATTCTGTTATTCTTTTATAGAATAACTGATGTTTGAATTAAGGTGAGATCTTAACACACAAGGCTGTATAAAGTGTCTTGTAAAATACATTATTACTCAAAAGAAAGAAATTATTTCTACTAACATTAAATAGTCCTGTAAATCAGATATTGGGCATACCGGAAAAGAAAGCTGGATTCCGAGTAATTATTTTTCATTTGGTTAATTGTTCCCAAGCCTGATCTTAATTTAGGAGCTAGTGTCAATGCTGGTCCAATTCAGCTCAACACTGATGACTGAAGAAATGCTGAGCAGGACACAGGCAGGAGTTCTATGTGTAATGTGATAGAAGTCCACTTTTTTGCTTTTAACTTTGGTTCAGGACTGTAGAAACCTGGAAATTTTAAACAGAGTTAGTCCCTAATTCTATTTGATGAGGTAAAAATGTATCTGATGAAGGTTTGATTTGTGAAGGTTTAGTACCAAACTTTGCAAACGTTTACAAAATTCTTAAAAAGAACCAAACAAAAAACAAACAAAAAACCCCCTCTAATCTTTCTCTAGTAACATGTAAATCTGCATCATCAGTTTATTTTCAGCAGAGTCTGAAGATGTTCTGCACAAGTCTGAATTTCACGAAAGCTTGAGTGTCACGGTTTAGCAATTCGGGGAGGCCACAAACCTAGGACAGAATTCCTCTCTATTCCCATCCCACACACACACAAATGAGAGATGAGAGGAGAATAAAGACCAGAGGCTTTAAGTTGGAAACTGAAGACAATTGGATAGAGATTTTACTAACAGGTAAAGGTAATAACCTAAAGGGTAAAGTAACAAAAAAACCCCAACCCCACAAATATATACAAATATATATATAACACGATACATAGCACAGGGTGAGCTGGCAGTAAGAAACAGCAACACAGCTTGCAGGAAGCGGGAGGAAAAAAGAGGGAGGAGCTACTGACTTCCCGATCTTTTATGGAGTATGGGAGGAAATGGGAGAGAATAGACGACTCCCTTTAGCATCGTGCCCCTCTCAGAGTCCAAAACTCCTCCTTCTTTAGATCCTCCTGTTCCAACTGTGACATTGAGGCATTCCTGCAGCAGGAGGAGAAACCCCAGTGAGCACTTCGATGGTCAGCTCTCGGAGACAAAGTGCAGAAGACAGGTTTATAGCCACACTATTAGCCCTGTAGAAGGACAGGAGCAAGTCCCAGCAAGGTTGTGTAGATGTCTTACTGTGAACTGCAAGCTGGCCTGTAAAATCATAGAATTGTAGAATGTTAGGGGTTGGAAGGGATGTCTGGAGATCGAGTTGAACCGTGCTGCCAAAGCAGGATCAGCTAGAGCAGGTCACACAGGAATGCACCCAGTCAGGTTTTGAAAGTCTTCAGGGGAGGTTCTGCAACCTCTCTGGGCAGCCTGTTCCAGTGCTCTGGAGGTTTCTCCTCATGTTCAAGTGGAACTTCCTATGTTCTAGTTTAAACCTATTATTCCTTGTCCTGTTAGTGGGCACCACTCAAAAGAGACTGGCCTCATCCTCTTGACAAACATCCCTCAGATATTTATAGACATCAGTAAGATCCCTTCTTTTCTCAAGGCTAAACAGGCCCAGTTCTCTCAGTATTTCTTCATAGGAGAAATGTGCAACTCCCTTAATCATCCTTGTAGCCCTCTGTTGGACTCTCTCCAGCAGATGCTTGTCTTCTCGAATTGGGGAGCCCAAAACTGGATACAGTATTCCAGGTGTGCTCTCACCAGGGCAGAGTAGAGGGGCAGGAGAGCCTCCCTAGATCTGCTGGACACACTTTTTCTGATGCACCCCAGGATACTATTAGCCCCTCTTGGCCATAAGGGCACGTTGTTGACCCACGGAAAATTTACTGTCCACTAGGACTCCAAAGTCTTTCTCCATAGAACTGCTTCCCATCAGGTTGTCCCCTAAACTGTACTGGTGGCTGGTGTTATTCCTCACTAGGTGCAGGACTCTACACTCTACTCAAAAATTCATGAGCTTTGGAAAAAAAAAATAATAAAAAAATTCAAAATGGAGACAACCTGTTTGGCTACTTATCTTATTCCACATTCAATGCAAAGCGTGGTGTTTATTTCTCCTGGTGTCAGTAGAAACATAAAAGCCTGTGAATCAGTGTAAATTACTCAGACAAAAGGCTATGTATTAATGCAGTATATTAGGAGTAAACGAGTTGCACTTCTTCCAGCAGTACTGTAAGCAATTTTCCTCTGATTCAGCATTATCTACTGTCTTCCTGCATCCAGAGGAGCATGATAAATTCATTCACTGCTTTTAAAGTACCTGATAAATTCTTGGAAGTACCTTGTTTTTGTAGCTTCTAGTTGGAGAAGGATTGGTTTGCGTATTCCCATATAAATCTCAGGTAACAAGGAAAATCTTCAGTGCATCTTTTTGTTTGGTTCTTTGAAGACACTGAAAGAACCAAGTGTGCCAGGGTATCAGCAGACCAAAGACAAAATTCCTTACTGCCATTAGCTTGGCCGGCAACTGTGTGTCTGATTTGAGGCAGTGTCATCTAAATGCTTTGTGTGATCATGCTAGAGAAGAGATGATACCTCTGCTTACAGCGCTGGCTTTTCAGAGCAAAAGCATATATAAAACCAAGCAAATGGGAAGATTGTAGCTCACAGGTAACCTAGAGTGGCTTCCACTTCCTTTTGTTCCAGCGACTCTTTGTATCTTATCCTCTGGGTAAGTCCCTTGGATAACTCTTCTGGTCACCTGAATCCAATCTTTCTCACTAAAGTGGTGCAGGTTTGGGAATCTGCTTCCTTTCTCTTTCTTTTTTTACAAAAGCTTGTTGCAGGGACCACAGGGAGCATTTCATCCAGTGCAGCAGCCTTGAAAGTGACTGAGGTTCCTCTGAAGGCATCAGGTGGATGATTAAAATCTCCTACTGGTATCCTCTGCCCCTGCCTAAATCAGATTTTTCCTGCCTGTATGTGAAGACTGGTGGCTGCAGGGCTCCTTATGGCAGATGGGTTCAGTTTTCACACAGAATTAGCCAGGTTGGAAAGGACCTCTGGGATCATCGAATCCAACCCTTAATCCACCACCACTGTGGTTACCAGACCATGGCACTGAGGTGACCAGGCTCTGAGATGACCAGTCCCAACTTTCTTTGCAAAGGCAGCTGTGGGGCAGGCACCAGACATCTGAGGAGGTGAGTTACAGTGGAGTGAGGAATCCAACTTTCTTCTCAGCACTTGGAACATCATTACCATGACAAAGGAAGATTATTGACTTTCACCATCATGATGCCTTTGATTTGAGGCTCTCATTGATATGGAGCAGTAGTATTTGCTGGCTCGGAGAGCAGTGGTGTCCTCCAGGTGAAGAGCAAGGAGAGAATCATGGTTTTGAGAAGGAGAAAGAAGAGGGAAAGAATTGGGTGAGGACACTGAATGGAAGCCGTAATGGATGTGGTTAGTTGCTGAAAAGGGCCCCAAACCAGCCCATGATTCTGTAAGACAATTAAAAGCAAATTGTCCGGCTGAACGATCCCAGTGCAAGGAAGATGCTCCCCCCAACTATAATTCAAGGGGCTGAATGGCCCTCAAAAACTGAGAGCAAAGAGGAGGGGAAAAAAAAAAGGCAAAAGAAACCCCAAAGAAGATGAGGCAAATGATGGAACAGATGTTAGGGCTTTTGTTGGGAAGACTTGGAGGCTAGCAGGGTGGCGATAGGCTAATTTGAGGCACATAGTGCCAGGTTCTTTTCATATGCAGAATAGCACTTTGATCCTGTGTGGATGAAAGTACTGCAAAGTGGAGAGGATGGCAGGGGGTCTTTTGTCTTTGATAAAAAAAGCATCTGCTGGGCTCTAACCCCTTTTCCCCACCCCCTTAGCCTAGCAGGCCACTCCAACAATGCTACCAAAGGGGACAAGTGTCTCCTGACAGCTGAAGAAATCTCCAGGAGGAGAATGAGGCTTGCAGCAATATATATACCAGAGAGCTTAATCGATTTTTTCCACAGTACAAAAAAGGAGAGGGTAGAGGGAAGACAGAGAGATCACAATGGAAATGGGAGATGAGAAAGACAAAATCCCTTTCTTAATAAACTTGTTACTTTTGGTCTCCAAATACATCTTTTTAGGAGATGCTTTGATGCTAGTATGAATACCTTTAATGGAGCTGAGTAAGGTGGAGTTGCTCAGGAGGAGGAGTGAAGTAAGTAAGAATAGCTATGCAAGGAGGATGAATGTGGAGTGATTTCTGTGTATTCTAACACAGGAAAGATTTTGAAATTGGCAAAATGCAGTGCAGTGCAAGAGATACCTGGAAGACAGATATATGCTTTCTAAACCAGCTGGAGGATCTCAGCTCAGTGTAAATTAGTGAGGTTTTTTTCTAAAGAAAATGTAAATTTTATCTTTAACCTTTTCTTCTTTTCTGTTGTCACCACTCCTTGGACTTACTAGGAATGAAAGGACTGAAGGACTGAATGCAGAGGTCAGGAGACAAGCATTATTTATGACAAGCAAATACAGCAGTTGCGGATCAGCTGCCAATCTGGTTCCTGCTTCTCATGCTCAATTGACTTTCTTCAGCTTTTCACATCTGGTAAACAAGACTGGGAGCTGATCTGCCAGAGCTTCATGGCTGTGGTCTTCCTTAAGTATCACTTTGCGCCTAGTCTAATGTTTTCTTTGAGAAATAGTGACAGATAAGAGTTATCAGCCTCTGAGCAAGACCTACCTCAGCAAATTAAATCCTTTAAAAAAAGTAGGTTCAGAATTCTCCGTCTACTGAAATCCTGATGGTGTTTATCTATTGCTATTTACCAAAGATAACCTTCTCACCAGGGCATAGCTTTAAGCAACACCTGGTACTACAAACAGCTCTTTTACCTCTTTACCCCCACTCCCCTTCTCTTTCCACCTGTGAGTTACAATTCCTCTAGAAGGTATGAGTGATACAGAATGGAGAGAAGCTATCACATTCCTTTGAGAGGCTCTGCACACACACTGATGCCAAGTTGTAATCCTGTGTATTTGTTCTGTAGGTGTGTGGTGATCCCTCTCCGACAGATGCTACCATCCTGTTCAAGCCAGCTGATGTTGAGAGTACTTTTGGCAATAGCACCCTCCAGCTGTGCAAAATCTGATTGCATCAGTCACCATAACTCATTAGGGAGGACTGATTGTCAAGAGCATTGAAGCTCTATTTCTGCCCATTTATTGTATCTTGATTTTTCATGCTTCAAGTGCCTGGCCTGTGGTCGAGGATGGTGTAGAGGTACTTGGGCTGCTGTGGTCAAGGAGCTGAGACCACCTCTCTTCCTCAGAACACCAAGATGAAGGTTCCTTTTCTGTGTGGCTTGAGATGGTCCCTGTGTGACTTCTTTCTCAGGTGCTATGCACTGTTAAACAATGCAGGTCTAGATCCAAATGGTGAAAGAACTTTGCTCGTGGGTAAGTACAACCTAGCAGGGAACAGCCCTCTGTAGTCCTCTGAGCCAAAGGAGAACAGGCCATGCAATCCGCCAACCAGGCTGTGGGATCCATGCCAGTCTGCTGAATGTTCCATATCCTGTCAGTTATGGTCAATATGGTCTGTAGGAGTTTTGGAAACTGAGCTTGGACACATTTTTCTTTTGAGGTGAAACATGAACTATCTGAAGGTTCTTTTGTGCGTACCCAACTGGGCAGGCAAACCCTTCAGCTACTGCTACCCTGGCATTTCTTTTTGTGCTCACTTTGCCACCCCAAATAGATGTACTCTTACTAAAGACCAGAGCTGCCAAAGCTGCCTCTCACCAAAACAGCTTGGTGTCATGCCAGTAATTAGTTTAGAAGTATGAAAGGGGGGGGGGGGTGA
>JAAWXA010000012.1:9707939-9837997 GCA_038090715.1 Florisuga fusca
GGGGGGGGGGGTGACTTTCCTCTGTTCCTGTGTAAACATGCAGTAATTACTTGATAACTGCAGGCAGTCATTGTGGTTTTAAACGGTGCTCTTAAGACAGATTTATTTATCTGCCTGCGTTTTACTGTGTGCTAGTTTCTCATGGCCTCTTGGTGGGCACAAGGAAGGAAGGTGCTTGTGTGGTTCAACCTGACTACTACTGTCCAGGCTAGGTCTGTTTGAAAGAGAGACTGAATCTGTTTCACCTGAAGCACACTACAAGGGAGGAGGGAAGAGATGTGCGTGGAGCAGAAAGTAGCAAGCAGAGCAAGCGACAGCAGGAGTGCAGGCTGTGAGAGTACAGCAGAGAGGGAGGGTTTGCTTTGTTCTCACATCTTGCCCAGCAGTGTTTTCTGCTTCTTGCAGATGCTTCTCTGCATCTTGCTTCTGTGTTTTCTCCACAGAAGTCAGTTACCCTTTGCTGGTTTTTGTTTGGATGAAAATCAAGCAAAGGAAATACTGCAAAATCCCTTTGATATGCTCACTCTACATTGACACAGAGCTACCTGGCCAGCTCAGGAGACTGTCACAGGTCTTACTCCTGATTGTGTAGGGAGATTGTCTGGTCATTCCTGCTCTGTGGACATACTCCCTTATGCTGCTGTGACTAGAAAGGGACATACTCCTTTAATGGTAAATTATCCAAGCAGATGCTACTATGGTAGTCAAATAATTGACAATATAAGCCATTCCCGTGGAAGTGCTTTTGGCTGGACTGGTTGAACATACAAGATTTTCCTGGCGTGACTAGCAGCCCTGGCTGTGGAAGCCCCACGTTTTCAGCATAGATTTGCCTTGTCTCTCAGTGAATCTCATCTGGTTATTAGCATCCATAAGGACTTCCCTGTGTGGGAAGTGAAGGCAAAAGAGTGGAAAATTATGGGTCCAGAGGGAAGTAAACCCTAGTCTGCATACATACCTTTGTTCAGACACAAAGTGTTTTTAATTTTTTTTTTTTCATTTACTTCTGAACTAAGTTAGAGGCCCTTTGCAGGATGGCAGCTTTCCTGAATGTCTACCTGCAGGTACTTTTTTAATCAGACAGAGTTTTTAGCATCAAAGTGAATTTTTATCCTTTTTAAAAACATGAGATGGGAGTTGATGTTGCTGTTAATAAACTATTCCAGCACAAATGCTGATTTATGTGTTTTCATATTTTGTTAAATACACTGTGGTCTGAATCCAGACATGCAGCTCTAGCTGTAGTTGGGGACAGCATGATTTCAAGTTTGGTGGCACATATTACCTTTCTGTAGGAGATGGATTGTTCTGGGGGAAGGACAAACTGCACCTGTTCATTCTGACATCTGCCCTGTCCTGTAATCTCAAGATTTGGTTTACATCATTTCTATATGTTAATATTATGCGTACTCAATCACGTCAGTTTCATGGTGCTGGTGAGTATTTCCAGTTCCAGAGTGCTTTTGATGATTTTTGAAACAAATATCCTGGAGGAGTTAATTACACAGAGCCCTCATCAGTCTGCAAGAGTCACCAGAGTTTAGGAAATAACCCTCCCAAGAGTAATTTTTGAAATGTGTTTCAAGACCAAGCCAGTATCTCTCAGTTTATTTCCTTTAGCAATAATTAAGTAAATAAGGCAATATGTAGTAGCAAGGCTTTTTCCAGCCATTCAGTCTTGGTGTGCAAAAGAGCTTGACTAAGTGCTGTGTTCAGAAGAGATGTCAGTGTTTTACTTGCCACAGGCTGACAGAGAGCTGCTGTCTGCATGGGCGAGTAACCAGCTCCATGTCCCACCACTGTGCCTACTGGCATCCCATGCTTGGTCTCGGGACTTTCTGCCCCAAGTCCTTCCTTGGCTCACTGCCTTTTCGTGGCTTCCGTGGCTGCTCGCTGCAGTGGCTGGAGTGGTGAGGGAGGGATACAGAGGTGCTGCATTGTCTGCTTGGCTCCAGAGGGCTGCTGTCAGACATTGCTCCAAATTGCATTTGTGCTTCGTGGTGGTGGCCACTCTCGAGGGGTTTGTGTTGGGGAAGGTGGCTGGCGGGGCAGCTCTCTCTGGGTCAGGCCCTGAGGCTGCTGCCTTAGGAAAACCATGCTCTGCTGGAGGGGGGGAAGCAGCCACACCTGGAGGAGACCTCTGCTGATCTACTGCCTTGCCAGTCAAGGAAGAGGCAGCCATGCTGCTACTCCTGGGGGTGGGAGCTGCGGCAGCCATGCTGGTTCAGTTTGAGGTGAAGGAAGCGGAGTGTTTGCATTCCCAGGTGAATGCCGAGGGAGCATGGGCAGTGTCATCCTGCCATGCCTGCAGAGGCAGTCAGATGGGGGAGACTGTGGGGCTGCTGCCCTCAGACTTACCCACAGGGGGGTGGCCACCTGTGTCATCTCCTGGCTGCCACCATCCTTCCCTGCTCCAAAGAGCCACTCCTGCCTGAAATAAACAGGGTGTGTGGGAGGAGTAGACACAGAGCAGGAAGTAAGAGCATTCACGTGTCTTGTGGATGAGAAAGAAAGTGCAAGCAGAGGGAACCATTCTTCATTTAAGTAGGTCACTGACATGGGGAAAGGAGCATGTCAGACTCTAGAGATGTGGTGGTCAGGCATGTTGTTGTGTAGAGGAGTAAGAGTCCCCCAAGACTGCCCCCGTTTCAGTTTGCCCCTTTGTATCTTCTGTATTAATCTTGTCTTGGGTAAAACCTCCAGGAGTAACAGGTGGTGATTCAGTTCTCTGTGAGCCAGCCTGTGGGACCTGAGGTGGGAGAATCTCTGGAGCTGCAGGAGGCATGGGCTGGCATTGGGTAGACTGGCACTCTTGGAGCGGGAGGAACTTCAGGGAGCCCTCGGTGGTCAGCTGTGTGTCTGTGACCTTCTCAAGGGTCAAGATGAGAACTCACCAGGAACTCTATCTTTTCATCCCTCTCCCCCTTCCTCTCCCTCAGGTGGTCTTTGCTTTGAATCAGACTCTCTTGCAGCAGGAGAGCCTCCGAGCAGGCAGTTTCCAGATCCCCTATACGACAGAAGACCTTATCAAGCATTACAACTGTGGGGACCTGAGCTCCATCATCTTCAACCATGACACTTCTCAAGTGAGTCTTGCCACTGCAGCTCTTGTACTGCATGTACGTACTTGTAGTGCTAACCCCTGTTTCACTCATTCTTGTCTCTCCTCAGGCAGGTTCTTGAGGTCCAAGGGCACTTGACAGGGTCCCTGTCATGTCCACTTTCCTGCAGTTCTTGTCTGAGGAGTCTGCACAACCTCACCTCTGTTTTGCTGCACACAAGCAGCAAAGGCACACCTGGCTTTCCCTTTGGGCAAGTGCCATGTTTGATCTAGTGTAAAACCTCTATGAGTTAGTCCTTTATTTTCTTAAGGATCATGTGGAATTATGCTAGCTTAGGTATGAATGAAGTTAGCACCAACAGAGAGCAGCAATGGGCTCTTTTGAGCAAATAGTGAATGAGAAATATACTCATGGCTTGGATGCTTGTGTAAAGCTGGGCAAGTTGTAAGCTTTTTAATGTCCCTTTTCAGTATGATTGTGTACTGTGGGCAAGGCCTGAATAAGAGAAATGGAGTGAAACAAAGAAAAGGTAGCTTTAGATTGAATGTTAAGGAAAAGAAAACCTCCTGAGGTCTCAAACACTTGGTTTTGGGGGATGGTTTCCTAAGCAGCACAGTGGAATGCAAGGCTCTGATCTTTAAAGCACTAGAAAATGCCCAGCAGGAACCAATTTGGCCTGTTTGGGCTGTTAGATTAGCTAACCTCAGACTGAGACGCCAGGCCTCTCTGTTCTTGTCTGTGAGGTGCTGCTTGGCAATTTGTGCACATCAGTGTAAAGGTAGACTCTAGCCCCGCAATGTGGAACAGATGGGTGTTGGTAACTGGGCTTTCCCTACTGAGTAGCCATTTTCCTGCAGCCTTTTGATTTATACGGTGCAGACTGGAAATACTCTCATATCTAATCCTTGCTTCTCCAGCACTGAATAATCTGCTTGTGTTCTAACCTTCCTGTCCCACACACCCTCCAGCCTGCAAATGCAGGCAACCTGCTCATCAGCTCTGCTTAGCTCTTACACAGTGCTCTGCATCCATACATTTTGCCTCTCAGAGGATGCCAGCACTGTAAGAGTGTGCTGAGGCTGCATGACTGTTCTGCTAAGGTGTTACAGATCGCAGACAGCTGGCATTGCCTTGAGGTCCTTGGAAAGAACCTCCCTTGCTAAGACATGCATGTCTCTGAGTGAGCAAGTGTCCTTCACTTACATGAGAAGATCCACTGCATGGCACTCTCCCTCACAGTGGTGCTGAGCAGTATTGGACTGCAACACTATCAGCTCATGTTCTTAAGCAGAACTTGTTTTTAAATTGTATTTGAACCCACGCTTTCCCAGGAGGTGACCCCCTGTGGCCTAAGAACCCTTTGGAAACAATTGGATGAAGCCTTCAAGGGCAAGCACCTTGCTGTGTGGCTCTGCTTTCCAAAAACCACCACTTGCAAGCCCTTTTCCTTTACAGTTCTCATAGCTGCAATGGTCAAAGCTACTTGTCGAGAAGCCAGGGTGACTGCAACTCCAGACCCATATTTCTCTTCAGTAGCAAGAGGCCAGGGTAGCCTGCAGCCGGCGCTGTGGTGGGGTCCCCATAGGAGAAAGGTATTTATTTTGAAACATAACTTGAGGACAGAGGAACTGGAGGTAGTAATACTTGTTTTTCTGACAAAATCTGTCCCTCTTTCTTTTGGAAAGTTTGGGGAAAGTTTTTGTTCACTAATTCAAACTTTATAGTTATTCTTTGACAGCCTCAAGGGTCTTGACTCCAGTCAAACTCTCTTGGAAGAGCATAATTATCACTATAGTTGTAATTCCTATGGAAATTAAAGGAAGAGGTATGTAGCTAAAGATAGCCAGTAGCAAATATTCAGTTTTTTTCAGCTACCCAGTCAAGATTTGTGATCTCCAGTGTAGCAAATTGAGAGTATTTATTGACTTGGCATCATAAACAATTCAGTGGGGTGACTTAGGAAATTATACATTGAGAGAAATGAAGCACTGTGCATTATTAGGTGTTCACTAGGTAAGTTTTTATCTTTCTTTGGGTTTTGACCTTCTGGATGTTCCTTGAGGGGCAAGGTGATTGCCACATTCAGTGATGCAGCAAAATGCCTAGGTATTATGCCTGCCTGTGAAATAAGTGGCCCTTTCATGAAGATACCTTCTTTTTCTACCTTAGGTCCCAAATTTCATTAATGCTACACTTCCAGCCCATGAACGCACTACTGCCCAAGAGATAGACAGCTACTTCCGCCAGGAGCTGATCTACAAGAGGAACGAGCGGATGGGCAGGAGGGTGAAGGACCTGCTGGACGAGTACCCAGACAAGAGTTTCTTCTTTGCCTTTGGAGCTGGTATGTGGCTGAGGTGCCCCACGTTACAAGTTTTTTACAAATACTTCTTTTTGAGGAAGGTCTGTATTTTTACCATGGTGTACACAAAACACAGCTTTGCCCTCGTAGCTGTACCATACTAGGAAAATCTTTTTAGTGTAGGGGAGTGGTTTTTCTCTTATGCAAAGAGCTCACAGTATATACATTGATTGCAGTTTTTATTAGATGCAAACTTAATTGTTATATGGATAGCCAAAGATACCAAACCAGCTACAGTGCACACATTAGAGGAGTAGCTCCGAGACATACCTGTTTATGCTCTGGCCAACCAAGGCAAAAGAGCAGGAGCAACACACAGCTGAAATGAAAGGCAGCAAGTCAGATGTTTCACCAGTGCTTGAATAAACCTTTCAAGAATACATCCAAAAGAACATGACGAACTGTGTGAATCTTGTGAGTCTAAGGGGCTCAATAAATGCAAGGGGAGAGACAAGGCACAATTTCACCTTTCTGTTCCTGCTGCAGCTCCTTACCTCTTTCACTGTGATTCTACATCTACGAGCAAATCTTTCCTGCTGCTGTTTTGAAGCAGAGCATTGGGCCCAGCTGGAGAAAACCTACTCCATTTTCTGCTTGTTAGCAGTCAACAGGAATCCATGGGTATGTCCAGCAGCACATCCAACTCAGTGATGTCAACACCCACACTTCAGAGAGGGCTGGGTGGAGGGTGTAAACAGGATTGGTTTGCCACATCTTTTGTCCTTTGTTCTAGCTCCTGGGAGGGAAAGAAGTGAGGATCTCTTTTTGAAAAGACAGGTGCTAATTCTCAGACAAGTCTTGCATCCCCTCCACCATGAACCATATGGTCCTTGGGAGAGAAGGATAACTGAAACCAATCCATGTGATGTTTTCTGGTCTCAGTGGCTAGTGTTTTGATGAGAATGCAACAGCTAGACAAGGCAAGGAAAATATTTACTCCAGCAGTCTAAAAGCATTGTTATTTGAAGGCTGTGAGAATATCCTCACAGCAGGGAGCTGTTGTTGCAAATTTAACAAGGATCCTTTTTGTGAAGTCAGGAAGATAATGAAAGGTGGCTGATAATGTCGGTTCAGGCATGCATGAAGATTGTAACTTCTGTTTGTGCTATCTTTCCTAGAGTATCACCTCTCTCTGCAACTCTCTGTCATGAAGGACAGTGAAACTGTCAATCATTATGTAGATTTTGGTCATGTTTATCTGTTTTTCCAGGCTTTATTTTACTGATCACACTTGTCCCTGCTGAATATATGTACCTGATTAGAGCATGTGTCAGCCCAGAGTGTCAGTTTTAGGTAGCTTGTCTTCTTTCAGGAGCAGATGTTGGGGTTTCAGTGACTATCGCAGCTGAGCAGTGAGCAGCCCATGCAAATGGATGGATGTGGATGAAACTGTCATTTTGAGTCTGCCTTATCCTAGGAGCATCATCCTTTGAGAGAAGAAAGCCTCTTACCCTCCTTGCACACACATTTGCATCCCAGCAGATGCATGGGACACATTGCATGTCTTTAAGATGCTTCTGGGTCATTTGTCTCCCCTCCCGCCAATTTCCTTCTCTTCCCACTCTTCTGCCCCAAAGTGTCTTCATTGTCATTAAGGTGCACAGCTCTGCTCCAGAGCCCAGAGGCAGGGCAGAGCCCTATCCTTCCTAGTCTTTCCTGTCATCCACCTTCCTGACAATCCTAAAGCCCTTCCAGACTTTGTCTTCTTGCTTTCCTCCTTTCTCATAGTTTCCTTTTCCCAGTTTTCACCTTCTTTGTCCCCTGATTGCCTGTTCCAGTCAACAGTTAGAAATCATCCAACACTGCTATTCTGCAGTATTGCTTGGAGCCTTGGGTCTATACAAACACCCGTGATGTGTGGCTTTTGTGCACATCTTCAAGCATCAGGTGTGCTCTTTTCATTCTTTCCAGCATACGTTTGTCATATTATATACAAACAAGGTCATGGTCTGTGAGTGACTGCAATGCTACAGGCTTGGGGAAGAGTGGCAATAAGGCTGACATTGGAAACGGACCTGGGGGTATTGGTTGGCAGATGGCTGAATATGAGCCAGCAGTGTACCCAGGTGGCCAAGAATGCCAACAGCATCCTGGCCTCCATCAGAAATAGTGTGCCCATCAGGACTAGGGAAGTTATTCTGCCCCTGTACTCTGCATTGGTGAGCCTGCAGCTCAAGTACTGTGTTGAATTTTGGGCTCTCTGCTACAGGAAAGACAGCTGGAGCATGTCCAAAGAAGGGCAATGAAGCTGGTGAAAGGTCTGGAGAAAATGTCTTATAAGGAGCATATTAGAGAACTGGGGTTGTGTAGTCTGGAGGAAAGAAGGCTGAAGGGAGACCTTACCACTCCCTACAACTGCCTGAAAAGTTGTAACAAGGTGGGTGTTGGTCTCTTCTCCCAAGTAAAAAGCAACAGTAGTCCAGGTTGGATGAGTATTTGAGCAACCTGGCCTAATGTAAGGTATTCATGCCCATGTCAAGGGGATTGAAACTAGATGATCCTTAAGATTATCCCTTCCAGCCCAAATCATTCTATGATTCTATGGACAAGAGGAAACTACCTTAATTTGTGTCAGTAGAGGTTTTAGGAAAAATTTCTTTACTGGAAGGGTACACTGGAACAGGCATTGGAACAGGCTGCTGAGAGATGTGGCTGAGTCGCCATCCCTGGAAGTATTTAAAAGACATGCAGATGTGATGTTTAGGGTAATGGTTTAGTGGTGAAGTTGGCAGCATTGTAGGTTAACAGTTGGACTTTTTTATCTTAGAGGGCTTTTCCAACAAAAATTATTCTATGATTACAAATACCCCCTCTTGTTATTAAAACTACTTGTATTTTTATTTTGAATGGGGGAAAATTAGCAAAGAATGATGATTACTTTATATTCCAAATGATTTGATGTGGTTTAGAAGTGTGTACTACGTTGTGCAAAAAAACCTCATATCTCATCTGCATGGCTATAGATGGTCATTCCTTACATAGAATGATATGGTAATTTGGGCAGTAATAGATTTGATAATTAGATCCAGCATATTTTATGCTTATAACCACATTTTAGCAAATCCAACAATCTCCCCTTATATTCTGTTGAAAAAAATTCACAGTCAGAGCTCATTTCTGGAATTATTTTTGCTTGAAAGTAATTTAAACATAGAGGAAAAAAATATAATAGATTTTGCCAAGCCTTCCCCAGTTGCCATGACCTGTTGAAGATAACCAAAAGTGACCTCACAGTGATGCTGGCAAGCTCCCACAGTTTCTTTGGTTGTATCCTATCAGAACTTTATATGTGTAATCTGTTTGAATGTTCCTTAACCTGATACTCCTCTACCCATGGTGAACCTTCTTTCGCCTGGACTTTCCCTCTAGTCATAGGAACCTGAGGTTCCTGAAGGTTGGTTTTATCAATTAGAAAAGTGGCAATGGCACTGAGTACCTTGGCCTTCTCCATATTCTTTGTCACCAGATCTCCTGCTTCCTTCAGAGCTGGGCTGACATTTATCAGGTCTTCAGTTTACTGCTGAGCTATCGTTAGAAGCATTACTTGTTTCCTATAATGTTTCTCACCAGATTCATCTCTAGATGCGCTTTACTTCTGCATGGTCCCTTGAATTTCAAGATGAACATGAAATTTTTGCTTTAGCTTACTTATGGTTTCTGTTGAAAGGGGTAAAGAATAAAAGAAGGAAAAAAATAGCATGTTGGAGTTTTCTGTGCAGGAGGAAGCATACTCAGTGGCATGAGAACCTGATTTTATTATGAAAGGCAAGACCTCGGGTGAAGCCAGAGTTTCTAGGATGCATGTTTAAATTACTTTCAGTCTCTCCTGAACTGAGAGGATCAGTTGAGGATCTGCTGATCCTCATCAGCTGAGGATCTCCAGAAGTTCTAGCTCATTAATAAGAAGTACAGAGGGATGTAAGATGCCTTCTATCCCTGTGGATGAAATTACTAACTTCACTGAGAGATACTGGCTCATGTAATAACTTCAGAAGTTGCTCTTCTTAATCTTGTAAACACTGGAAAATTCCTTTTTCTCTCAGAGCTCTTTTTTCCTTTGTTTCTCTTGAAAAAGCGTCATTCAGAGGCTTTTAAATATAGTGAATGTTGGTAAGGCACCATTAATGCTAATAAAGATGATGCTGAAACCTTCTTCACGTACTGTTTCTGCTAAGTACAAAATGAAATAACAAATGTGTTTATTTAGCATTACTCTGACTGTATGAATTCAAACTTCCAGGAGCTGGCTGGATTTTTTCCAATCTTTACCCACCCATCTGCACCCCTGCAAGATCTTTCAGAAGGAAAAATTGTTATGAACAGACTGATGAACCAGTGTCTGAAATAGCAATAGGAGTTCCAGATGTTAATTATCTTCCTCCCAGCAGCTGAGTCAACTAATAATCACTAAAATAAAACTAACTGTCAGATGTTTGGCATGTAATCCAACAACACACAGAAGGAGGATTTGCACATCATTGTAGATGCATAATTGACCCTGTATGAGCTGAAAATGAGCATGTAATCCATTGTCTTAGATTCCTGAATAAGAGAGAGCAAGCTTACTATCACCTATGGCTAGCCCAGAGTCTGCTGTAGTTCACCAAATGGCACCCTTCAGCTTCTCTAGGTTTTGAGACAACCCTTGGGATGTGAGGAGCTGATCAGTTGTGTGTCAGCTTCAGATGCCAAGTGCACTGAATTTGCAGACATGTCTGATGCCTTTTCCCTTGCCTCTTATGTCATAAAAAATAATTTTAAAAAGGCAAAGAACAGATATCCAGGGGAAAGTGTGCTGAATTCTCTGTGCTGAATGGTGTGCTAGGTGATGCTTTTTCCATGTAGAGCTGTTTGCTGTTCCTTCTTGAAATATGCTGTTTAATCTGACTTTTTTGGGTGGGAATTTCTGCAAGAGGCACAAGATTTGTTACCTCTGGGAATTAACAAATTGCAAAAAGAACCTGTCACCAGTGATTGTTAAAATAATTGACAGTGCTATTCATCTTGCTAACATGTTGATACCTGTACAACAAAACCAAACAAAAACCAGACATGGGAATATGGAAGTTGCCCACTTAAATGGGATATCAATTTGCACTTGAACTTTAGTGGGAATTCAGAATGCATCATGGAAACTTCAAATCTGCCATGAGCATATTTGGGACTGGAGATGTGGGTGCACACAGGGAACACAAAGTTATCTATGCCTTATGTAAATAATCTGAAAGGCGTAATGATGGAATTCATGAAAAATCCACAAGACGGATCTTGGCAGATGCTGGAAGAGGACAAAAATGGGGAGAGGAGGAGGATGCTAGCATAATGATAAAACAGATAGATGAATCTTGCTTGCCACCTCATTTGTCCTTAGGCAAGTAGGGCTTGCTGACTGACTGCTTGCTTCTTCTGTCTTTGCAGTACATCATTATAGCCTCTTTATGGGAAGAAAGGCTGAGTCCCTGAAGGTGTGCCTGTACCTCTGTAACATGAGAATGCCAGATACAACCCAGCAGCTTTGAGACTGTTTTTCTTAGTAGCCTCTTTGAGTCTGCAGAATGCTAATGACAGGGTTTATTAGTATAACAACCCCTAAGGGGTTAGATAATGTGTGCAGGCAGGAACCATATCCAAAACCCCAGGGTTCACATGAAGGGCACTCCACCTAACATCTCTGACACATGGAATGAGAAATGCTTTGCATTTCTGCATTAGAGACAGAAACCTCTGTTCCAGTGTAGTAGTGCAACTGTCAAAATCAGACAGGTCAAACAACTGTGCTGTTTCTGCTCAGGTATTGACAGCTGGTGACCACGAGCTGCTTATCCATGCTGAGGTTTACCCATTGCTACCTCTGTTGGGGAGCTACCTTAGGAAAACTTTCATCTTGTGTATTTTGAGCTGGTGGGATTTCAAGTTATTAAAACCTATTTTCTGGAATGGAAACAGTGGTACTGAACTGGGAGCAGGTCCACTGGCAGAGGTGGCTGTATCTGCAACTCAGACGTATCACCAGTATTTCCTTGCCTTACTGGTAGCATAATGCTGGCTCCTAGCACAGTCATCTACATGAGGGTCTTCTTGCCTAGTGAGCCTAGGGCTTCAACAGTGGAAAATATTTGGTAAATGCCAGTGCAGATGGCTGTCAGAAGCTGTTTCTTTTAACTCAGTTTTTATAAAATGAGCAATGTGGGGTTGTAAACTTTTTCCTTATTATAACCTTGCTATCAGTTTGGCCTTGTACTCAGTGGAAAACTTTTTTCTAACTTCAGATTGTGTAGTTATCAGGAGGTTTACTTTGTGCAAAGGTGAAAATAGGAGGCCCCAGGACTAAAAAATACTCAGGTAATACATCTAAGAGATCTAGGTTTTGGTATATGAGAGTGTCTTGCTGTCTTTTACAAGAAAAATGCCTCTGTTTTGACTTATACAAATTGTTATTTCATACAGTTCTTTTCTGTGGTATTAGGCATTTTTTCTCACATTGTGCAAGGCCTTCATCGTGAAACATTTTGAGAAGGATTTAATGTTTACATGATCGTGTTACAAATATGTGGAAGATGAATCTGTCATTCTAAATAGGTGAGTCACATCACTAGAGCACATCACTTTAGTGAATGTTTAGGGAATGAAAGGTTATTCTTGTTTCCTCCTGAGTAAATGCAGACACTTGAGTCTCATCCATGTATAGTGAAAATATTTTCTTGGGCAGAGAGAATGCCACTGTTCCACAGTTGTGCCCACCAGATTTTTCCTTTTGGTTTGAGAGTGGTGTAGTATGTTCTGGTAAGACCTTACACTAAGAAAGACATTTCAAGTAAATTGTTGCTTGTCTCGGCTTCAGTGGAGTAGATTCTCAAGTTTCTCTCATTTCTGCTCCTCTCAGGGAATTAACAGACAATGGAGTGGGATGAAGAAAATTCCTCTGTAAATGTTCTTCCCTATGTGAACACTGTGGGTGGGGTTACCACACAAGTACTTTGTGCATCTCCATTCTTAGCCATGGTGTCCTAAGAACCATGTTGCCTTCAGGAAATCATTTTAGCTTCGTCATCTACCTGATGTCAGTGAGGATCACTTTGACCAACTCATAGGCTGATGAATGCTAAAAGGATCTGGACTTGTAGGAGTTTTGCAGTTTGGTTTCCATTCAGTTTGCAGTTTCTGTTTCGCAGTTTGGTTTCCATCCAGTGAGATTACCTAAGATGGTTCTCTGCATTCTCTGGGTCATTGGCTAGATCTGCCACATGCTGAACTTTCAGGTCTTCACTTGTGCCAAGTATGTCTCTGCTCTCACAGCCATCAGGACTCTTCCTTTGATTCTTGTTGTATCCTTTGAGGGAGCACTGGAGGTTTTGAACCCTTCTCCATTATTTTATGGAGTCCACAGACTGCTGTTGGAGGATACTTTGATTACTGGAAACGTAGAAGAGCCCTGCTATGGAACTTATGTAGAGAGGGATGTACTCTCCTCTGTGCATCACAGTTAAGTGAGAATTTTTGCTGAAGTTTCACTTCGGGTTTTTTTGTTGTTGTTGTAAATGGGTAACATAGGCAGCAGCCTCATGGCATGGCCTTATTTACAGGCCCATAACTCTAATCTATTCACCTACAGGTGTCCTGCTCACCCACCTGGGCAGGTTATATGAATTTATCTATATAATTCTTGGAAGCAGTCTTAAGAAGAATGCTAAGAGATGATCATTGACATGGGCATTTTCAGGGAGTTTCTAAAGTAATTGTAAGATATGTACCTCTAAAACATTCTTGGATATATTTGTCTCAGTCACCATAGAATCTCTGGCACCAAAATCCCATCTGAGTACTCTGAGCCCAGTCAGAGGTAAACATATAGCTTTCATGTCCCCAGGGGATAGAATTGTTTTTGCCATTTTGTGGTTGTACTGTTACAGTCATGTGCTGGAGCTGTTCCCACCTCTTCTTGGAGGCCAGCAGTCCAGATCAGGTTTCCTGACAAGCGTTTTTGTTTCTTTACATGTATGGACAATGTTTCGTCATCTTGGGAAGAACTGCAGAGGCAATCAGGTAAAGACAATCAGGTGTTGCCAGTTAGGAGGAGGAAGGCATGAGCTCCTGTTAAACCCACCTGTGCCCAATTAGGGTTGGTCCCCACTGCACATGAGCAGAACTGGGGGACCAATAAAAGATGAGCTGCCAAACCCAGGGGGAGCTCAGCTCACTCCTGACTGGGCTGAGGAGGAGGCTGACCAGTTTCCTGTTTTTTCGGTGACACTGATGTGATTCGAACACGCAGCCTTCTGATCTGGGGTCAGATGCACTACTGCTTCCCTAACAGGAGCCCACTCCTCCTCATAATTGGCACCACCTGGTTGTCTTTACCTGATTGCCTCTGCAAAGAACTGTCTTTCTACTAAGGAAAACACAGCAAACACAAAGAATTATGTGGTCTGGAGGGTTTCCTTTTGCGTGACTCTAGGCGGAAGTCAGGGAGATTCGTGTATCAGTGTGGAATCATGGGTTTTGTTGAAATTCAGAGACGGGCGTACTTTTCTTCAGTCTTACAGTCTTTATATAAAAAATACAAATTTAGAAATAGAATTTCTGTTGTACAGTATTTCCTTGTTCCTTTTGCTAGATGCAAAAAAAAAATCAGTTTCATACTGGCTTAAATTTGGCTTCAGGGACTTCTGCTACAACACCATTCTAGCACATTTATCTTGATGAAAACACCTCTCTGTGCATTGGGAGTAGCAGCAAGAGATGTGTATTTTATGGCAGTGGTAGGAGCCTGTGGTCTGCAAAACTGGGAAGAAATTAGTTCAGAGCCTTTGTACTGCTTTTCGCTGGTGAGGATGAGACTCAGATCACCTAACATTGCCCACATGAGATGGTTACCTGGTTTGAACTTGCTGTATACACTGCCCCTATCCTCATCAATAGAGAGGCACTTCTCTCAAAATCTGATATATCCTGCCTCACTTCCATCTGCATGGGGTGGATGACCCTTGAAAGCCCCCATTTCTCTGCTGTCTGCAGGCAGGGGAAGCAGAGTAGTTTCACTCTCCTCTTTACTTTTCATAGACAGTTCCTCTGTTTTAAACATGAGAGATAGCAGCTTGGGCTGGCACCTTGTACATGGGCTTCCAATGGCTAATGTTACTCAATTACAATGTTTTAATTGTGGTCTTTTCTTGTTCCCTACTGCATCTGGTCTTTTTGCTGACATGTGGAAATTCTCAGTTGACTGCACCTCGGGCTGAACTACTGGCAAGCAGCAGCTACAAAGAGTATTAGGCTAGGTCCAATAATGGTCAAACTGTACTCTTTCTTAGGGTAAAATTAGGCCAAGGACAAGTCCAGTTACTGGGTGAGCAAAAATGGTACACAGTGGGTGTGCCTCACAGTGTTTGGTTTAATTTGAGCTAGGTGTGTCTGTGAGGGAAGCTTCATCTTCATAGATACCTGCTCAAGTGCTAACATCCAACTTTCATTCCTTAAGCTTGTTGTTCACGAGCTCTTTGCTGTTATGGCATGAAAAACTGGAATTTTGGGCTCCTATTCATATCCATTTTTGAGGAAAAAGTCGTAAATCTTTTAGGTTTAGATCCTCATTAATCTTATCATTGTTGGACTTTCCTTTTTGTTTTTTTGCTTTTCCTGGTCACAAGAACCATTCTGGTGGTTTGATTTCCATGTATTTAGCAGAACACTGTTTATTTCTGAAGTATTTTTTTTAGCACTGCTTACATCTACAGAGGTAAGGGAACACTGGTAAGACATATGCTCAATCCTGATTTTAATTAATGTAGTTTTCAAGAAAACTAGATCTATGAGAGATTATGCAAGGCCTCTGTTGTCCATCTGCTTCTCAGCAACTTTGTCTGATGAGATTCTGTAGTGATGGTCTAGTGTGTACAGTCCTTCAGGAGTAATTCCTGCACCCTTTGAGTACTCATTTATTCACTATGATGCTGAATTGTGGGCTGACAAACCACCATATCTGTCTGAAAATTGAGTGGAGATGTAAATCATGGAATTAAAGTCCTTCCAAAACTTTTATCAATGCAGCAGAAGTGGAATTTCTCTCCCCAGAGATCTAAGTCATTGGCTTTCAGAGCCATTTTCTGTTCCTTGAAGTTGAATTGTTCTTAGTATTTTGAAAACTGTTAATACCATTTCCCAACATCTCAGATAGTGCCCTCATAATGCCAGAGCATGCAAGAAAGTTGCACTGTGGCCAGATTCTGATCTGGGTTGTACCACCACCCGTTGTAGTCAGGTGTCTCCAACGTCATCTCTTTCTGCCCCAAGAAATCCACAGTGGCCTGAGGGTAGAACAGCCTGTTGTACCCGAATAATTTCAATCGCATCTTCATTTAAAAAAACCAGAATGTGGTAACTGAAGTGATCCTGGAATGTTCAGCAATCTTTTGTTAGAGATCTTGTTTCTGGTGCATTCTGGTGAGAAAGTGATAAAGCACTGCCTGCCTCCTATGATGAGGAAAGCCTTTGTTTTTCTTCTATCTCTTTTCCTGTGCTCCTTGAGTCCTGATGTAATTTTTTCTCTTAACTGCAGGTCACTTCATGGGCAACAACACAGTGATTGATGTATTGAGGAGAGAAGGGTACGAGGTAGAACACACTCCAGCTGGACAAGCCATCAACAAGTAATGCATCCTTTTATCTAGCTGAGCAGCCATGGGGAGGGTGGGTTTGTAAACAGTCATGAAGTGGTAGTGGCAGCTGGAACTACACCTAAAAGTGAGCTGGGCTTCCTTTCTCCTCCCCACCAGTTTGCTTTGCTCTTCCATGAGCCAGTTTAGAAACAGGATCTTATTTGGTTTGCTTTTGTCCTTTTCATGATTGTGAGATTTCTTTGATTGTTCTTTGGGGTTTTGTTGTTGCTTTTTCTTTGCTTGTTTGGTTTTAGTTTTTTTGTTTGGTTTGGGTTTGGGCTTTTTGTTGTGGGGTTGTGTGTGTGTGTGTGTGTTTGGGTTGTGGGTTTTTTGGTTTTTTTAAATAAAATAAAAATATTTTCCCCTCCCATAAGGCTTTAATTCTTAAACTAGTAGCCATAGTGATAAGCCATAGCATGCTTGGCTTATCAGATCTGGATGCTGCCTTACACCACATAGGCTTCCAGGCTCCTCCTTCCTCCAAGTGTTGGACTGCCCTGCCTTCTAACACTCTCCTTCTCTAATGCTGCTATTTTTTATACTTTCTGATTACTCTTTCTCAGCCTGGAATATGACTCTTGCAGGCTGTCCCCATGACTGATTGCTTTTACGTCCCCTGCTCTCTTCTGCATTTTAAGGACGAGGTACTTGCTGTTCTGGTTCATCTTGCAGCTGTGCTTTGGGATATACCCTTATGGCCTCTTTTTGTCTCTCCCTGGGTGTCTTTATCCATCTCTGTGGTTTCAGTAACTGCAGAATACCAAATAATCTCTTCCTCCGCATTCTGATGAGAATTGCACGTGCTCTTGACTCACCTTCTTGCCACCAGCTTATGCTCTGCAATCTTTGTCTCCCCTTTCTCCAGACTCTTGTGGAATGTGTGGTCTTGTGCCTCTCGCATACCCCCACACTTCCTTATAGTCACTGCTTAAAGACCAGAGTGGTAAAAAGATTTGATCCCAATTATGGTACCATTTCCCTTCTAGATTCTGAGCCAGGTGTGCTGTTCCTCCTTCCCCATATTTCTGATAGGGGACACTGGGGCAGGGCAATCACATTTGTGCTGTGGGCACAGTGCAGATTCTTGGTCTGTTCCCAGGGACTGTGCAGATGTGATGCAAAATAATATCATGTTCTTCTCATACAGGATGTTGCTTCACCTGTTTCTTGGCACCACTTCTGCTATCTAATTCAGACCATGGAATCCAAACTCTGTCAGGTCTTGGTTTTGCTATAGTTCTAGACATGTGCATATATCATTGACTCTACTTGCACTGAAACAAACTTAGACAAGACCCATCCCCATGAGTGTATGAATGCAACCCCTAACCCTGTTGCTACCAATAGGTGATTAGTCTGACTTGGAGAAGCCTACTATGCTTAAGCACAAGACAATGATCCTGTAGCACTTAATTCCTGGTAGGCAATTCAGTCAGTGTTTACAGGGATAGTAAAAGAACTGCCTTTACTGATATTTTTGTGTTCTATTGTGGTTTTTTCCCCAGAACATTCTTAGCTTAGATATTTCTAAAAACAGGCATACCAGCTTCTTAAAGCATAAAGAGACAGAACTTGATATATAGTGGAGAGTAAACAGAATCCTGCACTGAAAAGGTGTAGCTGTAAGGAAATAAAAACCAGACAGCTGTGGAATGGAGAGCTAGATCTTTACCCGTCATGAAGGTAGGTATCAGTGATCCTCAAGGAAGCTGGGCACCCAGTTCTGTGACCACATGGGAATTTATTGTCTATTGTTTATAGCCAGATGATTTTTGTGCCTTTGAAAGCCCTTAGTCTGGCTTGCACCTCAAACCTCTTCTTAGGACTCCTAGACAGAATATCTTTCCCAGAATCAGGATTTTAAAGATGAATGAAGAAGCTAAGGAAAATGATACTTCGGTGTTTTCTTTGAGAAAAGGTGTTTACATTTCTGGATGACTTGGAAACATTTAAAATCATGAAACTAAGTTTTAAGAAAAATGTGAGCTCTGAAGGAGAGCATTTGAGGTGTGGGAAACACTTGTATGTGGTATGAGTATGTCAGAGTCCTGGAGGAGAGCTGATGGAAGGTTTCACTTGACTGCTACCCTGGGCTTATTCTGGGAACAAGGTACCATGGCAGTCTGTCAGTAAAGCCAGTCGAGCCCACGCAAATGTGCAACAATATTCGGCTACTGCCATACATAGCAGTGCTGCACACAGTCCAGTCAGTACCCATGGGCTATTTCACAGGACAAATCTGAGAGGGAAAACTGGCAAGTGGATGAACTAAGACAGAGCATTCAAGTGGCTGTTCTGCTGTTGGATAAACTAGGGAATATTAGCCGAGTGGTCCTAAAACAATAGGATGAGGAAGTCTGCAATTGTCTGCTTGCCTTGCAACATGACATTGTGCTGTTGGCAGCACAGTCTGTTGCTTCCCGTGCTCTGGATAAACAGAAAGTCCTTTCTGAGGTATCTTGTAGGTATCTCAGTGTAGGAAGACAGAAAGCTATGGGACTGCTACTGGGACTGTATCTTTTTCTGTGACAGCCAAACTGATGAGTGCAGTCACTCAGCTCCACCTGCAGGAAGTGCTGCCTGAGTTGTTCTGCCCAGGGGCAATGGATAAATATCTGTACCAGAATGTGGAGGCAGGAGAGTGTGGCTTAGGAAGTGTCAGAGATCAATCAGTAAAGACAGGCAGTAAATGTATCACCTTTTTAATAAGCTGGTAAATAAGTTGATATATCTGATTTGCTCATTCTTCAAAATCAGCATGTTCACTGGTAGCTACTATACATTGCGATAAGCACCATAATTTGACATATAAACAAAGCGTTCACAATAAATGCAAAACTACAAAGATTAAGAGGACTACCACATTCGGAGCTCCAGTTGCTATTGGTGACCATCCGAGTACAGCTTTTCACCAGTGATACTCTGGGTCTTCACTCTTTCTAGGACACGGTGTATCTCATCTGTGTCATGATGCATGGTAATTAGGTTTCTTTATCCCTTATGGTGAGCTCATTTGCAATTGGTTTAGGTGTAATGCTGCAACAGTCTTCTTACCAATGTTAGAATCATTACAATATGGGCAGGTAATAAATTTTGATACAATGTGTAGTTGGGTTGTAGCAATTGGTGTGTGTGACAAGAGCTAAATAGTTCAAGTTGTAGCCCATTATTTTCACAATACTACAAATAGACATTTGAGTGATTGTTTATATCTACAGTTGTGTTGTCTATAAATACAGAACCACAAATAGTTCTCTTGTGAACATGTTGATTTCCAACATAAAGAAGCATAGTTTCGGGAATTTCATCAGCATATATTTCAAAATGACAAATGTTTTGGTCTGTGCCAAGATAAATGTCTTGGGCCTTGACAGTGCTAATTTCACAAATAATGCCATGTTGTTTCTGTACAACGTGTGCATCAGCATCAATAGCTCGCCATTTGTTCCCATTTTGTTGGGCCCATACTCTGTCTTCTAATGTGAAGTGTAGTTCCATGGTGATTAATCCCAGTGCAATGATTTGATATATGGCAAACAAAACTTGTTTAAAACAAAATCTGTGGCCTTACTGCTGGTGAAGTCATAAGTGAAGTTTACCAGATACCACCAAGACTGGAAATCTTATTTTAAGTTGTACTTTCCCACATTACCTTCAAATCCCAGTGGCTAGGTGCTCTAATCACCTTCCCTTATAATTGCCATAATAGTGGATTGCATCCATGACTGAGCCTGGATACAGTTAAAAGCTAGGGGAACATTATTCTGGTGATACCAAGTGCATCTACAATTAGTTGGTGGTCCTTTTCATTAGTTCTTTCCCAATTACATAATATATCAGCTCAGAGCTATTGACTAGTTCCTAGTGCCTGCAAAGAAGATCTTAAGGCACAAGTTCTGTGAGGAACATCTGAGAGAGCTAGGAGAAGCTCTCCTAGCTTCAGCCTGGAGAAGAGGAGGCTCAGGGGAGACCTCATCACTCTCTACAACTCCCTGAAAGGAGGGTGTAGCCAGCGGGGATCGGTCTCTTCTCCCAGGCAGTTGCCAGTAGGAAAAGAGGGCATGGGCTTAAGCTCTGCCAGGGGAGGTTTAGGTTACATATTAGGAAAAAAATTCTTTACAGAGAGGGTGATCAGGCATTGGAATGGGCTGCCCAGGGAGGTGGTGGATTCTCCATCCGTGGAGGTTTTTAAGAAGAGACTAAATGTGGCACTCAGTGCCATGGTCTGGTAGCCACAGTGGTAGTGGATTAAGGGTTGGACTTGGTGATCTCAGAGGTCCTTTCCAACCCAGCTGATTTTGTGAGTCTGTGTTCTGGATGTTCTAGTTCATTCAAATCACTTGTTGCTGAGCTTGATTTGTTTGCCAAAACTTAAGCATCTATGCTGTTTGGTACTCCTAATCCTGTTCCCAGGATGCCAGTCACATCTCTTCTTGCTCGTGTTGGAATGGTGAGGGCTCACCCATGCAGTCATGGTAACCACCCTGTATAGGCTGTATTTAGGAATGGTGAGCTTAATGGTAGGCTTAAGTGCAAAGATATTAACCTGCACTGATAGCTCGATTTGCTTGAAGGACCATGATGGGCTAAATAGCATTTGTTGCTGGTATATATATTCAATAGCATTTCAGAAATCTGTGGGGAAGGTTTCAACAGTCTTATCAGGGAAGTAGGATGCATTGAGGGGGCTATGTTAGTTTTGGCTGTGCTGATATACATTACCCCAGTTTCCTTTACGGATAAAAATTATTGTTCATTTATCTTTCTATATCTAGAGACTGACAGATTATTTTCAGATACATTTCAGTCTCAAGACTCTCAGAATTCTCTAACCTCCACTTTAGGGGAAAAGCTGGTGGACTCGGAACCAAGTAGGGTAACTAGACAGGAGTCTAGTTGGAAAAAGGTTACTTGTCAGGGTCATAGGCATTTTCAAGAGATCATGGCAAACAGGAGAGGTGCCTAGGGACTGGAGAAAAGCCAATGTCACTCCAGTCTTCAAAAAGGGAAGGAATGAAGACCTAGGCAGGCTGGAGAGTTGGGCAAGGAAACACTTAATGAATTGCAACAAGGGCAAGTGTAAACTCTTGCATCTGGGAAAGAACAACCCCAGGTACCAGCATAGGTTGGGAACTGACCTGTTAGAGCGCAGCACAGAGGAAAGGGCCCTGGGTGTGCTGGTGGATGGAAGGATGACCATGAGCCAACAACGTGCCCTTGTGGCCAAGAAGGCCAATGGCATCCTGGGGTGCATTAGAAGGGGGGTGGTTAGTAGGTTGAGAGAGGTTCTCCTCCCCATCTACTCTGCCTTGGTGAGGCCACATCTGGAATATTGCGTCCAGTTCTGGGCACCTCAGTTCCAGAAGGACAGGGAACTGCTTGAAAGAGTCCAGTGTAGAGCCACAGAGATGATGAAGGGAGTGGAACATCTCCCTTATGAGGAAAGGCTGAGGGAGCTGGGGCTCTTCAGCTTGGACAAGAGGAGACTGAGGGGCAACCTCCTTAATGTTCACAAATATGTAAAGGGTGCATGTCAGGAGAATGGAGCCAGGCTCTTTGTGGCGATGACCAGTGATAGGACAAGGGGTAATGGATACAAGTTGGAGCATAGGAGGTTCTGTGTAAACATAAGAGAAGTTTTTCACTGTGGGGATGACAAAACAGTGGAACAGGCTGGCTAGTGAGGTTGTAGAGTCTCCCTCTCTGGAGACATTCAGAACCCTCCTGGACAAGTTCCTGTGTGACCAGGTAATCCTGCTCTGGCAGGGGGGGTCGACTATATGATCTCTTGAGGTCCCTTCCAACCCCTTAAATTCTGTGATTTCTGTGATTTTTCTCATAAAGTAACATTCAATGAAGAGCTACTATTCTTGTTAGTTCCATGGAATGGTTCTTGTGGTATTTCTTTGGTTACCCAACTGGGGCCGTATGGACACTGAAGTTTTATTAACATCTGCCACCCCTAGATGAACTCCAGTTCATCTAATGCACTCTCTTCACTAGTCTTGTTGCTCAATCCTGGTGACAGTCCCCCCCCATATGTCTCTGCCCTAATCTTCTGGGGACAGTTAACTTTAATGATCCTTATATTAGGGATTGGGGGCCAAGTTATTTTTCCTTGTCTGGGATGAACCCTTTTCATTCTCCATCAAAGAGATGTGCCTGCAGCAATGAGCTGGCTTGAAAACTGCAGCCATGATGGAACATCCTTTTCGACCTCCTTTTGATGCATTATAAGACAGAAAGGAAATGTGCTGTAGTTCTAAGAAAGTCTCACTGGTTGAAGCCAGGTTTCTTCATGCTGGTCTGTGGTCTTCTGTTGCCTTTCTGAATTTCAGCTCCAATTTTGTCTTGTTACAGAAGACTGCTGCATCTCTTTATGAAGTAGCCATAAAGATCAATCTGGTATTTGTGCTGTGTTCTGTGTATCTACAGAGTGGTTTGCGTTTGTAAGTTTGTCCAAGATGCTGATGAACCAGTAAAAAGGGGGAATTGCTTTTCTTCAAACAATGAGAAGTGTGGGCCAGCAAAGCTTTGAGTGGATAGGAAACTGCTGACTGAAGACTTGGAGATGTTGAGGAGATGTTGCTTGCTCTAAGTATAATGAAACAGAGCATGAGTAATCAGGGTTGGAGCTGATAATTTCTTCAACATATCACTTTTTCATGAAGCTGAGTAAGCATAGCCCTTGGAGCTTTTTCTAGGAGCTCAACTCAGTGGTCCTTTGGGCTTCCAAGACTTGGGAGAGTTTCTATATACACATAGTCTCTCTGCCGTATTTCACTTGCTGGAGCTGCTTTCAAATTCCAGATTATGCTGCTGGCCTGATTCAGAATCTGCGCAGAAACAGCTATAAAGCTGTTTGCCTCACTCCTGTTCCCTCATTACTTTCTTCAAGTGCATGAAAAGCACACTTCTGTGTTGTGGGAGAGGTGTGGTTTATCAGCATCCTTCTGTCTGTGTGGACCTCCATACTTGCCTGATACAATCCTTTAAATCCACCACGTCATGCTTCTTGGTGTGCTTATCTGAGTGGCAGGACACTGTTACCTTCTGCAGATCAGCACAGGGACAGTAAATGCTTACACTAGAAGTCAGTCCCACAATAGGAAATTGAGCTCTGGTCTTTTGAATGTCAGAAACATCCCCTTACATTTTATAAAGGCTATGCGTTCACTTCCATCTGGCTTCAGGAAAGAGGAAATGAGATGACTGTGAACTTGGCACTACCACAGCTAGTCTGCTTCCAGTTGCTGCAGGCCATCTTGGCCAAAGGATTGCTTAACAGTGTATCGAGCCATTCGCTTCAGAGATGATTATTTACAAGAATGTATTTCTGCAACTGTGACTACAGTCACTGCTCAGTGACTAGCTCATTACTTACCTTGTCCACCAGTAAGAGCTGTTGATCCAGGACTTGCTCCTTCAGGTAGTGTTCCCCTTCCCCTTATCACCCAAGTTAGTTGGCTCCAGACAGGAATTCTGAAAGGAATAATCAGGTCTGTGTTCTGCAGTATGTCAGACTAGAGGTGTGTGGTTTGACCTTCTCTGAATTTGAGGATGATTACTTTTTTGCTTCTTGTACTCTTTTTTCCTGAGAAAGAATCTTTTTTCCTTAGTTCCAAATTACCTTTTCCAAAGATGTTTTCATCAAAGAGAACTGTCAGAATATTGATTTAAAGGAGATGGGGCAGGAACTCAAGGCAGAGAAGTAAACATCCACCCTATAGGTCAGGGAGTAGCACCTATTCTGTATGTGCCTTGATGGTATCTGTAGCAGAATTCTGCCTCAAAGCCCTTTCAAATATTATCTGTGTTGCTTCTTTCTTCCAGCAGAAAACTCCCTAAAACCTTGATAGCCTTCTCATCATCATCACCAGCACACAGTCCCTATGTTGTCTCCCAGGAGCTTCCACTGCCATTGCACCCACAGAAGGAGGAGAAGAAGGAGGATGGAGAGCTTCTGCCTCACCTGCTGCTGCCTGATGGCATTGATATTCTGGAGAAAGTAGACAGGAAGTACAAAAAGAGGAAGAAGCAGCAGAAGAAACAAAGATTTCGACAGTTTAGCGACCTCTGGGTTCATCTTGAAGAAAGGTAGCTAATGGCTGGGGAGGGGGTTTTGTCTTGCAAACTGGTTTTTAACTTAGACTGGTTAATCCAGTATGCCAGACTTCTGCAAGGGCTAAATATCTGCCCAGGATCTGACTTTCTCCCTCGCAGTGATTTTTGCTGAAACATTTATCTCAAGGCCCCTAGTGCTTTTAGTGACAAAATAACTTCTTCTGCATGGTTAGGTTTGTGGAAAATTAGGTATGATACTAGTGGAAGCCTGTCTAGACCATTCTGCATTTGCACTTGAGCAATTGTGAGCAGCATAAGGTAGTCCTCTTTATCACAGAAGGCTGTGTCCAGTGGTAGGTGGTAGAGGTCAGAACCTTGTACCTTTATCCAGGAGCTGCTGCATATTTGGAGAGTTTTGTATCTGGCATATGTGCTCCTTGCATTTGGACAACGTTTATGCAGTATTTTCAGTCTCTGTGTTCTTTGAGTATTAAAAAGCATGTGATGTCTGTGAGATTACTGGGGATCTGGAACAGGGCATGACAACCTAGTGGATGATGAATTTAATAAAAAATATGGAGTGTATTGTGGGATAAAGGTTCACACATAACTCCTGGTTTTCACTCAAAAGTACTTACAAGAAATGCAGCAGTCTACAAAGAAAAGTCAGTTTCTCTCTAACTAGCTAGAATTAGGCTTGTGTATTTGGAATGTGTAGCTTAATTTTTCCCTCCTGTCAGGTAACACCCAGACCTGAGCCTGTTCTCTTTTCTCCTCTGTGTTTCTGTTTATCTCTGCCATACCTAGGTTGAAAATGTTTTATTCTTGCAGTACTGTAAATAGCCAGGCAGGTCAGGATGATGGAGAAAAGCAAGCAGTTCTTGGAATGAAGTTTTTACATTCTTTTTTATATCCTCTGAAGAGTATTTCTTCCCGTTCCCCAGGGTACTAAGTATATGAGGGTTCTCCTGTGCCTCTTCTGTCACATCCTCAGGTCCCATGCATTGCTCATGCTGGCTGCAAGCAGGTGTAGCAGCTCTTGTTCTATTCTAGGCAGTCAGCTGTTGTCAGACGTTTTAGACTACACTGCTTTTCCTCTTTCCTGGAGTATTTTTGTGTGCTCTTTCTGCTTCTCCTTCCATCCTTCCATCCTAAGCATGAGTAGCTGGGAGAGAAGGGGAGACAAAAGCACATAGAGGCTTGCATGCCCACAGGCAGGCCTACACAAAGTCCAGGATTCACCACTATAAAAATATCATTATACTGATCACATTTGATTTTTTTTTATATAATTTTAGTGAATTGTTTGCTTTCTATTAATGTAGCTTATACGAGCTGCTTGTGAATGGGTTTTTGGAGGTGTATTAGGGAAACATACTGAATTGCAAGTACTGCAAGCAATGGTCAGGTAAAGCCAAAGTTAATTTTGATGTAACTACTGCAGAAACGTGATAAACTAAAAATGCCTCCTTTCCTTTTCTTCTTTTGCTATGTGTCCCCTGGAAATGGAGCTGTTGCATGACTGTACAGGGAAAGGCAAGTGAATCTCATTCCTGCCGGGGAGATAGCTGTGCTCTTACTGCAGAGGGAGGGACAGCCCCTACCCTCAGAGCGGCTACTGCCATCCCCGCACAGACCCTGCTCTGGGCCTCTGTAACGCGGGGGGAATCGCCAACCCCCCCGTCCCGGTCCCCGTCCCCGCCGGTCTACGCCGTCCGTGCCGGTGCGGGCAGCCCGGGCGGGCGTGGGCTGAGCTGACAGCCCCACCTCGTGGCCCCGCCGCGGAGTGTCCCCGGGAAATCCGCCCACTCCGGGCTCAGGCACACACATGTGCAGGGCACGTCTACCCCACGTCTCCCTGGGAGTCTCAGCTCTCGCTTCCAGGTTTGTTATGCGTAAGCCACGCACAGCTTTCCTCCTGTGAGCCTGGAAATGTGAAAGGTGCAGCTCAAGGGATTGTAGTGGGCTTGGCAGAAATGCTTTGGTTCATGCTCCTGCATGCATCAGCTGCCAGCTGTATTTCTTTTATGTGCTGCCAGCTGGCTTCTCTCCAGTTACTGTTCAAACCTGCTGTGGGGGCCTCTGGGTATGGAAGGGTAAGTGTTCTTAAAAAGGATACTAATTGCCTTCAATTTCCCAAGGCATTTCTCCTTAATGCAGCTGGCCAAAATGACGTGAGAGAACAGCGAACAGCCACGGGGGAGTGGGTGCAGGAGAAATTACTCTGCTTTTTTGTTTGGCAGGTAGACTTGTTTTTAATTTTATCCAAATTTGTCTTTTGGTTTCACACAGCACCATGAGGTCCTGAGGTATATGTCTGACTTGCGGCTGTAGGGTCAAGCACGGCTTTTGATGCATTGCTAAGGAGAACACCACCTGTGTACTATCAGACCCTTTGGACTCTTGGACCTGCCACGCTGTGGAAGCTCCCCTGGTTCAGGACAGTTGGTGTTAGCAGCCTGAAGCATACAAAATTATCTCTATGCCATAATGGGAGTTCAGCATCATGTAGGGTCTGACCTGCTGTCAGTGACCCTGCTCTGTCAGGGGGTTTGGACTAGATGCTCTTTCGAGGTCCCTTTTAACCCCTAACTTTCTATGATTCTATGACTCAGTTGCTTTCATCATCACACCAGACTCCTCACTACCACTGGAAGATACTGTGGTATATGGCAGTCATTTCCCAGTATCTCTAGGATGTCTCTGGAAATGACTCTTCCTCTTCTTAAAGCCTGTCATGTAAGCCCTTTGTAATTTCAGACCTATGGAAGGTAACATGTAGTGTAGGAACAAGTTTGGTCCATGCTGATGTGCACTTGCAGAAGCCTGGCTGGGGAAGATGGATTCAGCTGAAAGCAGGTGCCTCACTCCTGCTGTGCTCAGCAAGTGTTACTGCAGTGACATTCCTCTGCAGCAAAGCTTGTTTGATTCTTCTTTCTTTATTTTCTGCTCAGCCAAAAAGCTGTCTGGAGGGTGCTATGAACATCTGTCTGACTGCATGAGAGCAATGGGCTGGCTGAGTGGACCTGAGTACAAGACAGGTGTTTCTGTGCTGTCTTCACCTTGCTCAGTCTCTTCCCTGTTCCCCTTCAAGACTGCTTCACAGTTCACCTAGGCAGTGCCTTCATCCACCTGGGGTGGTGTGGGAGCTGCTCACACCTTTGGGAAAAGAGACAAAACAGTGTTCTGCCATTAGGAGATGCAGCCCTTAGGTGAGCATGGAAGCAGTATGAGAGACCATTTGCAGGAGCGCAGAAGGCTTGACAGTGGAACAGAGACTGACCACGTCCTGCCCTGTGGGCGTCAGTAAATTCTGGGCTAGGTCTGGACTGATGTTCTTTTCTTGCCTTGCAGTGCTACAGACCCTCCTCCCCGGATCCACATCATTAATGACAACACCACGGTTGAACCCCAGCCCCGAGGCCATGGACAGTCAAGTCACGCTCGTGCAGACGCTGGCACCGCTCACCAGCTTCCCCATTCTCTCTTCCTTTCACTACTGACTTTGACTTTTTATGTGATAATGCTGCATTGAAACACAGGGGGAGCCACACTGGAGGAGTTTTGCCTTGAAAAGGAAAAAACTTATGTGAAAAAGAGAAACAAAACCAGAAGACACTGTGTGGGATACCTGTTTTTTTGGGTGTTCCTATACTGCCTCCTTTTCCTGAATCTGGATCATTAAAACTATTAACTGGTTTGACCTGCCCAAGACAGGAGAAGATATTTTAATGGAAGTGTTTTTTATCCTTCTCTTGCAGAAGAATGATTTCATGTTATCCCATAATGCTTTGGGGAAATTATAATGTTGCTATAACATAGCTGTTGTTTAATTGTATGAGCCAAACTAAATTACATTTTTTTCACCTTCAGTGCCTTGCAAGAAGATTTACACATCATAGAATATTTTGGTCATATGAGCACAATTTGAAAGAGAGGTTGGTATTTTATGTTTCTACTGGTAATGCTTGTTAGGGCTCCAGATTCTCTATAAAAGTTAATGACAACACCTTCTACAATAGAATAAAACAGCAATGATTTGTGAACAGAATGTTTTTACCGTCTGTTTGGTAGCGTTGTAAGATGGGTACACCTGAACCCTCAACAGCCAGACAGGTCTCATAAACACAAACTAACATACATTTAAGAAAAATAATTGCCTAGAGAGCTTTACATTTTTCAAAACCAGAAGTTCCCAAGAGGATATTTGAAAAGCACAATACAGGTTTTCCCTCTCTCTTTAAGTCACAAATATATTGTTATTTTATAGCTAGATTCACTCTGGGGAAGAAAGGGCTTTCTTTTCCTTTTCTGAAGTTAGACTTCATTCTAGGAAGACCTTGCAAGTTTTCTACTAATTTCAATGGAAATTGTCACACTTTCCAAATCACTTCAAGTCCTTTTCTGCCTACTTAAAATGGACATTCTCTTCACTGATGGATGTAGAAAGCTTGGAAGTGGTGATGCATGGTTTTATGTGCTTGTATGGGACATCCTCTTGTGATCACACTGTCTCACTTTGTGAAGAGCAAATGCCTCCCTTCTCTTAGGAGGGTTTCATTGCCTGGGAACCTTTCTTAAGATTCATCCATGGGCTTGACACCAATGTGCCAAGTCTTGCACCTTGGAAATACAACAGTCACCTGTGCCAGTGAGACAATAATCCCTCAGGTTTCCCTTGCTGTGCATGTACATGTGCTTCACTACTTTTTTTTCATTGCCTATAAGAAGTACCTCTTTTTCTTATCCTTCTGCTGCACACAGGAGGAGGAGAATTAAATGGTTTGAGCTCTCTTAATAGGCTTTTCATCTCTCTATCTCAAATTTCAGTCCCCCTTCAGAAGCACTGGACCTGAATGAAGCCTCATTTTGCTGAGGAAAACAGATAAAGGAGAGACTAAATATTGAAGTCTGCAATGGCACGGTGGGAAATGAAGTGTATCTGGGCTGGCATAGAAGACAGCAGCATCTCACTGCATATTCCCTCTCATGGGCATAACTCTAAGACCTTGGGATCTTAAATATGTTCAGGCTTTCTTGACTTTACAAAGCATCGTGGCTGGTGATGCACTTTCCCCTTTCCCTCTCTCTTGCTGATCTTTCATTGCTGTGAACTGCCACAGACCTGTTGAGAATGGACCGAATTTTCTTTGGCCTGAGCATGACATGAGGGAGCAGATCAGATGCGGGACAGTCTAAGTTACAAAGATGCACTGCAGACCAGACACACTCAGCACAGACTTGTGTGTTTATCAGTGCATCTGAGGGGGGAATCAAAAACATTATGTCAAGAGCGTGTTCTGGTGCTTGTTAGTCTATGCATTGATACTCTTTCTCTGTCCTCTGAGCATGATGAGGTGAGGCACAGGTCAGAATCACTAGGAGAAGGGAGAGGCAGAACTTCCATTTCTGTTTTCCATTACAAGGCAAAGGCTGCTGTGTAAAATAGCCCCAGGCTGGCTTTTCTCTTTGTTCCCCCTCTATGGTCCCTTCTGTGAGAAGAGCTAAGTCAGTGGAAGAGCCACCAACATTTTTGCTTGGTTGGCATAGGCAAGAATAATTATAAAATACTCAGGAGTAACAGAGACCCCAAGTAGTACTACGGTTAATTCAATTCTGGTGGTGCAACTCATACTGTAGCCTGTATCAAGGAAATTGACATTTCCTTAAACAGCGATGGGTTTTGTGCCAACAGAGGCTGCATCCTGGGAGTCTGTGTGCAAAGTAATCAAAAACTTTCAAGGTATTTTTAAGGGTCCCATGGGCTTGGCTTGAAGCCAAGAACTAAATTGGTGATTCCTACCCCTCACTTTTCCCAGACCCGTCACTGATGACTAGTCATGGGACACCAAAGTCTTGAAATGGTGACTAGTATGAAGACCAGAACCTTAGTCCATCTGCACATGCTACTCGGTTGTTTACAGTGACCACTGAGGAGTGCTATATTTGCATCCAATTTTTTCTCCCTAGTCCCAGTAAGCAAGGGAAGTTTAACAGACTTGGAACAGCCCCAGCAACTATCCTAATTGACAAAGTCTGCTCAGGGATGACCCTCCTCTGAGCCACAGAGCATCAGGAAAACAAGCATTCCCATCATGTCCCTGGAAGACTTAATTGTCCCTATATCTGCCACTCCCTAACAGCTGAGATTTTTTTGTTGTTGTTGCGTTGCAATTGAGATTCACTTAGGATTGTAATGAGCAGCAGACTTGATTCAGAGATCACTGTGAAGATTCAGGTACTTCTTTCTTCAGTGCAGAAGCTTAAATACCCTGTTGTCTCTGGAGCTAGGTACCTCCATGTCCTCTAAGAGATACAGCAAAGTCTTTTGTGTTATATCTGAACATCCTGCTCTCCCTTTTCCATTCTTTTTCCTTTGTACTTACCAATTAGCCAGTGCACTTTGCTTTTCCCCTCCATGTTTAAATTATTCTCATAAATCATCTCTCCAATGTTCTTTGTGTTTTGAGATGATTTGGACTCTTGCCCCAGGTTCCTTGTGGTCAGGATTTCCCTTTTTTCTGTTGGAAAGCTGATGCTCATGAAGTTATTAGCAGAAATTAAAGACCTACCCACTTCAAAATGTACTGGTTTGATAATAAAACTCCACATATACCCTAGATTAAATAATGTTGGAGAATATGGGCTATAGCCATCACTGATGTTCAGCAGTGTATTGTGAATTCTTGTGAATTTGTTGTTTGACTAAGTTTCACTAATTGACTACTGTGTTATGACATACGTGTTTTTCAATTATTATAAAACTTCACATTTGGGTATAAAGGTAGGAAAAAGGGAAGACAAACTTCCTCCTTGGGAAGAGGACTTGCTCATCAGTTCCTGTTCCCTGAGACAGTCAGCACTTGCACTTTATTAATACTTGCTCATGAAATGGACCAGGCAATAGACACCGTTTATTTTGAACTTCATTGGCCTTCTAACATCTGTCTCCTGGAATTTCACAGCTTTTCTTTTCTGTTGCTGGTCACTTTCAGTGCATCAAAGCTTTATATTCTGATATGATACTTGGTTAGCAACTGGGATTTCTTGAAAAGAAAGGCAGGGAGGCATTACTTCACTCAGTATGCTTTCATACATAGTAATGTGTTCTTATCTGGCACAGCTTTTCTGTGAACTGTGAATGCCCCTTAGCAAGCTGGTGATGTGAAAAATAAAATTACCCAAAAAAATATTCTTGCTCTTCAGATAGGATCTAAAAATGTAGACATCCCTTAACTATAAGACTGTGAGAGGGAATGCATAAATTGTACAGATTACCTCACTCTAAATTCTGACACGCCTAAAGTACCTTGTGTGGTTCTGTTATTTTAAAGGTGCTGTAGCATAAAACAACAAAGAGTAATGCAAAAACCTTGCTCACTGGTTCACATTTCTTTGCTTTCACTTTGTAACTTCATAAAGAGGTGGGGCTTTTTTCTGGTTTTATTATTTATACTAGCAAACTTATATTTCTAAAACAGATTAGAGGGAGAAGGAGGGGAAAAATGCAGGAGTCACAGATGGCAGATAAACAGAAGAATCATGACCATTTTGTTTCTTTTCTCCTGTGTGCCCCTTTTATATCTTCTGTAACCAGGCTTCTGGGGAAAGTATAGTGCTCTTCAATTGGGTAACAAAAAGAGCCACACACTGAAAAAACAGTGTTGTCTCTTCAAACACCAGGGTAGTCTTGTGGCTGGTTTGTTCTTTTACTGCTAGAGTTGAAGTTGCAGTTGCCCCATAAGTGAGATAACAAGCTGGTATAGAGCAGTGGGTTGGTAAAGCTCCTTTTTATCAGCTATTTAAAACACTGTTAGACACAGTGCATAGAAACCAGGCTGATGTATCTTGCATCAAGAGACAACCAAGAAATGTGCTTTAGAAGATCCATCACAGCTTGTGGCAGTGGCTTGTTGTCTAAGATATGTGGACAAAATGTGTCATTCACCCTTTATCACAAAAAATTAAGTCTAAGCTGTGAAAATTAATAAAAGAAAAAGTGATTTTGTTATATCCATGGTGAAACTGACTACCATTTTTTATCCTACCACTCTGCTTCATCCAGACTTCTATCCAGGAACCACCAATGAATGCATATGAAGTTTATTCAGGTCAGGTCTCTGAAATTAGTTTACCTTTCAAGATCACAGGGTATGTGCAGGTTTGTCCTAACACAGAAGACTGTGTATCAGTAAAGGCTGGAAAATATTTTTCACAATTTATTAACAGTCCTGCCTGCAAGCATCACTTCCTGGGTTAAATAGAATAAAATTAGAAGCACAGTTTTGTTTGGTGTTTCCTGTGCATCAGCATTTACACTGTGAAAGATAACTATGGTCTAGGCAGAAAATTGTGGCTTCTGTCTTTGGTGCCCAGAATCCTTCTCAGGTTCGTGTATTTCCATATGGATATTTCCTACAGTGTTCAGCTGTACCTTATCCAGGAGCTAGGTTTTCCAGTGCTGATGGAACAAGCTATTTCCTGTTGGGGGTCAGGGAACTGGGCATCAAGCAGTTCAGAAAATGTCCATGCAAACATTGTTGGACTGTGGCTAAGTTACATCACAAAACCCATGGAGAGTTTATTCCTTCCTACACTGCAAGAGTGACAGCTTTGGATTTTAAAATATCCTCTCTAAGTGTGTTGATATAATTTGTCTGTAGATGCATAAACAATTGAATATCCAGGATGAAAAATACTTTGCTGTCACATGTCTCTCTCTGATGCAAATGATTACAGGCCTTTTGTTAATTCTCTTTTATTTTTACATGCTTCCTTCAAGTCACTGTAAGTTTATGGAACTGAAGAAAGAAATAATGTTTTGCCTTTGTTTCCTGACAAATGTAACTATTTGTGCATTGTTTCAGTTCTCTTTACTCCTTCTCTGTACAGCACCCCATCCTGGCTCTGAATTTGTTTGTGCAATTTTAGGCAGTACCTGCAGAATGTCAGACCCAATTTCTTACATGTATGTAATTTTGCTGTCAGGTACCTCTGGGATTAAAATATTGGATAAGATGTGTTTTTAGCTCTCTTCTGGAGGGGATTTGAAGCCACAGCTCCTTCAGGTGCAGTCCAGCACCTGCTGAGAAGTTAACTGAGCGGAGATAGTTCCTCTGTTTAGAGTGCATGGATTATATAAATGTTGCTTAAGCAATGGGTGAGCATGACTTAAGAGCTGATTATGAGCATCTGCCAGGGTCAGCTGATAGAAGGCCACCTTCCTGTGGCCATATCTGTACTGTGGTTTTGATAGTGATTTGATTCAACCTGTAAACATTACTGGGACATGTTTGAGGTTATCAGGTGGAGCCACAGTATCTCAAAAGTTGCACACAATACTGATGATCAGCCCTCTGAATGATTCACAGCTTGCATACTCACACTACTTATAATTCAGGGTTAGAGCATGTAACACAATGTACACTGGGGTATCATAGAATAAGAGAATCACAAGATGGTTAGGGTTGGAAGGGACCTTAAAGGTCATTAAAATCCAACCACCCCACACTGGCAGAGACACCTTCCACTAGACCAGGTTGCACAAGGCCTCATCCAGCCTGGGCCTGAACACCTCCAGGGACAGGTCATCAACAACCTCCCTATGCAGCCTATTCCAGTAACTTACTACCCTAAGTTAAGAATTTCTTCCTGACATCTAACAAAATCTACTGTGTTTCAGGTTAAAGCCATTACTTGTTGTCCTATCACTACCTTCTCTAGTGAAAAGCCCCTCCCCAGCTTTCCTGTAGGCCCTCTTCATGCAGAGGAAGGCTGCTATAAGGGCTCCCCCAAGCCTTCTCTTTTCAAGGCTGCATAGCCCAAATTCTCAGCCTGTCTTTGTAGCAGAGGTGTTCCAGTCCTCTGATCATCTTTGTGGCTCTTCTCTGGACCCTCTCCAACAGATCTGTATCTTTCCTGTGCTGGGGGCTCCCAGCTCTATGCAGTGCCCCAGGTGGGGTCTCACAAGAGCAGAGCAGAGGGGCAGAATCACCTCCCTTGCCCTGCTGGCCATGCTTCTTTTGGTGCAGCCCAGGATGTGGTTGGTCTTCTGGGCTGTGAGCACACATTGGCAGCTCATGTTCTCACCTATTAACACCCTGAAGTCCTTTTCCCCAGGGCTGCTCTCGATCCATTTTCTCCAGAGCCTGTGTTTGTGCCTGGGGTTGTGCTGACCCAGGTGCAGGACCTTGCATTTGGCCGTGTTGAACTTCATGAGGCTAGCATGGGCCCAACTCTATAGCCTGTCAAGGTCCCTCTGGGTGGCCTGCCTTCCCTTTAGGGTGTCAGCAACACCAAACAGCTTCTTCTCTTCAGCAAACTTGCTAAGGATACACTCTATCCCATCGTCCATGTCTCCAACAAAGATGTTAAACAGCACTGGTCCCAATACTGACCCCAGCATCAACCCTGTTCAAGATAGTTTTGCCTGCTGTATGTCTTCTCAGCCTGGCACAGCAGACCAGCCTGACACTGGTCTGATTAGCTGCTGGCAGAGCCAGGGTCCTTGCGGACTGAGAGCTAGTAATCCCTTTGTGGAGTTGCTTCAGGTGGTATAGACATGGGCACAGCAGCTCTGACCCTGAAATGCATTTTGTATGACTGATTTGAACATTGTTGGCTGCTATAAATAAGTATGAACTTAATGGCCACCCCAGAGTTTGCTGGGGGACGAGAATTTTCTGAGACCTTCCAGTAGTGGGAAACAGGTCTGAGTTCCATGTGGAAAGCACGTGAAGTTTGGTACTGGACTTATTTAGAATACTCTATAATTATTTGCCAGTGTAGCTTCAAAGATATAAACTCACATCTAAGTGGATCAAATGGACAAAGGCTGTAAAAAGAGCTGGAGCACAAATGCTACAAGCAAGAAGAATCTTGACTATCAGGCTCCTATTCTGTCACAAAAAGCAAAAAGATGTGTACCGTAAGTACAGCGGTTACACATCTGTAATCAGCACGCCACATAAAATAAAGCTGTCTGTCTTGGGAATTTTAACATGCATCTTGCTACTCTGAAAAAACCCCACCCCTTCAGAAGAACTTGGGTATTTCCATTACTAAGTAGAAAAACCATAACCAGGTGTCTGTGAGATGTGCATGTGCAGAGGTTGCTTTCTCTGTGTCAGACTTGATTTGAAAAGTTAGTTTTTAAAATGCTGTGCAGTACTATTTCTTTTTTGCAGTCTTGAGTACTTCCTCCATAACATATATTGCTCACCTGCATATTTGTTTTTCCTACTGCATTAGGATATAATAATGAAAATAGCACTTTGAAAAAGAACTTGTTCTCTAGCAGATGACTTAGGACTTTATCAGTGTCACTCTGATGAAGTGATAATGGTATCAGAAAACACCAAGTGTGGCCTAGGATCCATTCATATTTTGCTGAAGAGTCGTAAGATGGCAGGAGAGTCTCTGCAAGCTTGTTCAAACCTCTCTGATCTTGGTGCTTGAATTGCCTTGATATCTGGCGGTTTAAGAAGAATGAAAGTACTTGGTTGAATTCATAGTATTTTTATATTAACTGTTTATTGTGGGTGCAGTTGTCAGTTATCTTCTTGCAGGTAAAGCTGGATTTGTTTTACACGTTCATAGTATCATAGAACATCTGCAGTTGGAAGAGACTGTAAAGATCATTGTCATAGTTTTTGACAGTAGCTAGACAGTGACAGATGCTCTCTGTTATTCTCCACTGCCCTCCCAGGGGAAGATGAAGAAGGAAATAAGGGAGAGATGCTTCAAGGCCGGAAGGAAAAAACTTGGGTAGGTTTAATGAGGTAGTAATAGCAAATTACAAATGTATGCAAAAATATGTAAATACAGAGCTCACACTCCTCAATAGGTAGTTACTTATCAGCTAGAAATGTCCCACACTGCACTGGGCAGCAGAGGGGGGGTGCCCAAGCCTAGGGTCCCAGTGACATTTCTCAGAAGGCTTAGTGCAACCAAACTGGTCCTGCTTGGGAAGGCAGAAGGTGACCTGTCTTGATGAGTGATGTTCTTCTCCAGTGAGGAAACAAGGAGTAGCAACAGACAGCCCCCAACCCAAGTAGCACACCAGCCAGAAAAGCCACCAGAAAGTTCTCTTGGGAGCCTTTTTATACTGAGCACCATGAGAAAGATCACTCTGGTTGGTCCATTCGGATCACCTGAACCATCCTCTCCTCCCATAGGCTCAGCTGCTCCCCATTATAACCACCACATCCCCAGGCTGCCAGTGGATGATGGTGTCCCAGGAAGGGCTTTTTCCTATCCTGGTCGTCTCAAACCAGAACAATCATCTTCTCCAACCTCCCTTCCATGGAGCAGGGATCCCTGTCAGCTAGATAAGGTTGCTCAAAGCCTCATCCAAACTGGCCTTGAACACCTCCAGGAATGGGGCCATCCACAGTTTCTCTGGGCAAAGTATTCTTGAGTCATGCCACCATCATACTGAAATCCTTCTTCCTAAGGTCTAGTCTAAACCTATTCTCCTTCAGTTTAAAACCATTTTCCCTTGTTAGATGCTCAGATTTGAGGAAAGTGATTTAGCCCCAGAATGCAAAAGCTATAAAGGAAATTAGGCAAATAAAGGAGTTAACAGAGGAGCTGGCAACCTCTGTTTCAACAGTTCGGCACTTACACAGCAGGCGTGGAAAGTGATAATCCAAGAAACATTTAGCTGTACCCCTGTGAACAAGCACACAATTTTCCCAGGAAGTAATTGATGAACTACAGTACAAAGACTGGTTTATGGCCTGAATGCCTTTCCAAAATTTCAGTGGTGGCTGTTAATAACAAGCTGAACATTATTTAAATACCCAGTTCCTCGCTGAATTTGTTATATGTTTAGTTTCAGTGACTTCCTCTGGTAATCTGTTCAAGGTCTGACCTTGAATTTCCTACATCTTCATTAAAACTCAAATTTGTTTTGAAATTTCTTCATGCTTATAATGTGGTGACTGCAGTTTTTGATTCATTAATTCTGTTGGTTTGGGGTTTTTTCTTCAGAATAAGTGGGCTGTAGAACCAGAGGTATTTAAGTCCAGTCTGTTCTTTATGAAGAATTTAAGGAGGAAGGGAGTTTCAGTGAATTTTATATTGTGTTCTATGATGAGGCTGTCCTTCAGACTGTGAGATCAAGAGGCAAGTTAGAATTTAGGCTTCCAATATACAGATATATATTAAGCAGCATTGTAAGATCCTCTAGCAGATCCAGATACTGGAGATTCCTCCTATGTGGCAGCTGGGGCTTGGTCTGGGGACCCAGAGGTCTCCATCCCTGACTGATGGACATGCTGCTTTCCCATTTGCAGGTCTAACCAGCAGCAAAGCTAAGCACAAATCTCAGAGAAAGACAGGAATGTGCACACACACACAGAGGACACTGGCATTGTCACACACACTGCCATGGGCCAGGAGCTACCTTCAACAGCACCCACATGCAGGGCTCACATAAACACAAGCACAGATGGCCTGTCCCCCCCTCCTCTGCTGGTGAAGATGGCAGTTCATTACTGAAAGCAGGTGCACTGTCCCTTAACCTCAATTCAAAAGCACAGACACAGCTGTGGCTTGCACTGACATGGCCTATCCCTCTCTACATCCAGCCACCCCACCCAGATCCTGAACTCTTTTATGCACTTCACAGGTCTTTTAGTTGGTCTTGTCCAGCTCATAGATCCAGAACTCATACATTCATCTCACAGGTACTCCAAACTCATGGGTACCCCCAGTCACCAGCATAGAATCATAGAAATCTAGACTGGTTTGGGTTGGAAGGGACCTTAAAGATCATCCAGTTCCAACCCCCCTGCATGGGCAGGGACACCTCCCACTAGACCAGGCTGCTCAAGGCCCCATCCAACCTGGCCTTTGATAGAGCTGGTACATCTACCCAGATTCAGCACCTCTTACTCACTGGTTGGTACAGCTTGAGGTTCGCCAGTGAAGTATCGCCCCTGCTCACAGCAGGTTTGCAGAAGATACATATCCTCTTCCACCCCACAGCAATTCGTGTCGGGCATATGTGACGACGAGTTGAGGGTGCAGTCCAGCTGCTGGAGCTGGGCTCCTCACCTGTTTTGTTCTCCCTAACCCCACCCAGTTAATGGTTTTCAGGACACATACTGTTCCCATGGACAAGACCGCATCTGCTGTAGCTAAGAAAGGATTTCATTGAACTATAGCCTGAACTGCAGTGATCAGCCACAAGGTGTAATCAGACAAGTTCTGACCTGCAATGTTCTACCTGCAACTTGCCCTTTTTATCTTTTTGTCTATTTCCCCACTTTCTTCCTCCCCAGTAGGCTTCCATTAAACATTTCTTTGTAAATTTTGCATAATCCCTCAGATCTTCTCAGATATCGAAATTCATCACATTCCTTTTCTATGCCCTTTCTTATCAGTTACAAAGTCCAGGTGGCCATCTCCTGTGCTGCAGCATAGGAGATTTCTCTCAATCTTCCATCAATTAGTAACAAGTGACTTTTAATCTTCGGTATCATCTCTTTTAGTGGCTGTCTGCCAGGTTTGCATCTTTTTGTGTTTTCAGTTTATCATTTCCCCTTTTATTTATTGTCCCCTTTGCATTGAAAAGGTCCTTGATTAGATAACCTCAGAGAAGCAGGGCCTCTTACCTTCCACATATAATACCTACTGCGCAGGACATTTTTTTAAGCAGAAAGACAAGCAATTTTTTTGTTGCTGTTTGCAACTTCTGTTTGTGTCACAGCAAGAGCACAGTCCAGGGCACAAAATGTATCAACCTCACATCTAAAGGTTCTTCTGCTGAAACCAAGTCCATGATGCTAAAATCAAGAAACAAAGTTGTGTCCTAGTCTTTGGGAATGCATCATCATGGAAGGACAAACTGCTATAGAGAAGTCTAGCATAACACTTGAAGCTATTAACTTGTCTGACCTCCAGATGCAGCTGTAGCCATCAGCACCTTGCACGGAGCCTAAAGGGCTGCATCAAGGTGGTGTGAGAGAGGAAGCTGATGACAGTGTCTCAGGAACTCTATTTGTATCTTGCTTGTAGCTTGTGGCCCATCTGTGGCCTGCTGGGAGTGTGGCTGCTAGGTGTCTCCCAGACCAGACACAGGGATAAGTCTGTACAGGGACAGAGAGTGAGATCTGATCCTGTCAAAAAAGCTGAGGGATTTTCCTCAGCACCTCGTACAGCGGTGGATTACCACTCAAACCATTGCTGTTCCAGTTTGCAGACACCACATGACAGCATACGTGATGTGCCTACTGGAGGCAGGTACCTATATATCTTGGGCATAGAGACCTGTTAGTGTCAGGCTAGAACATATTTTGAAGTCTGGAAAAGTAATACCAGCTCAGAGCATAATGCCTCTGCCTTTCCCCACTGATTTTCTCTTGGAAACAAATGTCAAGATAAAGATCATACTATTCTAATTGTGTTCAGAGCTGAGATGTAAAACTAGTTAATATAGTGTTTGGCCTGACCAGATTGTTAGGGTTCAGCAGACAAGCACTGTCAGTATAATATGCTGCTGAATAATATGCTGCTAGTTCTGGGGTCCCAGCCGTCTTATCTCCCCAAGTGCTAGCACCTAGTCCCCAGAAAGAGCAAGGGAAAGATACTCAGCATCTTAGACAACTCATTGTACTGGAGCATCAGGCTGTACCCACAACATAAGAGAAATAAACATCCCTTTCCGCTATAGTTTGATTGTCATCTGGGCAGTGCTAACCCTCTTCAGAAAGCTTTTCAGTAGTTGATGTTTCTTAGACTTTGTTCTCACACTGTAAGAAAGATGGTTGTTAGTTAAGCTGGGTCACAGATTACAAGGGAAAAAAGGCGGAGAAAATGGGGTGACTGGAACATCACCAAACAGGGTAAAGGCTCCTGTGGTATCAGTAGAATTGTGCAGACCTCTGCATGACAGTCTCAGCTGACTTGGGAATGATCTCTGCAACACTGCCTCCTCTCACTCCCCATCATCCTAAAGAGCAATCTAAAGAGCATGCATGCCCCCCTGTAATCTCTTCATGCCTTGCTTGAAGCTCTGAGGACACTCTGTCCCGCTTTCTTATGTTCTTTCTGCTTAATGGAGCCATCCATCCGTTCCTGTTCAGCAATAACCTTGTTCTGCAGGGTAGCAATTCCCCTCCTCACTGGCAGGATCAGCATACTTCTGTCTTGTTGAACTGTGTCTGTCACAATCACATTGGAGAAAGACATGCACATGCTTCCACAAGGACTTTCCAGGCTTTGCAGAATGATGGTAGAACCCTTGCTATTCATTTTAGCTAGTCCAACTACTCATGTGGATAAGAAACTCGTTTATCTAAAACACATCACTTCTGATTCAAGACTGTTCCTTTAACCTCTTTTCCAAGGCTCCTGATTGATTATTACTATTTCTAAACAGGATATCAAGAGAACTGAGCCCTAAAAACATTCAGCTACTGAGAAAAAGCAAGGAAATCTATGATGTGTGATTCTGTGGTAATGCCTCCGTAATCTTTGGGATACTATATCTTGACCTGAGGTAAGGAGACCTGGTTTTCATAGACATTCTTTTTCAGTTGTCAATTATGAGTGATCAGATTTTAGCCATTCAGGAAGATTCTGGAATATGCAGTATTCTTCAATTATCACTAGATGCTGCTCATGTGCTGTAGAAGCTGATACTCATTATGTAAAAGGGAGCAAAGGCTTCTTGAGAGCTGTAGAGCAGATAACCTGAGAACATGGAATGGGCATCTTATTCCAGAATTATTTCAGTAAGAAGTACAAACACACGTCTGCCTGGCAGTGATTTCTTCTTACTCTTCATGTCTGGCTAGACACATCTGAATGGTGATTAGGAAGGAAATTCTTAACTGTCCTCTGGTTATTGACTCTGTTTTTTTGTTACCTTTGTAGGAAGCAGTGCTACACAGGGTGGAAATGCACATGTTTCAGGTGAATATTTTGGGGGCTGCTCTCTGAAGTATCATGTATTATAGGTGAATTAATGACAAGTATACAGTCTTGGTGGCCAAATCCACTGAATTCTTACCAGACCACTGCTCTTCCTCTTGTGAGAGATAGCTTGAAGTGAAGTCTTCCCCATCTGCAAATCCTTCAAAGTGTTTTCACCACCACTGTTTCAGAGAAAAGCAAATCACACGTGCTCTGAATTCCATCCAGACCACAAGGAGGCACCAGGCTGACTGTATATTGATCACTGCTTTAGGAGACCTCAGCCTATTCCCTGCTCTCCCCTGTGGGAGAAAGCTACTTCCATTTCCAGATGAATTGCCTTTCTTGAAGATAAATCACTTTCTTCCTGAGATGCTGACAAAAACTGCCAGCTGTGTTTCTTTGATTTTACAGCTATTCTTCTTGGGTTTTATTTCTGGGGCTTGAATCAGCTGTTCACCTGATGCAATCATTCATATACTACATCTCGATTCTGTATGTCATGCAGCATTTGGAATACAGACTGTCTGGGTGATAAATATATGCACACTGTCAGGAATACTCAAGGCATGAGCAGCTGGAAGGTAATAGGCAAAACGTATCTATGCAGTGCATGTCCTCCTGTCCAGTGCCGTCTTCTTGGTTGGTGTGCCTTCTCTGGGTCCTCTGACTTTCAAAGTTCTGGGGCCTAGAGTGGTTCTGCCTTCCACATGCAGAACTTAATACTTCATTGTCAAATGCTATCTGAAAGTCTGTATTACAGATTTCAAATTATAAGCCTGTACGTGCCTTTCTAGTTTTGAATTCTATCCTATTTTTAATTTACTTGTGCATACACTGCCTGAGAAATACAGAAAAGGTCGTTTCCAAAGAAACCATGACTGAATAGTCACTGCAGGATCACTGTGACCCATGTCAGAGGGCCTAAGCAACCTGAAGTTTTGCTGTTCTCTGAAGGAGTCATAGAGGGTTGGTAACTGTGCCATGGGGAGATCCATAAATTCCTTGTAGTTGCTTTAATGTCCTTTAACGTTGTGGTTTTGTGTGAATCACAAAAATTGGCAATTTGTTTCTAATTCAACCCAGAAATGTTTGAATGGTGCAGCTGTGCATTTTGATGCTTGCTTTATGAAAAGACTTATTTATATCCCATATTGAACCTTGTTTATGATATCAAATGTTTCAAAACCGTTGTGAAGAATGAGCTGTAAAAATTGTCTACACTAAGCAGGCCATCAAAAGATCTAGTTACAGGACGTTAACCTGGTTAGTGATTGATACTCATCTCAAAAAAAGCTATTTTGCTTGATTCTCCTAGATTATTTCATTACTTTATAGAGTATCAAGATAGTGTTCTTTATAAATTGCACAATAGTAAATGATGAACAGATAAATTCTCAACTATCTGTTTAATACTATGATGATTCTACATTTTTTTTTTGGTAAAAAGGAGTGGGAGGATATTACAAAGGACTAAATAAAAGCAACGTTCCTTCTATTCTGTTCCATGAATATTTAGTCCTGGAAATAATATCCAAAGACATCTTTCACTTTAGAGAAGTATTGGGCTGCTTGTATAAAGCCTCGATAATGACTAATGGGAAAGTCAGGGCACTTTTTATGTTCTAATGGAAAGTTCAGACTCTGTGAGGTTTGGAAGACCTTTACATGACTACATTTTTTCTTCAAAAGCACATGTAACTCTCAAGTTCTTGATGTCCTTTGCACAGGTGTTGTACATTATAATTGCCATCATGTACTTCAGATGACAAAATGAGTTTACCTGATTTTGAATGTGCTCAGCAGAGCATGGACTTCATAGAGTGAAGCATGGACTTCATACAGTAATCTAATTTCTGAAGAAATGGAAGTCAAAATTCTTTAAAATGAGCATTTAAATTTAATCACCTAGTTCTATAATGAGACATCTTAAAGAGAACATGACTTTCAAAAGTGCCAAATCACAGCAGAAGTGTACATACCACCAAACCTGGTCTAGACAAGGTGGGTCATGTTCATCTGTTCACGCTTCATTTTGAACACTTTTCACAGTTTTCAATTTGAAAAACTAATATGAGGGTTAATCTTTGGTAAAAAAATTACCTACCAGAAACCTGCTAAGAAGTAGTGTGTATTAGTATTCTTGTAGAGCAAAATTTTCTTACGGTGGCTGCTGAAAGAGCTATTGTTCACTTGCATTAATATTTGATCTACTCCTGACATAAAAGTACATGGGCAGGATTGGTTATCCTGTGTACAAGCCTTGAGACTTAATTAATTCATTTTTAAAATCTCACTTTTTGTCTATTTCTCTTTTATATCTGAAGGCAGTATGTGCCAAATAGAGGACTGCTAAAAAATGTGTTCTTATGTTCCTAGAACTGGAACATTTCCTCTGTTCCTGGATTGAAATGTCATTTTTTTCCAAGGAATTTCTCTACAAAGCATTTTGCTCTGTACCCTATCTACCACCAGCTTTTCTAGAAAACCCTTGGTATGCTACCAAGATTCAAAAAGATTCACTTGTTTTTGCTTGTGAAAAGCCAAGTCTCAGGATGGCAGCAAAGCATAGCAAAATTGCTTCTAAAGATCACCTTCCAAACTTTGCACACACACTTAAAAAGAAGGCTTTGCTGCTAACTTCTGTGGGATTGTAGCATCAGTGTTTAGTTTGTACTAGGCTTTTATTGCTCAGTTTACACATTAAAAATCACAGAGTGGATCATAGAATGGTTTGTGTTGGAAGGGACCCTAAAGATCATCTAGGTCCACCCTGACTGCATGGGCAGAGACACCTCCCACCAGACCAGGTTACTCAGGGTCCATCCAGCCTGATCTGCAGCAGTTCCTGGGATGGGCAGCCACAATTGCCTTTGGCAACCTGTTCCGGTGTCTCACCACCCTCAAGTTAAAGAATTTCTTCCTCATGTCTAACCAGAATCTCCCCTCTTCAAGTTTCAGACCTTTTCCTCTTGTCCTCTCACTACACACCCAAGTAAAAATCCCTACCCCAGCTTTCCTCTAAGGCCTCCCCAGCTTTCCTCTAAGGCCCCCTTCAGATATTGGAAGGTTTCTATAAGGTCACCTCAGATCCTTCTCTTCTCCATGCTGAACAATCCCAACTTCTTTAGCCTCTCTTCACAGGGGAGGTGCTCCAGTCCTCTGATCATTTTAGTGGCTCTCCTCTGGACACATTCAAGCAGCTCTGTGTCCTTCTTATGCTGGGACACAGACATAGAACTCCAGAACTGGACACAGCACTCCAGGTGGGGTCTCACAAGAGCAGAGCAGAGGGGCAGATTCACCTCCCTTGACCATCTGTCTGTGCTTCCTTGGATGCAGCCCAGGACACGGGTGGCTTTCTTGGCTGGCAGCACACACTGATGGCTCATGCTAAGCTTGTGATCCACCATCACCCCGAAGTCCTTCTCCTCAGGGCTGCCCTGAATCCTTTCTCCTCCTAACCTGTATTAGTGCATGGGATGGCCTCAGCCCAGGTGCAAAACCTTGCACTTGGCCTTGTTGAACTTCATGAAGTTTGCACGAGTCTAAAATATTCTCAACCCCATATGTAAAAAGTTATTTTTATTAGAAAAAAATGAAATATTTATCTTTTAACATTTTCCTCTTTGGATCTTGTAGACATTTTTCAAGTGTGACTTTGACTTCCCGCTTCTGGGCTGGTGGACAACTATTCCTAGTCAGCAGCACAGGAATCTACATCACACTGTAAAGAGCTCTTATTTTTCAGGTGGTATGTATGCTTCCTTGACATGTGTCATCTTAATAGGCCCCATGATCTGCTCTTTTTTCTCTGGTGCCAGAGTTAAAGAAGGATGTGGTGGCCTGCTGGGAGAGCTTTTCTTTTTACCTTTTTGAAGGAGAAGTAATGCTCACTGCAGCTGAGCTCAGGTGTGTTCCCCTGATGAGAACATCTGGCTGGAAGGCATTTCTTCATCAGAAGAACTGACCTAGTTCCATCACTGGAGAATTGGTGAGATATTTCCACTTATGTTAATGCTGTCTTGGACCTGGGGGCTTATACTTTCTCTAGCAGCCTTTTTAGATGAATTCTGGCAGGTTTTGCTTTTTTCTACAAAGATTTTATGTATACCAACAAGAAATTCTTTCTCTTCAATATTTAAATAGGCAATGATATTGTCCATCTAAAATAATCTTGTCAGTAGAAAAAGACTGCAGCCTCATTTCCCAGATTTTTCTGTTTTTCTTACCTAATATTTTTATTTTTTAGATTTCATAAATATGTAGCAAGAGTTTAAAAAACAAAACAACAAACCTTAAAAAAAGAGATTTTCTATTGCACTTCAACTGATCTACTACCACTGCCTTCAACTGACCATAAAATAATACTGAAGTTTGCTTTAGGAGTAGGCTACTCCTCAGTATATGGAACTTTCCTCTTTTTTCAAATATCGGATGAAAATCAGGTATTAGAAATATGTCCCTAATCTGAAAATGCAAAAGAGGCTCATAAATGCAAATATTAATATGACAAAGCTAGTATAAAAACCAAGTTCTATCTGGATTTTTTCCTTCAGAATTGCTTAGAGTTGTGTCTACATGATATGGGTGTTTTTTACTTCATGAATTTTCTAATGCATGATAAAAATTTACTAGGTAGCTACTGTCACCCAGTGGGAAATAAGCTTCCAAACAGTCTTTCACATGTTGGAAGACGTACAGCTGATCTGTTCATAATAGGCTAAATTGTCTCATTAAATGAATGCATGACCAGCATAAGAACTACAAAATGGAAGATGCCATCACTTCTTTTTTTGTTTTTTGTTGGTTTGTTGTTGAGGGTTTTTTGTTACTATTTTCTATATAGAGCTTAGACTGCTTAGATTTGGGGAACTGAGGTGATGACATTTTTTGGTGTGCTTGCTTTTTCTGCATGATGCAAGGGAATATCAGACTAAATGAATAGTTAGCACTGCAAGAAGCATAAAATTACTTTTGTCAGACTGAATACCAGTGTTGTATACAAAGCATAAAATGGTTTCCTAGCATTTCACCAGCATTTATTATGTAAACAACTTTTTCTAATAAAAAACTATAAAAATTGTAACTCAGCTCAGATTTCCTCATGCTTTTCCATCTGCTTTTGACCTGTTTGCTTTCCTATTGTGACTATGCTAATGCATTATCACAAGAATGTTTTTGATACTGATTCATGCAGTACCCTGCAATGCCTCTTTCTTCTAGGTAAAGAAGGACCTCTGCAATAATATTATTGTGAAAGGAAAAAAAAGATTTTTTTTTTTTTAACTTTTTCTGTAAATATCAGTGTAGTCTTCAAGACCAGAATAGGTAGCAGACATTCCTTCTAACAGCCTTCTCATATTGAGAGGGTAGGGAGGGATGATTCTTTCCATAGTTGTCACGGTTTAACACTGGGCCAGCAATTAACCAAATGACAGATGCTCTCTATTAATCCCCCTCCCCTCCCTGACAAAGAAAGGAGAAAGAATAAGGGAGAGAGACTTACGTGTTGGAAACTAAGCTACACAACTTTAATTATGAAAAAATGAAATAGTAATGGTAAAAATAAACCATATTAAATATATACAAATATACAGAAAGACAGTACCACGTTTCCCCCCACAGTAACTCTCACGTCACCATGGAGGCTGCAGGGCAGCCCTGGGAAAGTCCAGGCTGGACTCCTGGAGTCATCAGCAGTCAGGAGCTGGAGGCAGGAACACACAGATTCAGGCTGGCATGGATCAGGACCACAGGCAAAGGAATGGATGGAATCCTCCCAGCATGCTGGCAATGGAGCAGAAGGAAGGAAGGGTTTTGACCTTTGTGATCCCTCAAATTTATACTGAGTATGACGTGTATGGGATGGGATACTCTGGTCAATTTTTGTCATTTTTCTTGTCTGCTCCTCCCTACAGAAGGGTTGCAGGTGTGAAAGAAAAAACTCTTCCTCTTTCTGAAGCATAAGATGTTCCTCAGAACCAACCAGTGGCCTTGCAGCTCCCCAAACCAGGACAATAATTAAGGAAAAGGTAAGAAGGAATCACCTTAATTAGCAAAAAGGAAGTGGTAGGTAGAATACTAAGAAAAAAGTCTTCTGTATGGAGAAGGTGGTGAAAATACACCCAGGTGAGTGTGGATTTCTTTCTTCTATGATTTTTGTTAATTTTGTTGTTGTTATTAATTATAATTTTTGTCTGTTATATGACTAAAAATAATGAATAACAGCAACAATAATGTATTAGACAGGAGGCTGTTTGTACCATAGTATGATTTAGGCCTGAGCAAGGAGGGGTGCTCTGTTGCCATCCAACCCTTTGCTCCAAGCAGGGTCAACTTCACAGGTAGATAAAGTTGCTTAGAGTTTTCTCAAAAAGTATTGAATATATGGAGGGGTGGAGATCCACAGCCTCTCTGGTTCACTAGTGTAATGTTAGTCCATGTTGCCCATGAAAGATTTTTCCTGAATATCTAATTGTAATTTGCTTTTTTGCAGTTGCACCCCTTGTCCTTTTGCTGTGCTCCTCTGTAATAAGACTCATTAAACAGATGAAGGGAATCAGAAGATCTCTCCTTTGCCATTTCTTCTCCAGATGGAACAAACCCAGTTCTCAGCTTTTCTTCATGCACCATGAGGGCTCCAACCCCATCATGCTTTTGGCCTCCACTGGGTTATCTCCAATATATCAAGTCTGTCTTGCATTGAGGAGCCTCAAGCTGGAAACATCCAAAATGGTCTCAAAAGCATTAATGGAGCAGAAGAATCACTTCCATTGCACAGCTGCCTATACTTTTGCTAACACAGCGCTGTATGCAGTTAATTTTTACTGTTGAAAGCACACATTGTTGACTCATGCACAATTTGTTGTCCAGCGAGACCCCTATATCCTTTTCTGCAGATGTTCTTTTTTAAAAACTCAGTGAACAGCCAGTCCTTTTGCATGTGGTATCCTATCCCACGTGCAGGATTTATCATCTGTATTTGTTGATCTGCAGAGACTGCTGTCAGAGCCTGTGTTCAGCCTGTCAGATCCCCCTATAAAAGGCAGCTGTGCCTTCCAGTGTACCAACTACACCCCTTACAATTAGTGGCCATCCACAAACTGGATGCATCCCCTCGTCCTAGTCACACTGCTGGCTCATATTAAGTTGTTCAGCGGCCCTTTTCCTCTGGGTAGATTTCCCTCCCTCCCAAGCCTGTAGTGTTGCATGGGGTTGTTGTAACCCAAGTACAGGACCCAATACTTGGCTTTGTTAAACAATTGGCCTTGGCCCAGCAATCCAATCTGTCCAGATCCCTCTGTAGAGCCATCCTACCCTCAGGCAGATCAGCATTCCCTCCCAACTACTTGTCCTCTGCAAACTTCCCAAGGTTTTACTCATCTGGATCATTAATAAAGATATTAAAGGGAACTGAGTCCTGGGGAACACCATTTGTGACTGGCCACACCAGTCACCACAGGTCTTAGAGCCCAGCTTTCTATCCAGTGTTTTAACTAGCAAAGAGTACACCTGTCCAAGTCATGAGCAGCCAGTTTCTCCAGGAAAGTGCTGTGGGAAACTGAGTTAAAGTCCATGTATATAACATCCACAGCCTTTCCCTCATCCGTTAGGTGGGTCATCTTGTTATAGAAGGAGATCTGGTTTGTCAAATAGGGTCCTCCCTTTGGTGAACTGAAGCTGACTGGGCCCGATCATCCCTCTGTCCTACACGTGCTGCTACGTGCTGCATAATGGCTCTCCAGATGGTAATGGTGCTCCATAGCCTTCCCTGGCACAAAGGTCATACTGACAGGCCTGTGTGACAACATAGTGCCACAGCATAAGGCTGTGAGGGTACAAAAAGGGTAGGAAAAGTTAAATGAAAATAATTGTGGAAAGCAGAGAACTTACAAACTCATTTTGAAAATTGGTTTCTTTCTAATTTTGCTCCAAAATATAACACCAAACAAAACAAAAAGCTAAAACCTACTTACTATTAATGCAAAAACTCACAAACCAAACCAAAACCAAACACAGAAGGCCTCCTATAACACACACCTTGCTCAGTTTCTTCCAGAATTGTAATCTTTTCAAATTAGAGCTACTCTCAGCACTCAATAACCTTTTAAAGGTCTCAGTTTTCTATGTGTTCAAGGCTGTAAGCAAAGCTGCATTATATCTGTTATTAGTCTTCCTGGTGCCAGATATTTCAGATACGAGAAAGACTGCAGGTTTTGGACCAATAGTACACACTGCTTTGAACAATGTGAAAAAAATCACTATCCTTAGCTTGACTTGTTGAGCAAGGTGCTTTCAAATTCAATTAGTAAATTCAGGATATTTCAGGGGAAGCATCTTGAAAAAGCATCTCTGGAGTCAGTTCCCAAAAAAATGCTTTTAGCAGATGTTAGGTTTTGATCTTTGTGGTTTTCACAGTTTGGCATAATAAAATATTAATGATACATTTATACTGTGGTTTTTTTATAACTGGAAAAATAGAAAGCAATAAAACCATTCTTATTGTACCCAACACTGTTGTGAGGGAAATATACAGAGTGCTTTTACAGTTCAGATTTAATCTGTAGTTGCAGAGTACTGCTGTTATTAGCAGTTACTAATTAGAGCAATTTTTTGTGGTTGCTAGAGCAACAAAAAACTATAATGCCTCTAAGACTAAGTTTTGTTTTGGAATGAGGAATTCCTATGTGAACTGACATTATTGTAAGTGGACAAAAGCAAGACAACATGCAATTTGTTTATTTTGCCAACGGAGAAAACAATATGGTGTTTACTCAAAGAGAAAAAAAAAACAAACCTGTTGTTATTTTCCACTGTGTATTGCAATAAAAGAAAATTTTAAAATAGCAATCTTTTTTATGTCAATTGAGGAAATAAGGGGTGTTTCAGTCATTAAAAGACTTCCTAACTTATATAGTTTGTAAAACTTAAACCATTCAATGTTATAACAACATTTAGAGAACCTATAATTTCCTCAACTAGGTGTAACATTCTCATGAGTCTGTATCATAATAACCTGATTTTCTGGGGAAAGTAAATCATCATTTAAAGCATGTTATTTGCTTTAAGTGAAATAATGTTGGGATTACTTATGGTTAAATTTTATCTTAAGAAGGTTCCTTACCTGGAAAAAAAAATGGCTCTGGAAACCTGTCATATTCACTGATTGTAGAGAAATGGAAGTATTGTGCAGTTGTCTTTTCAGGTGCTGTGACTGATAGGTAGGTTTTCTGCTTCATTAAAGGCAGCATTTATTTTAGGTATGCAGTGTCTTAATGAACAAGTGAGATCTGGATTGTATTAAATACTTCATATTACAAATAAGTGTTTTGTGGGACAGATGTTTCCCAAATGTAGGATTCTTAGAAAGTAAGTGGTTTGAATGCATGATGCTTACAGGAGAGTGGTGAAGTGAGACATCTGGAGGTAGAAAAATATTTTGCTCGGCACGAAAAATTCTTAAATAGGACAGCTTATGAAGACTTTGTGTTTGGAATAAGAATTCCATTAATTTAAATTTTGCAACACCCTTCGCTGTAATTGGAAATAACAGTAACAGGATATATATTTAAAAGGATAATATTGTTTTTAAGCAGAAAATGAAAATAATTATTTTTTAACAATGAATGCACCAACCAGTATTAGTTATGTAGCTGTCAGAAATGTTCCACAGGACTTACACTTAATAGTAGAAATACAAAAATCAGGTTCTGTTTTCAATTATATTCTTTGTAAGACTAAAGCCCAGGAAATAATTGCAGATTTATCTTTTCCTTTTTTGTTTGTGGCTTGATCATGGAATGTTTTGGGTTGGAAGGCATCTTAAAAATCATCTAATTCCATCACCTCTGCCATGGGAAGGGACACCTCCCACTAAACCAGATTGCTCGAAGCCCCGTCCAACCTAGTCTTGAACACATTGAGGGAGGGGGCAGCTACAGTTTCCGTGGACAACTAGTGTCACCATCCTCATAGCAGATAATTTCTTCCTAATATCTAACTGAAATCTACCCTTTTTCAGTTTAAAGACATTACCCCTTGTCATGTGACTACATGCCTTTATAAAAGGTTCCTTTGCACTTTTCGGGTAGGACCCCCTACTGGTGGGCTGTTCTGAGGTCTCACCAGAGCTTTCTTTTCTTCAGGCTGAACAACTCCTGTCCTCTCAGCTTGTCCTCACAGAAGAGGTGCTTCAGCTCTCTGATCATCTTTGTGGAGGTGCTCCAGTAACTCCATGTCCTTATGGTGTTGGAGGCTCCAGAGCTGGGGGCTCCAGAACCAGACTCAATACTCCATGTGGGGTCTCATGAGAGTGGAGTAGAGGGAGAGAATCACCTCTCTTCACCTTCTTTTGATGCAGCTTGAGATGAGCTTGATTTCTGGGCTGCAAGTGTACATTGGCAGCTAATGTTGAACTTCTCAGCAACCATACCTCCTCAGGATCCCTGTCCTCAGGGCTTTTCTCAGTTCATTCTCTACCCATCCTCTATTTGTGCTTGGGATTGCCCTGACCCAGGTGCAGGACCTTGCATTTGGCTTTCTTGAATTTAGTGAATTTGGCATGGTCCCACCTCTCCAGCCTGTCAAGGGCCCTCTGGATGTCTCACTTCCCTTGATGGTGTCAGCCACACCACACAGCTTGGTACCATCAGAAAACTTGCTGAGGGTACACTCTATCCCATTGTCCATGTTTCCAACAATGGTATTAAACAGCACTGGTTCCAGTACTGACCCTTGAAGAACTGCAGTCATCACTGGTCTCTATTAGGACACTGAGCCACAGACCACAACTCTTTGAATGTGACCATCCAGGCAATTCCTTAGTTGGTCTGGTGACCAGCAGAGGCAACGACAGAGAAAACACAAGGTAAGCCCAGGGTTCAGGGCCAGACTGAGCAGTACCGTGGGGGCTCCTGAGCTCAGGACACTCCGTGAAGCTGCCCAGAACTGAGGAAAGGAACCCAGGAGCTTGGGAACTTGTGTTGTCAACAGGCTTGTAAGTTGTATGTAAGCAATTTAGTCATGCATGTATTGGCTGCCTTAGAAGACTAAGCATTTTATTGCCGTCCAAAATTCATTAACATTTTGTGTAAAGTGACAGAAATTACATAATTGCACCTGGTTCTTTTTCCATTTTATTTTAAAAACACAGAAAAACACTCACTTGGAGTGCAAAAAAATGTACAAGAGATTGAGAGGACTAACAAACTCTGAAAAGATAACAAATGACTGATTTGGTTTCATTACTTAATTTTGATCCACTTTGCTTGTACATTTTGCCATGGAATCATGACTGTGCACTACTACACAAAAACCTTCACTAATTTAATCTGATCCGAAGGTCTACAGTGTTCATAAACGCATCAGATTTATTTTGTTAACAAACGAATTACTTGGAAGGATTATACCTAACTCAGTTCAGTGTCTGAGAGACACGTAGCAAGCATAAAAAAAAAAACACTGATGCAGAAGATTGAAACTCTTGTCTGTGCCTGAGGGGATTCAGACTCTGTTGCTAGCTTGCCAGTTTCCTTCCTAAAACTGACGGCAAAATCACATTTAACAGCAGCATCACTAATTTCTTGATTTTGAGAACCTAACTTTATATATTGTGAGCTTAATTTCAGGCTGATTAAGAATTAAAAAAACTGTCACATGTAGAGGGATTAGTTTTGTATCCTTAGGTCAGATCTGATTTCAGATTTTGCACTCACCAGGCCTCCCTTCATGGTGGACTACATAGAACGTGCTATTCAAGACAGGGTTTCCTTGCCTGAGAGAAAATGTCCATGTAGTCTTTTAGTGACAGAAGAAATCAGTCAGAGGTGCTTGAAACTTATTTGCACCCCCTTAAGTGTTTCTGAAAAAGAACCTGTAGTACATGAATAATTGCACTACCTGGTGGTGGTTTCTTGGTGTCCTGTCATGTCAGCAGAGGCAAAAAGTCTCAGTATGCTGGGGAAGAGGACCCAACAGAAGCTTCCACTTCTTTGAGACCTACCTTGGAAAAGCAGTTTCCTTTGCCTGCTGTGTATATGTTTTCATTTCAAAGAAACCCATTCCTGCGTTACCATTTTACCAGTTGAAAATAGACTATAACTAATTATACTTACTGTCCTTCTGTTGCAGGAAGGAAAGTTATAGCACAAGTAAAGCATTTGCCAATTTCAAACAATTGATTTGGGTAGGTTTCAAAACCACTCCACCACTCCAGCCAGGTTCTTGGTGCTGTCTAAACCTCTCAAAGGTTTAGATCCAGCATACCTCACCGAACAAATCAGTGTGCCAAAATGGAATTTTACTGAAAATATTCAGGAGAACTCTTAAGTGGTTTATTTTTAACTTTTTATTTCACTAGCTATGGGCTTTGATGATTTAATTAAAATACTTTCCTTGAAGTTAGTATGAAGTAGTTCAACTTGTTCATGACAGAATGAACTTTTTCAAATAGCACTCTGTAGAAAAATACCATACAAAATACTTTTAAAACAGTATCTGTTTCTCTCTGGGGCATTCAAAATTACTTACCATTACCTGCCTGACTTATACTTTATGCTTTTCATGGACAATAAACTAAATACTGCTGGGATGATTTTGATGTATTTGTGAGACAACTGTTTGAGGAAAACGCTGAGGCCAAAGTTAAGAAACCCAGTGACTCAATGGAACAATAATCTGAGAAACTGAATTAATAATTCTGAATGTGAAAATAGCAAGGGGGATATTATTTTCTTACTGAAACACCATGTCTCAGATACCTATAGTCATTAGAGGTCTTATATTGGTTTCTAAGCTTCACAGCCTGATTCTTTATTGGCTGTATCTTGTATAGTCACTTTCACCTATACAGTAATCAATTTATAAACTCATAGTTTATGTCAACATTTGTAACTTCACATTTGGTTAATTAAAATGCAGAGCAGTAGCATATCAGGATACTGCTATTATCATCATGTTGGAGTTTTTTGTTTTGGTTTTTTTTTTAGAAAAATGCACCTGCTTGGAAAGCACTTTATAATTACCCTTAATTTGTCACAAACTTGTATATCTTTGCATGGCTAGACAGCTGCCATAATGTGACAATAGTGATTCCAGCCATAAGTAAAATACATTTTTCTGGATCCTTATGTCCCTCTAGGATTTATGTCTTCCCTAGGAGCTATTGCTTTCTTTTGTTCCAAACCCTGCTTAGATTATCTCGTAGGTGTGGGAAGGTCTGCTGATGTTGTTATTTCTGACAAATGAAACAGCTGCTGCCCATGTCCTAGGGACTACAAAGTATTCATCTTCTGCTCCACACTTGCACTCTGGAGTCCCAGCCTAATCTTCACCTCAACCTATTCTATTGGCAAAGTCCAACACTAATAATCTCAACAATGATGTTCACAGGGAAATAAGTGATAAAAACAAAGTCGTGATGCTGGTCCTAGGGAAATAAGTGATAAAAACAAAGTCGTGGTGCTGCAGCTTTCAGAGAACACCTCTAAGACCCACCTGTAAATCCTGCACAGAATACTTGGCCAAAGGGAAGTGATTTGATATTCACAAGAGCTGCACACCAGCTGTGAATTCCTTACACTGCCTGAAACTTCCCTGGAACACACACATAAGAGTCATCTTCAGTAGCTGTAGTCCAGCAGGCTGGTTTTCAGTAGCCAGATTTCCTCATAGTTCAATGAGTTCCATCTGAGGTTCATTCCAGGGAAGTCTGTCTCTTAAGTGATAAATGAACTCATCTGTGCTTGGTGAAAACTGGCTGTGGAACTAAAAACTATAGCCAAGACTATGTATTCAACAATGGAGTCCTTTAAAATCATCAGGCAATGAACATTAATACATTAATTACTCATCTTATAATTTGAAGGAGAGACAGTTGTCTGGATTTTCTGGATATTAAAATTAGGGAGGACAGAATGAGAAAAGTATGTCAGTATGCTCTACTGGACAAAAAACTTAATTTGATTAGTCCTGCTCTGAGCAGGAGATAGGAATAGAAGACCTATAGGAGGCCCTTCTGGCCTGAATTTCTTTGTGATTCTATGGTTCACAGATTCTAATGACATATTATGGTGCACTGTGACTTTGAAAATTAACTCCATGGACAAGTTACTATTAAATTGTACCATAGCAAACTAAATTCCAGTTCAATATTCCCTTCCCTTCCCTTCCCTTCCCTTTCCCTTCCCTTCCCTTCCCTTCCATTTCCCTTCCCTTCCCTTCCATTTCCCTTCCCTTCCATTTCCCTTCCCTTCCCTTCCATTTCCCTTCCATTTCCCTTCCCTTCCCTTCCCTTCCCTTCCCTTCCATTCCCTTCCCTTCCCTTCCCTNTCCATTTCCCTTCCCTTCCCTTCCCTTCTAGATGGTGATTCTAATATTATTATCCAGCATTTATTTTAATTACTATCTTCTTATTTAATGTCTGTTCCTCTCCCTGAACCACAAATCAATTTTACTAATTCCAGGTCCGGTCCCTTTTTTGTCATTTGTTGTACAGTGAAGAATGAAAGCACGACTGCTGAGGGGCAAAGCTCAATAACTTGGGGTTGTCCAGTTACAGAGAAGAGAAAGGCAGAGGATGGTGTGTTTGAAATCTGCCCCTTTCCTGCAGTTGACTGAAGTGGTCTCCGCTGGGTGCTCTATAATGTCTGACACGTTGGTCTGATTGGAATAGATCTGACCCATCCAGAATCTCTCTGGAGCATGAGGAAATTCTCCCCTGCCAAGGCAGATCCATAGCCTGTCAGTGGTGGTTCTGTAGCATAAATGGTCTCTGGTGTAGATTATGAGAACATTGTATAAACAGAGGTGTGTAAACTACACCTGTTTCAATCTTCATTGATTTTCACACATTTCATCAGCAATTTAGCTATCAAGAGCTCTCTCTTTGTGCTGGTTTCCTTGTTTCATTACTCTTTCAACATAGAGGGGAACTTCGTATTCATAACAATGGTGTGTCAAAACCATCGGTTCAGTAATCTGTACAAAGGAGGAGAAATAAAATTTCATCAACAAGCTTATCTAATTTTTGAGACCTTCATTAGAAATCTCTTAAATCTGTCATTCTGGTACTAAAATATATATTACGGAATTTCTGTAGATACTAAAAAATTTATTCTATATGTAGCACTAAAATTACTATGATGCACATATAATATGCCTGTGAAGGCTTATAAAATAATTCTGTAACAGTTTCAAGGAGAAAAACATGGAGCTGTGCGGAGTGTGAGTGATCTCCTTCTTTCATAAAGCACTAATGGTAAGGCTGAAGCTGGAGTATAGGAGCCCCCTTTTTCAGAATTTTCCTCAAGCAAGAGAACTTCATTTCAGCATGATGTGAAAGAAAGCTTGGAAATAATTTTTAATATAACCTTGTAATTTCCATGCTGAGACCTGAAGTGGATAATTAAGGGATTTTTCCTGTCTTTTCTGTCTATTTCTTCATGCAAATAAGAGGATAATTGACTTCTTCCTTGTGCAGCCATTCTTTGTGGGCTTTAATTCCATAAGTTATGATTTTAGCATTTTGTAAAAGCATTGAGAACAAACAGTGGATTGTTCTAAGAAATTAGGAGAGTCCTTATGTAATTTTAACTGTCTTTGGGTAAAAACATAAAAGCACATTAAACCACTCTGATTTGTTCTTTTTTTTTTTTTTTTTTTTTTTTTTTTTTTTTTTTTTTAATTGCCTACAATGCATAAGTTCCACCAGCCTTCACTTTAATCACTCTTATAATGATGGCAGCTTTTTGCATTGCCCATGTTCTCATCACCCCCAGAGTAAAGAAGTTTGTTTCTTATATCAATCTAAATCTATCCTCTTTCAGTTTAGAACCATTGTCCCTTGTCCTGTCACTATAGGCCCTGGTAGAAATCTCTTTCTCTGACTTATAGGCCACCTTTAAGTATTGAAAGGTCACAATCCCCAGGCTGAAAAACCCCAACTCTGGCAGCTTTTTTTTTATAGGACAGGTCTTCCAGCCCTCTGATCATTTTTGTATCCCTCCTCTAGACTTGCTCAAACAAATCCATGTCTTTCTTGTGAGAGAGGTCCTGGAGCCTGATACACAGCTACAGGTGGGGTCTCACAAGGGCAGAGTAGAGGGAGATGCAGATGCAGGAGCTTGTACTTGGTCTTGTTCAGCTTCATGATATTCACATAGTCCCACTCTTCCATCTTGTCATGGTCCCTCTGGATGGCATCCCATCCCTCAAGCCTACCAGCTACACTAGTCAGCTTGGTGTCATCCACAAACTTGCTGAGGGTGCACTAAATCCCACTGTCTATGTTGTTGATGAAAATCTCAAATAGCATTAGTCCCAGTAAGGACCCTTGAGGGATATATCTAATATTTTCCACTTGTACATTGAGCTGTTCTATGTCATCTCTGGATACGGCCATCCAGCCAATTTCTTATTCATAGTCCATCTATCAAACCCATATTTCACCAATTAAGTGGCAAGAATATTGTGGGAGACCTTAACAAAGTCCAGGTAGGTGATATCTGTAGCTCTTCCCTTGTCCACTGATGCGTTCACTCCCCCATAGAAGGCCACTAGATTAGTCAGCTGAATTTGACCTTGGAGAAGCAATGGTGTCTGTCTCCCTTACATTTTCACATAATTCTGTAACTTTGTGTTGTATAACTATGATGTAATGCACTGTGCATTCTGTCACCTTCAGAGCATAACCTGAACCAATTTTTTTGAAGTCATTATATTTTACCATAAGGGGGAGAAAATATTCTTGAAAGCACTATGTTGCAATATAATTAAACTGCCCCTGTTTCCTTTAGTCCTTCACATTCGTTTTTATTTCAACCATCCTTTCCACATTTCTTTTTCTCCTCCTACTTTTTTTACACATTTCAGTCAGCAAGATTCTGTGCTAGGGAACAGAGTAGGGCAAAGTTTTGGACATATGAAAAAAAGTCGGGGAACTGACCTATACTTCTCCATTGGATCAGTGCAGGCTTCACCATGCATTTGTCTTGTCTTGTGCCTGCTCGTACATCTACCTGCTTCCCCTAGACTGTCTGGAGAAGGACAACTTTTCAGCTCAGAGGAGATGGAGACTGAAGTACCCAGCGGCCCTTTCCTAAGGCCATTTCCCTCCTGACACAGACAATTATTTTGCACCCTGCAACTCAGTCTCTTTCATACTTAGATGTCTGGCTATGAATAAGAAAACTAAATGCAGACACCTTCCAATTAAATTCCTCTGTTCACCTAATGTAAGTCTTAAATTAACCCTTAAATTTACTCAGTACAAGTTTGTGGTTAAAGTATGTGTCTTCTGTTACATTAAATGTTTCAGCTGGCATTCTTTTAGATGATAACAGAATGGCACTACAGGCATTTGATTATCAAAGTAAAAGTAAATTTGCTGCATATTTTATTCTGAGTGTGTTTTGTTCTACTTCTGCTTTGCACACATAACCTGTCCTGAAGGGCTTCTTGGCATAATTTATGCAATCAGTAAAGCAGACTGCAACAAACTTCATGGATGTAGAATTAGAGTCACTCAATTGTTTTGGTTTGGGCCTATCCTGAAAGATGTGGAGGTAAAACTTTTAATGAGATGGAAAAACAAAAAGGAGATAAGGGTCCAAGCACACTAGAGAAAATAAGTATGTAAGTTAAGCATAAATTTTTGGTACATAAAAATAAATATACAAATAAGCCTGTTTCTAAGTTTTCAGTTTTGAAAATGTGACAAGTAGACTATAGGAGGTTTTAGGTCTGTGCTGCTTTATATAATTTTTCCACAGTTTTATTTTCTTCCAGATAATTTCAACTCACCTGGGAACAGAAAAAGTTAGTATTCTATATGAGGATCTGGCTGACCCGGAAACAACCAAATTATGTTAGACCTGTCATCAAATTTAATGTATGGTAGCTTTCATTGAAGGAGGTACTTATAATTTACCTAAAACATTGGTATCCCATACCGAGCACTGGAATCAAGAGCCCAAGGAGATGTATATACATCTACTTGGACAGCTTGACCTGGATGCAATAGCAGTCTAAATGTGGAAGCTGCATAGCTGCAATTCCCACTGCTTGCAATACAGAGTACACAGACTTCCTAGCAGCCCTGTCTTGTTTAAAAAATAAATACAGGCTGCTACCTTTTATGGGGAGTGGTCATCTCTGGTAGTTATCCATATTAAAGGTCCTTTCTGCTTCAATCTTTTGTACAGTCAGTAAGGCTTTAGTATCCATATTCCAGTCTTCCAGAAGCAATTTTCAACTCCAATATAAATCTCTTTTTATATACATTTTGAAGCTCCCTTACCTTTTTGTCTTTGATTTGTTTCAATTCTTTCACATGCTGAGGGCACTCCATGAGCAAAATTCTCTTCATACGAAAGCTACTTTATGAGGCTTTCTGACTTCATGACTTGCAGAAATAAAAAAGAAAGAATGTTTAGGGTTTTTTTGTGGGTTTGTGTCTTTTTTAATATTTTAATTTCCTCCCTTTTAATAGTTTTAAATATTTCTCCAGTGTTTAACACCTTTTTTCTAAATCTATCTTCTATATGTTATATAATGTGTACTGTTTTTGCTGTTACTACAAAGTTTTGTGACTGCCTTCTCTGCTTCCATTTTTGCAAGTGCTAATCAAATTTATGCACAATCTTGCCTGTGGATTGTTACAGAAGAGCTCCTGAAAGGCATAAATATTCTCTGTATTGAATTAACTCATATATTTGCAAAAGATCAATTAGATAGGCAGCTGCCAGAAAGAGAAACAGAAATACCAGGTTTGGATTACAGCATATATTATTTCCCACAGAAATCGAGGTACTTAGTCTGAAAGATGCAATAGGAAAGCTCTAGTAAGTGTCTTATATCCATCTTTTATTTTTCTCATTCGAAAAGAAGAGAATATTACATTTGAATTATAACTGAAAACATCACCGTCTTGTTTTTTTGCTAAATCTAATTCTCTGTCAGGTCTGGACAGAATATTTATGTCCTGGCTTTTGGGAGAGTTCAGGAGGCAAATAAGTATTAAAGAAAAGTCATATAATCATAGAATGTTAGGAATAGGAAGGAACCTCTAGAGATCATCTAGCCCACCCCCCCTGCCAAAGCAGGATCACCTGGGGCAGGCCATGTAGGAATGCATCCAGGCAGGTTCTGAATGTTTCCCGTGGAGGTAACTCCACAATCTCTCTGGGCAACCTGTTCCATTGCTCTGTCGCCTGCACAGTGAAGAAGTTTCTCCTCATGTTCAGGTGGAACTTCCTATGTTCTAGTTTAAACCCACTATTCCTAATCCTAGAACTGAGCATCACTCAAAAGAGACTGGCCTCTTCCTCTTGACACACATCCCTCAGATATTTATAGACATTAATAAGATCCCCTCTCAGCCTTCTTTTCTCAAGGCTAAACAGCCCCAGTTCTCTCAGTCTTTTTTCCTAGGAGAGATGCTCAAGTCCTTTGATTGTCCTTGCAGCTCTCCATCGGACTCTGTCCAGTAGATCCCTGTCCCTCTTGAACTGGGGAGCCCAAAAATGGATACAGTATTCTAGGTATGGTCTCACCAGGGCAGAGAGGGAGGAGACCCTCCTTAGATCTGCTGGACACACTTTTTCTGATGCACCCCAGGATGCCTCTTGGCCACAAGGGCACATTGTTGACCCATGGAAACTTTAATGTCCAGTAGGACTCCAAGGTTTTTCTCCATGGAGCTGCTTTTCAGCTGGATGTCCCCAGCCTGTACTGGTGTTTGGTGTTATTCCTACCCTGATGCAGGACTCTACACTTGTCCTTATTGAACTTCATGAGGTTGATTTTGCCCAGCTCTCCAGCCTGTCCAGATCTCATTGGATAGCAGCACAGCCTTCTGGTGTATCAGCCACCCCTCCCAAATTTGTATATTTGTATATATTTAGTAATTTTTCCTATTTATTATTACTGTTTCATTAAAGTTGTGTAGTTTGGTTTCCAACCCATAAGCCTCTCTCCCTTATTCTCTCTCTTTTCCTTATCAGGGAGGAGAGGGGGATTCATAGAGAGCATCTGTTACACGGTTTTATTGCCAGGCCAGTGTTAAACCCTGACACCCTGTGAGTGATAGTGTTCTTAACTGAGCAAGAAAAAGTAACTGGAAAGTAAAATAAAAAATGCCACAGTGATGCACTGGTATAAATTCCCTCTGCTAATTCATAGATTTAAACATTTCAAAATGGTCACTTCATGCACTGAGGCTGACAACCTCTGCATATAAAAACTGCATCATGCAACCAGCAGAACAGGGCTGTTGGAGATGAAATGCCTTGCGTTTCTTGACTAATGGAATACAGTTCCTGTAGTAATGGAAATGTAACTACATGTTGTTCTTTTCCTTCAGCTGAGGTTTTTCACTGTAATGCTTTTGGGAATGTAACTTGCAAATTTTTTTCCATAAGTCAGCCAATTATTAATTATTTCCTTTTGGTTAACAATTTCTGTCTATGGGCAGAAATAACATACTATTATAGAAATCAAAAATTATTGCATATCATGCAACTGATACAGCCATCAAGGTTACAAAAATAAATTCCAACATCTATGGGACCAAAAAATGAAAAAATCTGAAGTCTTTGAGGTATTTTCACTCATAAATTTCTTGTATTTCAGAAACAGTGATGTGAACTGTTGTTCATCAAAATTATTGGAAACAAACAGGTTGTGGATAAAATGAAATTAAATCTCCCAGCTTTCAAGACAGCCCTCAAAGAGAAATCAATAGGTGTTGAGGCTTTGATGGAAAAACTGAAGGTGGATCAAGAAAACACTTGGTCAGGTATAAAGAACTGTCTTGTATTATTTGGGATAATATTTTACTTCTCAGTAACTAACAGCCAAAATTTTATATTTATGATCAGTAGTTCTGTGAAATATGTTTTTTTTAATGAGACTTAGTGGAAAGAAAGTCAGCAACACAAGAGTAAGCACTGGCATACAGGCAGCCAGATATGCTACCACCTAAGCTTCCCTTTTTTATTAGTTCACCTAATAATAAACTATATACTCCAAGTATTTTTAAATACAACAATTGTGGTATTTAATTAAAGACTGAGTTACATGTTCATAATGCTTATTGTGTTAGTGATTTCTCATTTTTTGGTCAGTGTTACTAGGATGTTCTTCTGGTTTCACATAAATATATTCAGTTTTTAAAATCTCATTGAGAATTTGTAAAAAAAGCTAACCCCAAAATTTTAAATATGAAAAAGAACTTGCTGATTTTATACCTTGTGGCAATCATGATTAGACATTCATTATTTTGTGGGGAATTAAAACAAAAGCACAGTTCTTTTGTTAGAAGATTAGTGTATGAAAAGTCTTGAAAAGAAACCCTTGGCAATTCTTTTCTTTAGGCAAAGAAGAGAGTGTTTTATCACAGCAGCATAGAGCCCATATAAGGCTGTAAGATCTTTTTGTTGGCAGTTGTATGAATCATGGAATATCCAGTGAATAGTAAAATATCTGCACTCATGAAACCAGGACTTTGCTGGTGTGGCACTTCACTGGGCCTTACCTTTTTTTGAATATATACCCTGTCCAGCTCCATTCCCAGTTCCCTCAGCCTGCACAATGTACAAAAAACAACAAACCCCCAAATAAAAACACTTCTTTAGTCATAAATCTAAAATAGCACAGCATGGGCTGTTATAAAGGAAAATAACTCTCTCCTGGACAGACCAAATGCACATCTGGCCAGTCCTACCCATCTACCTAGTGCTCCTCAGCCTGCTATTAGTTCTTAGTAATACAGTGTCAGACACATGCCTTCTCTGAAATGAGGTGAAGATTGCAATCCAGTTCGTGGCCCTTCTGTTTTCAACTGTCTTCAGTCAGTATGTACTCATATTCAGCTGGCTGCTGTTGTTACAAATTTCTCTAAGGCATACCTAGCCATCTTTAACAGCTAATATTTTTCATCTCATAGGCTGCTGTATCAAGAAATGCCAAAATGCAGAGATTTCAGTAGTCTGGATTTCAGTCTGATAAATATGCTAGGGCATCTTCAGCAGATGGACTGCCAAATGAAAATATATCTACAGAGAATGAGACCCTTGTTATTCAGGGGTGACACTGCTCCTTGATGATTAATCCCCAGACCTGATGAGCAGTATGTATAAGCAAGCCCAATTGATTTGCTTAGTCAAAATCTGTACTTCTGACAATGGGTATTGAGAGTTCCTAAAAGTCAGGTGAGCCTAGATCTTTGTATGTTGTAACGTAACAGGGAGATACAGTAAAGTGAATTCAACTGTGGATATTAAGTACGAGCTTAGTTTCAGGTCCATACTTTCAAAATACTAGATGAATGACAAAAGTGGCTCAACAAACACAGTGAAATTACTCACACTGAACAAAATTCTATGACATAACTTTACAATTTCCATTCTAAAATCCAGCTAATATAAAGTGTCTTAGGATCAAATCATCTTCCCTAGAAGAAGAGTGTTACATACTATCAACCAAAAAGCTCTGAAATGCTATTCCCCCTCTCTGCCAGGTTGTCTCTAAAATTCATAGAAAAATTAGGAGAATCGAAAACTATAAAGCTAGTTGTTATGCATGTGTGCAGAAGAGAACAAGATTTGTCCTGTGCTAATATGTTCACAAATAATTGTGAAAGGAGAGTTCAAATTCACGTTTCTTTTCTGTCCATTTGAAGAATGAACTAGAGCATTTAGTGTGTTCACTATCTTTGGAAACCGTGGTCCAGCAGAACTCGCTGCAGATCAGTTCTCTTTTCAGGTTAGACCTCTACGTGATTTGGATGATTTGAATCTGCAAGCAGGGAATTGAAGGCAATATAAAGCTGAAGATCCCAAAGATTTTGTGGTGGAAGGAAGGGTCATTATCATCTGAGGAGTCTTAACAGAAAAGTGATGCAACTCATATACTCTTTTGTTAAAAACCTCTCATTTTAATGACCGTAATTTTGAATATTGTGGCAATATGTTGCTTTCCCAAACTTTAGGCATGGTTCTTCTATTTTCAGTGAAGGCAAGCTGTTGTATAAAACTAAGTAATGTATAAATGTCTTAAAGACAATCTTCATTGTTCTAGTTTCTGTGCACTCAAGTGTTTGATTAATTTGAGTTTACCTGCTCTCTTGTAAGTTTTTTGTCCATAAAAATATATTATTTTTCTTTAATTTCTATTTTTAATAATATGTTGCAGCTGATAGTTTATCTCATATATATTTCCACAGATGTACCAGGCTGAAACAGGAAGTACAATTAAAAGAAGCTGTTTCAAAAGAACAGGCAAAAGCATTTGAAATTTAAAAAGCACATGAAGATTAACACCTTATTATATGTGAGAAAAACTTAGACACAACCATGAATCAGTAATACATTTTAGTTTTGTTCTGCTTTCCCTTTAGGAAATTATATTCTATTTCAAATGGCCAGTAAGGCTAACTTCAGTGCCTGGTAAAATTAAAGAAAACATTATTTTGAGAGGTATTGAAAAACACCTGGAAGACAACACAATCATTTGATGCAGCTAGCATGGCTTCATGAGGGGAAAGTCCTGCCTGTCAAACTTATTTTCCTTTTATGACAGGGTAACCCACCTAGCTGATCAAGGGAAGCCAATGGGTATAATATTTCTGGACTTCAGGAAAGCTTCTGATACTGTCTCTCATAGTATCCTCCTGGACACAGTGTCCAGCATAGAGCTGGGAAGCTGTGCTATATGATGGGTGAGGAGCTGGCTCACAGGGCAATCACCCATCACATGAAGGAAGCCCAAATATTCCTTCTTCATCAAACAGAAGATGAGGTATCCATGAGGAAAGGCCATAGCCTAAGACTTTGATTCTGGAAAATGGCTTGGAAGATGGAGATTAATTTTAAGACAGCACAGTTGTGATGCTTTTATTTATGTTGCTGATAGCAATCCCCAGAGACAAGAGCAGGGAAAAGAAAAAGGTGTCAAAGCCTATGAAACCTTCTGAGGAGGACAGAGAAAGACAAACTATAGAAGCCATAGTTAGGAAAGCCAGACAAACTTTTGGAAGAAGCATTGAGTGAACTAACATATCTGGAAAAGAACAGCCCATGGCAGTCCCTACCCTGGTGTTATCAGTAGGCCAGGCTGCAGCGAGCTCAGACTCTTTCACTGCTTACCCAGCAGGTGGCATTATCATCATATCCAAGTTCTAGTTTCATTTTTCCAAAACAGAGCTAAAAAACCTGCTTCTTCAGGTCTTTGTCTTCATCTGCTTCCCTGGGGACAGACGAGAACAGTTTTGTGATAAACTTTTGTCTACTGTGTGACCTCGTCCTGTACCACAACAGTTATCAAAAAAAACCCCCAAAACCCAAAAAATTCTCTCTGGACTAGGATTGATGTTGTATAATAGAGCATCCCAATGCTCACCTTGCAGCTGGTGTAGTGGTAATGATAAAGTAGTAAAGCACTTCCTTGCAGAACAGTGTTGGGATCAAAACCATAAATACTTAATGGTGTGGGGTGTGAGAAGACTGTTACAGTAACCCAAGATATTTCACCTCCTCTATCTAAGTATATAAAGTCCTGAGCACCTCTTTCCTTCTTTTTATGGTAACCTGAGAGTTTGCTTCTTCCTGTCCCATCTGAATATGTAGTCCCAAGCACATTTTACCTCCTGGTTAGAGTAATCCAGGATAGTTTGCTTCCTCCACGTCTGTACCTTCTTTTACACTACCACTGATGATGGGAGCCAGCTGCAGATCTCAAAATTCAGAAAACAGCACCTGCTCTACACCAGTGAGCTTGCTAATGAGCAAAACGGGACATTGCATATGATCCCCTGAGGGGTCTGCACATGCTTTTCACTCATAACAAATGGCCACGAAGTTTTTGTCCTTTTCTGGTAGTTGCCATATGTAGATACAGCCTCATGACCTGACAGCTTACATCAGAAAGAAATAATTTCTTTATTCAGAGGAATTTCTCTTTGGTAATTGGTAACTTTTGAACAAAGACATGCAATTTGTAACAAACACTGTGTTTGCAAATTTGGAAACTAGAAAGGAGCTCTTTCCCAGCATGGTAATAGCCAGCTACTTATATCTATATATTTAATGCCAGGGGAGAAAGTCCGTACAGTAAAGAAAGTTAGGAAAAAAATTCTGAAATATATTAACATTTCAAAATAATAATTTCTATCTTTTTGGAAATATGTTGCCAATCAGTCAACCAGTAAGTCAACAAGTTTATTAATATTTGATTAGGTAGTTTTAACAAATTAGTACCAGAGCTTTTTTCTTTCTAATTTCCCATTTTTTACACAGTTAATTTTACTTAGAAAATGGAAATATATGGTAAAAGCCATTTCTGTCATGAGGTCTGCTATCTGAAGTCCATTCTACATGAAGATGTTATAGCCCATTTCTGCCTACCTGTTGTCCATAAGCCACTTCATAATTTCTAATTCTGTCAAATGTTGCATACTGGTTGCTTCTATGCCATTGCTGTGGATGATTCTAATTGCTAATTTTTTTGTAATTCTAATTCTGTATTCCTAATTTTTAATGTAACTTTAATTTTATTGTTGGTTCTGTGTCATTTTTTGCAGTTTTTGTATATATATGTAGTTCTCAGAACATATAGTTCACAGAACTGCTGCTTGCCAGGCTACTGGCTAGTTGGTGCACTTCTGAAAGCTGATGCATGAGAGAGGTCAGGTAGCAGAGAAACAGCTGAGAGGCAGCCAGCAAAAGCAGCAGTTTGCACAGCAGACTGCACAAAAGAGAGGTCAGCAGCTAGCCTTAGGAAAACACATTTCAGCAATGTCTTTCAGCAATGGTGCTGCCCGACCACAGAGTGTGGTCCCCTGAGAGCTGTTGGAGTAACTCTCCCGGTATCATCAGAGCTACATGGGAGCTGCTGACCCAGTTGGAGCTCCGCGGGTGAGTGCTTCCTTGAAAGCCTGGAGCCCCATGCTGAGGCTGGGGCAGTGGGAAAAGGTTTCCTACACTGCAGGAGGTGAGAGTGTTGCCAAGTAAAGAGGCTGTAGGAGGTCAGCAGATTGTGCAGCATCAGAGGTTGTGAGAAAGAGACTGAGCAGATCTTCCCCAAGACTCTGAAGAGCCTGAATATAGAAGTGTACTAACTGCAGCTCAGGTAGAGTTTGTACAAACTAGATTGGCAAATACACACTCTCTTATGGCAAAAGGTGGAAGTTTATGAGTTCTGGCATGAAGACAATGGTTTCTGCTTCATCTGCAGAATTGCTAATATGGAATAGGTGCAGTCCTTTTTGCCAAAGGCCAACAGCTCTGTCCTTGAGCCCTGACAAAGCAACAGGGTGAAACAGCAGTTGGTGGTGGTGAGCGACTTCCTGCTGTGATCCCTCTTATGACACTTAGAGGGATGCATAAGCAGAAAAGAATCTGATTTCATTTTTCTGGGAAAGAGTGAAAATTGCTGGAGCCCTGGACTGAAGAAAAGGAAAGCAATAATGACTGTTAGCATTATGACATATGTCAAACTGGTTTCTGTTTACCAAACTTGACATTTTTGTGATACCTGTATCTTTTACCCAGAGAAACTTTAGATGTGGGCCTTGGTGAGCCTCATGAGGTTCAACAAGACCAAGTTCAGGCTCCTGCACCTGTGTTGGAACAATCCCAAGTAGCTTGGGGATGAGGTTTTAGAAAGCATCCTTGCAGAAAAGGACTTGGGGAGATGAGTGAATGAAAAGCTCGACATGAGTCAACAGTGAGCACTTGCAGCCCAGAAGGCAAATCACATCCAGCAGATTGAGAGAGGTGATTCTGCCACTTTGCTCTGCTCTGGTAAGACCTCACCTGGAGTACTGTGTCCAGCTCTTGAGTCGTCATTACAGGAAAGACATGGACCTGATGGAGACAATCCAGAGGAGGGCTACAAAAATGAGCAGGGGGCTGGGACACTTCTACAAAGACAGACTGAATGAGCTGGGGTTGTTCAGCCTGGAGAAGAGAAGGCTCTGGGGACACCTTATTGTGACCTTCAACTATCTGAAGAGGGCCTCCAGAAGGGCTGAATAGGCACTGTTTGCAAGGGCCTGTGGTGATAGGATGAGGGGCAGTAGTTTAAAATTAGAGAAGAGCAGATTTAGACTGGATGTTGGGAAAAAGTTCTTTACCGTGAGGGTAGTGGAAAAATGGCACAGGTTGCCCAGAGAGGTAGTGGAGGCCTCATCCTTGGAGATGTACAAGATGAGGCTTGATGAGGCTCTGAGCAACCTGATCTAGCTGAGGGTGTCCCTGCTTAATGCAGGGGGTTGAAGTAGATGACCTTTAGAGATCCCTTCTGGACCAAATTATTCTATGATTCTGTGATTCTGTGGTACAGCACCTGAAGGGGGCCTGCAGGAAAACTGAGAAGGGACTTTTTACAAGGACATGTAGTGATAGGACAAGAGTGAATGGCTTTAAATTGAAAGAGGGTAGCTTTAGAGTAGACATTGGAAAGAAGTTCTTTGTATGGGTGGTAAGACACTGGCAGAAATTGCCCAGGGAAGCTGTGGCTGCCCCTCCCTGGAAGTGTTCAAGGCCAGGCTGGATGGGGGCTTTGAGCAATCTGATCTAACAAGAGGTGTCCCTGACCTGTCAGGGGGGTTGGAACTAGATGACTGCAAAATTTCCTTCCAATCCAAACCTTTCTGTGCTTCTATTATTATGATATTATTACAGTATACAGCTGCCTGTCTGCTATAGACCTCTTATGCTGACCTCCTGACAGACTGACATTTGCCCTAGAAAGTCTTTCCAGCCAAGAAAGGGAACAGCTTGTGTGCCACCTCCAAATAACTAAGGGACCCCTGAGGACTTAAGTAACTTCCCCTTTCTCAAAACCTCACTTATATAAATAGTTTTGCACACTTTTCTCTATAGAAGGTGTTCCTCAGCTGCTATTATCTGACATAATTTAATTAACATTTTGAAAATCTATGCTACCCTTCTGCAGTTAAAAAGTATGCTGAGATCTCCACACAGTTGAGAAAACAGAGATGAGAGGTTGGTTTGTTTGAGTAGCAGTCATCGACTGGTTTTTTTTAATAAAACAAAATTTTCTGAACATAATATGTACTTCTCCTGTCTTCTAGTCAGCACTTTTTATCAGAAATTAAGATTCAGTTTTTGTGATCTACTGGGATAGAGCCTGTAGAATAAATGATAGCTATTCCATTTTATTTGGATGATTTTGTGTGGCTCTGAAGCCACAAAAGGCTATAGAGTCCTCTTCATTTTAAATTTATATTGCAGTTCTGTACTAAAAGAGCACATAATCCACAACAGAAATATCCTCTCTGTCTGTGACAGGCAGAAGAGTTAGACAGCATCTGAAGTTGAGTCAGGTCTCCTTCCACATGAGATAACATTTCCATGCCACCAGATTGTTATGCTCAGAGGAGCTGTACCTGTAAGCACTGAAAGCAGAAATTTGTCTCCATTATACTCAGTATTCAGTACTTAGATGCAGAAACACTGTAAAAATACTGTGAAAAATTTACTTTTTCCAGGTTCCATCAGGTGTCATTACTGCAAGGCTGCAAGAGGTAGAAGCAGCATGACAGAGAGTAGGTACTGCTTGTGAGAAATACTGGGATGTCACCACTCAAGGATCTGTCATGTACTTTGTGACTGAAACTCTGCCAGAGATAGATACCACTCACCAGTTTTCTTTGAAGTATTTTAAGCAGGTTAGTTTAATATATTGTTTAAGAAAATAGCTATTTCCATTGCCCATACTTAAAATGCCCTAAAATACCATCTTATTAAATTGCAGTAAAAATTCCACACTTACAGACTAGAATATTTGTAGGAGAAAAGTTAAAAGTGCTTCTCAAATGATGGGAGTAGTATAGATCTTTTGAATTTATGCTGAGATGCCAGTGAAGCTTCTTTATTCTATATCTCATGAGAGCATTCATTCTCTTTGCATATACATGATTAGAAATTAATTAAAAATATTAAAGTTATAAAAACATTCAGACTTTACTCCAAGTTCTGTATTGGGCTTTACTTTAGGTAACAGATAAAAACTAATTTCCAAAGCACACACACACTTTACACAAATTACTTTTAAGGTAAAGATACGTAAATATATTTTAGAAAAAGCTTTTGAACTTGCAGCACACATCCTTTGTTCCAGAGCAGATCTGGGGATGCCCAGACCTTTCCTGACAGGCATTTGCTTAAGCTGTTATTAACAGTCTTCACTGACAAAAATTCTGTAAGTTCCTTACTCCATCTAATGTCATGCCTGATTAATTTTCATCACCTTTTAAAGCCAGGTCATTTTTACTGTCAGGTAAATGAATTTAAGCCAAATATCAAGCAACATGTGACTAAATCAACACTCTCTGAGGTCAGACAAGAACTCTGTGGAAGTGAGCAGGTTCTTCTGCTCCTGTTTCCCCCAGTATTTCACTTTGTTTATCTCCTATAGGGTAGTGATTTATCCAACTAAAATAAAAATAGTATGTAACCTTGCAGTTGTCCCTATATTTAGAGAGCTAATTTTCTTGTCACTTTGTGTACCTAGTTATCACTTATTTTGGCATCTAATACACTGCTGCTTCTGGAGAAAGTCTAAGGGAGTCACTAGTGCGAAGCTGTGAGGACCTGTGAGACCTTTTGTTTAAACTGTAACATAGCATAAAAAATCAAGAAAGAATAATGGCTCCAGGCAGTCCAGAATTACTGACAAATTCTGCCATAATTAATATTAGGTTAATAATCTAAAACTAGTGTGTTCTTCTTTCAACTCTTTTGTAAAACTACTAAGACTTTTGAAACGAATGATAATCAGGAGCAGCATTTGGTGACTCTGCTTACCCATTCTCTCTCTGTCTCAAGGCTTTTCTGAGTAGCACAGACTCCTGTCTAGCTCGACAATGTGCCTTGAAATCCAATGGCAGAGAGAAGTTAGACATGTCGAATGGAGTTCTGCTGGGGAGATCTGGGGAATGGTGTTCCAGGGGGCTGCTGGCTTGGGAAAGGTGCCCTGCAAGTGGCTGAGGTGAGAGATAATTATCAGAAATTGTGTATTTGAGATTTGATTTTTCCTGTCTTCTCGTCAGAACTTTTTTGTGGGTTTTATAGATAGAGGAGAAAAATTGTTTTCTAGAGTTTAGATTAAAAAAATACTGACGTGTAGGACAACAACAATTTTTTTTTTTTTTTCCAAGGTATGGTATCCCCTAAAGCATGCAGGATTTTAGGCTCTTTGCCATTTGCTTGCCTTAGTCCAGGAAAGAATACCCATAATACCCCTTTGACCTGTGACCAGAACTTAAGGATGTGTTTATAGATGTACTTTGTATCTTCAGTTAAGCAGTTAATTTAAGAATATGCTTAAATGCCTTTTTGAAATAGGATATAATTTATAATGTTATTTTATACCTCTTGTATTTTGCCTATTCAGTCATATGTTTCCTAATTTTTTCTTACATCTCTTATTTTTGTTTTCATTGACTGTATTCCCTACACCTCATTAAAGTGAATGTGGTATGAGTTGAAGACACCCTATGTGTAATTTACATTTTATGACTGAGGTGAAGCATTCCCAGTGGAAGTTAGGACAGGATTTGTAGAACTATCTTCATTAAATTAAGTCACAAAAGAAGATAGACATTAGATCCTAGTCATTAGATCACTAAAGGAACAATCCTTTAGTGATTGCCAATATATTATTTTGAAGTAGATTTTTTTTATCCTAAGACTATATCATTTTACTGAATTTTTTGAAGGGTTCCAAAGGCAGTTGTCATCTCTGTCTGTAGGTGATTTCCTAAAGGTTGTTTCTCTGTGTTTCCTCCTCCTGCTTGAAGGAGTGCTTGCCAAGTGTGACACACTTTGACAGGGGAGTCTGAGACTCCTCTTCTGTCTCCACAGAAGCAATATGGAAGAGTATGGGGAGTTCTCCCTCCCTGACGTCTTCCTTTGCTTTCTTGTTCTTTCTCCCAAACTCAGTCCAAATCAGCGTTTGTGCCCTGGTCTGATGAGACATGCCATAATATTTGCTCTGCTCTTCTGTTAAAAGGAGTAAAGTAATTTTTTCAGAAAATAAACCTCCTTGCATTCCAGCTAACCCTCAGAGAGCAGAGGAGCTGGGGATGGTTGGTCTTAGATTGTGTGTGAAAGCAAATGTAGTGTTGAAAGCATGTTGAAGTAAGAACACCTTTAATGTTTCTTTACTGATTTTGCACTGTATCACTTCTATCACTTTCCACTAAACCCAGCAGGAGTTTACTTGTAAAAGAAACAATGTAGTTTTACTGATCTTCATCCTAAACTGGCAGAAATGTCTCTCTTGTTGCAAATATGTATTTCTTCAGTGGTGCAATGAAAGCTTGACAAACTTAAATATGTGTTTCAAGACAAAACCAAACCAAACCAAACCAAACCAAACCAAACCAACTAAAGAGCCCTTGGTTTCAGCATAAATATTGCTTATCTCACTGCACACTGAGGGCTTTAGAAGCTAGAAGCAAAAATCCACATTCTTTCTAAATTTTTCTTATTGTCTTCTTGAGGAAGTTGCTACTATCAGATTTAATGAATGCTTGCATGGTCATTTGCATTCATTCCATATTGGAAAAAAATCTTCAACAGTCTATTCTGGAAAAAAATGTATTATATAGGGTTTCATAGATGCTGGAAATCAACAATGATTTGAAATTGTGAGGAAAATAACATTATTAAGAATCATGAAAAATTACAGTTTACCATGACAGAGCATTGGAGAAAGCTTCTCAGAGAGGTTGTGGAGTCTGCTTCTCTGGAGATATTAAAAACCCACCTGGACACCTGTGCCACCTGCTCTGGATGACCCTGGTTTAGCAAGGGGGTTGGAATGGACAAAACCCAGAGATCCATTCCAACTTCCATGATTCTGTGATTATTATCAGATGGTGACCTTACACAAGGGGCCCTTCTCAGTCCATTGACTGGGAAGAATTCAAGATAGCAGACTAGCAGAAGGACCTAAGTTTCTGAAGGTTAGGTGAGACGGTTTCCAGCTATTTTCTAACACTGAAGCACATGGTGGAATGAAGGACATAGTGAATTAAGTCTAGGGGATGCATTTACTACTGATCTCAGAGTCATAGACAAATATGCAAAGATTGTGGGGCTTCAAAAATCTTAATATCATTCAAAGTTGTTGGGTTTTTTTTTGAACCTCTCTGTCCTGAGGAAATTAAGAACTTTCTAAGCTAACAACTCCAGTCAATGCAGACATATAATCCTCATACACAGAGCAGTTCAAGACTCTTATATGCTGCCCATCAACTCATATGTACCCCTCTTGAAGTCTTCGACCCAAAAATAAGTATAATTAAAGTGACATTTTTCACATAAGCAGATAGCATTTCTTCATATTATATTCCATCCACGCCTTTTCCAAGATGAAAAGCAAACGTCTTCTCTTTCATATGGTAAGGAGCTTTCATTGCCTTCAGTTTTCAGTCCAAATCCATACCACTGTCCTCTTTGAACTGTGGTATTACCTGGCCCACCGTGTTAGTCATCAGCCAGCTGAATATCTCCTGGCTTTCACTGTAGCAGGATGTCCCGGCAGAGCAGGTAGCAGCACACCCTCACCCTCTGCAACAGAAGCAACCCACAATTGCTTGACTTCACACCTTCATTGCATTTGCAATGAAACACTGCCTGCTTGTTTGTGTACCTGAAGTTTGGTTTTTTCCACCATGGCTGACCAGGCATCTGTGCCACACATGGAGGGAATCAATGAACAGATTTGCACAATTGTTTCTGTTACCATTACTGTTAAATGTTCTTTAGCAGAAGCTGCTAAAGAGTGCACTCACAGTGCTGCAGTCACTTGTTATTTTTATTTTATTTTTATTTTATATTAACTTGTGAGGTTATTAGAGTTTTGCACTCTAACAAACACCTCTCCCACATTTTATGTGAGATCTGGAGGTGTATTGATCCCATCAATTATCATAATTAACCTGCCAACTCTGATGCTAAATTCACACTGCTCAAGACTGCATTGCTATTGTCCAAAATTCCACAGCTTCCACCCACTGAAGACAAGTGAATCTTGTAGTAACTGTGTTGTCTCTTCTACTGCCTTCATGAAAAGGCTTCATGAAAAAAGCCCTTCATGAAAACACTAAAACACTAAAAGAACCATGGACTTCAAATATGTATCATCATGGGCTCCATGTTTTCTGCTCTAGCTCCATTCCTTTTTAGATGAACATTGCTCTTTTTTTCTTACACATAGATAGCTAAGATTGATTTATTCTTTATATCATCATAGAACGGTTGGGTTAGAAAGGACCTTAAAGTTCACTTAGTTTCAGCCCCATTGCCATGGTCAGGGACACCGCCCAATACACCAGGTTACTCAAAGCCCCATCCAACCTGGCCTTGAACATTTCTAGGGAGGGGGGAACCCACAAAATCCATGGACAACCTGTGCTAGTGTCTCACCACCCTCACAGGAAACAGTTTCTTCCCAGTATCCTTAAATTCCCTAAATATTCTTCCCAATATTCCCTAAATCTACTCTTTTCCAGTTTAAAACCATTCCCCTCATCCTGTCCCTACATGACCTTGTAAAAAATCCCCCTCCTGTAGACCCCCTTCAGGTACTGGAAGGCAGCTATAAGGTCTTTCTGGAGCTTTTCTCTTCTTCAGGCTGAATACCAATGTTCTCAGCCTGTCTTCATAGGAGGGGTCCTCCATCCCCCTATTATCCTTGTGGCTCTTTTCAAGCCTTTCTTCACTGTATTTCTTGTGTGGGACCCTTGGAGCTGGACACAGTACTCCAGGTGAGGTCTCACAAGAGCGGAGTGGAGGGAGACTATCACTTCCCTTGACCTTCTGGCCATGCTCCTTTTGCTGGAGCCCAGAATATGGTTGCCTTTCTGGGTTCCAAGCACACATTGCCAGCTCACTTTGAGCTTGTCATCAACCAACACTCCTGAGTCCTTCTCCTCAGGGCTGGTCTCAATCCATTCTTCACCCAACCTCTGTTTGTGCTTGGGATTTCCCTGACTCAAGTGCAGGACCTTGCACTTGGCCTTCTATAACTACTGGTCCCAGTACTAACCTTTGAGGAACACCACATGTCAGTTCTCCGTTTAGGCATCAAGCCACTGACCACTGCTCCTTCAGTGCAGCCATTCAGTCAATTCTTCCTATGCCTAATGGTCCACTGATAAAATCCATACGTTTTCAACTCAGAGACCAGGACGTTGTAGGGACAGTGTCAAACACTTTGCAGAAGTACAGTGTTCTTCCCTTGCCTACTGACACTGTGACCCCATCGTAAAGGGCCACCAAATTTGTCAGGAACAATTTTCCCTTGGTGAAGCCATGAGGGTTGCTGACAAACACCTCCATATTTCCCTTGTACCTTAGCAGAGCCTTCAGGATAATGTGCTTTGTGATCTTGCTGGACACAGTGGAGAGACTGATTGGCCTGCAATTCTCTGGTCTTCTTTCCTTCCCTTTTTGAAAATGGGGATTATGTTCCTCCTTTTCCTGTCAGGAACTTCACCACATTGCCATGACTTCACAAATGTGATGGAAAGCAGCTTTGCAGCTTCCTCTGCCAATTCCCTCAGGAGCTCTGGATAGATCTCCATGGGTCCCATGGACTTTAGAAACTTCATTTTCTTTAAATAGTCTGAAACCTGCTCTTCTACAGTGGGTGGAACTTCCTTCTCCCAATCCCTGCCTTTGCCTTCTGCAACTTGAGCTGTGTGACCAGAGCCCTTAATGGTGAAGACAGAGACAAAGAAGTCATTGAATACCTGAGCCTTCTGCATATCCCACAATACCAGGTGTTGTTCTTCTGTTACATTTCTGTTACATTTCTCAATGTTTCAAAGTTCACACTTTTAAATCTTTAACATATTCTTTCACAGCATTAACCAGCTGCAGCCTCTATGTGAGTTTTGCCAATAGGATTCGCAGTATATATAAGATGTCCAGCATGACATTTATAGCCATACAAGATTTCAGCATTTCCACTGTTAACATTTTTAATAATTCCTGGAGAGTCTGAGGTGGTTTGTTCTATGAGTGATATTTGCTATACCTTCAAAAACAGACATTGTAAAGACTCCATTCATTTCCCTTTCAGCATCATAAGATACTTAGCAACCTTTGTTTTCCTAGTCTTCTGTGCATTTCCTACCTTCTTACATGGCAAAGTTCACTCTGCCTTTTTGTGTTCTTCTGAAAACTTGTCTTCCTGAATGCCTCTTTTCAGCATGCCTTTGGTCCTAATTTCTCTACCACCTCTCATCATTTAACTTACTTCCAAAATCATTCCTCCAGGTGTTATTAATAAATTTTTCATTAGTTTTCAGAATGTTTTGTGATTTTTTTTTTCCACTGTGTGACCCTAATGAGTGTGTAAAAGGAATTTTTCTCCTTTGTCAGGCCTAAAATTCAATGCAGACCATGGTTTTAGCTACTACTGTACTTCCTTTGACATAATTTTACACCAGATAGAGGTAGAAAAAATGAGATAAAAGTTTATAGATTGAAACACAAGTTTTTAAGCTCTTTTATATCAATTAAGGAAATAGTCATTTCAAATGGTCAAGGTAATTAATGTTTGTTAATTTTGAAAAAAACAAATGTAGTACTAAGTCCTCTCTGCAGCAGCATTCTTTCTAATTTTTACAAGTTTTCTGTAATTCATGGAGTCCTGAATATTCCATGCATCATTATGTCAACCTCACTGTCATTAAGACACAAAGAGAAAGTATCACGGTTCTGGATGATTCCATCAGTTTTTGTAGATTTCAGATTAGTTGTATTTTTGATTAAATGCATTGTTAGTTAATTAATATTTGGATGTTTTTATGATCCTGACTAAACACAGGAAACAAATCTGACAACCTAGGGTTGTAAGAGGAGGGTGGGATGTGATAAAAAGGAATTTACTGCAGCAGACAAAAATAGTTTCTGTGATTTAGGGCACTGCACATTTATCTGATGAGACAGATCTTCAAATTTGTCTCCTGGATTTCTGTTTAAATATGGAAATGCTTTCTCTAAACCTTCTTTGTTGTGGTTATGCCCTTTTGTATAATCTTGTATTTATCAAAAAACCCTGTGATTTGTCTGTATTTCCATTACACTGAAATTGCTTTTTTCATACAACAAGTTCTTTAAATGGTAGATACCTGCGTATAACACTCAAAATTCTATTTCTGTCCACTCTTACGTATTTTCTATTAGTTGCCTTCTCTATACACTGAGAAACAAACCAAAACTGGTTATGTTGTTCTGAACTCTCTGCAAAGCTGAAGATTAAGACTCTTATGTATTTACTAAAATGAAACAAATGCTTTCAACCACCCCTCCTCAGCAAAATCCTTTTTGATTTGCAAACTGGAGCTCAGTGTGAGTTGCAAAAGAACTGTTATTTTGCCATCAGATAATAAATGTTTGTTTACAAATGACTGATTTTATTTTTACATCAACATTACAATGCTTTGACAATCTTTTAATCGTTAGAGAGAGTATATGCATGAATATTTTATTCATCTAATGATAATTTTTGTGTGCAGAATGAATTGTGTCCTCAGTTCAAATCTTTAACTTTTTTGCTTACTTTTATTCCATCCTTTTTCCTTTTGAAATATGACTAGTTTACTGTGTTACTTTGGGGTTTTGTAGTCCTGACTCCTAAACTAGTCTAGAGAAAAAAGATAGCTTTTTCTTCTAGGTATTGCCCAAGGATTTCAAAGAGGTGCGACTTCCATGAGAATATAAATTGTGTTGGTCTGGGCTTTTTGGTTAATTGACAAATCCTGAAAAATGGAAAACCTACTAATGTATGGAAAAAGTGAAACTAGAAGTAACAGAGAACTGACTTCCAAGGAACAGATGTATCAGCCCCTAAAGACAAAGTTTGCAAAGCATCTGTGCAGCCATTCACTACAAACCTCATAAAGATTTATTGGCTTGGTTTTCATTTTCCTTCTAGTGCTGGTTTTGAAAACAGATTAATTCTATCAAGTTTAGGAGACATGACATTCTTTTAGACTTCTCATATCCACTTCTTTATGAACTGTTACTTTTTGTTTACCATGTCACAGATATTTGACCTTTCAGATAGAAGTCACAGTACATAGTGAGACGTGTTATTTTTCCTTGGTGCCTTGAAAATGGTAACATTTCACAAGGTAAATGAAAATGCTTTTTGATGTCTTTAGTAGACTCTGTTTGCACACAGATATGTAGTTAAACAGTGATGACATAACATTAGTTATACAAGGTTTCTATGTCTACTAAGTTGTGTATATCTCTTACTAGGAAAACATTTTTTCTGCATAGAATTTGAAACCCTTTTTAATACAATCATCATATGAAATTAAGACAGAAATAGTTCAAGAACATTGATGACCACACTAATGAGCAGTGTTTGAGATTTCAAATGAAAAAAGTGGGAACAAGTGTTTGTTTGCACGTGCTGTGATTCTGTTATGTAGGAAACTAGACATTAGTGCAAGCCAATGAGCAAAATTATTTGTTCATCCACATGGGTAACGAGGCAAAGAAAGGATATACAGCACACATTTGCAGCTGCAGCAATCACCATAGTCAAATCTAGGAAAGTATGCGTTTCCTAGTGTATGACACTGAAAATTCAATATTTACATTATTTCTGCTGCCTGACATATATTTTCTTGTACTATTAGTCCTGGTTTATGCTTTAAAGACCAAAAGTAACTTATTATGACATGAAAGCACTTCTACTTCTATGTATACACAGTGTCGCCTGGACTCTAGATCTGGAAAGATAATGGAAGTATAAAAGATCTGGAAGTATAAATTATTATTTCTTTGTGCATGTTAATGCTCACTATAAATCTGTCCGTTGAAATTACCTCAGGAGAGCCAAGGTATTGATAAAAAGATCAGAGAGGTCTTCATTAAGTCTTAAAAGATTTTTTTGGCTAACACATTGAAATATTGCTACAAATACACAGAATCAGGTAAATATATTTCAAAGAAAGAATAAAAATTTTTCAGTTGACTGAAAATTATAAGCCAGCTCATTTAGTCTTGGGTATTATATTTGTGCTCTATGAATGTGAATGATGGTGTATTTTCATGTGTTGTGATACAAAACAACAAAAGTCTTCACCTAGGATCAAGATTCTTAATGTATTTAAGCAGTATGCTAAAATTCAGATTGTCTTTCTAGATATTTATGGGGAAGACTGTCATTTTCTGTACTGAATGATACTAGTGAAGTCCCTCCATTCCCATCTGCAAAGCTTTCTCATCTGTAGGCAGAGTTACAGAGAGGCATTTTTGGCTCAAGCTTGGTGTTATTTAATCTTACTTGTAGAGTGTTTGAGCATTACTTTATAAAGAATTATCTGCAAATAGCTAAAGCAAACTGATCTTATTGCTTAATCCTTTCTTTATGTCAGAGAGTATAAGAGGAATAAATGAGCCCACTCCCTTTCAGTGACAGCAGGTGGTTCATTTGGTTCAGTGACACTGTGGGATGAGATTTCTCTATATTTTAAGGTACCTGTTTGCTATCTGCAGAACAGTTCCTATGTGTGAGTGAGTGGCACAAATATATTGCTTTCTGAAGTCAAGGCAGAGAATTTCAGAATAAGAGATGGGGTGGCAAAGGGGACAAACCCCCTCCACTGCAGCCCCAACTGGGGTCAGTTCTATTCAGTAACTTTATCGATGATCTGTATGAGAAGATCAAATGAACCCTCAATAAATTTGCAGATCACACCAAATTGGGCTGTATGGGTATTAGAATCAATATTCTATATTACCCACCCTGTTTACACCATAGAGATCAAATTAGATTTGACACAAGTATAAAGATTATATACTCCTTCAAGGTTCAAGAATTTCCTGAATTCTACTGCCAATATGAATCCATTCTTTGACTTGGCTGACTTCTGGGGGAGATGATACCCCTAATGCACCAGAGCTCTACAAACACTGACACAGTATATTCCACCAGATTCATCAGGGGTATGAGGTGAAATCCGCCACCTTAGAGTAAAGCTGCAGTCACTGCACATCTTTGACTTTATGAATGTGAAATGCATGCATAGAACACTAGAACAGAACTGAAGGATCATGAAGGTGATGACTTGTTTTGGAGTAGCTGTACTGCTTCCTGCCATCAGTTGTCTAACTCTCCCATGTCAGTGCCTGGTAAGGGGAGTGACAGCTGCAGGGATGACTCAGGTACTTGTGTAGCCACTGCTGGTACATTGCAGGTCTGATGAGCTAGAACAGGCTGTTTTTGCTTTGATTTGACAACTGTAACCTGAGCACCCCCAGGTGTTCTGGCACAACAGGTAGGAGAGCTGCCTGTGTCACAGGAGGATATAGCAAAAGGGATAAAACAGGTCATGAGAGATGACCAAAAAGAGAACTCTATTATCTGGTGTGGCTGCTGAAAATCACATCTTCCCAACCAATGAAGATAACCAGGATGTCTGGAAAGGAGCTGTCAAGGATCAGATTTCAGGACGTGTACTCTGAGAAGTGGTATGAAACCACCATTGCAAGCCCTCCCTCACAATAGATCATCATAACCATTCTCAAGGGGCTGCCTGGCACCTATGGAAATGACCTGCATATGGCCCAGGGCCTGCATAATATAGAGAGAAGTACTGGGGAGCAGAGTGGGTGGTCTTCTCTGTTTATTCAATCTGGTATGTCTCAACCACGCTTATAAATTGAAGCAGGCCATTACAATGTATACATTTCTAAAATAATTATGTTAAAATAATTATACTTTGTAGTTTAAGTGGCAAATTTGATTTAACAATCACAGTTTGTTAAGCAGAAATAATGAGGAATCTCTGAACTACTCATTAGATCTGGCTTCTGTCGTGTAGGTATGTAACAGAACATTGTTGGATGCTTTCTTTGACCCATTTCATATCAACTCAATTTTTAATGAATTACTTATTATATATACATTCTATCTGATATTCCAACATATATATTATCCATGGTTATACACAAATAAACACTTTCCATGAGTTCTTGGTTTTATTCTTTCAGATTTCACAAAAGAATACTTTAAAGAATTACTAAGAAACTGTTCAGATCTAAGTTCTCAATATTACATTTGTTAAATCTTATTCATTTTTCCTAAGGGGGCCCCAGTAATAATCTAAAATCTGATTAAGAAGGACATTTATAGCATCAGCTGAACCAAAATAATATTATATGCTTAGAAAGGCTCAGGATAAGGAAGCTGGAGACGCTCAGTAAGTAGACAAGTTTGAAAAAAATGCTAGTTCATGCTTAAGGTTTTGAGGTAAAACTGCAGTGATTTTGTACAATTCTTTATTTTGCCACTGATCCTCTCAGTAAGTTATTTGATCTATTTTTATCTTTGCTCATCAGAATAGATTGTCTTCTTCCTATACCTGTTCTATTTAATTTAAAAGCTCTGCAGATTGATTGTAGTCAGCCAAGCGCATCAAAAACTGCTTTCCCTGAGTGTTTCTGTCCAATAATAACAACCCATGAGTTTAGAAATAAATGCAAGTAATATTCCCTATATCATTATGAATAACCTGATCCATACATCATACTTTTAACAGTTATTTGCCAGTTTCTACAAAATTTCAAATTCTTTAAAGTTATAACAAAGCACTTATCAGTCCCTTTATGAAGATAGCATCTTAATTTTTAAAAAATGTTTTTGAACAAAATCAACTTACTTGTGTGAAAAAACCTTCCAGTTTGTGTCTGTAGTATAATATTAATTACCAAAGCTAGACTATAGAACTAAACAGAAGTACCAGCAAAATAAAGGAGAGGCCTTGCTCTACAAAACAGGAGTATTTAATAAACTTTGCTCCTCTGAGTTTGAAACAAGTATTCAATAACATTTACTGCCAAGAAAATTAATTGAAAACATTACAATTTTCCTCATTTCCTTATCTTTAAAATCCCATAAAGGAATTTACACAGGAGTTAGTAATAGCAAATAATAATTATAGCAAAATTAGAAACTTACTGAGAAAAATAATCTTCTCTGTGTAGGAAACAGTGAAAGTTGTCTTAGAAGGATTACCATAAAGTATTAATGAACAATTTAATCTAATTTTAAGTATAGATCTTGAATTTTAATAGTATTCATAGTCCACAATTCAATTGAATGGTTGCTGAGCAGAATAAAAAAGCATATTGCATATTTATTCCTGGGAATGAAGTTATAATCCTTATTTTGGAAATTTTTATTACACTATGATGAAAATCTGAATTGCCTTCAAGTTTATGCTTAAGTGTTTATCAATCTGTAGAAAACACAATCCTTTATGCTCCCTTCTATCAGTAAGCAGAAGTAACTTGTCACTTATAGTGTTTTTATTGAAGGTCTAAGTGTGCCTGAGTATAGGTGGGACAGTCTAAAACATCTATTTTTCTTTACCTGGAAATTACACTTACCACAATTACAGGATAAGCTGCAAGCATGGCACCTGTATCTTTATGCACATATCTTAGCTTCATCTCTCTACCAATGCCTATCCCAGTATAGAAAGCTTTATAGAAGGTCAGTCTGTATCAGGCAGCTTTGGGTCCATCCATCAGAAGAGGGTCCATCCCAGACAGAACTTCACCACAGGTCACCATGGCAGAACCTTTCTCAGTGACCTCCTCCATACTAAGTACAAATAGAGCAGAGCACATGCCAGCACCAAATCCTACACTGCAGTCAGAGAAGAAGAAATGTATTCTGTTCCTGTGGGGAAAATTCCACCATGCCCAGATTAAAAAAAAATAAAATACAGCCACCACTAATATTCTTTATTTTTACTTCTGAGACTATTTTGTAAACTCAGAGATCTAGGAAAGGATGGCTGAATGGGAAAAATTTAGCCACATCTCATCAGTTTGAGAGATGTGCGATTTTTTCATAGATTTTCCTATTGGGAAACTTTCATCTTTATTCTTTAGAAGGTTTACAGGTAATCGGTGATAAAATCAGTGTGGACCTTGGTTATTAATAGGCTGTGATGTCAGCCAAGGAACTTCATCACTGCCTTGATGAGTACAGCATTTTGTGAGCACAGTGAATTACTGCTAAGTATTGAGTGAATGTATCCTGTTCTTAAGACATTCACTGTGCAGCAGATCAGTACTCATCTCTCAGATACCTTTCATAATCTTAGCTCAGAGCTCAGGGTAGCACAGAGCTTTGAGTGAGATTTCCTCCTGATGCAGAGAATGTTATGAGAATATCAGAGAGTTTTAACTGTAAGGTAGTTAATATGTTGCACTTCCAGGAAGATGCATTCATTTATTTGCACTTTGCCCTTTAGAAGTGGTGAAAAGTTTGGTAATATACTGCCCTTAGCCAAATCCACCGTTCCACTTGTCACATTTTTTTGTTTGGGAATCCCATCAGGCAGACTTCAGTTGTGCCATCTGGAAAAACATATCTGAGAGGAACTACAAAGTCTGTCTGAGAGTACAACCCTTGTCAGTTTGCCAAGACAACTCTACTAATATGGGGAAGAAAACATATGTTCACTGAGCTACAAAAGGCTTAAGTTATTTATTGGTGGCTGGCCAGTGAGAGAAAGCTAGGCCTTTTTTGTTGTGTTCGTGGGAAGGACTTTCATATCCACAATTGACAATAGAAGTAATGACAAAAGCCCTTGTTTATTATTTTTGCACCAAAACCAGTCTGAAATGACAAAGTTATTGCTGTTTAATGATCTTTCTGCTTTAATTTTTTTACAACCATGGAAGAAAAATACTGATAGTTGTATGGTTGACTTTTGTCTCATGTGGTTTGGAAGTTTATTTAATCTTTCTTTGTGTGCTGACTCACAAAGATACAGGCCCCAAGATGCAGCTGCAAAAGACTCCTTAAAGAGTCTAGTCTCTGTCTTTCTCCCTACTGACCTCTACCAAGTTCACAGGAATCTTCCATTCTCTACAGATATTTATCATCAACATTTATTTTTCCAAAGGCAATATAATTTGCCCATGTTATAAATCTGCCTGCTGCTCTTGACGTGCCCCTGCAAATCCACAAGTACCAAAAGACGAGACAGGTTTTTTTGCATAAAAAATCATGCTATTCTTATCCTGTAGAGGCAACCATTTCAAAACCATGGCTATGAATAAAACATAAGTGGTCCACTTCTTGTACTGTGACGGCATTTTCAAATCTTGATTTTGGACCTCTTTCAAAACCCTCAAAAAAGCTATTGCAGTTTCTTTGGTTATGTCAGAGAATATTTATATCAGTTTTCTGAACAATCAGGTCCGTGCTATGTAGGCCAATGTAGAATATACCTTGAAGTCTTTAGGAAGTCTTCAGGAAGAAATATAAAATTCACGCAGCATATTCACTGCTGCTACAGTCTGCTACTGTTATGTCAGTCAATTCTGGTTTTGAATGCTTGGTTTCAACCTGCTACTATTCTTCAAGGGCGGCTGAGATTTCTGGACAATGGTTAAAACATGCAGAAGCATGGATCCTGTGGCACACGTGGTCATCATCACCTCCAGGGCTTGAGCCTTCCAAGTCATTGCAAAGCACCGATCTCTGAGATCAGGTCATTCCCTTCATCTGCTTGATCTGTCTGGTTTTCCTCTTTGAATTATATTGCTTAATGGTTCTTTCTCATACGTGGCCTAGTAAGTTTCTGGCAGCAGTATTCCATTTTACACTGATGTCACTTGAATGTAATTAGAGAAACTTAAGTCTCTAGCTGTCCTCCTCTTTATGACAAACACTACTTGCTTTTCAAATATCCCCTGCTGAGAACCTGAAACTCTGACAGTCTTTTGTGCTGATGTTACACCTGTCTGTGTTAGGGTGTGCTGGTTCACTCAGTCCCAAAGCACACTAATTTTAAATTCAGCAGCAGCAGGGATTCATCAGAGAGGTATACTAGAGTGGCAGTATGCAGTGGACACAGTTTCAAAGAATACCAAGGGACTTTGACAAACAGAGCATTTTAACAGTGGTTTTAGAACTGAACAAGTGCTTGAGATTATGTATGGTAAACAGTCCTGAAACTTCACTCAGTTTCTCTTGCTGAGGGTCCCATCCATGCTATCACTAATACAGAAACCTCATTTTTGTCACTTCCCCTTTCTTCTGCTTATTATTGTGTGCCTCTGCATATAAGACTCAGCATCCTTTCCCAACGAGAGATTGGCATTTCATTGAATGTAAGTATACAATTAGCAGCTTTCAGAACTGGCAGAAAAAAATCATGCCTCATTTCTGACTTCTTTGTGAAATGAAAGTATCTTGAGACTCAGAGGGCCAAGAAAATGCAGTCTAAAAATACTCTGCTCATATGCATGTTTACATTAGCTGTCAACATGTTTTATAGTCTTGATATATGGTCTAATTACATTCCATGTGGACTGTGCATTCTTTAAGAACTGTTAGTTACAAAACTATAGAAAGAAATATCAATTTGGAAAGGCATTGTCAGGTCATAGAGGCTATTGGTCCTCTTAGAAGCCGGCTACTGGGCTAGAATGCTCTGTCGTGCACCCCACTACAGTTCTTTCAATAATGGTTCAAGTGGACTGTATTTAGTCATCAACTTTGAAGTTTAGCAAGTATGATTTATGCACACATTGCTAAACTAAGCAACTAACACTAATTAAAATACTCTCAGTTTTATAGTCTTGGATCAATAAAATGCCACCTGGAGTCTCTGTTTTTTTTTTTCCTGACTTTCAACAGGTAAGAATAAAAAGAATAATCAAAACCACCTAAAACCAAACAAAAAACAACAACAAAAAAACAAAAGTCAAGAAAAAAAACTCCAACCAACCAACCAAAACAACCCAAAAACCCAAACCAACCAACCAACCAAACAAAACCAAAACAAAATAACCCACCGAAATAAAAAATCTCCAAGCTCCTATATGGGAACACCACAGAGTTCTGGGCCATAGGCCCTAGCTGTCCATCTTATTTTTCTTGTTAGTTTGTCTCCTTTTCATTACCCTGAGATAAGAGGATAAAGGGAGCCAGCAGCTGTCATCTAGGATAGTTCTCATGGCCTGACAGACTCTCCAGGAAAGTAAAGCATCACTCTTCTATTGATGCTAAAATTAAAAATATTAACTTTTTGCACAAAAATTAAGAATAGTTTTTCTCGGGAAAAATAGGCATCTGCCCTTTTTGGAGATAGCTTTGACATTTCTTACCAGAGTTATCAATGAGTAATTTTTCTTAATAAAATAATGGTGACAGTGCTAATGAATTAAAAATAAATCATTAACTCCAGATTGTACATCTTCCTTATAGTTCTTAAAACTAGGGGAAGTTTTTAATCAGAATTACTTCTAACTAAAATTAAATCTAGAATAATTTTGGTGAATCTGATTTTAGAGTTTCTGTGGCTTTTTCTTGACTGTGATGTTTTACTCATTGGTTTCACTTTTTGATTTCCTCATCAGTGAACATGTTCTGAAGATGGGGTGTTGGTTCATGGGATGATTTTGAATGCAAGCCCTTGGGATGGTAAAGAAACCATCACAGGAGATGCTTCCTGTAGACAAACTAATCCGTCGTTACCAGTGAACTATTTTGAGCTGCAGAGGAGATGTGAAGCCAGTCCACACCTGTACCATACAGCACTCTGTAGCTAGGACCAGAGGAGGTACACTGTCAAAGACAGATAAACATTTCTTTTAAGTTCCATTTTTCTGTTCAAAACTTTAAGTTGTTTGAGAAGTAGAATGAGGATTTTAAATGCACAAAAGACCAAACACAGACCTTTGCTGGGATGTTGGATGAAAACCATGTTAAAAACATTTCTACTGGAAATGTATTTAATTGTGAGAAATTCACATACTAGACCTCTCTCTCAAAATTGATTATCTGTTTTCTTTGGTGTTACATCTCTGGCTGTTGTGACAGAATTCACTGTTGGGTACTATTTTAAGGAGCTCAAGATGCCAGAAATGTTCAGTTTGGATCAACTAAGCTTTTCAGACAGTGGAAGAGCTCAAGTACCTTATTCCAAAAGAAATAGTTTCATATTCCTGCAGTCTGTATCATGGCAGCTTTACTGTCACCTGTTAGATGGAAGTCCTTTCTGTTGGGTAATAGTGCACTGAACTACTTCCTTCTCTCCAACAGTAATGGTGGGGAGGATTCTATGGCACAGATACGGAAAATGTTAATTTTAGTGCACTAACAATGGAAGTACAGGAAGCTGAAACTCAGCCAGTGAATATAATAGGTGGTTGTTTTCTTTTACTCAGCATTCAGAAAAGTGTTATGTTTGCCTCAGAGGAAATTTTTCAACAGCTGACCATGTCCTTTGGTAACTCTGCTATGATGACTGGCAAAATAAAATCACAACAATAGAAGTGTCATTCCCACCCACAGTAGTGAATGGTAAGAAGCTGCTACTGACAACAGTTTTGTTTTTTTTTTTTCATTATCATCCAGGGAAATGGGATAATTGGGTTATATTTCATTAATATATAGACATTATATTAGGGTACTCATGGACAGCAAATTGAGAGTAAAAATTACTACATTAAAATTTAGCAAAATAGAATTAGTCTTCTACAGAGTCCTTTTAACAAAATAATGCTGGCCAAGTTGGAAAGGGGACTGTATCAATAGGATTTTGAAAAACACTACTTTAGTGGTGTAGACTAAATATGAAATCTCAGACCAATTGTATCAGTGGCAAATTTCCTACAGATCATTCAGAGACAGTATTTTTGCCTTAATCACGCAGAGTTTTAGTCAGCATTAGGTTTACAACCATGTCCCAAGAGGTCAGAGAAATTTCAAATTAGGTAGACTTTCAAGATGACAGCAGCAGTTAAGCAAAGGTAGAGCACCATTGATGTGATTGCCAGCATGGAGAGAAAAAAAAAAAAAAAAAAAAAAAAAAAAAGACATATTCGGGGAAAAATACATTCTGTTTACATATTTATTAAGAAAAAAATCCAGACACTGCACTAGTAAGAGCTAACAAGGTCATAGTTTATTTTTGTAAATGCACTATATAGCATTGCAAGACTGTGGAGATGTGTCTGTCAAAACCGAGAAGTGCATGTCACAGCCACATTAAACAAAAATGACAAAACACAAACACACCAAAAAAAGCAAAATGTTGTAAAGCTTGTAGTCATAAATGATCATTTAAATTGTTAACAATATATAGAACTTCACAATTCATAGTAACACATTGATACTAGTGTTAACTTGTAATAAGTATGTTGTAAATTTTAATTCTTGTCTATCATTTGACACAGATCATGACATAATTACATGTAGAACTAATCTATGAAATAAGTAGCAGAGCTCAATATGTTTACTATCCATTAACTACAATCACTAACATCAGGAATTATTATCTCCTGAAATTATTTTCATCCCCTTCTGTGTATGTTAGCACATGTAAGTACACTTCTCTGAGTTAAATTATCTAGCAAAATTACTGGCAATATTCACTTTTAGATTATCATGCTCATCTTTAAAATCCTTATGCAAAATCCTTTGAAACTGCTTCTATAAAATTTGGAGCAGACATGAGTATTGTAAATGTGCAAATGATGGCAAAAAGGGTAAATGCAACCAGGCATAATCTGTCTATGACAGCAGCAGCAAACTTCCACTCGCTGCAGATCTCTTCACCCTCATCTTGCTTCCTGAAGCGCATTGCTATGAACTGAACTTCCTCCAGAATCTTCACCATCACTGGAAGAGTATCCATTAAAGCTTTCTTCTGAACAAGCTCAGTATCTTCTGGTAAGGAGCAAGTAATTTTTCTGCTCTTGACACCCAGGTCATTCTTCTGAGGGCAGCATGGATTGTCCATTGCATGGTAGCCACAGATGGTGTTGCCATTGCTGGACTGGTGCCCAGGTAGGACATTCATCTCAATACTGTTTATGCTCAGATGGCACTTGGGATAGCTATATTTGCAAGAGAGGGGCTTTATATTTTCCCCAGGTTTTTTCATTCGTAAAAACCAAGCACACCAATTCAGCAGGATGATACGGACCTGAAAGAGAGTGAACATAAGAGAAATAAAGGGAACTTTTGTACCTTTTAGCAGCTTTTTATATGTTTCATGACTGTTAAAGTTAGTCTGTGTGATACTCCAGAGGGAATAATTCTTTCTGCGTTCTCCAGCTATCTGCTTTCAAATGCCTTTTTTTTTTCCCCAAGAATGACCTTTTTGGGGAATGTCTTTAACATAGGTGTTCAATACCCACTTAGCTTATGAAGCAAAGGAGATGGAAAACCTTGCTTTACAAAATTGTTCTTGATGTCCTATCTTTAGCAAACAATCCCAGATCTCTGCAATTAAGCAGAGGGCAGAAAATTGGCTGCAGTGTTTTCAATCATTTCTTAGACAGTATGGAAAGAGATACACTTAAATATCTGGGGGACCAATGTTCAGACTCTGCTGAAAAAAACCAATGCAACAGACTAACAGCTGTTTTTAGCACATTCCCCATCTCTATTGTTTAAGTCTCAACATAAGCAACCTTGGCTGGGTTTTGGTTTTGTCTTTTTTTTTTTTTCTTTTTTAATTTTGACATTCTGAAGTGCTGTTGAAGAGTTCAGCCACATAATACAGTGGGGCTCTTTTTCAAAAGAAAAATCAATTAAATTGGCCAGTCTGAAATCTAAATAGTACTACTAACTGCTGTCATTTCCCTGTGCTCTGATTTATAACTGTTGTGGACCATCAGAAGAGTTCTGCAACCTGCATGTGGCAGATCGTGCTCCACATGTTGCTTGTCAATGCCACCAAATGAACAAACTCCAGAGAGTTGATTGATCTTCAAATGTCTTGTCTGAAATCTGAGCCTACTATGATTATTATTGTTATCACCTTTTGTTGTAAAAGGTGGTAAAAAGGCTGTGAAATCAATAGCATTTTGTGTGAAGGGCTGCAAACTAAAGCAGAAATGTCTTGTGTTTATGATGTCCTTCAGATGTTATTTATAGGAAATTGACACTTTTCAATAATGTGAGATTCCCTCTAGAAAGACAGGTGGCTTCTTTAATGACTTCATTATCCTAGTTGTAAATCAGTTAGTCTGATGTCCAGGAAAGAACAATAGTGACTTCTGGTTTAATTACTGAGCCCAGGACTGCCTGTGTGATCCTCTAAAATCTATTCATAAGGAGAGAGATTTAAAAAACACAAGTTTCTTTCGACTTGAAAATCTAAAGGAATCACGTTCCTCCTGAAAGTTCTCTGGTGTTGGCATGAGGTCTTGCTGGGCTAGTAGAAGTTGTTGCTGTAGAGAAAAGTGGGTCTACATGCTAATGCATTGAAAATTGATCAGAAGGCAGTAAACAAAATTGGTTTTCCACACAGACAAATAGAGGTGCTTTCAGTGAAAAGCAGATTTCCAAGCAGGGGGGTGGTCTCTTCAATACAGACTGGGCCCAAGAGCTTTGCTGTTCTGGTTCTGCTGGTGGTACATCAGCAATGAGCTCCAGGCTGTGAGAAGCACAGCTGGGTCCAATGTTCAGCACCCTTACTATGCTGAGGTACTGGGCCTCCTGGTCTCCCAGCAGCTCTGGAAGACAGGTCATCATTGGAACAGTTGCAAGACAGAAGTAGATTGACTTCATCTGTTGTCTTTGTTACAGCTCTGTCATGAACTGCAGTGACAACCTCTGTAAGGGAACCAAGTAGATAAACTCCCCAGCAGAGACCAGAAAGTGTTCAGTGCTTTGAAATGCATTTTATCAGTACCGGTGTCTGCTGGAATAGAAATCAAAGGTGTTTCCCATGAGATTAGCACCTGGAAAGTGTTCTGCCATGGCTCAACGATGCCATTGTAACTTTAAGTAGAAAACCCAAATAACAGATAGTTTCTCAATGGAAGACCAAATTTAATGTTTGTTCTTTCCTTCTAATAGCAAACAAAAGTGTCACCAATACTGTCTGTAACTTATTCTACAGATTAACGGAGAGCAACTTCTGCCCTCATCTGTAACTTGTTTATTACAGCTTTTATAATTTTTTTTTTTTCTTTCAGTAGACTGTCAAATATTTACCACCAAAGCTGCTTACCCATTTGGGCATCTTTCCTGCTTGTGGGTCATGATGATGAAACTGCAGAACCAGCACTGTTACCACCACAGACAGACCAACAATGACCATGATGCTTGCAAAATACTGGGCTGCAAGTAAAAGGAGGAGTTGGTTAAGGGGGAAGGAAGGGAAGGAAGGGAAGGAAGGGAAGGAAGAGAGGGAGGAAGGGAGGAAGGGAGGAAGGGAGGAAGGAAGGAAGGAAAATAAGTAAAGGTCATATTGAACAGGAATTTAGTTTGCTATGGTACAAGTTAATAGTAACTTGTCCATGGAGTTAATTTTCGCAGTCAAAGTTGCAGTGTACCATAATATACCATCAGAATCGGTGAACCATAGAATCACAAAGAAACCCAGGCTAGAAGGAAAAAACAAAGGAAGAGAGAAAGAAAGAGAGAAAGAGAGGAAGAAAGAAAGAGAGAAAAAAAAGAGAGAGAAAGAAAGAGAGGAAGAGAAAGAAAGAGAGAAAGAAAGAGAGAAAGAGAGAAAGAGAGAAAGAGAGAAAGAAAGAAAGAAAGAAAGAGAAAGAAAGAAAGAAAGAGAGAAAGAAAGAGAGAAAGAGAGAAAGAGAGAAAGAAAGAAAGAAAGAAAGAAAGAAAGAAAGAAAGAAAGAAAGAAAGAAAGAAAGAAAGAAAGAAAGAAAGAGAAAGAGAGAGAGAGAAAGAGAGAGAGAGAAAGAAAGAGAGAAAGAGAGAAAGAGAAAGAGAGAAGAGAGAAAGAGAGAAAGAGAGAAAGAGAGAAAGTGCCCCCCCTCAAAACAAACAAAACAAGCATTTTATTTTATTTCTTGGCCATGCCTGTAGATCTATATTTTGAGAAACTCTGCATCACATCTAAACATCCTCTTTTCCGTATTCCATGCTGGATCATTTGAGGCCCTTGGGGCCCTCAGCTCCCTCCTTTGCAGTGAGGGAAGGGCTAGAATCAGTAAAACATGTTAGCTGCTTGGATTTTGTTCCAAGAAAAGAATGTAGGGCCCCCTGCTTAGCAACAGCTCCCTGCCTGCTGCCAGGACACTGAGGTACTGAGCTGATCAGATCCACTGAATACCAGCATCCCCAGCTCCAGGCCACCCAGAGGCACCAGCAGAACTCCTGTAGGGAAATGCTGTTCTCCTGGTGTCACTGGAGCCCCTCAGGAAGTGTTCAGACTTCCGCCCATACCCCACCACTGCTCACAAGGGATCAGGCATATTTTTCAGCATCCTCCTCAGCCCTCAAGACCAATTTTGTTTCCTACAAAAGCACACTACACCCTTGCTGAGGGCTAAATTTAAGTGTGTGATGTGGGAAAGAAATCAAAATATTGAATGCCAGAACTGAGACTTAAAACCTTATCTCTCAAGTGTCAGTACAGCTTCCTCATGCCAGAAGTGAGGTTGACGAACTGGAATGTAAAGAGGAATTCACCACAGGGCTAATGATATTTGAACACTGCCACGGAAAAATATCAGGGACCATTACTTTTGGCTGATACAATGGGGTGATGTGTGAGAGTATGACACTGCCCCAGACCAACCCCAGCCTCTTTCCATCCCCAGCCTTCCTCCGAGCAGCTTGCAGGAAAAGTAAAAAATTCAACACAAGCTCAAAGGCATGTTTTGTCCTGACTCTGTTTCATAATACCACTACCCACTGATTCAGCAGCAAAAAGCTTGTTCATAATAATGTGGTTCTCAGGCCTTCCTGAAGCCAATCCTGCAATTGCTTCAAGAAGCAGGCATGGTTTTCCATTGAAAAATGCATTATGCAGTTGGATTGGGAAAACAGTCCCCAGGGGGAGGTAAATTTTAAAGTCTCTGTTGCATTTACTCATGAGAGAACAGAGCCAAGAGCCACACAGAGGCAAAGAAAACCAGGAACTCAAGTCCCAGGGAAGGTGGCTGCCCTGATTTCAGTGTGCTCCATGTAACTTGGAAGCACGTTGGTATTATCTGACTGAAGATCCCAGTCAATGATTAGCAGAAGTATCCACACTCCCAGTTTTTTTGTGCTGTAAACCTAGGAACAGAGATCAGGGAACACCTGTGGTGACCTGCTAGTAAACAGGGAAGGAATTTATCTCAGGACCAGACTAGGAACTGTAGTGGATCTTGGTACTGTTTTTGCCTTGTAATAGGCATTCTTTGGGGGGTCAGCAGTGGGAGATGGGGGGACAGGGAAAGGGCTTCTCTTCAAGATAGAGTCAAGTTTTCAATTGGAAATTAAGGATGCAAGACACAGATCATGCTACTTGAGCTCTATTATCAGTGTCAGGTAATCAAATGTCACAAGAGATCTGTGCAATGTATTGGCAGGTAGATTTAGGCAGCCTATGGAGGTGCAGGTACTGTATTCATTTCAGGGCCAGAAAGCCCTAGAGCAGTCAGAATCTACACTGGGGATGAATTTTGCTAGTCATGAAGAAACAGCAGTGAAAAGGGTGGCTAGACCTAATAACCACTGTTCACAAAGGAATTGCTAGATCTTCCGCCCATGGGTGTCTTTGATTGAAAGTATAGATCCATGCTAACAATCCAGATCTGCACTGGGCTGGTAGGGATGGCCTAGACATAGCTGGACCTGTGGTCTTTGATGGGACCTGTAGGGGAAGGAAAGGTCCCAGAACTGAGTAGTTGCATCCATGAGGCAAAATGTTGCTGTGTTTGAAATGGTACCCATGCCCACTCAGCATTTCTTGCTTTTCCCTTCCAGGGTTTGATCCTACAACATCTCTTTCCCATAAGCAGAAAAACATGGTCCTCCTGCAGCAGTCAGGAGAGTTGGTGGGGAAGAATCCCATGTTGTCTCCCATGCACTTCCCTGGAACCATGGCTTAATCCTCCTTCCAGTCTGATTGCTTTGCATCTCTGGCTGGTGAAAGATCAAACCTATTACTTGGTGAAATATACAACCTCCAGCACCCCATATGATATGACCATGACTCAATCTTCTCCAGCAACACTGTGAGCAGAGAGCCCTGAGAATTGCTGAAAGGATCAAGATACCGTATGCATAGATAAGACTTTCCTTAGAGCCATGGGACTGCAGTCTTCACTCACCTTACCCTAGCCCCATAAAACTATGAATAAGTGAACTCTGTTCCTGGGCTTCCATTGGTGTTGCTGAGAACACAAATAGGATGCTCTCCTGTGAGCTGTGGCACATGGGAGAAGCTGTAAAGAACCAAGCTTTGGTCTTCCAACACAGACCAGACACCAGCCTTTTTTTGCCAGTATTTTAGGGGCCACCCTAAGGTCTACAGCACTTACACAGTTAGGGCTTTAAAGCTGCCACTGCTACGAAGACCTACCCCCATGTGTCTATTGGAAAGGGGTAAATGCAAATCTGATTTTACGAAGAAGTCCAACCCTATTCCTTTGAATTCAAAAAGGGAAAAGCCCAACAAGTCTCACCAAGCACCTCTCTATATCCCACTAAGGAGATTCTGCTTACTAGATCATTCCTGGTATGGATGGCCCAGCTTGGAGGCTTTAATAAATTACTTCACCATAGGCAGTGTGAGGATAAGCAGTCCCAGACCAGAGTGCATTTGGAAGAGCAGGGGCCTGACTGCTGCAAGCCAGTGGCTTTGAGGATAATGACTGACACTTTCTGGAGGGACACAGGCTCATTTCCACTCTCTGCTCTGGACATCTGCCAGAGGCCAGGAAAAGAGAGCAGAAGACCTGTGTTTGTAGCCACTCAATTTTCCTGACTTAGCGAAATTCCCCAGGGATACCAAGGTCTGCTCTGGCCAAAGCTAACTATTCCTCATGTATTCTCAAACTTTGATGCTACTTTCTTCAGCAGTTGTGTATGAAAGGAAAAGCTGGTCTGGATACTCAATTGATTTCTTTCACGTGGTATGAAGTATTTGCGTTTCTACAATTGGTTTTCGTCCCTTTCTTTGTCAAAGGAAGTGTGATGTAACATAGTACCTGGACAGCTGTTTTAACATCTGGGAGCTGTCAGCCTCTGTCTCAGCACTGTCAAAAGATGACCAAGTGCTGATGTCATAGCACATATGGGTCTGACACAATTACAGAGACCCAGGAAGTCTTTTTAAAAAATCAGTGACAGTAGCTAGTTGCTTTTGCAAGCATCCTCTGATATCATCTGTATCAAAAGATTGTAATTCATAACTTGCAGGTCTTCCATTATCAGTTTTGGACCTCCTGAGACATAATGTGATGTTAAAGAAGCAATATGAGATTATTTTAGAGGTGTTTAGGAGGATTTGCTGGTTGAATGAAACTGGATTAACCTTGAGAACTGATTAGGCACAGATTAACGCAGAAACCCTAAGAGAATTAAGATGATTCCAGCTGTATGATTTTGCATTGTTTATATTTCTACTGAACACTCGAATGAGAAAGGCGCATATTATCCAGATTTATTACCAGAGTAAATCAGAGGATGTTTAGAAGATCTCAATGCTGGCAAGTAACAGTATTGCTGTTCCTACGCAATAGTGGGGGAAGGAGGAGTGTATCATGCTCAGGTATTCACAGAATCACAGAATCAGGCTGGAAAGAACCTCTCAGATCAACAAGTCCCAACCCTTAATCCACTGCCACTGTGGTTACCAGACCATGGCACTGAGTGCCACATTCAGCCTCTTCTTAAAAACCTCCGGGGATGGAGAATCCACCAGCTCCCTGGGCAGCCCATTCCAGTGCCTGATCACCCTCTCTGTAAAGAATATTTTCCTAGTATTTAACCTAAACCTTCCCAGGCAAAGCTTAAGTCCATGCCCTCTTGTGCTACTGATAGCTGCCTGGGAGAAGAGACCGACCCCCCCTCTGGCTACACCCTCCTTTCAGGGAGTTGTAGAGAGTGATGAGGTCTCCCCTGAGCCTCCTCTTCTCCAGACTAAACAATCAGTGATCAGGTTGGATACCTTTCACACATGTTCCTGCCTGTATTCCTTCTTTGCAGGAAAAGTCAGATTTTGAATCCAAAATGATGGACTATCATATTCATACGAAGTGGCTATAAGTCAGGTCATTTCAGTCATTCAGTGCTGAGTGATTCTGGTGAACTACTAGAAATTGGGAGTAATGTCCCACAGCATGCACAGAATGAGATGTTCACTGGTACTCCTTCTGAAAATGGTCCAGAGTAATGAACCTGTAGAGGATGTGGGAAGCCTCTAATACCAGCAGAGTGGCTTCCAGCCACCTCTCTTTTGTCCTGTGACAGGGGCCAGGGCTGGTGCTGGGCAGATGATGTTGCAGCCTATGACAGCAGATGGAGGAATTTGTCAGAGACCAGGGAAACAAAAAGGTAGATAAGAGATTATTTTACTGGCAAAGAAACACAGAAGAGGACATAGACAGGAAAACTTTTCTGCTGTTGGGATTTGCTGCAGCAGGACACCTTGTGTTGTCCATTAATTTTCAGTTTCAGCAGAAAACAAAGAGCATCATCTCAGTCCAGCTGGTCGCTCATAAACATGAGAAGTCCTAAAAGAGTGAGAGACCTCAGGATTGGACCCTATGTCTACCTTTTGGCTATGGTATATGTGTACAGGGCACAGAAGAAGTGTTTTCTCAATTTTCAAACATGTCTGACTTTAACACAGGATGAGTTTCTGAAAAACTGACTGGGTGTGGTAGTGACTAAACATTACATTGGGAGATTATACTTTTTTAGTCTGCAAAGTCAAAGCAGCAGCTTATACTGAGGCATTGATTTTTAAGACATTCCTACAACAATGGAAGATGAGTGGGATTCTTGTCACTGCTTTACCAGGTACCACTGGTTGGAGGTAAGCATGGCCACTGACTATGTAATCTTAAGGATGCTTTAGTCAAAGGATAGGGATGAAGGGAAGAGTTACAATTAGCAAACTTAGGGGAACTTGTTCTTTAGTGACTTCCTAATGCATGATTTCACAGAATTAATTACAAGGCTGCTTTCAAATGGAAAACACAGCTTAATGAAGCAGGTCAGGGATATGGAGATTGTAAACAGGGAGGCATAGTGCTCTTTAAAAGAAGGAATTCAGGCATATGTCTATTGCCTAAGGAAGAAACTCTTCAGATGTTCATAAAACCATTACCAAAACCAGATCTGATTATCCAGTGTTATTTACATGGAGCACATCATCTTTATAGAAATAATTTTTAAAAAGGCCTTTCCAGTTTAAATCTAAATACCTCAAATGTGTAGTTCTCAGATGAGTTATCTAAGTCTTTAGTTTAAATGCACAGGATCTCAACCTGTACACAAGCTCTAATTGAAATAACAGTGTTTGTTTAATTTCAGCTTGGTCGTTGGACCAGAAAATCAACACAGGGGCACGTGGATAACCCTTCTTCCATAATGCACTATAGTTGGTACAATGCTGCAATGTGGTGGGGGCAGGAAGGTGCATGAAATCCCCATGGTATTACTGGCATTCATAATGGAAGGCAAATATGTGCATAACTGCATAGGTTTTTAAAAGCATAAAGAACAATTGCGATGTATGTGAGCTGTATCATGATGGTTCTTTTAGAGAGATTAGTGCACTCAGACCAGTACCTTCAGGTGTGTAACACATCTGGAGGCCCCTGCATTTCTGTATGTCCTTTCCTCTAGTAATGAACTCCAGCTGTCTTCTTACATAGAGTTTTGATGAAAGCATTGTTAAACAGAGAAATTAAGTAAATCAAATCATGAGTGCAGCCAGACACACTTCCCATGAGGCATGATTAAGCTATACTAGGAAGGGTGACTTCAGGACACAGATGCTGCTGCATAGTCATGGTCTGAAAGTCTTTTTAAGCTACACTCCAGAGATTTTAAGTGCCAGAAGGGACCTCCAGGACCCTGTAGTGAAACAAGTCTTGTTCCTATAGTTGATTTGTGTTGGATTCTGGCCAAACTCTTGTGCTTGTAGATGTCATAGGATTTCAGTGCTTTTGATCCAAATGGCTGAGCTGGTTGCTGTTGCTGTGCATGGTTAATTTTTCAAACAGAAATGTTTCTCAATCTTTTCCTTTATTTGGAATTGCAGAGGAATTTGCTTATGTTTATTTAGGCTGAGAGGTGCTTCTCTTATTGTAAACTCAAGTTGAGGCCAAAGACATGCGACCTCAACTAAGAAAAATCAGGACATGATTTCCACATTTCTTTGCAAATATTTGAGACCTCAAAACCTAGTTCTTTTCTTGGAGTCATATTAAACCAGTTTGCCTTTGCTGCCTCAACAAACACACTTCAAACTGGAGCTGTGAGAAATCCCTCCATGTTATTGTATTAAGTAGTTAAAGCAGAGATCAGGAGGTGGAGAAAAGTAATAGGTACATATTAGGTGCTAGTGGTTTTGTATGAGCAAAGGCTGGGACTGTTCATGCAGGTCCAGGTAGGTGTGGATGCATGCTTGTTTTTAAAAAACCAGACCCTAAAAATACAATGCATGTTTTTAAATTGTGTGGGGTCAAGTTTTCAGAGCATCTCTGCTCCCACATGCATGAAGACCAGTGACAGTGGCTTTTTGGCAAATCAGCAATGTATCTTTCTACTTCAAGATCAGATTATTTGCATCCTCAAACTATATGCTCTAGAAGATTTGTTCATTCCTGTAAGCTAGCACTAACTGTGCTGATTCTTCAAAAAACTGAACAGGCTGTCCATGTGTCCTCCTTTATCTCTCATGTATTCCTAAGGATTTGCAACTGAAACAAAGATCACATTGAGGAACTGTGATCATGACCTGGTATATTGAGTTTAGCAGCTAAAATATCCCATTTGGGATCTCCTAAAAGATCACTATGGAGCAATTGTGCTGTGCTACCCTGTTAGAGTAAGGATAAAGTTTTCAAGCTTCAGGATCATGTTAAAACCACAGACACATTCTTAGAACATTTACTGTTAGGGTACAGAAGCCAAGCGGGTGAACAGTCTTTCCCTGCCTATTCAGAGTGGAACAAAGAGTTAGGAATGGGACTTCAAACTAGGAATTTTGTGGATGGGAGGCTACAGCTCAAATTTACACCGAGGAAAAGTGGACAGGAGTGGAAAGAAAATGGTACCGGTAGTCAGAGAAGGAAGTGATGGTGAAACAAGGTGGAGGGGTTCACTTGTGGAGTGAGTAAAATGAATGAAGTCTGGGAAATATGCAGGGGCAATGGGAACTCTGTGTATGATCATGAAACAATAAGCTTGTTTGGACAACTGAGATGTGAAGGGACAACTTTCACTACTGGAATGATCTGGTGCATAGGCAGATACTCTTCACAGGGAGCAAACAGTGAAGACAACATGGATTGACCTCTTTGTAGATGAGAGCTGCCTGAGAGCTTGTGGGTCAGATTTAGTGAAGAAGCCAATGAGAGTGATGCTGTGATGGGAGTGTATTATAGACCACTCAAACACAGTGGATTTGGGATTGAGACCTTCTTAAAGCAACACAGGAAAGCCTGTATATCACAGATCCTTGTTGTCACAGGGGACTTGGGCCTCCCTGATGGCAACACAGTGTATTGCAAGCAGTTAAGAGGGTTTCTGAAGGATGACAGTGATAAATTCTTGGTGCAAGTATAGGACAGACCAACCAGATGTGGTGCACAGCTGGCTATGCTCTTCAATAGGAAGAACTGCTTGGGAACACCATAATCAATGGCAGTCAAGGCTGTGGTTACAATGAAACAGTGAAGTTCAAGACCATCAAGGGAGTGAGAAAGGAGAACAGCAGGGTATGGACTTCAGGATAACCAGATTCTCCTTTTAGGGGGAACCAGTGGCTGGAGAGAGCTCTGAAAGATAAAGCAGCACAAGCAAACTGCAAGGTCTTAAAGTACAGCAGCCTCAAAGTACAAGAAAAATCCCTTCTATTACTCAGAGAAACAAGCAAACACATCAGGAAGTAATAACAGATAAACTTGGAACACATGGTGGAGCTCCAGTGCAGAAGAGGCAGGGTTTCAGGAAGCTTGGACAGGATGCAAAAGGAATGTTTGGAAGCATTGCCTGGTCAGTAGAGTTTGTATTCGGAATGTTAAAGCTCAGGAGCTGAGACTGCCAAGGGAGTCAAGTGACACAGGAAGGGCTTCTATCACTGTACAAACAGTAAATTACTGAAAAAGGAAAACACAGGCCTGCTCATGAATGGGGAAAAAGATACAGTGTCAGTGGACAGACATAAGTTCAAGACCGTGGATTCTTTTCCTCAGTTTTCACAACCAAGCTGTTCTGTGTGCTTGGAGACATGGTTCCAGGATGAGGAAAACAACCAGCAGTAGATGAGGATGGATTCTGATTTTGAAATCTGAACCTGTCCATATCCTTGGGACCATACAGGTGTCACCAAGATTCCTGAGGGTATTGATGCAAGGACAGAGATGAGGTAAGATCCCAGACAACTGGAGAAAGACAGATGTTGCACACATTTAGAAAAAAGTACAAAAGGGCAATCCAGAGAACTTTGATCCCTGGTTCAAATGTTCCTCAGGGAACATTTCTTGAGGGATAAGGTGGGGACAGGGAAGTTAAATCATGTCTGACACACATGAAAATCACAATAGTTACAATAAAAGTTAGACCAATGCATTCCATTTGCAACAACTTCAACATGGCTTTTCACACAGCCTTCTGCTTCCCAAAGTCCTTTCCAACCTGAGCTATGCAGTGATCCTATGAAACAAGAACTTCCATTGCACAGAAATGGTTGAGTTTCAGAGCACACAGCTTGGGTGCACCTCCGTGGGTCAAGGTTAAGTTTGTTTTTAAGCTTGAACATGGAAGCATCAGATGACAGTTGTAGACTGCTTTATAATCCCTCATCTGGACACCTGAAGTCAGTCTCCAGGGTGTTAAAAGCATCCATGTGCAATGATGATTCTTTTACAGTGTTTGACAATATAAAATCTGTCTAATGAGCAGATGAAAGAAACAGACTGTGTGTGGCCTACACAACAACTTTGAGAGGTGTGTTTCTAATACATTTGATATGCTCTAATTATTTGGGTATTAGGAAAACACTTGCAGCAATACGTGCTGTTAACAAGGCATAATCATGAGAAAAGTCTGCCTTATCTCCTTGACTCTGCGATCCGAAAAGGTTGAAAAGGAGTGAGAGGTCCTAATGGTAGAGCCAATATTCATCTGGGGAAGAGGGACATGATGCATCCCTCACCCTCTGCTGATATGTGATGTTCACAAAGCTCTGCTTTAACTATTCAGGTTTAACTATTCATAGGTTTTCGTGGTATAAATCTTACTTTCCCTGATGCGGACTGTATAAGTAGAAACTGGTTTGTTTAAATCCAGTGAACTTGGCATATGCAAGAACACCCCTTTCCTAATCCCAAACAGCTATTTTTAGGTATTGCACAAAGTAAAAATTATGTGAAGACAGGTCCAAGATGCCCCATGTCTCATCCCTACACAAAAAGTTTCTCTCAAAATTGCATCTGCCTCTGTAGAATCCTAGGTATATGTTCAGTGATAGGTTTTGTTAGTTTTTTGGAAGATTCTGTGTGACTCAGAGGCAAAGTGCCGCTGACCTTTAATAAGAAGTACAAGTTATTTGTAGGCTTTCAGGAACTATTGCCTATGGGCCTTACTGTTCTGTAGTGTCCCTGATCCACACAGTTAGGTCTGAGGTTTTAATCCTTGAAGTGACACAATGAGGTTGTCGGACTAAATAACTTGTGCAAGGCTTTAATTATATCACTCACGCAGGCTTTTTTCATATATGCAAACAGAAAAGCCCAGAGATCTATTCCTGGTAATGCTGAAATTCAAAACCATAGTAACAAAAAAAGAGCCAGTCCTCCAACTGGCTTTTGCATCATACATGGTGTTCAGGGTAGAGAAAATCAACTTACCTATTAGTGGGACCGAGTCAGAAGTTGCAGGCATGATCTCAGCCACAAGCAACATAAATACAGTCAGGGAAAGCAGGACTGTGATACCTGCAGGGGGTGAATACGGAGGGGAAGAATGAGGAACATGAACTTTTGAGCTGCTCCTCTGATGTCGTTGCTGGTAAATATAACCTTGTCCTAATCTACAGCTAAGCCAAACCCATGACTACCTGTCAGTGCAGATAAGAACTTCCACAGAGTAAGCACATTTTTGGATGCAACTCTATCTGCTATCTCTTTACTTTTCTCAGCTACACCCAAACCCTTGGGCCTGCTAAATTAATGGAGAAATCTTTCCTGCAAGGTGGAATGAGCTTGCAGAACTGGTAAACTACACTGTTTTTCCAAAACATAGTGCAAACAATGCCCAGATGTTTATTAAAAGCTAGGAGAGACTTGCACAGATGTGAGTCTAGGTTTTTTGCTGTTGCATATAATACAACACACTCCAAAGACCTGCAGCCTGTTTTAAAAGCAGCTCTTTGTTTGTCCTGTCTAGAAAGACTGTTGCTAAATCTACCACTCTGGTGTTGAGAAATCACATGGCAATTGCATGAACATTTATCTCCTACTTCTGTGTCAACACTGCACTTCAGCTCAAATAATAGAAGTGAAGAATTATTTGGGTTGGAAGGGATCTTAAAGATCATCAAGTTACAATCCTCCCCTGCCATGGGCAGGGACACTTCCCACTAGAGCAGGTTGCTCAAAGCTCCATCCAAACTGTCCTTGAACACATCCAAGGAGGGGGCAGCCACAATTATCCTGGGCAATCTGTGCCAGTGTCTTACCACCCTCATAGAAAAGAATTTCTTCCCAATACCTAAGCAAAATCTATCCTTTTCCAGTTTAAAACCATTCCTCCTCATCTTATCCATACATGGCCTTGTAAAAAACATTTCTCCAGGTTTCCTATAAGCCCTCTTCAGGTACTGGAAGGCCACCATAAGGTCTTTCTGGAGTCTTCTTCAGGCTGAATAATCCAAATTCTCTCCAACCCTCTACCCAGGCCTCTTTGTGGCCCTCCTCTGGACTCATTCCAACAGCTCCATGATGTTCTTGTGCTGGGGACCCCAGGATTGGACAAAGTACTCCAGGTGGGGTCCTTTTCTTGTCTCTGTCCTACTTTTCCTAGATAGCAATTGTATCCCCTGTAGCCTATGTTTCACTTCTTGCAAGACAGGCTACTCAGATTCACGATGGTTCTACTAACACTGAGGAAACTTCACAGGGCTTAAATGTCTTTATCCTGGTAGAATTGTGTACAAGAATCTCTTAAAGTCTTGCCCATGCCCATTTTATGTATTTCAAGCTCTTCCCTGTGTTGTCTTGGAAGCACCACTCTTGCCTTTATTGACACACCACAATGGTGTGTGACACACACACAACATAGCAGGAAATCTAATTTAGCCCTTCCTTGGCTGTCACTGTTATTTGCATTCATGAGGGACTCATCTCTTGTTGTTTTGGGAGCTGAACTTGGAAGGTGAAAACACAGTGTGCAGCTGCTGCCACTTGCAATCCTTCACTTTCTCTGTCTAAGTATGTCCTATCTGAAAAACAGAGTTAATCAGCTGTGAGATGCATTGAAACACACTAAAAAACAGAACAACAGGGATGACAGAATGCTACCACTGCTGCTTGTGCCATGGACAAGTTCTTTCTCATACGTGAGTAAAATTTTAGAAGCATTTAGTATAGGATGTGTGTGTACTGAAAGCTCTTAACCAGTTTTCTGCAGCCAAATACACGAATAAAGGACCATGAAGTATTTATTTTCCATTTTCCAGGAAGGAATTAGCTTATTAGTACTTACCTAAAGAAATCTTCTCTCCTGAATCAGCTGGCAAAAGGAAAACAAGCAGTGCCAAGCCAGATATGAGAACACAGGGAATGAGCAGGTTCAAGCCATAGTAGAGAGTGCGTCGGCGCATGGTGATGGTGTATGTCACATCTGGGTATGGTTCTTTACAGCATTCATAGTACATTTCATTCCTCTTTCCTGGGACACCTATAGAGAGGGAGATCAGAGCAGTGGGGAGAGGTGCAAAGCTCCTGGGTAGCATCATGGAACGGGACAAGGGATTTATGAGCCAATATGTGGCACCTCCACCACACATGGTGTGATAAACAGTGTTTCAAAGTGTCCTGTGGCAATTGATAAGGGAGAAAAGATACCCCCAAAACAGTTATCAGGCAGAAGATAATTCTAACACTTGTGGCCATTGATGAACACATGGATGAATAGATTAAAGGGGACAAAGGACAAGCTGTCTCTGCTTTATATTGTTTGAAAACTGCAACACACCACAACAGGGTTAAATCAGCCAAGATAACTCCTGGTGTGCCAGTGTCTTCAGCATCATCTGAAGAAACAGTGCAAGATGTCTGCTGTTCTTAGTTCACCTTCTGTGTTTCTAGGGTTTATTTTCATGCCTTCTGAGTCATTAGAACCTGGCATAGCCAAGAAAGTTCATACGGGTCAAATCAAAACTGATCCAAGCATCCCAGCCTCAATAAGGAAAGATTTGCATGCTGTGCCCAAAGATTAGCTCCATCAAATGTTCATTGTGCCTTCCTGCATCCAGAGAATTTTGACGAACATCTGATAGCAAGCTGACTAGCCTATACAGTGGATTTTCTGTAGGACAAGTGCCACCAATTCTCATTCTCATACACATTTGTTTTATTTTGTTAGAAAAAACAATGAGGATATGGCTTAAATTTCAAAAGTAATGTCAAGTTCAAGCATGAAGTCTGTTATACCTGAAGATAAGGGACATAATTATCTAATATAGCTGTGGTGGAGGGTTGGCCATGGTGACACAGAGACAGTAGACTGAGGTGCTGTGTGGCCGGGACTACAGCAGCACAGAAAATGTCAAGGGAGCTGGAAGAACCTTGTATCTTCCATGCAATCATAGATTACCTGATTTTTGTTTCTGTGCACAGGACAGATGTTGTGACAATGTGTGGATCCTTTGGCTCCACAAAGGATCTTTCCTTGGCTTGTCTGAGGTGCTACTTAATACTTTGGCTGCATGAGCTAGATAAGGGTCTATTATGTCCACCCCTGGTCAAGGCTGAAAGCATATAATCCACAGGCCAGTCTCTTAATCAGAGATGCCAATTTATTGGAAAGAAATAACCGCTAAAAAAAAAGTACTGGAAAGTTGGGAGCATTCTGAAATGGACAGACTTTAAGAGGGCTTCCCTGTGGAGTTCCACAACTTCTCATAAAACTGAATATTAATCATGTTTTTAATTGTATTATTTCTTAGATGCTCTGAACAGTAAAACGACTGCACCCTGTTGGTCAGTGACAGTTATCTTCTTGTCTGCATATCCAAACAAGAAGCTGAAATGCCCCTCCTGCAAGCTTCCCTTAGGATGGTCTAAGCTCTATCAATTTTTATTGCTTCTGACTTACGGGTAAATAAATAGGCTCAAAATAACTCACTAGGGGCTCACTCCAAATAAGTATTTCTGGGCATAGATTCCTCTTCAAAAAATAGAGGTATATTCAAAAGCACAGAAGGGAAGAGAGACAGACTTAACTGCAGTTATTTGTAGTTATTATGAACTGGTAGACACTTCGAAGGTTTTCTGGGTGAAAGGGATTCATTGTGATGTGTTGAAATTCCCACAATTCATCTTTGTAAAAGCTCATTCCACTTTTGCTGAAGTGGTGTTTTTATACCAATCAGTTTTTACTAATGCATTAGAGTAGATATGACAGTGGTGCTCTGTGCACCTACATGAAATATATCCAGGCTTAGCATTGATAAACTGCTCAGATGCATCACGACCGGTACATTTAATTTAAATTATGTATTAAGTTGCAGGCAATTGCTTTCAGACACAATTCAATTATTGTGGCTGAAAGGTTATGATTTTTTTTTTTTTTTTTTGTCAGCCAATTTACCCACTAAATCCCATTCTCCATTTGAGATGTAGTTGGAAGTATCTGCCTCAAGCATCTGCAGGTCGATCAACCAGCCACTGTGAGTCCAGGAGCCAAACTTCAAATCACACTTCTGCACATCAAAGGGGAACCAGCGGACATCAATGTAACACGTGCTCTTCAAAATGCCTGTGGATAGAAATTAGTCAGAATCAAGCATGTACAGGGTGCAGTTCATCTCTACATTTATCTGTCCAATTGATTGTAAGCAACTTTCTAAAAGTCTGAGTGGAGTAGTCAGGGGGTAACTGAGCAACTGCATGTGGATGGTGCTGCCATGAGCAGAACAGCTTCACTTCCTGGGCCACCAGTGAAGATCCATTTCTCTTTGACTGCATCCTTGAGGTAGATTGTTCAGGGCACTCTGGCCACCCAGAAGCAGCCCATACTGTCTCCTGGTGATGGCTGGTCCTGGCAGATCACAAGCAGGGCTGCAGGGCCTGGCAGGAGCATAGAATGCATGGATGTCCATGCCCTGTGGCTATAAGTTCTGTGACAAGCTCTTTGAAAGGTGTTCCTCATCAGGCCCTGCATTACACTAACAGTCCCTTGAACATACATTGCTATTATAAACTGCTTTGTGTTGGCCTTTGTCTTCTGTGTGTTAATCTGGGCCTTGACCTTTACTCTAGATGTGTCTAGTCCACTCATTATTTCATGTAACATTTTAAGAAGCTTAAGAGGCTGATACTTCCATATTGTTGCAATTAAATTATTTTCTCTTTTTCTTATTTGAGAGAAGGAAAAAAAATCCAACCTAATCGATGCTCCAAACTTTCTTCTTGGAGCCACAGCTATGGCTGTGGGATTTCCCCAGCACACTGGCAGCTTGGAGAGTGGGAAAACTCATCTGTGCTGCCTGCATCACTGGCAAATCACAGAGGTCATTCCTGCAAGCCCTCACCTCTGTGAGCCTGTGGCTTTGCAGCCTTCACCTTACCTCACCAGTTCATCATGTGCTGCTCAGCTCAATGGCACTGTGTGATAGAAAGGCAGCATCTGCATTATTGGAAAATTATTTCTATTGTTGCACTTAGCCTACCTGTTTGCAGTAATGGTTTCTGTGTACTCCCTAAAACATTAGCTAATGTGAATACCACCTCTGAGTCTCCTAGTTGAGTAGAGCTTGATATTTTGCAGTAAGTTTTTGAGCTGTCCCTTCTGAAAATAAAACCTCTAAGACAGAAATTATTTTGTCTGCTGCTGCAAACTCCATGACCATTGTGGCAGAACCATGTGTGCAGGACCATGTTCTTGCACAAACACTGCTGCTCTGGGGTGGCTGGGCTCCCTGAACTTGGCCTTTATATTCCAGGAGCTCTGACTTTCATGATCATGGCCATTTTTGGATGGGCTACATGGAGGTTTGCAAAATTTCCACAGACTGCTTCTAAACACCTTGGTTTCATTGATGAAGGAAAACTGCTTGTACATATTGAAAACTGTATATTGAATTAAAAGAAACAAAGTTTCTCTGTGCCCTACCTGGAGGAATATATTGGCAGGATCCAGAGTAATTCACCAGCACATTTGTGTGAAATGTCGCATCAAATCTTTCATCCGCACTGTAACACAGCATAAATACAAAAAAACCCAAACAACAACAAACAAAAACAAACAAGAAAAAAAAACACAAAAAACCAAACCAAACCAAAAATAGAAAAAAGAAAAAGAAAGCTGACTTTCGATTTAAGATGTAGCAACTGTCAAGACAAAAATAATCTTTTGTCTGAATTTATTGCACAGAATGTCTGAAATAGGTCCTACACCTCTATAAAGAGATCATCCTTGATCAGTAAGTTGGCTTCCATAGACACCATTGGCCTGCACCCAGGAATGATGGTTGCATGCTGCAATGTCCTCAAAGAAGTGAGAGTCAGAGCAAAGGCAGCAGTGAAAGGAGCAGAAGTGTCATAGTAGCTATATACAAAGACCAAAACAGGATGAGGCTTTTCTGAGCCTGCTGACAGAATTGGGCAGCCCCAAGTGTAAATTAAATTATCTGGTACACAGATATCTGTTGTAAACATAATGGTGGACTGAGGCAACTATTCTGCAGTTTCTTAGGATGCAGAGGAGAGAAGGGTTTGCTTCAAGCATTGGGGAGAAATTGGTTTACATTTGGGGCTGAAGGGGAAAATGCATTTTGACTCTAAGAGCAGAAACCAGGTGAAATGGACCAAGCAAAGATAATTTATAAATAATAACTTAATAAGTTCTGAGAAAAATAAGGGAAGGTCAAGAATTCTTCAAGGGAACAGGCCTGGGGTCTTGCTCCAGAGCATCTCTTGGGGAGAAATTAACTATAGAGGGTTCACCTGGCTGATGGTGCAAAGACTTGCCTGTCATGGCTACATAACAGTCTATACTGCATGACTACACAATCTTAAACACCCTCTTTCACAACCAGATGTGGAAGATTCTGGCCCTTTGTCCCTCCTGTGACCTGCTGTTTATTCATGTATTTGTCCTCCATATTGTTCCCAGCACACAAAAAAGGAGACAAAATCATAAGGTCTAAGTGCAGAATTAGTAATAACTATTAAAAGACACAAAAGGCAGAAAGGAAGGGTTTCATAAATACAAAACACAAACAAACAAGCAAACAAAAAAGCCAATCAATCAACCAAAAAAAAAGCAAAAAACCAAACCAACAAACCTACAAAAACCAACCAACCAAACAAACAACAAACAAACAAGGAAAAGACAAAGGACCAAACAGATCCATTACTTGCTGTGAACAGAAAGGACACCAGGTGCAGGGAGCTGCAGTATCCTGCACCCTTTCCACTTCACTTTTCACAAACTGTTTCTCACCACAAATAATTCTCTCACAGTGACAGGAGTCCAAGGCAAAATAGGGGAGGAGCAGGTTAAAGAAATGTAGATAAGGAATATTCCAGTTGGCACGGCTGATGAAATTTACTCTTGAGAACTGAAGGAAGTGGCCGAAATACCCTCTGAAGCATTAACAATTATCTGTGAGAGCTCATGGAGAACATGGCAGGACTTAGTGAATTTAGGGAAGATCAAAGAGAATGCTGATTATTTTTTTAAAAAGATGAAATTATAGACACATCAACCAAACTTCAAACATAATGAGGTGAAAACATTTGTCACAGATTTGTCTAAAGCTAACTGTAGCAAGTCAATCCGATTTTCTTACTGAGTAAGAGGAAGCAGATGATTTATCTAAAATTCAGAAAGCATTTGCCAGATAAAGTTTGCCATATAAACATATTATAGCATTATGGACCAGGCTATACACTTCCCTTTTAGAGTCTGAAAAGGAATAGAGAGACTGAGAGGAGTAAAGCTGAAATAAAGAGGAACACCTGAACAATCAAGGTCACTCCAAGACTCCTTCAGATATCTTGTAGTGAGGCCTTGGAATGGAAAATGCAGCTTAGTGAACTGGGCAAATCAGCAGAATAAACTTTAGTTGATTAGAGAGTATTAACCTTAAAACTGTCAGGGAAAGATAGATCAGTGGAAATCTAGTAAGGCAGCAAGGATGAGGTACAACATCTGGAGTTCACGATAGAACAACAAAAAAAAAAATCCAAAACTATGATGTTAGTGAGAGAAAAACCAAAAAGCCCTCCTCCTGGAAAGCATTAATGAAACTTCTGTCTAGAGATCTTCCACTCAGCACTGCAGAAGTGCTGGCTAGAGAGCTGCGTTCAGCTCTGGAGGAGGAAAGACAGATTAGAGAGTGTTCAGAGGAGAAAAGGAATGATTGAGTTTTATAAAATATGAACGATAAGGAAAGTGAGAAGAAAACCCATTTGTTTAGTTCAGACAGAAACACTATGGCAGAGACATGACAACAATTTTCCTGGAGAGCCATGTTAACTGTAAGGAGAGTATGGATTATTTTCTCTCTGCATTCACTGGCAAAAGGAAAAGGAGACATCTGCAGAACCACATGAAGGAATACTTAGATGGGCTAATAGAAAAAGAATCTATTAGCTGGTGCTTGTTTGCTTTTATTGTTAACAGTTTCAAGAGTAAGAGCCAAAGCTCCAGATGGCAATAGCCCCAGAGTATCAGTGAAGCGTGGCTGATTTCTAGCATGTAACATTTTGGTTCTAGGCTCCCACCGGCCTCTGCACATCTTGCTTACCTGTTATACAGAAGAATGTCTGGTACCCAAATCTGGTCAGCTGGAAACCGCAAGTTCTGCACCCCTGGGTATTCATACTGATCCCAAGACAAGTAAACATCAACCCAGTACTGTTGGAAAATACATACATCAGATTAGATGAGCTGGTAAAAGTATCTAAGTTGTCTGCAATATGGGAAGAGAACAGATTTTGCCAATAGCAATAGCAGCAGTTAAATGCTCAGCTCTAATTATTAAGAAAGGTTTGGCATCTACAGTGTGATGACTGAATGGTGGGAGCTGTATTTTAATTTAATGTCTAACTAAATTACCCTGTGGCCTGTGTGCATTATCCCAACCCACTCATCCATTAGGCCTGCTGATTCTGAGCTGAGGGCAGCTGAATGACTTGGATATCATGAGTAGCATGTGGACCACAATTGGAGAGCCCCCCTTTGGTGAAAATAATTTCATTTGTTACAAAGTTTGGGTAATTATTTTAATAGCGACCTTTTTGCGAGAGGTAGGCAAGTAAACTCTACATCCCAAATAGTTGTTTCTAATCCCCCTTCCTCCTCCCCAACATAAACTTTTAATTCAGGAAAGGTGAGGGCACAGCTTTTGTGTTGAACCTTGTGACTTAGAGCAAAGCTCTATGGGAGGGCTGCAAGAGAAAGTTACAGGTCCTTTACCTGAATAACACCTCTGCAAGGAACAGGTTCTGTCCTAACTATCCTCTAGTCCTACAGGTTGGTCTGGGACACTTTTTTGCAGCAGAAAACAATTTATTTCTGCTGCAAATCCCAACAGGTAGCTGAGGAAGAAGCATCCTGTTCAGTTGCACCCGTTAACAAACAAACCTAGTATCTGGCTGCTAAAGTAAAAGCATAATTAGTGCAATCATTCAATTCTCCTACAGGCTTTTCCCTACAGAGCTGCATCTTAATTGAGTACAAGACACTTAGGAGATGGGTTTACATGCCAAGGAAAGACTGTATCTCTTTCAGTATGCGACCAACAGCACACCTGACTGCAAACACCCTTCTTCAAAGCCCTCAGTGCAGATCAGTTCTGCTTACCTTGCATGAGCAGTGCAGGTCATTCTTCAGCAGAAGTGGGAGGAGGAATGTTTATGGATGAAGTTTGTATGGAGCAAGGGAGGGTAATGTTCCCACTGATGTTCCTGAGTGCTGCCAGCAGCAATGCAGCACAGGGCTCTGTGCAGTCCCTGACCACCCCACCACCCAGCTCAGCAGTCTCCACTTGGCTCCACTGGCTCTGTGTTCAGGGGCAAGTGCAGGGCATCTTTGTGCCCTGCCCTCCATGAAGCCACCTATTGCTCTCCATTTCAGACAGAGACGGGGATTTTCCCAGAGTGCAGAATGCCTGGGCCATATTGGGTGTCTGCCTTCTTCCCAGCAAGGCTTTGGACCCCTTGGAATGTCTACGTCTGCTACAGTGTGACCATAACTTTGGGCTCTTTTGTTACTCAGTTCCTACATCCACTGGCCTAACAACACCATTGGTTTCAGCCTCCAAAGACCAACAATACTGCCCAAAGTATCAGCGTAGCCTCCTGGATTTCCTTTTTAAGGCTAAAAGGAGCACTAGAGGAATTTCAAAGGACTCAAAATGCTTGCTTGGTTCACATTATAGACAAGTTAAAAGACAGAAATCTTGCTTTTCAGCAAAGAAGTCACATTCAGCAGTTCACTATTAGAAATTATTCTTCTTATTTATTAACACAGATTACTCACCATTTGCAGCCAAGCATTTGTGATCAACACCTGATTCTTCTCATCCTTTGAAAAAAAGGAAAAGGAAGAGGGATGAGACTAGAGGTGGTAGAGTTTTTAGAAAACCCATACTCCTGGGGTAAATAAACATATACTTTATGGACTAGACTTAGAGCTCTGTGTGAAAACACTGAACTGCAGAATAGCTCAGACAATAATGGCTCATTTCCATTTAAAGCTACAGAATTCTTGCATTTTTTTATACTGATCAACAACAGAGGTAAAAATAATATCTAATTGCTCTGATTTTCCTGGAGACTGCTTGCCAAAAGCACAAGTTTTTCCTTCTAGCTAGTTGACGATTTTCAGTACCACAGAGCATGCAATAGTTGGAGAGATTTGATGTTTTATTTGCTGCTGCTGCAAACCAATGGTGAAATGGTGCTGAAGTGCTGTTCCTTTGGAGTGTCAGTGTTAGCTTAGCTCAGGCTGATAGTGTTGGCCTTGGGCAAAAGCAAGGACAAGGCAAAAGGACAGAAGTGCTTCCTGAGAAGGAGCTTATGTGGTACCTGCACAGAGCAGAGGTCTATAGGTTCAGACACCTGCATGCAGAGGCCTCAGGGAAGCAGGTGGGGCTCACAGAAGAAACACAGGAGCCCTTTCAGCTCATCTCCCTGTGCTCTGGGGAGCAGCAGGGTGCCAGGCTTGCTGCAGCTAGCATGCAGTTGCAGGATGCTGCAGTGCAATGGCCACAGCAGGGATGGAGAAGCAGGGTTGCAGAGTTATTGTGGTGGGATACAGAGCTCCACACCCCTGCCTGGCACCACTCCAAATAACACCGCAGGAATCCCAGGAGATGAGTCTGAGGTATTCACTGGGGATGGCACACTGCATGCCCAGCTGTCTCCAAGGAGTTGGGTTTCTGCCCCCCGTCATATGTCCAACTCTTACCTCTCCAGACAGCATTTTATTTTGCCAGAGGTGCATCCTGAGGCTTGGTTTTGATGCTGTGTAGCTGGGGCCAAGCCTGACCAATCCAGCCACTCTCCAAGAAAACTACATTCTTTTCCACAGGCATACCAGAAAGCAACAATTTCCCCCTCTGGTTCAACTCAGCTCAGCTTCTAAGCACATTTTGGAAGACACAGCCAGACCCGAGGGAGTCACTTGTCCACAGGAAAGTGGAAATACATTCAACCTATTTTGTCCCAGAATTCTACCCCACAGTACATTGACTTGACTCCTCTTCCTATAGACGAGTTGAAATAAACTATATTTTGGCCCCCTGAAACTCTTATATATATATATATATATATGTATGTATGTATATATTTATTTATTTATTTATTTATGTTTATAAATACTTTTTTTTTATGTAGAGGCAACATATTTGTTTGATTATTTTCTTCCCAACCTTCCATCACCAAGGAGAAACACAGAACCCTGGCAGACACCAGAGCTTAGCTACGTTACAAGGAAGATAAGATTGGTGAAAGACTGCTATCTTTTAGCATCAAACAAAGCTGTTGTGAAACTCTGCAGCAAACCCTGTGAGCAGCTGGACTGCAGTCATCAGCCCCAGGGCACAACTCAAAAGTGCGGAAACATGGAGGCACTAACAGGATGAAAACACTCATGGCAAGGATCAGGCAAATAATAGCCAGACAGGGAACTTCACCAAGGTGCAAGATAATGTGTCTAGCAGCTTTCTAAGGATAATCTCCACTGCCCAGGGAGTCTATGGGCCCAGGATCTCTCCTGAACAAGTTACTTCCCAGGCTCATGATGATAACCACATGGTGCCAGTGCTCAGTGTCTCCAGATGGCTGACCTACCCATTCATGTGTCTCTGTATGTCCATACCCTAAGAAGTACATACGGTTGTATGCAGTTTTTAGGGTGGGAAATGTAGTAATCACAGACTGTTCCAGAAGGTATTTAAACCCGACAGGACATACTGGACAGGCATCTGGTCACATCCTTAACGAAGATGAGTTAGTGTGTGCTGTTGCTGTTCTCCACAACAAATGTCTATCTCACTACCACCTCTCCTGCTCCACTTGAGTCCTTCCCATTTCTACTACTAAAGGTCACTGAACATCCAAAAATCCTGATCTCTAAAGCCACAAGGTAAACCACATCCCTGAAGTACCCTGGGATTTTTGGTTCACTCTGATCCAAATTTTTTAAAATTTTTTCAATACTTATTGGCAGTAAAGACAAAGCTACCTTGTTCACTTTGGAAAAATACCCATCTGCTCACCTAAATCTATATTCATGATCTCTTTCTTCCCCCCCCCCCTCCAGAAATAGCCTCACAGTGCATTTGCAAAAAAACTACCAGGTAAGGTGTGAGCTGCTCAAAAGCAGACTCCATCTTCTCACACCGAGCTTCATCACTAGGTGTGTGCTTTCTCCTGTGAGGCCTCTGAGTTTGTGAAAGGCTGTGGAGGGATATAAAAATACACTGGAATAACAAAAGATGAACAAACATCCACTGACACCTGCTGAGCATTTCTTTGCCTATCAAGATGGAGATGAGGCCAGGCCAGTGTTGACAAGACAATTCGTCTATAGTTAAGATCTCCCAGCTGACATGACCTTCAATGACAGCCCAGGGCTTTGAGCACCTTCCTTAAGAAACTAATTTTATTTTTGCAAGACACAGCTTCTCAGCAGCACCTGAAGATCAGGACTGCTGTGAATTGTGCCTCTTTACAGACTCCAGCACTCATTTTGAGATTGCCTGCAGGAATTGACAAAGACCTGCAAATTCCAGGGACTCCCAGTCCCCACATAGCTATGTTGTCCTGGGGAGAGTGAAGCCACCAGCTCTGTCCCACTGCTTCACAGATATTTCTCAGGGAAACCTCAGGAGTTGGGACAGAGGCCCTCTCATGGCTTTCTATCACAGTGCTGCTCTCTGACTTCTTGGTTGAACTGATGTACCTGTTTGGCTCCTGGGATAAAGGATGTTATGCCACCATCCCAACCAGCTAGTCATCCATTACAATCCCAACTCACCCACACATAACATGTAGGTGGTTTATATAGTCTCCAGGGTAGATAACTCATCTCAAAATAGCCATCCATGTGTTTTGTGCACAGTCGGCAAATGTTCCAATAAACAGGATGAGACACAAAGTGTTATGCCAAGCTATGCATTATTCATTGCCTTTTTCAGCATTTGAAAACAGAAGGAAAGCAGTAGAAGGGAGGCTGAGAAAGGTCCCAAATAGGCCAACCCTGAGCACTTACCAGAAACTCACATTCAGGTTGTTTGCAACCTGTGCTTGTTCTCCTGTATTTGCACACTGCTGAGACAGCACAGGGGGATGTGTTCCAAAACTCCACTAAGCTCCTAAAACCTGTGATCAGGGATATAAAATGAGGGGAAAGGTTTCTGCTGAGGAGCTGAACTCACTGTCACTCAGGAGTTATACTCAGAGAAGACAGTGTTAAAATACTAAACTTCCAAACACTTAGACACTAAGAAATATGAGGTTAAATGCCATCCCAACAGCTTTGATTTAACTGCTTCATTGCAAGTGATGGCTTTAGAAAGGTGAGTATCTGGAGTGCACTTGGCCCATGCCAGCACCAGTGAGGCGTTGACAGAAGTTTCTTATTGCTGGGGATCCTCCTGCCTTCACAGAAAGGAAATATAGAAAATGTTTTCCATCTCAGGCAGCCAAGTGATCCTCTAAAGCATGCCTTCCTTTTCTTGCCATTACTATTAAGTTCCTGAGTGATAATCATTAAAATCTCACTTCAAGTAAATTTTGCTTCTGTGCACCTCAGGGAGCTGATTTAAAACTCCTAAAGTATCTTAAAAGTTCTTGATGGCTCAGATTAATTACCCAAGATCAAGAAATACCCATAGGCTCAAGATCTATATTCCCACATCTACAAAAAGCATAGCGTAGCCTTTCCACCAGACAAGCAGAGAGTTGAGGAGTTATTGTGACATACCCAAGTGGGATGACTTACCAACAAAAAACACAGCAGGAAATCAGCCATTCTTTTTTTGAGCCATCTTGAGAGAAAAAAAACTGCTGAAGTGCTGCTCACTTAGTTAGCCCCCACCACTCTTTACCCTGAGCCAGGCAGAAGCCAAAGAACAAAAGCTCCAGGTAAAACTGTTAATTTCCTCATCATGCTTCATGCAAATATGTGCTAAAACAAAGAATATTATCATAGACACACTTGAATACGTTAGTCTAGCAACCTTTCTGTAATTTTACTGCCTGAAATTTTACTAAATACTATTAATGATATTAATGAATTGGTAATTTTCAGCTTTTATGGTGATGTCCAGTCTGTTTTCTTTCTCAGTCACTCTGTTTTTCGTTATTCTCACTGCTCTGGTTTCACTGAATTTTCTCTTGCAAGATAAGACTGAAACTTCTGGTGGAGAAAAGATACCTGGAAAGCTACATGGTTTGGTAGAGTAGGTCTATAACAGGAGAAGCAGAGTAAACATAGCTTGCAAAGGCTATGCTGGAAGGCCACAAATAAAAGGGGATGGGGAATGTCCTGGTTTGGGATCCTGGGAGGATTCCGTCCGTTTGTCTGACTGTGGTCCTGATCCATGCCAGCCTGAATCTGTGTGTTCCTGCCTCCAGCTCCCGACTGCTCCTGACCCCAGGGTCCAGCCTGGACTTTCCCAGGGCTGCCCTGCAGCCTCAGTGGTGACATGAGAGTTATTGGGGGAAAAGGGGGGAGGAACGTGGTATCAATTTTCCTGTATATTTGTATATTTTTAGTAATTTTACCTATTTATCATTACTGTTTCATTGAAGTTGTGTAGTTTAGTTTCCAACCCATAAGTCTCTTTCCTTTATTCTCTCTCCTTTCCTTATCAGGGAGGAGAGGGGGATTAATAGAAAAATCTGTTATTCAGTTTAATTGCCAGGCCAGTGTTAAACTGTGACAGGAAGTAGAAGACTAGGGGAAGTAGGAGAAAGATACTTTAATCTAGAAAGGTTGAAAGTCAGTTTTTCTAGCTAGCATTTACCAATGCTCTGTATTTAAATAAAATTCAGAGTACTTGCTTCATAATCCTTTCCTTATCACTTCTCTCTCTTTTATATACTATGTTTGAGTGGTCAAGCTTACGTTGTTGAAGTTATCTATCTGTAAAGGGTTTGTACAGGATGTTCTACTAGGATTATGGTTTAATCTAGTGAACACTGATACTATATTGGGAATAATATATGAACGGTGCTTTTGTGTACTGGTATATTTATATTTGTTACCTTGAATCACTTTTCTGCTGTTCTGGGTTTGCTACATAACAGCCAGCACAGAGATTTGGACATATAGTGGTGTTGTGATGAAGGGTGGGAGGGGGTGGCCTAGCAGCTGTGTAGTCAATTTAGGAAAAGAGAGAAGAATTAGAGCTAGAAATTCAACCCCTCAACTTTCTGGCCATTCAGATCACCAGCAGAACCAGCCCTAGAAAGGCTCACTTCTAGAGGAATGGATTTTTATAATGTTGATGTCCTGGCTTGCCCCAGGGCCAGTGCAATTGTTTGCCACCCTCCTCTGTCCCTGCAGCTGGACCACTGCCAGCACTGGCTGCCTCACAGTCCTGCAGCACCTTTTGCCTCCTGCCACAGGTCACAAAAGAGGAAACAGTGGAAACAGTGTATGCACTACATTAGTGTCTGACAGAATGAACAAGAAATTTTTCAGCGGAAAAATCACAGAGCCGTTTTCAAAAGCAGTGGAGTTTAATAAAGCCTTTCTTCATCTCGCAGCTTATGAAACAAAAGCAAGGAAATCAGCTGCTGAAGGCATTCAGATATGACAGAGATTATGTGAGGAAACTGGAACTATGAGGGCTCGGTCGGATAGAAAGTACCATAGGGCTGAGCATCACCTTTCTCCTGCTTTCTCACCTTCACCTTATGGCACAGTCTACTGACAGGCAGCCTCTAGCTTTAGCAATTCTTACTCAAATGGAAAACTCTCCAGGAAAGAACTCATTGCACACCAGTTCTTGGGAACTGGGTTTAAGCATCCTGCTAACTGAGGAACAGATCACCTGAAAACTGAATGGGCTGATGAAGACATCTCTGATGTGGAGATGCCTTCATTTAAAAGTTGTTCTTTCACCTAGCATTTCCTTAGAAAAAAAACCAAACCAGCCCAAAGTAATAATAAAAGAACCCCAGCCCACTCAGGGATGCAGTCTCTGATCTACAGAAAAAACAGAGTATGCTAAAGCTAGACCCCAATAGTTTGATAAGCTCTTAATAGAGCAGATAAAGCTGCTGGGCTGCTATGCTGCTCATAGTGGTAATGATTGCAGCCCAGTGCTCAGAAAAAGTATATGCAAAGCTTTTCCCTGCACAGTGAAGCATAGATGCATTTTTCAGAAGAAAATCTGAATCTTTGTTCTTTCTTGCCCCACTGAACTCTTGAGACCTTGCCATGCTGCTTTCAAAACTTGTCAAGAGCTTTGATACACTGCTGCAATAAAATCTTTGATTATTGCAAATGATTATTTGCAAACATGTCATCAGGAAGTACAATCATTTTACACACTCTTCAATCAAATCAAGACAGTACCTAAAAAATATTCCAGAAATAGCATTTGTTTTGGGTTCGCAGCCCAAAATACAGCAAAATGTAATTTTTCACTTCTAGAAGTGCAAACTGACTCATGGGTAGTTAGGAATTTTATCAGTATTTTTGTGCTTTCCACTAGGCATCTATAGGTCCTTTTTCCCGCCATTACACCATCTGAAATAGGAAGAAATTTTCACAAGAGCACCCGAACATCAATGTGGCACTACATACTCAGGCAACCTGTCAGCTGCTGGGATGGTTTTCTAGGTCAGTGGCAAGTGGAAGGATGAACATGGAAGAGCAAAGTACTACAGGACTTTGTCAAACAGCCTGACCCTTGGGATATCTCTGCAGAACACAACGCTGTCAGAGACAGTTTGGCAACTAGGTCAGACTTCTTGCACCAGGCTAATGAGTGTGCTTAGCAGTATACAGCCTCTGAAAGGAAACAGTATAGTTGTTACTGGAAACCTCAGAGATGTGTTTGCTTTTAGAAGGGAAAATTGCCAGGCATTTATTATTATGTCTTCAGTACTGTGCATTTGTAACAGTCTTCTTAAAATTATGTTATTTATTCAAAGGATTTTTTAAAAATGTGATACATGTCTGGACATAGTTCTCTTCTTCATATTCTTCTGCTGGTTGACTGCTTGGTTTCCTTTTCTCTTTGTGCATTTAAACTTGTAGTTTGAAGAAACATGTGGATACAAGTCTAATAAAACAAGCATTTTCAGTGAGGTTGCAGTAGTAGCCATGCACTCACCCAAAGGTAATGGTAAATAGTATCACTAGTAGAAAGAAAATAAAGACTGTATCACAGAATCATGGAGGCTGAAAAGACCTCTGAGATCATCAAGTCCAGCCTATGACCTAACACTACCACATCAGCTAGACCATTGCACTACATGCTAAATCCAGCCTTTCTATATAATATATGTTTTTAAATACCTCACCGGTGTTTCCACATAAAGGATGTAGACTCCTTCAGATAAGGTCCCCTGCAGGTGCCAACTGGTGCAATTAAAGCTATCATTCAGTGAAACAAATGGCTTCTAGTTACTAGGTTCCTACCACATTAAGCCTAGGGAAAAATGCTTGCGTTTTCTCTACTGTGAAAAATGTCATGCCTCATTTCTTAATTTCTCTAGCATATACCAGTTCACTGGGCGCTTAAGACAAAATAAGAGGAGATTTTTTTTGTTCCAGGTTCTCTTGGATGTGCTCCACACTTGCTTGGGTTGTCAGGGCCCTCTCTTTGTGGGAGAGATCACAGGAGTGCCTGTCTCATTCCACTGAAGAGTGGAGAGCATGCTCCAGGTGGAAGTTGCCCTTAGGAACTGCATACACGTGAGACAGCTCAACATGAAATTGTCCTTACACAGGAAGTACAAGGCTAACTGAGCAGAGACCTGCTGCTAAACATGGGCTCTGTCCCTCTCTAAATTTTTTTTTTCCTCATTTGTGTCTTGTGTATAAGAGTTGTGCATTAATATAATTTTTGAAAAACTCCTTACTCTAATGATATAAGTCCTTCATTTGCATCTGTCTACTACAGTAACAAGAACCTTTCCTTCATGGTTTTGTGTATGATGACAGACTTTGATCACTAAAAACCACACAGATCCCGTGTAGACAAATACATTCTGGTAGGAGCAGAAAACCTAATCAAAGCTAGTAATTCATTAACATTTTCTTTGAATGGATGATGTAAGAAGGTGAGATTTTAAGCCACTTGTCACTACTATTTGGTAAACCACAGGGATGTCAGATTTGCCTTTCTTCTCCATGTTGCGAAGTGAATGTAAGTTGTTACCAGTGCTGTTCTCAGTAGGATGACTGCAGAAGATTTCTTACATTACAATACATTATGCATGGAAATGAGGTATTTAGATTACTTCCTCCCACAGGGACACCAGTCCATGCCCACTATCTCATGTCCATTTCAGTGACTACTTGCAAAACATCCCAGTGAGCCCAGCAGTCCTGGTGGGAGGCCTGGCATACTCACACGAGCACACAGCCCATGTTTCCTTCCCAGGGGCATCAGGTTGCCTCAATTTGGGGCTTTGCCTAGCATCATGCTCTTTCATGGTATCCTCAGAAAGAGCAGTTTTGTGCTTTATTAGTCCATACAACATTGCCAAGACTGTGATGCTGTCTGTTCTCCTCTCTGAGTGAGAAGCAACTGTGCACCATTTGCTTTGTTTTGTGCCAGGTAAGGCAGCTGAGGAGGCAGAATACTCACCCCCAGTCTCTCATCTGAGTGAATGGAGAGGCACTTGCTTGGTTTGCCTCATGGTGTATCAGCTAATAGAGGTTACCTCTCCTTTGTATGTTGCCTGCTACTCTTTACATCACTGTGGCTATGGCAACCCTCCTTTTAAACATTTTCTTTGGCAGCTGAAGCATCCAGATGCTGTAGTCTGTCCAGCAGCCATGGAGGCTGAGAGGCTGTATCAATGCTCACAGCCTACTTGCTGCTGGCATATCTCTGCACTGCTGCCTGATTTAGGGACCCATGGGAGCAATGTTTTCAAAGAATCATAGATAATGCCAAGCTGGAAGGGACCCATTAGGATAATCAAGTGCAGCTCCTGTCCCTGTGTAGGGCACTCCAAGAATCACACCAGGTGCCTGAGAGCATCATCCAAACACTTCTTGATCTCAGGTTGGCTTGGTGCCATAACTGCTTCCCTGGGGACCTTGCTCCACCTGCTCACCTTCCCTCTAGGTGAAAGATGATTACCCAGGTTTTGTGGATTTTCAGGCTGGTTGGTTTAGCCACTTGTTGGTATCACAGTGACCCTTCTACTACAGAGACTCAGCTGCTAAGGGATTTTTTTCCCTCTCCAAAGAAGACAGTTATCATCATGTAAGATAAACAGCTCAGGTGAGACTAGGCATTTTTTAAAACCAATGAATGCAGTTTGAATGACCATAATCATGAGACAAATAATTAATGTTTTGAGCTGATCAACCTCTAGCATGTATAGTGTGTGCAGAGATGGAGGGAGGCAAAGCTTTGTTTCTGGTACATATGACCATTTAGATTATCTCTTTTCTGTTGTGGAAGGGAAGGCTGGAGTTAAATTTATTGTAATTGACATTGACATAATGTAGATAAAGTGCTAAAAGAAATTATGATTTCTCAAAAGGATGGGTTTCACACACCAAATGTGAAACTCAATTGAAAAACAGTTTTATGTAACTCCTCCTGACTGACTTTGAAAATGTACAATCACAGCCTTAAGGCTAAAAAGTTCCCTTTAACACCCCCAACCATTAAATCACTGCAAGAAATTGTCATCAGAAAAAGAAAAGCTGGAGCAAGATCTCTGGAGCTAAGACGCCTCTGTTAAACCTGGAACTGCTTGCTAAAATGTACTCCAAATTAGATGGAGGATTTCTCTGCCTTTTTGTTCATGAAGAGGATTGTGAGCTCTTGCCATGAATGAGTGACCTTAGTTGAGATCTCTCTCTTCCAGCTCAATGCAGTAGCTAACATTTCAAAACAGAAAGCTGCTTACCCTGCCCGAGTGGCTGCTGCCTGCCCCCAGGAGCACCACAGCTGTCTGGACCTGCCACTTGTATGGCACGATGCTGGCAGACTAGACTGTCAGGGTCCTACTTACTCCCTTAGGGAGAGCACCTGGTGCACTGTGTATTTTCAGAAAGACTGTGATAGTTTTAAAAAGTTTAAATATTTGAGGCCTCTGACAAACTGGCTTGCAACTGTGTAAAGTTTTGCACATTTCCCTCTTTATTCCTTGTTCTCTCCATGACAGTCACAGTGTATTGGAAACCAGCTCATAATACTGATGATGGAAAGGGTAAGATGACAAAAGGAACATTAACATCTTTAGCTGCTTGCTGTGTTGACGGGGTGAAGGTGGTCAAAATTGTTACCTTGGCTTTTTTTTCCCAGGTAGATAAAAGAAATTGTCTATATATATCATGGGTTTTCATAGGGTTCTCTTTATAATAAAAGTGATTTAGTATATTATGTTGAAATGTTGCATGGGTTAAATCGCCAATTCCAAAAAATCATGTTGCAATTAGAGGGCTGTGAATGTAAGTTTTGCATTTATATATTTCTAACATCAGCTCAGAGCAGGGTCCTTAAGCTGCAGTTCATCAGAAACACATGATGGGAGAAGAGGCCAATGCCATTACAACATCTAATGAAAAAGTGTAAGTGCAGTGATGCTGGCTTTGAACGCTGCACGTGGTCTTCAGTTATTGCATCCCATATGGCTCTGAGAAGAACATACCATTAATAATTTGTAGTAACACATGCCTTCTAGTTTATTGAATATTTTTTCTTTTTAAATCAAATGGAAACAACTACATAATTAATCTCCTTGGAGCTCATGTTGTATCAGAAATGGCCATGCTTTTAGGAGGATATTCACTCCTCCAAAGTGTTAAAGCATGTTCTCCATCATTTAGGGAGGGCGCTGAGCCAAAGCAGTCTACTTTCATCTCTGATAGCCTAATTAAGAGGAAAAGTAAGGTCCCTACATGAGAGATCAGATTTGTTATGCTGAACGGATGGCAATAGAGAACACAAAAGTAAGTAACTTACCACATCAATTATCTGCAGCAAAGAAAGCTGGAGCTCAACTACAATGGGTTGGGAGTCATTCATTACAGGTCGCTCAAGACGATTGTAGTTTTTCAGCAGTTCTCTGTACAAGCGTCTCTGGCTTTCACCCTGCTGTGAGCCTGTGGGAAAAGAAAGAAGGCAATTGTCATTTGGGCTGGTCAAATTGTCTCCATTGTTTGGTTGTTTTGTTAGAAAAAAAACCTTCCTAATAGGTTTGTAATTTGAAGGCCTTTGGTGCTATAGGCAATTGTCCCCTGCCCTTCTGCCTCTTTTGCTGATGGTCAGTGGAGATGTGGGTCCACAATCACCAGACATCTTCCTTGGAGGGCTGTCAAAGTACTTTTTATTTGAGACTGGCTGCTGGAAGCCAGCGTTGGCATTGCTGAAACATACTGTGTGTCTACACACCATAAATAACAGGTGTTATTTCTTGGACCTGAAGTGTCAGGTCCTTTCCTATGTTCAGGATACAGTAACAAGCCTTCTTCATACCTTCTTCAATTTTGTGTGACAGTCCTTCCCAGCTTTGGAGTTACTTCCCTTGCCCTTCCCAATGGCAGCACACTTCCTTTATATATTTCACCTAATGAGCTGGTGGTATGAAAGCTAGAGCATTTGACAGGTGTGTATTATGATACTGGACTTCTGGTGTCACATGCTGAACTCTGCATCCACATATTCAGCACAGAAACTGTCATGTAAACACATTAGCATGTTAAATACAAGCAGAATTCCAGCCTATGCTTAAATTGCAAGATACCCCTGTTCCCCAACTTTAGCTGCGGAGAGCATCTACCTAATCCATGTGGCCAGGTTTCCTTGCCACAATGATTATGTATGGAGCAGAGTAGCTTTGATGGCTCAAGTCTCTTTCCATGAGAAACTGAGAACATGTCTGGGACACACTGCCCAGGATCCTGTGTCCCCCAAAACAGTGTAGGTCCTGGTGCTCTGGTTAGTGGCAGCCTGAGTTCTACCTAAAAGCTGCACATAAGACAGTGAGGGTCATGAGCTGCAGGTGCCCTGAGGCCAAACCAGTTCTGTCAGCATGAGTGTGTATTTCCTCTATGTCCTGAGCAGGCATTCTGCACTCTAAATTATTACTCTGGACTGGAGCATTTTTTTATCAACTGCAGCTCGTGGCCTTTGTGTGTGACTTTAACTCTTAAGCAGAGCTCTGTACAGTGAGACCAGGACTTCTATCACAATGGTGATTAGTGTCTTTTCGACAATGAAATTGAGCCATAATAAACAGTTCTGCCTTCTCCGTGCTCTGACTGTGCTCAGCAAATCTTGCAAGCCTCAAACAAGCTAATGCCCAGAAGAATAGTCATGCCTTTTAAGGCTAAAGATAAAGTCAGTTTACAAATAGTTTACAAGTGTGTTCAATTTGTGTGTCCTTCAGTTTTCTTGATTATAAATGGACCTTTGTGGACTTCCATTATGGCAATGCCTGGTGAACAAGGAGGAAGAGTATTTTTGTCTGTTTGGGTAAGCTATACCAACACATCATCTCCCTGTACCCTCTCTGTTATTGTGTCTGAGGCTCCCCATGATGCCTATGGCATCTGCTCCAATAGACCTTGCTGACACATCAGTACTGGATGCTGTTTTTTTCACCATCATCAAAGACAAGCTCTGGCTACAGGATCTCTCCTTTACCAGCTAAAGTAAGCTTTCCTGCAAGGTAGTGATTGAGGTCCTGTGTTATGGCCTTAGTACTTGATTTCCAGTGCCTCAGCAGACCCTGACTCCCTTGTAAGATCTTTCTGTGGAACAGAAACCAGTGAAATTCACTACACACTGTTCTATGGAAAAAAGGCTGTGTGTTTTGAGCAAATTTGCTTTCCTTTCACTCACCCCACCACCACCACCACCATACTCTATTGCTGTGCTTTAGGGAAAAATTGACTGCTTGCTCTCATCTCAGGAACTTATGTAACATTTGCCTTTAACCTTCTTTTTAAACTGGCTGCCTCAGTTTTCACAAGAGAGTAGTGCCCTTCTAAAAGTCAGCTGGGCTGCTAAAGTGCCCTGGTACCATTCCTGTCACTGTGCATTAAAACAGCTCCTCCCCAAGGACGTCTGACTGGAGAGACCTAAGCAAAACTCTTTGCTGTGTGTTCTGGGAAGCCATCTTTGTACTGTGTGCTATAACCATGCTGAAGCCAGACCCCTTGCCCTGTTAAACTTCATGAGCAGAAGTGTCCCACTACGACAATTTTGCACCTGATTTTCCATTTGTTTTTCAGCTGTCCCCTCTGTAATGTGATCTCTTGTATCCAAAATATATAACTTAGTTTTAGCCCATCTATTCTTAACTAGCTGAGCTGGCATGAGTGACCACATGTTTGTGTGTTGCATGGTTTGGCTTACAAAATTACAGAAGCACTGGAGCCTTTGGGGATGTTCTGGCAAACAGCCATGGCACTTGTAGGTACCACAGAGACCTGGCTAGTCTAATCACTCTGCCAAGTCTTTGCTACAGCTTCTTGGAGAAGAAACTGAGGTCAGTGACAAGTCAGGATTGTGTTTTCATAGATTTTTCTCCTTAAATTGTAATCTTCAAATACTTTCATACTTAGAGAGATTTCTGCTTTTTTTCTCCCCTAATGTTTGGGCTAATGCATTATGACACTACATCTCTGTGCTAAGTGGAATGTTTGCTGGTGATGGAGAAGTCTAGATCTCTCAGGATTAGTGGTAGAATAAGCTTTACCACTACCTATGCCTCAGTTACAGAAAACTACCCAAAAGCAGTGGCACTGTTTCATCTTTTAAACTAGACTGGAAGCTGGGTGTCAATATCTGTTTCCAGGTCAGCCTTCCAAAAGCAATCCCAGACTACGTATGTTACAGGGAGGTATAAGTAACTGCAAAAGGGCATGATGCTTTCTAGATAAAGGACCTTAGAGCAGAGAACAGAGAATCACTTATGTCCCACTGCCTCAGGCAGTATCTCACTTGTTTCTGAGTATCTTTGAAGCATCAGGAAAACACAGAATCTCACCAAAAACTGAGAGGAGTATATGATGTTTAACTCAAGTTTATCAAGACTTTTGACATCTCTGCAAACATCCTCACAGACATTTGTGTATTTGTGCATGTGAACAGTAAGGTGGATTGGAAAGTGGATGAAAGAGTCAAAGAGTTATAGTCCGCAGCTCAAAGTCCAGCTAAAGGTTAGCCACCAGTGGAGTATTCCAGGGACAGATATTGAGGCATATGCTGTTTAACATCATGAATGATGAGGCAGAATGCACCTCAGCAAGTTTTCAGATGATACAAAACTTAGGAGGAGTGACTGCTGCACCAGACGGTTTTGTTGCCATTCAGACAGACCTCAAAAATCTGGAGAAGTGACTGGCAGAAACCTCATGAAGTTCAGTGATAGTCCAAAGACTTGCACCTAGGGAGGAGTAACCTCAGGCATGAGGATAAACTGGGGGCCCACTGACTGGAGAGCAGGTTGGCAGAAAAGCCCTAGAAATCTTTATCAAAACCATGTTTGCCATGAACTGGCAATGCACCCTTGAAGCAAAGGCCACCAGCATGCTGAGCTGCATCAGACACAGCCTCAGCAGTATGTCAAGAGAGGTGATCCTTCCTCTCTACTCACTACTGGAGAGGCACATCTAGAGTGCTGGGTCTAGTTTTGGGCTCCTCAGAATACAGAAGACATGGAGTAATTAGACCAAGGACTAGGTTGTCCATCAAGCTTTACCCTTTGAATAATTTGAAATGGTTCCCTGAACTACTCCTGGATCTGGCAATCAATCTCCTAGTGGGTTTATGAAATGTTTTTCTATGCACAATGGACTGATTTATGGACTACAGCTCTTAAATCCCTTTCTGAATGTCATTTCATGCTTTTGTGTTTGCAAAGAAGTCTCCAAGAAGCTCACTGATTGATCAACATGATCTGTATACTGCTACTGATCTGGAAATACATGCTATGGCTGAATTTCATCCTTCTAGTTTGGAATCGCTGAGAATCAGGCAGCAAGGGAACTTTGTAGGACCTGTTTCTCCATGGGAAATAGATGATTTTTAAGGGCCCTTCCAACCCTAACTATTCTACATTTCTGTGATTCTACACAAAAAATTTGGGTCCCTCCAAAGGAATTACTTTGAGAACAACAGCTCTGTTTCCTTCCACGTTCTTGGTCTGCAGGTGAGAGTTCATCCTCTTCGTTAAATGCAGTCATGTTGCAATGTGCCAGACATGTTAAACTGGAAGACTAAGACTGAAACACAGAATGATTGTATATTTTTAAAAAAATTGAAGATACCTCCTCAGAGCAAGTATAGCAAGTTAATAACTGCACCCACATATGTAGACAAAGTGTGGATTCATAGCTATAGGGAGAGAGGCATCTCCAATGAGGCTTGCACGGATGGTATCTCACACTGACTGTGATCCCTCACTATATCTATAAAGGGGTTTGAATTCTCTGAAACACTGCAATTAAATTTCATCAGTCTGGTACTGGCTGGTGCTCTAAGTCAGCAGCTGTGCAAGCCCAAGCTCAGGCTCAGGCTGAACTCTTCATATCCTATTGCCAGTGATGGCAAAGAGAGCAGCCTTATTCTGCCTGCATGTTTTATCATAACCTAAGTTATGCAGATCTTGGTGTAACTCAGATATCTTCTCTGGCTGCAAAGCCAGAATTAAAATAAATATCTCAAACACCTGGGTTGGAAAAAAAAATGAAAGCAAAAAAAAAGTAAACAAGTAAATACATGAAAGACATAATAACATAATAAAAAAGGAAAAAGCAAACAGAAAAGGGAAAAGAAAAAGAAAAGAGGAAAAGGAAGAGAAAAATGAAAATTAAAAAGAAAAGGAAAAGGGAAAGGGAAAAGGGGTATGGAAACGGAAACAGAAAGGGAAGAAGAGCCTGACTAATACAAGAAAGCCCTTCCTCCTTCCTCATGTGCTGTGTAAGACTCCACAGGGGTTTCACTGGGTTTTTTCTTTACAATTTTGCTTGGCCTATTGAGGAGACAAAGGGCTCTAAACCCAATGTTGTGGGCTGAAAACAAACCTCTTCCACCTTCTCTCTCTGAATGGGATTCTCTGTGCATGGGTTTCTTATTCCATGCTTGAGTGTCATTCCATCCACTATACTGTGCCACCACAAATTCTTCTTGTTTCTTCAGTGAGTTTGGGTAAGCATTTGTTGGGGTTGGATGCATTTTCCAGAAGGAAGGGCTGTCAAAATTGCAGCTATATCAGGCCAGACCATCCATTCTCAGGAAAACAGATGCTTCCTCTTTTCTTAGAAGCTGTGCTGTCATGTCTGATCTTGACTGATCAACCCTCCTGCTCTGCTTTGCATGCAGTTTCCTGAGATGCAGGGCAAGAGTCCAGCCCTTTCCAGTTCCCCAAGTTTGCTCCAAGAGCAATCAGCTCCTTGACTGAGCTTCCCTGGTGTGAACCACACAATGGCTTGCTATGGGCAGTAAAGAATAAATGATGAAATAAAAACAAGAGGGTAGATGGAAGTACATGGGTTTCCAAGATGTTTTCAGACATCATACCTTTATTTACCATTCCATTCCCATTTCACAGTGTTCCTTCGTATTACTTTCATAACCTCTGAACATTTTGTTAGGCCCGCTGCAAGCTGAATGAGCTAATAGCTTTAGTTCATTTCTTCTGCCAGAGGCCTGAACCTTACACACAAGTTATTATTTTATTCATACAAGACTGTGGAATTATTGTTACCTAAAGGACCATCGGTTTCAGACCAAATATCACATTCTTCCCATAGCACTTTATATTTACACATATGCATGCTAACATGTATCTGAATTACAAAACATGCTTTTTTTCCTTCCCTTCTCAAAAGCAGTTGCTAGAGTCATTTGCCTACACAACCTAATTCCAGACTAAGTTAAAATTAACAGCATACTCCAGGGTCCATCATGGTGTTTTTTGGGGGCATTTTGTCCCTACTACCTTATAAAAGGTCCTAAACTGCTGTGATACTCTGGTTGTGGTATATTTTCATTCCCTTCCTACATTCTGCATGTATTTCACCACATCTATGCATTTTTTTGCTACCTAAATTGTTACTTTGCTACATTCAGGCGACCGATCTGGCTGAACAGAGAGACTTTGAAAGAAATTAGGCTTAAGAAGAGGGCCTACCGATTATGGAAAAAAGGGCTAACTACCCAGGAGGGATTTAGGAATATAGTTAGGTCATGTAGAAAGAAAATTAGAGAAACAAAGGCACAACTTGAACTGAATCTTGCCACCTCTGTGAAGGATAACAAAAAGTCCTTCTACAGATATATCAATAGCAAAAGGAGGGGCAAGGAAAACATCCTTTCTTTACTGGACATTGGTGGCAATATAGTTGTCAAAGATGAAGGAAAGGCTGAGGTATTTAACACCTTCTTTCCCTCAGTTTTCAACAGTAAGACAGGTTATCCTGAGGGCAGCTGGCTTCTGGAGCTTATAGAAGGTGACAAGAATCTGAACAGCCCCCTTGTAATCCAGAAGGAAACAGTCAGTGACCAACTGAACTGCTTGGATCCCCACAAGTCTATGGGACCAGATCGGATCCACCGAAGAGTGATGAGAGAGCTGGCAGAAGAGCTCGCCGAGCCTCTCTCTATCATCTACCAACAGTCCTGGCTCACTGGGGACATCCCGGATGATTGGAAGTTGGCGAATGTCACGCCAATCCACAAAAAGGGCCGGAAGGAGGACCCAGGAAACCACAGGCCCCTCAGCCTGACCTCAGTGCCTGGCAGGGTTATGGAGCAGATCATCCTCAGTGTAATCACACAGCACCTGCAGGATGGACAGGGGATCAGACCCAGCCAGCACGGGTTTAGGAAGGGCAGGTCCTGTCTGACCAACCTGATCTCCTTTTATGATCGGGTGACCCGTCTGGTGGGTGAGTGGAAGGCTGTGGATGTGGTCTACCTGGACTTCAGCAAGGCCTTTGACACCGTCTCCCACAGCATTCTCCTGACAAAGCTGTCAGCCCACAGCTTGGACAGGAGCACCCTGTGCTGGGTTAGGAACTGGCTGGAGGGCCCCAGAGAGTGGTGCTGAGCGGGGAGATGTGTAT
>JAAWXA010000012.1:9838017-9898237 GCA_038090715.1 Florisuga fusca
TGCCCCTGTACTCAGCGCTGGTGAGGCCACACCTTGAGTACTGTGTCCAGTTCTGGGCCCCTCAGTTCAGGAAGGAGATTGAGGTCCTGGAGCAGGTCCAGAGAAGAGCAAGGAGGCTGTGAAGGGACTCCAGCACAAGTCCTGTGAGGAAGGGCTGAGGGAGCTGGGGGTGTTCAGCCTGGAGAAGAGGAGGCTCAGGGGAGACCTCATCACTCCCTACAACTACCTGAAAGGAGGTTGTAGCCAGGGGGGGGTTGGTCTCTTTTCCCAGGCACCTCTCAGCAAGACAGAGGGCATGGTCTTAAGTTGTGCCGGGCAAGGTTTAGGCTGGATATTAGAAAGAATTTCTTTTTAACTACTGGATCAAGGGTTGGACTTGATGATCTCTGAGGTCCCTTCCAACCCAGACAATTCTGTGATTCTATGATTCCTTCATTTTTTGTTTTTATTTGTTTGTTTCACTGTTTCCTAAAAGAAATTCAGTGGAGTTCTGGCCTTTTCCGAAAAACAGTGCCATTATACTGAAAGATAACATTATATTTTGTTGTGTAGTGGTTTAATACAATCCTGTTATAATTAGAACATTTACAAAGCAAAAAGCCATTAGGAAAGCCTGTGGGCATCATCAGACCTAAATCCTAGAACTTCCAAATATTTTCCTAACAACCTTCAGACTTTTCTGCCATATCTCCTCTTCCACTGTTTATTTTCTTCTTAGTTTATTACTGTACTCTTACAGGGATGTTTTTTAGGTATTTATTTAGGAATACAAATTGAATGATCATGCAACACACACTATATGCTGTTATGAATTAACAAGGAGGGAAGTAACAGGAGTAGTATCAGAGAAAAAACAAGTTGTTTCACAGGCAACTTAATCTGCATAAAGAGCTGGAATGATAACAGCACTTTTAAAAAATGTCACTTGTCCTAATGCTTTGGTAACTGTAAAAAACCACCCACCTTATTTTGTATATTTTGCAGATTTCTGAAAATGTAAAGCATATCACTGCCATATGTCATTTAATCTCCCATCTGCTTTTGTTCTTATGTTCAGCTTATTGCTTTTACTGGTGACTGCAAATGCATTATTTCTTTCCATGTCTTTCGACTTAAAATGCATGTCACCACACCTTGAGGGAAGAGTGCTCACATAAGAAACAATGAAAACACACCAGCTGCCTCAGCCCTGTGTATGTCCGTGTCTGAATGTGCGTGTTTGCGTGTTGTGTATTTGAATACTCTTGTCCTTTAATACCTCTTTTTAATCTACTTCCCTCCTGGGTAATCTTTGACTCTAATCTTTGGCTCTCTCTACGCAGATTGTTCCTGCATCTTACACACAAAACTAATTAGGTACTCAGAGAAATGTGAGAAATGCCAGGTTTTCCTAGGCAAAAAGGACATAATCTTCCTGACAGTGGTCATTTCTGTTCTTTCATAGCAGATAAAAAGCTCCCAGTTAGAGATGGGTATTAAAGGGTATGCTAGAAAAGGTTTCATCTCAAAGACTTTAGACACATGACAACATGCTAAAAAGAGAATATAGGCCATTACATAATGAAAGGATGGGATTATATTTTTGGTCCTGCTGGCTTGGTGCAGATGTTTTAAAGACTGAGATATGTGTGCAATGTGAAGAGACACATAGTAGCATACTAACAGTGGAACGTGTTTCAAATGTATGATAGTTATCTAAACTACCTTATTGCTCCAGGTCAGACACATAACTGGCTACAGGCAGAAAGGAAAAAAAATTAAATGCACTGCCAGTTTACATTAGCTCCATGCAATATAACTGTAATTACTACAATACTAGATGTGGAGGTAGCACAGAGGAAGAGAGTTGGAGCAGTAGTGAAGAGAGGGACTCCCCTTGCTAGACATATTACAGAGAAATGTGTCTGTCTGAAGGTGACCCTTGCCTGTTGTCCTAGGATTTGTGGGCAGCAGTAATGGAAGCCAAAGGAAAGAAACAAAATCATATGACACAAGAGAGATACCAGTGATATGGTCATCAATGTACTGGAGTGGGCAGCTGACCTTCCTGTCCCACTAACTTGCAGATCAGATTTTCATATCCCTACAACTTCGCATGTTTCAGCACCCAAACCAGCAATCCAAGTAAAAAGACCTTCTTTGGAAAGCACTGTAAACTTCACTAATCAAGGGCTGTCAATGAGGTATCCATGGCATTCTGCACATAATTCACATAATTTCAGAGTCAGGAGACTGAAAATTATCACAAGGAATCTGTACCTGCTCATCAAAAACCTGCTTAGCACCATGTGAGATATACCTGGAAAAGCCATAGGTGGACAGGTGTAACAATGATTTCAGTGGAAACAGGCAAGTCTGGTTAGAGCTGAGAAGATGATACATAGGAAGAGGGTTTTTCGTCTGTAAACTTAGTGCAAATTATAGCAGTGAGACAGGCTACAATGAAATCTTCAGTATACTGTGCAACATAGTTAAGGCTCCACTGCACAGGCTGAAAATCATAGAATTATAGAATCAGCTGGGGTGGAAGGGACCTCAGAGATCATCAAGTCCAACCCTTGATCCACTACCGCTGCGGTTACCAGACCATGGCACTGAGTGCCACATCCAGTCTCTTTTTAAAAAACACCAAGGATGGAGAATCCACTACTTCCCTGGGCAGCCCATTCCAATGCCTGATCACCCTCTCTGTAAAGAAATTCTTTCTAATATCCAACCTAAACCTCCCCTGGCACAACTTAAGACCATGCCCTCCTGTCTTGCTGATAGTTGCCTGGAAAAGAGACCAACCCCCCCTGGCTACACCCTCCTTTCAGGGAGTTGTAGAGAGTCTCCTTTCAGGGAGTTGTAGAGAGTGATGAGGTCTCCCCTGAGCCTCCTCTTCTCCAGGATGAACAGCCCCAGCTCCCTCAGCCCTTTCTCATAGGACTTGTACTTGAGTCTCTCCACCAGCCTGGTTGCCCTCCTTTGGACCTGCTCCAGCACCTCAATCTCCTTCCTAAACTGAGGGGCCCAGAACTGGACACAGTACTCGAGGTGTGGCCTCACCAGTGCTGAGTACAGGGGCAGAATCACCTCCCTGGACGTGCTGGCCACGCTGTTCCTGATACAGGCCAGGATGCCATGGGCCTTCTTGGCCACCTGGGCACACTGCTGGCTCATGTTCAGCTTCCTGTCAATCCAGACTCCCAGGTCCCTCTCTGTCTGGCTGCTCTCCAGCCACTCTGTGCCCAGCCTGGAGCTCCCCATGGGGTTGTTGTGGCCAAAGTGCAGGACCCGGCACTTGGCTGTGTTGAACCTCATCCCGCTGGAATCAGCCCAACTCTCCAGTCTGTCCAGGTCCCTCTGCAGAGCCCTCCTGCCTTCCAGCTGATCCACACTCCCCCCAACTTGGTGTCATCTGCAAATTTGCTGATGGTGGACTCAATCCCGTCGTCTAAATCATCAATAAAGATATATATAAGAAAGTTCTATGGAACTGGCATATTATTTCTGCTTTTGTCTTATAGTTATATACTGGTCCTATTGCCTTTGCACATGGATTTAAAGGCCCCATTTGAATCCAGCTTCCTCTCTTCACACAGGTTCCAAAGAAGATGGCTTTCAGTGACTGCGATTTCTGATGCATTGATGCTAGTTGTGATAGCAGTCTGTCAGAGAGGCTGATCCAGGTGATCACTGTGGAGTGACAAAGAATGCCTCCATGAAATGAGTAGCAATAAGTCAGATGCTCAGCTGCTATAGTCAGCATGGCTGAAGTTGAAGAGAAGCTAAAGAACTGCTGTCCTGAGCTGCAGTAGGGGAAGGGCTGCCTTGTTATTTATTTGTTTATTTGTTTGGCAGCACTAAGATTAAAGCCCTGTTCCTGGGACATACAGGTAGACTGACACAGATGAAAAAAGTGTAATAAATTGGGTCCAGGATGTGAATGAGGAAAACACAAATGTGATCCTGTAGCCAGAAATGTGATGACGTATGAATCAAGCTAAAAATGAGTATAACGGAGAGAGGTGAGGAAGGAGTGAGAAAGAAGAAGGAAGAGAGGAAAGAAGGAGAAAGGAAGGGATGATAAGAGCTTTGAGTTGTTCTGTTACACAAATGTGTTTCTGTTTGATGCAGTATTGATCAACTTGTGGCTCTTAAATTAGCAGTTCAAGTGCAACTATATGATGGGGCTACTTCATGTGTTCAATAGCTGATGCCACTGTCCTTTCTGGTTACCTGGAAAACGACCACAGTTCTTCAAGTTAATGGTGCATATTGCAGAACTGGGGGGATGGGAGAGAGAGAGGGGTGTGAAAGGAGCAAAAATTTACAGAGTGACTTTGAAATATGAAAAACATAAAGTAATCTAAAATGGAACAAACACACGTTATCTATGGGTGAGAACAGTGTGGGAAGCACAGATCTGGAGGAGTGAGCAAGGCACTGTTGTCAGTGCTGAATTAGAAATGACTCTGCTGTATTCCTTGCACTGCCTGAGCAAAAGCACTGTGTCTTGGAAAGAGGAGAAAGTAGGCACTGTCTGTACCTACTCCAGTTCAGTTACTGCATACAGGGTTTGGCAAGAAACTTCTACAAACCTATTAAGAGGCTGGAGCGAACAGCCAAGTGATGAGGGTCTGTGAGGGCTGGCTGATGCAGAAATTATGATATTGTAAAGGCTGAAAGCCTAGCTAAGTGCAGGGGTGTGACTACAACTTGTCTGGCTTCCAGGAAGAGGTAGAGGAGCCTGTGGCTGATCAAAAAACTTCAGGTTTACCACAGACAGCTCTCAGCTCATGAATTTTCTGCATTTATTACAGAGAACATTAAAATGTGTGTTCACACTTGGTCTGCTAAAGCCCTTCTGGGCTTTCAGAAGGGAAAGCTTATCCATAAATTGAGAGAACTCCTTAGAGAGGGAGTATAGAACAAAGAGACAAAAAATTAAAACAAATCAAAGCTGAGATTTCTGGGACTTTTCAAAACATCCTTAAGCCTTGTGGTTTGCAAGAGACTGCAGAATATGATGCGGTATGTCTGTCTTTGCTTAATCTGTACAGACCATTAGCTAATATAGGCACAACATAAAATCTCTGCTGGGGTTTCCATCTGGGAAACAAGGATGGTGGTAAACTTGTCAGAAGATTCTATGCCTGCCCATGGGTCTCAAGGAGACTGACCTGAAAGGTCAGTTTACAGGTAAAACACCTTATCACATACCTGAACAAAAAATTAACCAGTACTTTTACAGACTGTNCCAAAGTGCAGGACCCGGCACTTGGCTGTGTTGAACCTCATCCCGCTGGAATCAGCCCAACTCTCCAGTCTGTCCAGGTCCCTCTGCAGAGCCCTCCTGCCTTCCACCGGATCCACACTCCCCCCCAGCTTAGTGTCATCTGCAAATTTGCTGATGATGGACTCAATCCCCTCATCTAGATCATCAATAAAGATATTAAACAGAACTGGGCCCAACATTGATCCCTGGGGTCACCACTGGTGACCGGCCGCCAACTGGATGCAGCCCCGCTCAGCACCACTCTTTGGGGCCCTCCAGCCAGTTCCTAACCCAGCACAGGGTGCTCCTGTCCAAGCTGTGGGCTGACAGCTTTGTCAGGAGAATGCTGTGGGAGACGGTGTCAAAGGCCTTGCTGAAGTCCAGGTAGATCACATCCACAGCCTTCCCCTCATTCACCAGGCGGGACACCTGATCATAAAAGGAGATCAGGTTGGTCAGACAGGACCTGCCCTTCCTAAACCCGTGCTGGCTGGGTCTGATCCCCTGTCCATCCTGCAGGTGCTGTGTGATTACACTGAGGATGATCTGTTCCATAACGCTGCCAGGCACTGAGGTCAGGCTGACGGGCCTGTAGTTTCCTGGGTCCTCCTTCCGGCCCTTTTTGTGGATTGGCGTGACATTCGCCAACTTCCAATCATCCGGGATGTCCCCAGGGAGCCAGGACTGTTGGTAGATGATAGAGAGAGGCTCGGCGAGCTCTTCTGCCAGCTCTCTCATCACTCTTCGGTGGATCCGATCTGGTCCCATAGACTTGTGGGGATCCAAGCAGTTCAGTTGGTCACTGACTGTTTCCTTCTGGATTACAGGGGGGATGTTTAGGTTCTTGTCACCTTCTATAAGCTCCAGAAGCCAGCTCCCCTCAGGATAACCTGTCTTACTGTTGAAAACTGAGGGAAAGAAGGTGTTAAATACCTCAGCCTTTTCTTCATCTTTGACAACTATATTTCTGCCCATTTCCAGTAAAGAAAGGATGTTTTCCTTGCCCCTCCTTTTGCTATTGATGTATCTGTAGAAGGACTTTTTGTTATTCTTCACAGAGGTGGCGAGACACCCACAACATGGTCATCAGGATGCTGGAAAAAGAGGAAGGTAAAGTAATCTCCCAGGAATAGAAAGGTAAGTAGTTCTGTCCCCAAGATATGAAAAAAAGCAAAGATTAAAATATAAACTTAGGTCTCAAGTATTATTCCTTAGTGACAAACATGCCTTTACTAGGCAGAGAAAGCTTTTTCCTTTTTTCATTGCTCTGAGGTGAGGGAAGGATCTTGCCTCAAAACCATTGCCTCAATGTGTTGTTACCAAAGCAGCAGAAATATTGTTTAATTTCTCTGGGCACTGCAGAGGGCAGGTCAGAGTGGAAATGTTACAGACAGCAATATTGTGAAAATGAACTATCCATTGTGCCCAAAGATGTTGCAGTGATTCCTTCCCCTTCTTCTGCAGTGCTGGTCAGTAGCAATGATTATGATCCCAGAGATGGCTAATTTCCTGAGCAATGAACTTTTACCTCGTCAGCTGTACATGCATCAAAATTCTAAGCAGCAAAGATCACAAGAATGCAATAGACAAGGCTAGCAATGGCACATCCTTCCTTTCTCACATTCTGTTCAAGCTCTCAAGCCTCAGCTGCCTGTGAGCAAAGTGAAAGCTGCACTGGCTGCAAGACACATACAAGGCACAGAAGTCCAAAGAAAACTTTAATCTGGAAATGCAGAGAAATTTGCAAGCTTGTCTTTCCAGTAGCAGAAACTTAAGTGCTGGATGTTGTGAAACATAGTGTTAGAGGCTTGTGAACAGGATGTGGGCTATCCTGATAGAAATTTTGACTGTATCTTGAATGAGTGCTTATTTATTCTCCTTTTCAGAGCATAGTACCAAAATTAGGAAATATGAAGATACATTTTCCCAAATCAGAAATAGCTTCCCACTTGGGAAGTAAAATCTATGTAAAACATCTGTAGATGAGACTCAGCCCTGTTTTAAGCAGCACTGTTGAGCTTTCTTTAGGCCAGACTAAACTTGTTGCCTGCCTATGTGTAAGACGCTGTGCTGCTAGCAGGCTGGTGATAGTCTGGAGGTTCTGGCAGCAGAAGTGAGTGCTGTCAAGACATTTTTTCCAAGGCAAAGAAGACTGAGGTTTTGGTGGCCCAGGTCTCCAAAGATAAAGGGAGCTATAAATTGAGGCAGGAAAATTCTCTGCAGGGAATCTGAATTTATTTCATAATTAAAACAAATGCTGCTTCTAAGACTGTCTTGATCAGGTAAATGACTGGCTCTGAGCAAATTAGACTTGTGAAAAATCAAACAAGGTCTGTACTTGAAATTTTAAGTGCTTTCTTTTGGCTGATTCACCCCAGATTTACTAATGTGCATATGAAGTGTCTGAGCATCGTCTGTATCATGAAATTTACTGCTGTTTTCTCCCAGACTGTGAATGTCACAGGGTCTCAGTGGCAGCTGAGTATTAGTTAGCCTTGATCTGCCTGTTTTCAGAACGCTAGATTCTAGCATCATTTCTTCAGGAACAGGCCTCTGGTCTTGCTTTTGTGGAAATATGAAATATGGGACTTTCCTTGCAGCCTGACAGCTAAACCTGCATTGACTGGGTCACTGATCCTGACTAAGCACAGAGTGAAAATGCAGTATTTCTAGACAATGATGACCTGGGGAGTCTGATTTTGTTTTAACATTACTTTGTTGGTTTAAAGCTTTTTTCATTTCAAATTCTCCTGGACCATCAGTGCAAACAAAACAAAATTGGTGCCCTGCATGTCCAAGTGTAGTATTACTGTCAGTGATGGTCAGGGACAGTGATGATGTTGGAAGTGCTGAAGTGCTGGGGCTAAGATCCCAACCCAACACATTCTGAATACAAAGTAAATGGAAACTGGGAGCCCTAATATCTTTAAACACTACCTTAGAAGGCTTAGACTTTGAAGCAATCACTGATGTAGAAAGCACATTGAAGGGTAGCTGCCTGGATACATTCAAAGGCAAGTATTTTGTTTAGAGTTCTTGAGGCTGTCCAGATATCTTTTATGAATCGTGTATGAAGACTAAACAAGAATATCACAGAAACCACAAAGTGTTAGGGGTTGGAAGGGTCCCCAAGAGAGATCAATGAGTCTAACCCCTCTGCCAGAGGAGGACCACCTCATGTAGGTCACACAATAACACGTCCAGGTGAGTTTTGAAGAGTATGTTCAGTTCAAAGTTGTTGTCCATTTGCTACTTGAAACACTGAGAACTGCAAACCATCCAACAACTGTTTGTTTAATTTTTATCTTCTCTTTCTAATTTTTATATTCTCTTTTCTAATGTTACAGTTGCTAAAACTAGATTTCAGCTTTATTATGACTTGTCTAAAATGACACAACGTTCAAGGGAATGTACTCCATCATTTGTTGTGACCTGCTCTGCAACTTTGCGCACTCAAGATGAGCAAGTTCTTCAGAAAAACACAACAGGGCTAAGAATTACAGAACATATTTTCTGTATGACAGATGTTTTTTTCCCCAAACTTACTGGCTCAGTGGTGGTGAACACATGAAGCAGCATCCTGCTCTACAGCCAGCCTACATTCAGCATCACTGAGACACACTGAACGACAAACGATTGGCTCTACCTAATAAAGCCTTGCCAGGGCAGCATAAGGCATGCATTTACCCTCTTGAGTGACTGTACAGAGGCTGCTGAAGCACAACATGTCCAAGAAGATGTGAAGGGACATGCCTTTCATCTTCTTGGGGATGGGAAAAAAAGGGAAAACTCTTCTGGTTCCCTTCAGCTGCCATGAGGAAGGAGTCAATAAAAGAGCCAGACTCTTCTGGGAGGTGCACAGGGACAGCACTAATCAGATACAAGTTACATCACAGGGCATTGCCAGGGTATCAAGGGAGCCTTCTTTCACTGAAGGCACTCCTCATCCTTGAAGATCTTCCCAGCTTGATTGCCCAAGAAGCATGCCTGCTCTGAGAAGAGGAACGTCCCTTCCAATCAAACTCTGTACGTCCCTTCCAGACTAGCTATTCCACAAGTATATACATCTGTATAGATCAGATCCTCTCCCACCTCAGCTGCCACGAACACATCTTTTCCAGTTTAGAACTTAATTTTCTGTAATGGCATGGTGGAGATCTGGAGATGTAAGTGACCAGAGATGCTTCACCCTTGAGCCGCAGCTGAACTTCAGGGAACACAGAGTGCAGTCTTGTCAGCCCAGTCTTCAAAGTGGCTTTAAGTTGTTCAAATCCCCCCCACAAAATGAGATCTCCTCAAGTATGCACCTTCCCTCTAAGTTCTCTTTCTGTTGTGTTAATGACAGAAATGAGGACTGTTGGTCTGCAATATTCTTGCATGCTGTAAGGATTGCACACATCCATTTCAGTGCTTTGGTAACCACACCTTCTCCAACTGAGCAAAGCCAATTGATAGCAAGGCAGGACAGAGTCACCTGTGTCACACTACTGACATGCGTAAGTACTCATGCTGACTACAAGTTCTCTTTCCATCAGATTTTACTGCCTTAATTGTAAGCCCTAGTTGGGAAGACTGTTATTTATAGCCACATCATCTGCTTTTGGTCTCACACTAGATACCATCTTCTTTGCTCAATGCATAAAAGTACTTGGTAAGGAAAACACTGCTTTCAAGCCATGCTTGCTCAGGATCGTGTCCCAAAGCAGCAATAAATCCCTGTCTGACTTCTTCATTCCTGGGATGCTACTGACAGCCAGTGGTTGCCCTAGCCCTGCTTGTCTCACGCAGACTTGTTCTGCTCCTTAATTACATTATGCAGGATGTCTAGGCAATAGGCATTGTTGAACAACCATGTCAGAACTGATGAAAAGGGGGCTGATCAACTTTAATTACACCCTAAAGCTGGAAAGACTTCATATCTACCACCTTGCTTCTAATATACAAATGAAATTCTGTACTAACCCTTTGTTCAGGATGTATAGTGAAATTGAATCATATATATTTACATGTGTTCCCTTGGGAATCACAGGTATCATGTTCAGATGGAAATATTTCCCAGTCTGTGATTGAAATTAGCTCTTCTTAGACTCTGGAAAGTGTTACTTCATCATGCAAGTATGAAAAGTGACACTGCTGTTCACTATTCTCACAGACATAAAGTAGCTCTTTCATTGCTCAGAAAAGGTTATGGTTGCTGGTAAAATAATCCAATAAATTGCTGCCATCACTAACTCACATTCTCCTCCATATGTCTTAGGAGAACACACCAGAGGGAGAAAAATGGTATGGTGCCCTCTTTCACATGCATTTTTGTGTCTGGAATGGCAACTTCTGCTCTGGAACCATCAGAAGATTCCCTGTGCTGAGAAGAGGCTGAAGGCTCCCAAAGCACCACCTGGCACTATCCCAAAGAGCAGATGGATGTCACTTTCTTGTGCACTTTATCTGCTTCTGGATCCCTCCCTACATTCAGAGTGCTATACCAGTAGGTGCATGTAAGAGTAGGTCCCGGTGATGTCAGGGCGGAGGTGATTTCTATGGTCCTTTCCACTTTTTCTAGTGAGATCTGAGGAGAGTAAACACAAGGATATTTAACCCAGATCACTATCAGCAAACAGGCATGCAAATACCTCCAACTTCCCTGGAGCCTGGCAACTTCTCAAAAGTTTGGCCATCTCCACCATTGCAGCTGTGCCCATAATAATAGAGCAGCCTCAGAGCTGTGCCAGTCAATGCACACAGAAGATTTGTGACTGAACAAGCAGTCTGGTTCACAGAACTGAAATCTATCTCCAGAGGCAAGCATGTACAACTCGTTACTGCAGCAGCCAACAGCTCACTGGAAATCTCCTCAGAGATCTGCCTAGGATTGTGCTTGTTGTAAATGTATTGATGCATTTCTGCAGTGGTGTTCATTGGCCATAGACCAAAGGGACACACATAAACAGGCGTGTGTTGTGGCAAGCACAGTCAACCCCTCCTACTCCAAGTACATATCATCTCTTAACACACTCTCAGAATCCAGAGAAGCAGGCTCTGCTGTCTGTTCTACCAGATGTTATAGTTATGGCAGCACTTTGGCAGTAATTTCCCATTTGTGCAAAGAGCATGTGGGGCACATTTTTAGCCAATATTGAAGAAAAGACCTACTTCTATGAGAAAAGGTCTTCCTGGTATCTTTTCTATTTTTAACTTGCATCAGCTGCATTGTTATCATTGAAACCGTGTGGTTTCAGTGGGGTGATACAATTCAGAGAAAGAACACAGTGTAAGAAACTGAGGTGGATGCAACCCTGAGATTTCAAATTAAGAGAATGCACAATTCTAAACTAACTTGAATACCTGATTCTAGTCCAGTAGGATCTAAAGGTGAAGTGCCTTCACTCAATTACTAGTGACACTACATTGTACTCTATTAAGGCAAAGGACTTGTCACATCCATTCATCAGTATCTCTTTGGAGTAAACCAATTTGATTAACATAGCTCACTGCAGTTCTATCAGTCCTACCCAGCTGAGTCCCAAAGTTTTGACTCCACATACAGGTATTTAAGTAACAGCCTTGGTTCTTCCTGCTACACAGCTCTCTCAGAATCACAGAATGTCTCTGGTTGGAAGAGACCTTCAAGATAATCCAGTCCAATCTGTGACCAACACTGTAAACTCACCGCTAAACCATGAGCCTAAGGACCAGGTCTGCACACCATTTAAATACCTCCAGGGATGGTGACTCCACCACTGCCATGGGGAGACCATTCCAACGTTTGACAACCCTCTCAGTGAAAAAATTTTTAATATCCAGCCTAAACCTCCCCCAGTGTAGCTTCCACCCATTCCCTCTGGTCCTGTCACATGCCACCAATGAGAAGAGGCTGTCTGCCTCCTTATTTCAACCTCCCTTGAGGTGGCTGCAGAGAGCAATAATGTCTCCTCTCAGCCCCCTCTTCTCCAGACTAAACTCAGCCACTCCTCACAGGACTTGTGCTCCAGGCCCTTCATGAGCTTTGTTGTCCTTCTCTGGACACGCTCCAGCACTTCTGTGTCCCTCTTACAGTGAGGTGCCCAGAACTGAACACAGTGCTCAAGGTGCAGCCTCACCAGAGCTGAGTACAGAGGGACGATCACCTCCCTGTTCCTGCTGGCCACTGAGTTCCTAACACAAGCCAGGTTGCCCTTGGCCTTCTTGGCCACCTGCACACACTGCTGACTCATATTTATTCAAATATCAGCCAATACCCCCAGGCTCCTTTCCAACTTGCAGCTTTCAAACACGTATCCCGAAGTCTGTAGTTTACCACGGGGTTGTTCTGACACAAGTGCAGGACCTGGCATTTGGCCTTACTGAACCCAAGCCATGGTCATCTCAGTCTAACTAGTTCACATTTGAGAAACTGTAGCTTGACAGCAGAATTTGGCCTTTTGGTACTGTCTTGACAATGGCACTCTTGCTGCAGAAATATCACCTCATGGCATAGAAGTAAAACAAGAACATTACCCTTGCAAGCTTTTGCTTTCAAAGATCATCAGTTGTGCTCTGATAGGATCACTAGAGCTCATCCAAATAAGTAAAGCTTTAAATGAGTGTAGTGCAGGAATTAAAATCTGTATTTGAGTGACCCAAAGACAAACTGTTCTGCACTGGCTGGGTACACCAAGTCAGGCTGAGTTACTTCACAGGTTACGTATTTTAGCTGGTTAGCTCACTTGCAGCATTGCCTGCCATAGGATTTGTCACATACTGCTGAGCATTACATTCCCACTGGACTGCAGAGGAAGGGCTGTGATCTCAGCTTGACTTTGCCTTTTCAAAGCCACACAGGCTGAGTATGACCCTGGTGTCAGGCTGCACAGAACAAAGAAGCTAAGAGGTCTGATTCTGTTCTATGTGCATGTGTGGAACTTCAGTGGTCTTAAAAAAAAAAAAAAAAGTAGAAAACACATGGGTTAACTGGAGACTAGAATTGTGCATCTTTAATTTCCCTGGATTTTCAAACCCAGCAGTGGCCTGTGCCCTGAGCTGAAGGAAACACTCCTCAGAGATGCTGTGTATCCATGTAATCACTAGGACATGTTTCTCAGGAGGAGAATTCCCTTACAGGGTTATCTGCATCTTGGCTCCTGGACCGTGCCATGCTCAGAAAAAACAGTAGAAGTGTGTCTGATTGTCCCTTTTAATCACTCCCTGGAGCACAGTTTTGAAAGTCTCTCTGCCTGAGGTTGTTATGTAGCTCATGGGAGTCACATCCTCTGGGTCCTTACATCCTCTGGATGCTCCTTCAAGCACTACACCTGGCCTGGAAGGAAAATATTTCTCCGAAATATATCATCTGGGATCCAGGGAGGCTGAGGATCAGTTTTCTGATTCTGATTTCCCTGATTTCACCCATGTCCAAAGAAAGCATCACTAGCTTTATACTATTCAGGAAGGAGGGCTGCAATGACTGGGCATGAATGACATGTCTATCAGGGCTCTTTACACTTATCAAGTTGAAATAAAACAAGCAGTCAAGTTGAAGTAAAAAGTTGTAGAAAGAATTGGAAAAAATGACCAGTTTTTCATGTTCTGTTTTATTTTGGCTTTTACTTAGTCATTTTTACAACTTCCCGGTGAAACAGCCTTGCAGGGCTTTTTTTTCCCATCTCTATTCTTAGGAAAAGAAAAAAGGAAAGGAAAGGAAAGGAAAGAAAAGGAAAGGAAAGGAAAGGAAAGGAAAGGAAAGGAAAGGAAAGGAAAGGAAAGGAAAGGAAAGGAAAAAGGACAAAACCAACCAAACTATCCACAAAGAAGTCAAATCAGTCCATATTAACCAGAGGTTCACTGTATTCTGCATTAGCACTTGTCTGTAAAAATGCATACTTGTAAACTGTTCGTAAAAGCACCTAATAAAAAGGTCTTCTGAATTATTTATAAAAGCAGTTTGTGTCTTTATATACCGCACAAATAAAGTAAGCAAATCCCCCAATGAATTAGTGATTACTCCGTATTTAAAAGGTTGTATTTACATGAATCACAACTGCTCAAAATAGGATTGAACACAACATGAGTCCTACCACACATAGCTGCCATCACCTACCTGTTAGTTAAAATCCTGAAGTAGTACATAAATGCATTACAAACAAAGCCAGCAAGGTTCTTTATTTAGCAAGGTGGGGAAGAATTTTTCTGCAATACCATTGCTACACCAGACAGCTGAAACGTGCAGATGAAATAATGAAATGCATGGATATTTTGCAGATTTAAATAAAGTAATGAGGAATTATCCACATGGGATGAACAGTCCAGTGCAGCATCACAGATATGTAAGTTTCACATACCCCTGAGCTTCTGAAATATGTGGACCACTTTCTCTGCTTTCAGAAGAAAAATCTTTTGCTTTGCATAGATAATGGGTAACACGCATGGTCCCTCACACCTGAAATACTCAATTTTACAATATATAGTTGTTGCAGGCACACATGTTTTATGTAACAAGCTGTTAGGGAGCAACAGAAACACGTTCTGTGTAGAATTCTGAAAAATTTTCAGAACTGTGGATATTTCAAGCTCCCTTCTCATTTAAAAAATTCGTTAGTGTTAGCCTTGCAATCCTCCATGTTTTGGAAGAATGACACACTTCCTACTTTTGTTTGTAAGTTCAGAAAGACAGTTTAGTTACAGGTGACACTTCAGACAACAGAAACCCATTACTATTTTTTTTTTTGAAGTTGCCAACTTATATCTACTACTCCCTGGAATAACTCCAAAATAATAACTATATGTATTTATGCACCTACAAATCCTTCCAAATGAATCATGGAAAGTAAACAGTTGAAAATTCTCTTCTTATAATTTTTCTGTGTAGAATACCACAGCTTCACCCTCAGATTTACAAGGGTTTTCATGGCCATCCTGTCCAGCCTGGAGTTACAACTTCTCATTCCCAAAAAACACAGATACATTAAATTTTTTAAGGAAAACAAAAGCATATTCCTTTTGAAACATAAAATCTTAATTTAATTTCTGAAGGGGAAAATTACCCACTTTTCATAAAAAAACCCACAAAACGAACAAACAAACAAAAAAAAACCCAAACCAAAACCCCCAACATTTACTTTCTTAAAAGAAGGTGCCCAGGATTATAAGATCTACAAACTTAGTCAAAGTTATTACAAAATGAAGTGGGACCAGCACCGGACTGTAACAAAGAATAAAGAACAAGCAAGTGTGAGTCCTTTTGAAAATACGGCTAGTGTTTAAAACATTAAAAAAAAAATAATATATATATATAAAATATATATATATTCACACATAAGCTTACCTTTAAAAAGCAAGAGGAACAAGGATGCCCAAAGACATAGTCCAGAATAAACATATCCCAAGCACTTTTCTGTGAGCATTGCTGAAACAGGCTGGCTATCCTTCCAGAGCAGTAGGTGAAAGAGGATGAAGCCTTGGAGACAGCCCGCAATGACTGATGGATTTGGCAATTACCGTAATAAGGCATCAAACCAGCTTCCCACCAGGAGAGAGAAGTGCATTTGCTCTTGCACTTCTCCAGTCCCCCAGGAGCCAAATCAGCTCAGTGCTGGGTCAGTAAATCCAAAAGCAAAGAGGATGGTTACTTTGCTTGGGACTCAGGCTCCCAGGAACTCTGAGCCTCTCCTTGGTCAGACGCAAACGCTAGTGACCCCTGCACACAGCTGTGTGTGCACAGCAAGGAGGGGGAGCACGCTGCCGGAGAGATGCTTTCCACATCCCCACAGATAGTACCTAACTCCAGACAGCACGTCTGCAGCGCATCCAGCGCTTGCACTCGAGTGCCTCTAGAGCTGTTTCCCAGCAAAATGAGTTTGTGTCCCTCTCTGCTCTCTCTCAAGTGCCAGTGTAACTTGCAGCAAGCACCTGTGGCATGGTCCCACTGCCATGCACCTGCCTTTTGTCCCAGCAGAAGTGGCAGAGGAGATTCAATAATGCAGCAACTGGGGAATGTGAAACCAGACAGTCTCCTGCACTTTTTGATGCCTCCTTCCTGTGATCACTTTCACCCTGCCCTGTGCGTCCTCTTCCCCGGATACCCACTGCTGCTGACTCCTCTCCGTGGAATTTTCCACAGACCCTGGCTCCTCCAGTCGGTTCCTCTGCATCCCCACTCCATTTTACCCACCAGCAAGGCAAAGGCAAAGGCAAGGCAAGGCAAAGGCTTGAATACATTTAATTACATTCATCACTTGGGCCTTTTTCTATTCTTTTGCCTGTCCTGCACATTCACCCGCTTCTCTTTTCACTGAAACAGGTGCAGGACTTTGTACAGGTTATGACCCTGGGCTGGTACAAAGAGCAGCAGCAAGCTGTCACTCTGCACAGGAGAAAGGATTTGGGAGCCACCACAGGGAGACTGCCCTGGGCAGCACAGGCTGTCAGGAGAGCAGAGCCCTGAGATGTGAGTGCAGAGGGTGAGGCGGGTAGGAGTCCAGGCCTCTGGTGATGGATGGTGAGAATGGGCTATCCCTGGAGATGCCCTGTCTGGAAACATCTGCCCTGAGACCAGCTGCTCTGCTCCAGCTGGGAATGGAAGGCCTGGAGCACAGCCTCCTCTCGGTCCCCCTGCAGTTCTCACTCCCTGTTGGCAGGAATGGAGACAGAGGGGGGCTGCTGGGATCCCCACAAAGCACTGGGCTGAGGACAGGACGCTCCACTTGGAAGACAGCAGGGGCAGGGACAGATGCAGAGCTCCACTCCCTGCCCCCAGCAGCATGGGTATCCCTCAGATCCATCTGATAATGGGCCTCCCTGTTGCATCAGTCCATGATGGTGTTGATCAGCTGGTGAATGAAGTCCCTTGTGTGGCTGGCCATGGCACTGTGCAGGTGCTGGACCAGGGTTTACTCATCCAGGCCAAAAGAGCAGGTTGTACAGAATACTCCCCTGCCCTGCTGCAGTTTCCCCATGGCCACCCCAAAAGAGCAAGCCACAACACCTGTTGTAGCCAGGACAGCAAGGGCCAGAGAACAACTGGGTCCACTCAGAAGAGGAGTGGCAAGGTGTGGGGATGGAGGCCACTTAGAGGAGCCCTGGGCACAGGTCCCACAGTTGATATCTATGATGTTGCAGGGCAACAAGGATTTTGGGCAGCTGGGCATCCAGGAGCTCCATCTGCTAGGTAACAACTGATGGGGCTGCAGGTGTGTTCTGGGTTGATACGTCCCTAGTTTTGAAACAGGGGAAGGGGCCCCAGGGGTGGCTCCTGTGAGAAGATGCGGAAAGCTCTCCTGGCTCCACAATGTCCAGCCTCACCTCTGCCTAATGCTGAGGCCATCAGTGACAATGGATGAGCCTCTGGAATTAACATATTCAAGAAGGCAAAACAAGGGGAAAAACAAGAGGAGAGGGGGAAGAGGAAGCAATACTGGGGAAGAGAGATACCAGAGAGGAGAGCAGTGTCTGAGCAGAGATATAATGAGGAGGGAGAGGGAGAAGGTGCCTGAACAGAGATTTTTCCCTCTATCTCATGGTAAGAGGACAGGCTGTCACCCTGAAACCCATGGAGGAGCACAGTGGAACATTCCCTGATGGATCATGGTGAAGTTGTGAAGCCTCATGGGAAGGATCCCGTTGGAGCACTTATGGACCTGCAGCCACGGAGGACCCTGTACCAGCACAGGTGACTGTGCCCAAAGTAGTCCATGCCTCCCATGCTGGAGCAGTTTGCTTCTGAGGTAGTGTGCCTCATGGGAGGGACTCACGTTGGAGAGGTTCGTGAAGGACTTTATCCCGTGGCAGGGACCTCATGTTGCAGTAGGGGAAAACTGTGAGGAATCCTCCCTAAGAAGGAAGGAGCAGTGGAAGACAGCCTCTGATGAACAGACCACACACCCCACTCCTTGTTCCTCTGTGCCACTGAGGGGAGGAGGCAGAGAAACTGGGAACAAAAGTGCAAAACAAGCTCTGGGTTTTGTTTTCTCTTTGCCCTGTTTTGATTTGATTAATGGTAAATTAAATTGATTTTTTTCCCCAAGCTGAGTCTGTTTTGCCAGTAACCACAACTGATGAGTGAAATGCTCCTAGTCTTTGTGTTGACCCATGGGTTTTAGGTGGATTTCTTCCTTGTCATCTCAAAATGGGCAAGGGGAAGTGAGAGGCCGTGTGGTCCTTTGTTATCAGCCAGGCTCAAACCACAACAAAGTTGTGTGATGAGAGCCTCCTCAAAGCTGTAATCTGCCCACACTGAGTGCAGGTGCCCAGCTTCCTGAAACTGGCAGGGCCAGAGATAATCCCATAACTGCTCTGGGGCTGAGCACTGAGAGCTGCAAGGAGCAACTCCCCAAGCACAACACCAGCACCAACAAGAGCCTTGCACGACATTCCAACCTCTCAAGCTGCTCAGATGGACTGTGGGCACAAGCTGGCTCAGTGAGAGTTAGGGCCCAGATATAAGCAGTGAGAAACACATGGTCATGATCTATCACTTGGGGTCTGCAGATTGATGGCATGAACACTGGTAACAATACTACTTATAGACCTTGGGCTGTCTGGTCCTCTGAGTGGTGGGCCCACAACTGCGGGAACAGCAATTTTCCATTTGTGGACACTGAAATTGTAAGTGACTAGCTGTATCAGATTGATTTTTATAAAGTCATGGGGATAAATGGGAGCTGAAAACCTGAAAGACCTATTGGATGTCACAGCAGGTCCCCTCTCTGATCCCCTACCAAGGGACTTGGAGTATGGGAAAGTCCCCCCTGACTGGAAGCTGGTCAGTGTTATTCCAGTCTGCAAAAAGGGCATGAGGGAAGAAAGAAAGGGACCCAAGAAAATACAGACCCATCAGTCTAACCTCAGTTCCTGGAAAAATAATGGAGTGCTGGGTACTGTTGAAAGGCATTTTAAAGGACAATACAATCATCAGACACAGCCAATGTGAGTTCACAAAGGGAAAGTCCTTTTTAATTTTAAATCCTTCTTGGATAATGTAACATGCCTAGGGGATGAAAGGAAGTCTAGGTGGCAACTGGCCACCAGTAATGCTCCTCAGGGCCCACTTCTAGGTCCAGTCCTGTTCTGTATTTTATCAATGATCTGGATGCCAAAGTTGTATGCATCATTAGGATGTCTGCTGATGACACTAAACTGGGAGGTGCTGTTAACTCTCTTGAGGAACAAGACACCTTGCAGAGTGATCTAGATATATAGGAGCATTGGCCAGTGATTAATGTGATGAAATGAAACAAGTCCAAATGCTGGATTCTGCACCCGGGACAGAGGGTTGCTGGATAAAAGTATAAATTTGGAGCGAGTGACTGAATACACCTTAAATACTGTATGCAGCTCTGAGTCCCACAGTTTAAGGATGGGAGGTCCTTGAATGTGTCCAAAGGGTAACAGATACAGTGAAAGGGCTGGAAAGCATGCCCTGTGTGGCATGGTTTGTCTGGTTTGGAGGAGTCTGAGGGCTGACCACACTGCTCCCTGCAGCTTCCTGAAGAGGGGAAGTGGAAGAGGGAGTTGCTGAGCTTTTCTTCTTGGGATCCAGTGACAGGATGCATGGGAATGGTTCACAGCAGAGCCTGGAGAGACTTGATATTAGGAAACACTTCCTCACAGAGAGAGTGGTCAAACACTGGAACAGGTTTCCTAGAGAGGTGGTCAATGTTCCAGTCTTGTAATTGCTTAAGAGGCATTTGGATAATGCCCTTAGAAACATGTTTTAACTTTTGGTCAGCCTTGAAGTGCTCAGGACTAGATGACTGCTCTAGGTCCCTTCCTACTAAACTACTTTATTCTGTTCAGTTCTATTCAGTTCTACATCATTGCAGTCCTGGCTCTGAGCACCAGCATTTAGTGAAAAGCTCTGCTTTTCTTTCTCTAAAAGGGTTTTGCCACACAATCTTACTCAATGCAGTATGTATGTGGGGAAGGAGGAGTGGACTTCACAGGCTGAAGGCACTGAGGCCTGGAGTCTCACATGGAGCAACAGGATAGAATAGAACAGGAATTAACAGAATTAACAGAATAGAATTAACAGAATTAACAGGATAGAACACAACAGAGTAGAACTGAATTTATATCAATCACTTCTATATGATTTTTCAATAGCTCCAGTAATGGTGACTTAGGGCCAGTTCTGCAAAGGGATTACCCTTGGCATTTGGCACTGAAGCACTGAAGCACTATCAGTGTACTGAAAGCTGTATTTGCTTTGGGCACAACTTTGTACAGCAATAAACACCCCATGGCACTGGTACAAGCTTAGAAACTGAGTGTGCTGAGAGTCTCTATAGCTGTGCCTCAGGAGCAGCTGTCAGTGCCAACCTTGTACAGAGTCTTCCCACTTTTCAGTGAGGAACTGACAGGAGATATAAATTTTCAGGGAAATCACATGCTTTCCTACTAATAAACTTCCCTTGAAAAGAAAGAGCATGGTACAAGAACATGGGAAAAAAAAAAAAAAAAAAAAAAAAAGCATTATGTTAATCAACATTCTATCTATCCAGTTTTATGTAATATGTCAGTTATTTCTCTGGTTTGGTAAGCCCTGCAGAAAGTTGCCACACACAAAAGGCAATATTTAAGGCAACACAACACATTAAGACCATTGATGAGTCTCTCAATTTTTGTTGTAACGCAAATCCAAATCACTTCAGTAAAACTGAGATACATGAATCACTTCCTGCTGTCTCAGCACCAGTTTTTTTACCCACTGTAGTTTTGGGTTCTTCTTCTTTTGTGTATTTTTGATGTAAACATGGTGAAGATTATTGTTGGTTGTAAACCACATTATGATGAGAAACTTCAGGAACTCATTTCCTTTTCTCCACTGAGTTTAGTTGCAAGACATCCTATCATTTCCCTTCCATTTAGCCTTTTACTCTGCAAGAGACTGTAATGTGGGCCACTTCTCAGTGCTAAGCAGTTATAACAGTCTGTTATAAGCAGTCTGGACAATCTGTAAGTAGCAAGGTGCAAGACAAATAAATAGGCCAAATGAAGGGGCTGTTGGTTCTCCAAATGAACGTTTCCAAAAGTTGTAACTAGGAAATTGTACCTGGACTGATTCCTACCATTTAAATGCCTCTTTTGAAGCCGAGTCACTTGCTTTGGCAGCCCTTGTTTAGTTATAGTCACTGCTTCTATGTATACTCAGCATCAGCCGAATACAAAATGATGACAAAGTGCAAGAGTCAGGACGGAGGAAGACATCAGCTCTGCCTGTAGGTATGTGTGCCAGATGGGCAGCAGTGCTTGTTTGTAAGACTATTTAAAACCAAGTTACAACATGTAGCAGGTTCTTCAGTTCATAGAATAACAGAACCATAGAATGGTTTGGGTTGGAAGGGACCTTTAAAGATGACTTGGTTCCAGCCCTTTTGCCATGAGCAGGGACACCTTCCGCTATACCAGGTTGCTCAAAGCTCCATCCAAGAACACTTCCAAGGAGTGGGCAGTCACAAGTGCTCTGTGTAACCTGTTCCAGTGTCTCTCCACTTTCATAGTAAAAATATATCTAATCTAAACTCACTCTCTTTTAGTTTAGAACCATTGTCTGTTGTCCCGTCACTTCATACCCTAGTAACAAGTCTGTCTCCATCATTTTTAAAAGCCTGCTTTTATACACTGAAAGGCCACAATAAGGCCTTCCCAGAGGCTTGTCTTCTCCAGACTGAACAACCCCAATTCTCTTAGCCTTTTGTTCATTGGAGAGGTGTACCAGCTCTCTGATTGTTCTTGCAGCCATCCTTTGGATGTGCTCTAACAGGTCCATGTCTTTCTTGTGCTGGGAAACAGAGCTGGATGCAGCACTCTAAGTGTGGTCATAGTGATATGACCACATATCACTATGAAGTATGAAGTGTGGTGCTTCATCTAATGATATCCTGAAGTCCTCCTCTGCAGGGTTGCTGTCAATTCATTCACACTCCCAATCTACACTAACTGGCTATTGCTCCCAGGTGTAGGACCTTGCACTGGGCCTTATTGAACTCCATGAGATTCACGTTGGCCCAGTCTTCAAGCCCATCATGGTCCCTCTGTCCCTCTGAATGGAATGTCTTCCCTCTAGCATATTAACTGCACCACTCAGCACAGTGTCATCTACAAATTTGCTGAGGGTGCACCCAGTCCCACTGTTCAAAAATATTGAACAGTACCGATCCCAGTCCAGACCCCTGAGGGATGCATCCTGTTACTGATCTCCATTTGGACTTCAGACCCTTGACTGCAACTGTTTGGGTGCAGTCTTCTAGCCAATTCTTTATCCATATACTTGTCCATCCATCAAATCTGCATCTCTCCTGCACAGAGGCAAGAATGTTGTGAGAGATCCTATCAAAGGCCTTTCTGAAGTCCAGGTAGATGTTATAAGGGAGAGAGACCTATGGGCTGGAAAATAAACTACATAGCTTTAGTGAAATAGTAGTGATGAAAAGTGATTAAATATGTACAAATATACACAAAAGCACGATCACATTCCTTCTCCCTTTTCCCCCCAAGAATGTTCATGTCACCAGTGAGACTGCAGGACAGGCCCTGGGAAAGCCCCAGGCTCTGCTCCTGTCAGTGGCAGATGGAAGCTGGAGGCAGGAAGACATGGATTCAGGAGGACAAGGATTAGGATCAAACACAAAAGATTCCAGGATTCCAGCCACAGACGAAGAAGGACCTGACCCTCATGATCCCTAAAATTTATACCAAGTATGATGCGTATGGGATGGAATATTCTGTTTGGTCAATTTTGGTCACCTGTGTGCTCAGATCCTCCCTAAGGGAGGACTGCATGCATGACCCCTTTACTCTCTTTCTCTTTCTGGAGCATAAGATGTTTTCCAGAACTGAGCAATGACCTTGGTTCTGCGTACCATTCTCTAGCCATAGCTATAAACATGGAGTGTTATCAGTCCTAGAAGCAGACAGTGACAGGAACTTGCTGGTTAATTCAGCATGGGCAGCTACTTAGAAGTAGCCGAAAGTAAAATTAAAAGAAATAAACTGGTTCTATCCTGGCTCAAACTGGGGCAGTAGGATTGCCACTGGGGGACAACCATTGTGAAATGTGAAGGCTTACTTTTGCATGAAGATGTCAGGCATGGTTCTTGAGTTTTTAGAGCTTGGGGATTTTAGAAACAAGTTTATACCTTGCCACAAACCCAAGCAGCCAAGGGCTCCCTTTAGCAAGGTCAGAACTATGTAGTGACAGGGCAAGGTGTCCTAAAACAAGCCAAAATAGGTGCAAAAATTATTACAGAGCAGGAATTATGTTCTTATGTGGAGTAACCACATCCTCTCACACTGTCCCATGAACTTATGCTAATTGAACTGCAGTCCCACCTCAGGGCTGGCTGCTCGCTAAATCCAATTCTTTCGCTGTCACAGGGGACCAGTGATCAACTCATGTGGCTTAAAACCAGCTTTAATCAGTTTACTGGTTTTTTAATAGTTGTCAATCAGCTTGCACTTTTAGTCTCCTAGGAGGCTGTGGGCTACAACTACAGAGAGCAGTGGGTCAGGCCCTACCTTAGCTTGTGTCCCAGAGATCACCCAGAGGGGATTAGTGCTCAAAGGCAGAGCAGAAAAGGAAAAGTCAGCTACAGTTGCACCCTGTGGCAGGAAGAGAACAGGTGCATCACCATCCTGACCCAGGGTTAGCTGTCCCCAAACCACAGCAAGAGAAAAAAGCAGAGCCCTGGAGCAATATTTCCCTTCCAGGTGTAGGACTGTAGCGCACACAACTACTTCATTCTGTGCTCCAGGCACATCTGCCTCTGCTCCTGAAGATAAGGGCTTTGAGATATTGCTGGCTTACGGGTGTGGGCAAGGTCTAGATCAGCAAGGGACTGGAGGGCACAAAATGGCTGCTGGGGACAGAGAGAGACAGCCCTGAGCCTCTGCCCACATAGGGGGCATTTCTTCTTGACTTCTGCTCTACAGCGATTTGACTTTTCTCTGCAGGCAGGACAGAGGCATGCAGGTGCTTTACAGTCCCAGACAGGTCCCTGGAAGCAGGAGGGCTGGGAGCCAGAAGGTGGCCCTGGACCAACTCCGCAGCACCGGGATGCTGAGCCACAGGTGCCTCTTCAGCCAACATGGGAGGCAGATCAAGACAACCCCAACAAGCACCATGCCTTGCCTTGCTGTTGGCTTTGGAAGGTCAGGATTTCTCTGTCTTTGTTGAGACACAGAGGAGTCTGCTGCCCCCAAGAGCTTGAGACTCTGTAAGAATCTTTTTTTCAGATCTGTTGGGAGAACTCACTGTGATGCAGGAACCATCTGAGGGCATCAGCCAGCCTCAGGCCTGGCAACCTCCTGCCAAGCCCTGGCTGGGGCACAGGGGGCATTTGGTAGCCAGAATCAGAGCCCTGATGCGTGCCTGGGGGCATGACAGAATTCTTGAGCACTACAGCCAGGCATTTGGTGCTTGCAAGTTTGAGGGGTTTTAATTGAAAATAAATCACCTTCCCTGTCTGTTTGCCCCCCACCCCCAGACCCTAAACAGTGCTGTGACTACACAGCAACTGTCTTTCCTACCCTCTGCACACTGCTGTTGCAAGGTGTTTCTCCTGTTGTTATGACCAACCATCTCTACAATTTACCTGGAAGATTTTGTGGTCCTTCATACTGCCCCATCCTCACACAGCCTTGGCTGCATGAAGGATTTCCCTTTGTTTCAAAAGCTTTCCTTATCTTGTGAACAGATGCCACTGCTAAACCTCTGTTCCTTTGCTCTGAGCCTTGAGCCTTTCATCCTATCCATCTTTGCACCAGCATGGTGCAAAGTGTCTCCAGCATGGGATCATTCACTCCTTACAACAGGGCTAGAAACTTTTCCTCTACCAGAGCTGAGAAGCCCCATTTTGATACCTGACTCACAGGAGGCTGGGCTGAAGAGGTGACTGGTCCACATGGATGGCAAATCTACCTATGCTACTCCTCACCTGCAGGCAGGAGACCTGGTGCTACATTTTCTCATTTCAAGCCTGCAAATGCAACCAGCTGGGATGCTGGGCATTGGCAGTCCAGCTGCTTTCTGTGCTCCTCAGCACTTAATCAGATTCCAAACTTAGGCTACAAGTGAATCCTTGGAAATGGCTGGGCCGCTTTGTTCCACAGCCATTTAGCAACCCCAGGTGGCAGAGCACGTCTTACTATCAAATATATAACCTAGAGCCTAGAAAATCATACTGAAGAATCATCCATTCTGATTCTGCTAACAGGAGGCAGTGGTGGACAGGTATCTATGGATGCTTTTTATATCACACACCTGTGGGGAGACGCAAGCTGGGGGCAAGCCCTGATACCACAGAGTTCAGCTGTCAGCAGCTATGGCCAGCTTCAGCACAGGGATCCTGGCAGGCCAGGCAGGTGGGAATGAGGATGAACACAGGTTGAGGTGCTGGGGTCTGTGACACTGGGGATGGTGAAAGTGCAGCTGTCAGGGGCTCACTGGGCACTGAAGTCTCTGCACTGCCTGGCCAAGATGGTGCCTGTGCTTCTGTGCAGTGCAGATGCAAGAAGCCCTGTACTAGAGTCTGCTCTGGCTTTGCCGGCCATGTGGCAGGGCCCCAAAACTCTCTATTGATTTGTGGAAGAGTGACACACTGAGATGCATCGTCACTTTATGACACAGATGTGCTGGCCCCAAGCTTCATCCCTCCTTCCTGGCTTTGCCTGGCAAGGACAGCTGGAGAGAGACCAGTTTCCCCTGACACCTGCATGGAGTGTTGGAAGGGAAGGAGTCCTTCCTGTGGTTTGGATGGGAAACACGTGGCAAAGCCCAGGACATGGCCCTGGAACATGTGCTCCTGAAGGACAACAGGACTGGGGACTTCCTCTTACCTGTCCTGTTCCTCATCTCCACATTTCTTTCCCCATCTCAGTGCCCAGTTTCCTGTATTAGGAACTCAGTGGCCAGCAGGAACAGGGAGGTGATCGTCCCTCTGTACTCAGCTCTGGTGAGGCTGCACCTTGAGCACTGTGTTCAGTTCTGGGCACCTCACTGTAAGAGGGACACAGAAGTGCTGGAGAGTGTCCAGAGAAGGACAACAAAGCTCATGAAGGGCCTGGAGCACAAGTCCTGTGAGGAGTGGCTGAGGGAGCTGGGGGTGTTTGTCTGGAGAAGAGGAGGCTGAGAGGAGACATTACTGCTCTCTGCAGCCACCTCAAGGGAGGCTGGAGTGAGGAGGGAAACAGCCTCTGCTTCCTAGTGGGTTGTGATAGGATTAGAAGGAATGGATGGAAGCTGCACTAGGGGAGATTTAGACTGGGTATTAGGAAACATTTTTTCACTGAGAGGGTTGTCAGGCATTGGAATGTCCTGCCCATGGCAGTGGTGGAGTCGCCATCCCTGGAAGCATTTAAAAGGTGTTTGGACCTGGTCCTTGAAGATATGGTTTAATAGTTGAATGTGGTGTTAAAAGGTTGGACTGGATGATCTTGGGGGTCTCTTCCAACCTAAAACATTCTGTGATTCTGTGAGTCCTTCCTTTTCCTCATTCCTTTTTCTCTCTGCCCCAGTCTGTTTTTCTTACTCCTTCTGTTTTAGTTGCATCCCAGTTTCTCTCTTTCACTCTGCCAGGCTCTCAGACCGTTTCTTCATCCTTTTGCTCAGTTCCTCATCTCTGTACTTCTGCCTCAATCCTTCGCTGTCCTCATCTCCCTCTCACTCTACCCCCTGCTCCTCCAACCCTGGTCCCAATTTCACCTTCTCTAGCGCACCTTGCCTCCCAACATCCTTTTTGCCTTTCCCGGCCCCTCCTTTCCGCTCTCCATTGCACTGCCCTCACTCCACCACCATTCCCCATTCCCCATTCCCCATTCCCCCATTNCCCGCCTGTCCGCGGCGGGGGGCGGGCGGCCGCGGAACTGCGCATGCGTGCGGGCAGTGCCTGCTGTGCCCGGCGCCCGCCGCCAAGCGGCGCTTCCGAACGCTTCAGGGAGCGGGGTTAACCGACAGAGCCCCAGGGGCCCTAAAGGCTCCCTCTGTGTTTCACGTATCCCATTTGCTCCAAACAGTACTCAGGTATTCCTAGAGCTCTACCGTCCTGCCCAAGGGTTCCAAATCACCCTCAAAATACTGCTCCAGGACCCTCAAAGACCCAGACCCGATCTCATAAAATCACAGAATTATTGAGGCTGGAAAAGACCTCTGAGATCTTCAAGATCCACCAAGTATGAGGTAACACTACCACATCAGCCAGACCATGGCGCTACATGCCACATCCAGCCTGTCCTTACACAGGTCCAGGGACGGTGACTCCACCACTTCCCTGGGCAGTCCATTCCAATGCCTGATCTCCCTCTCTGTGAGGAAGTGCTTCCTCATAGCCAACCTAAACCTCCCCTGGTGCAGCTTCAGGCTATGCCCTCTCGTCCTCTCACTAGGGAGAAGAACCCGACCCCCACTTGACTACAGCCTCCCTTCAGGTCGTTGTAGAGAGTTATAAGGTCCCCCCCAAGTCTCCTCCAGGCTAGACAGCTCCAGCTCCCTCAGCCTGTCCTTGTAAGACTTTCCCCTTAGTCCCTTCACAGCCTCATTGCTCTCCTCTGGACCCACTCCAGCACCTCAGTATCCTCCTTGGACTGAGGGGACCAGAACTGGACACAGTATTTGAGGTGGGGTGTCATCAGTGCTGAGTACAAGGGGAAAATTACATCCCTAGTCCTGCTGGACACACTGTTCCTGATACAGGCCAGGATGCCATTGGCCTTCTTGGCCACCTGGGCACACTGCTGGCTCATGTTCAGCTTCCTGTCAATCCAGACTCCCAGGTCCCTCTCTGCCTGGCTGCTCTCAGCCACTCTGTCCCCAGCCTGGAGCTCCCCATGGGGTTGTTGTGGCCAAAGTGCAGGACCCGGCACTTGGCCGTGTTGAACCTCATCCCATTGGAATCAGCCCAACCCTCCAGTCTGTCCAGGTCCCTCTGCAGTGTCCTCCTACCCTCTGGCAGATAGACACTCCCCCCGCTTTGGTGTCATCTGTGAACTTACTGAGGGTAGACTCAATCCCTTCATCCAAGTCATCAAGAAAGATGCTGAATAGCACTGAGCCCAGTACTGATCCCTGAGGAACACCACTGCTCACTGGACGCCAGCTGGATGCAGCACCATTCACCACCACTCTCTAGACCCTGTCATCCAACCAGTTTTTAAACCAGACCAAGCAGATGAGATCTTTGTCTTCTTAGTAGTAAGCAACAGGTGATGAGAGCGGCCCAGCAAAGGTTTGTGTGCATGTGGAGGCAGGTTGCAAGCAGTCATTAAAAGCTGCAGTTTCTGGCAGAGCCAGGGCAACTTTCATAGAATCATAGAATTAGCCGGGTTGGAAGGGACCTCAGAGATCATCTAGTCCAACCCTTGACCCACCGGAGCAGTTGCTAGACCATGGCACTGAGTGCCACATCCAGTCTTTTTTTAAATGTCTCCAGGGACAGAGAATCTACCACCTCACCGGGCAGTCCATTCCATAGCCTAATCACCCTCTCCGTGAAGAAATTCTTTCTAATATCTAACCTAAACCTCCCCTGGCACAACTTAAGACTGTGTCCTCTTGTCTTGTTGAAGGTCGTCTGTGAAAAGAGTCCAGCTCCCACCTCGCTACAGCCTCCTTTCAGGGAGTTGTAGACAGCAATGAGGTCTCCCCTGAGCCTCCTCTTCTCTAGGCTGAACAGCCCCAACTCTCTCAGCCTCTCCTCATAGGGCCTGTGCTCGAGTCCCTTGACCAGCCTGGTTGCCCTCCTTTGGACCTATTCCAGGACCTCTACATCCTTCTTAAACTGAGGGGCCCAGAACTGGACACAGTACTCGAGGTGTGGCCTAACCAGCGCCGAGTACAGGGGAAGAATCACCTCCCTGGACCTGCTGGTGATGCTGTTTCTGATACAGGCCAGGATGCCATTGGCCTTCTTGGCCACCTGGGCACACTGCTGGCTCATGTTCAGTTTCTTGTCAATGCAGACTCCCAGGTCCCTTTCTGCCTGGCTGCTCTCCAGCCATTCTGTCCCCAGCCTGTAGCGCTGCATGGGGTTGTTGTGGCCAAAGTGCAGGACCCGGCACTTGGCCTTGTTGAACCTCATCCCGTTGGAGTCGGCCCAGCTCTCTAGTCTGTCCAGGTCCCTCTGCAGAGCCCTCCTGCCTTCGAGTTGGTCCACACTTCCTCCCAGCTTGGTGTCATCAGCGAATTTGCTGATGATGGACTCAATCCCTTCGTCTAAGTCGTCGATAAAGACATTAAACAGAACTGGGCCCAACACTGATCCCTGGGGGACACCACTAGTGACTGGCCGCCAACTGGATGCAGCCCCGTTCACCACCACTCTCTGGGCCCGGCCCTCCAGCCAGTTCCTAACCCAGCACAGGGTGCTCCTGTCCAAGCTGTGGGCTGACAGCTTTTTCAGGAGAATGCTATGGGGGACGGTGTCAAAGGCTTTGCTGAAGTCCAGGTAGATCACATCCACAGCCTTCCCCTCATCCACCAGGCGGGTCACCCGATCATAAAAGGAGATCAGGTTGGTCAGACAGCACCTGCCCTTCCTAAACCCGTGCTGGCTGGGTCTGATCCCTTGCCCATTCTGCAGGTGCTGTGTGATTACACTGAGGATGATCTGCTCCATAACCCTGCCAGGCACTGAGGTCAGGCTGACGGGCCTGTAGTTTCCCGGGTCCTCCTTCTGGCCCTTTTTGTGGATTGGCGTGACATTCGCCAACTTCCAATCATCTGGGATGTCTCCAGTGAGCCAGAACTGTTGGTAGATGATAGAGAGAGGCTTGGCGAGCTCTTCTGCCAGCTCCCTCATCACTCTTGGGTGGATCCCATCCGGTCCCATAGACTTGTGAGGATTCAAGCATCTCAAGAGGTCACTGACTGTGTCCTTCAATATTACAGGGGGGCTGTTTAGATTTTTATCACCTTCTATAGGCTCCAGAAGCCTGCTGTCAACAGGATAACCTGTCTTTCTGTTGAAAATTGAGGTAAAGAAGGTGTTAAATACCTCAGCCTTTTCCTCATCTTTGATAACTACATTCCCACCCATGTCCAGTACAGAATGAATGTTTTCCTTGCCCCTTCTTTTGCTATTGATGTATCTGTAGAAGGATTTCTTATTGTCCTTCACAGAGGTAGCAAGATTCAGTTCATGTTGTGCTTTTGCCTCTCTGATTTTCTTTCTACATGACCTGACTATATTCCTAAATTCCTCTTGAGAAGTTAGCCCTTTTTTCAGAGTCTCCCAGTTCAGCCAAACTGGTTGCCTTCCCCGCCGGCTCGCCTTCCGGGACTCTGGGACAGCCTGTTCCTGTGCTTTCAGAATATGCTCTTTGAAGTATGTCCATCCCTCCTGGACCCCTCTGTTTTCAAGGGCTGTTTCCCAGGGTATACTCTGAACTAGTCTTTTGAATAGTCCAAAATCTGCTCTCCGGAAGTCCAACACAGAGGTTTTACTGACGACCCTCCTTGTATCCCTGAGTATTGAAAACTCTATTATTTCATGGTCACTAAGTCCCAGTTGTCCATCAACCACCACATCTCCCACCAGCCCCTCTCTGTTTGTGAAAAGAAGGTCAGGTGGGGCTCCATCCCTGGTGGGCTCATTTACTAGTTGGAGTAGGAAATTGTCTTCAACACACTCTAGGAATCTCCTAGACTGCCTCCTCTCTGCGGTGTGGAGTTCCCAGCAGATGTCTGGCAAGTTAAAGTCACCTACGAGAATAAGGGATGATGATTTTGAAACATCCTCCAGTTGCTTGTAGAATATTTCGTCGAGAAGAGCTTAGCTCAGTGCCCTGGTCTGAGGGGTCTGAGTCAGTTCAACATTCAGTCAACATGCAGTTCCTGTGGAGGCAGCATGGCTGCCCTAGGGTGGGGTCTTCAGTCTCATTTAAGAGCACTGCAGAGATCAGAAGAGTTTGGAGGAGTGGCTTTGTGCCATGTGTAACTGATTAAGCTTGGAGTCCCTCCAGCCTATTGAGAATCTCAGCATTTTAATGTGGTCTTTCTGATAAAAGAGGATGTGCTACAGCTGCCTTCCCTGGACCTCAAGAAGGATTGTTCTCAGGTGGACTTGACAGGACTGCTTTCAACACTAAGGTCTGCTGATTTTCCATTAAACAGGGTCACAGTGAGCATAATATTTTGCAATTACTTGGCAGATTCTGTGGGAATTTTCTGTGAATTTGATACGTGACCACAGCTCCCTGCAGGGGAGAATATTTGGGCAGAATCTAGTGGGCCATAGCAGGGATGCCTGTTCCTAGAGCCAGTTGTGCTGATGGGGGAGCAGCTGTACCAAAACCTGTCCTCCCTTGCTCCTCTCACCTCCTCACAGTAGTGAAAAATAGACCATAGGTTTGGCCATGTTTTCTTGGTTTAAGTTTGTAGTTTTAAAACGTTTGTTTTAAAACAGAAGTAATTGACCAGACGGCACAGCTTCAGAGGGTGTTGCGGTTCTGTGGTAGTATCACCTCCAGCCACTGGAGGTAGCTGTCCTCCCGCTTTCTGGCTGGGGACCGCTGTGTCCCTGACTTAATAAAAGCCCGAGGGAAGCTCTGGCGCAGGGGAGTGCAGCTGCCACAGGCCCTTGAAATTCTGGAGGGGTGATGCCGGTGATAGATTTAATCGAGGACGCTTATGCTGTAAATGTTTGATTTTTGGATATGAAACTTGTTGAAGTTTATTTGTATCCCTCCTCCAAGCAAAGTATCCTGGCACTCATTTTAGGGGTGAAAATGGAAAGCACCGAGATGGAGCAGGTAGGAAGTGCTGCCTACGCCTACTCTTGCTGTGGACAGGAAGGGCCATGGGGATGAAGAGTGCTAGGCAGAGTAGGTGAAGCAGTAGGTGTACAAGGGTTACCCATCGAGATGGAGAGGCGGCTTCTTTGGCTGCAGGAGCTGCTTCCACCATTACAGCATGAGGAAGCCCAGGAAAGCCTGGGGACTCCTAGAAGAGGAACAGTTTTTGATTGCATCCCCAGCTCCTTCACAGGCTTGCTGGGAGGACTGGTCAGGGAGCCAAAGTCCCCTTAGACTTTCAGCTCACTGGCCTGAAACATCCTGTGCCCCTGAGAGGCCCCCAGCAATGAGAGGAAATGCTGCTTGGGAAGCAGACCCTGCTCTGACTGGAGATTCCACCCGGCTGTGGGTGGACAGGCCACCCCTTCCTGGATGACATTGTGAGGTCAAGGCTCTCAGAAATAGCATCCCCTGAGCAGGACCTCCCTTTTGCCCACACAACTTGACTGCCTTTTATCTTCCTGGAACTTTCAGCCAAGTATGCCTGGTAAAGGACAGGGTGAGTAGGAACTGCTTCGTCTTCAGGCTGCAGCACATCTCACCCCCAAGCTCACATGAAATGGACCTTCCTCTGCCAGCCCCATGCAGTCCCCAGGAGAGGCTACAGAAAGAAGGCAGAGAGAGTTGGCTGTTCTGAGGGTCTGCAGGAAGCCTGTAGGAGTATCTCACCAAGTAGGGTTGCTCTACAGACATGTGGTGATAGTGTCCTGTAGAAAACTTTTGAACTCACCTGTTCCAGGAGCATCAAGTCTGGCTGCTGTGCAAGAGGAAGAACCCTTCTTGCAACAGAAGTGTTGCCTTGGTGCCAGATGTTCTGAGGAGGGTAAGAATGCATCTCTGCCTGTGTGTCAGAGGGCTCCTCTAGAATCCACATCTCTGATGGAAGAATTTGAGTGATTGCTATATTTCCTCTGGGTTTACACAAGCAGAAGGTCTCCAGTAAGACTAGACCACAGCCAGGACCATTCACCTTTGCAGGAGGCTTTCTGCAGTACCAGTTTTCCAGTGACCCCTACAGACCTATTGTTGAGGCCTCTGCTGGGATTACTGGTGTGACAGGAGACTTGTTCAGGCATCCAGATCATTCCTTCGGCAGTGGGAGGACATGGGTCCACATCCCTGCATACCAGGCCCAAACCTTAACAAAGTTCCTCTGTCCTATTGAGATTTCAGCTTCTCTCACTTTCCACAGGTTTTCCAGAGAAAGGCACATCTAAATGTGAGCCATGAGAGACAGATGAGTTAAGCATCACTGAGTCTACAGCAGCAAGCTGACTTCAGCTGTGTTGGTAATTACAGACTAACACAGCAATTTGAGCTTCTTTTGTTCTAAACACAAATATGATGTTGGTGAGCCAGCAGAAAGAGCTCACTGTGCAAAGCAGGTATTTGTGTGAGCTGCCCAGCCTCACTATTAGCAGTGCCATAACAGCTCCATGGTGTGCTGCCAGGGCATGACAAACCATATAGTGGAAGGGCAGCCTGCTCCATCACACATTAGGAATTCAGAATTAGCCTCACACACCTTTATGTCTGATGCATTAGTAGACAGAAGAATCTGCTCTGCCAGGTATCTTTCACATGCTTGGCATTATGGTTTAAGACTAGGATGGTGATTAAACAAATGACATGCTCTCCATTAACCCTTCTTACTTCCTTGGGAGGTAAGGAAAGGAAAGAGAGCAAGGGAGAGAGATGGGTTAGAAACTAAAATACACAGCTGTAATGAAACAGTAGTGATGAAAAGGAACGTTATGAAATAATATACAAATATATAAAAAAGTGATATCACATTCCTCCCTTCCTCCCTTCAGTAATACTCATGTCACCACAAAGGCTGCAGGACAGGCCCTGGGAAAGTCCCCGACTGGGCTCCTGGTGAAAATGGCAGTCAGAAGCTGGATGCAGGAACACACAGATTCAGGGATGCATGGAGCAGGATCAAAGTCAGTTGAACAGAGTCCTTCCAGGATGCCAGCCATGGACAAAGAGAGCTTGACCCTCATAATCTCTCAAATTATACCAAGCATGATGTGTATGGGAGGGAATAGTTTGTTTGGTCAATTTTGGTCATCTGTGCGATCCACTTCTCCCTAAAGGGGGGTCACAGATGTGACCTCTTTGCTCCCTTTTTCTTTCTGGGGCATAAGATGATTTTCAGAAACAAGTAGTAGTCTTGGTTCTGCATACCATTCTCAAGCCATAACTTTAAACATCAAGCATTATCAGTCCCTAGAAGCAGACACTGACTGAGAAACGTGCTGGCTACTTCAGCATGTGTAGCTACATAAAAGAGACTTAGCTGAAATTAAAACTACAGGAAAGAAAATTGGCTTAAACAAGGATAATTGGTTAAAGATTAGGAGTGTCTTAGAAGCTACAAGACAGATTCTCTGACCTGGGCAATGGCAGATTTTGGAAACATTTTAAACAGTATTTCCCTGCTTCTATAACATATCCTTCAAAATAGAGGCAGCTGTAGTTGAACTCACTGCTAACTTCACAATGTCATTTTAAAGATCTAAGGTACAACTTCACATCCTCATTTTCAGCACAGCTTAATGCACATGGCAATATGGAGGCTTCTGTTTGTTAGCATGTGTTTGTGCTATGTAGCAGATCTGATGCACCCTTGCAACTATAAAATACTCCATAAAGTTTCATACACTAAGAAAAAAGACTAATGTTTTTTTAAACCACCCTTTATTACAAAAATCAAACATAAGCATTTGTAAATATATAAAATTATAAAGTACCCAGTGCTTCTTGCTTCTCAGTACAGTAGGACTCAGGATTGGCACATAAATTTAATGTGTGTTAATCTGTTTAGTGTGTGAGGTCCAGGACTGCAGAACTGACCAGCTAGTTTTGCAAAGGACAGATGATTTCATTCCTCTCACAGGTCCAAATTGATTTTGTTTCACCTCAGTTTTAGACTTCCTTCCTGCTCCTTCTAAAAACTTCAGTATTTACTGCTGAAAGCAAGGCTTGAGCTACAGGAAGTAGCAGGTTCCCTGAAAGGATGAAGGTAGGTGTTTTACAAAGGCAGAGATTTCCAGTTGCTAATGGAGAAAAGAACTCAGGCACTGAGAGAGCTCCTCTGTAGTGTTTCTCAGTGCATCCTTTGCTTTGGACTGAACATAGCCAGTCACAGGTCCAATATGCCTCAAGTTCACTGAACTAGCATGTACTCAGATCCCCTTGTAAAATGTATGGTATGAAGAATCACCAAGTCCCATTCATCTTGGGTTTTTACCACTGAAATGTTACAGGGTAAAAAGTTCTCAGGTTGTACACCAAGACCTGGACACCAGGGCAGGACACTGGAGTGCTGTGGAAGTACTGTAAAATGAAAAACCATTGCAATTGAGGGTAACTGAAATTCAAATGGGATCTTTTGTGTAACTTCCCCTCTCTTCTAACACTGAAGAACAGCTGTCAGTTGCAGAGAGAACTAGAAGGTGCTTGTTGATGTTTTTTCCTACTTGGTCTTCCTCCCAAAGGCCTCATCATCTGCAGAAATTTATGATGGGTCCCTGCATTCTCTAAGGGGTCACCTTTGCCAGTTCTCCTGACAGCTTCCACCACACCACGCACTACTGTGGCATTCCCCAAAGAATGAGTTGCCCTCTCAGTGTTACCCTATAGAAAAGCATGACTTGGCCTGTGGAAGGTATAGTACCCTATTCTTACACCAGCAGGTGTGTTGTCTTGTGGAAAACTTAAACCACTGGAACTGCAAGGGAGATGGAGGAGCAACAGAAGCCCAGATAAAAGAAGCTCATCCTGAATGTCTCAGCATCAGGCAGGGGATAAGAAGGGTGAGGAAACTGCTGTATTTATTGTCTGCTTGCTGATATTTTTTTCAGATGCGGCATTGCAGGCAGGGCTTTTCTTTTCCGGCTTTTATGAGAGGACAAACTGGCTCACTGTAAGAGATTTGTACCACAGATCACATTCTTGCACTTCCCTATTGCAATTGAAGTATGGTCCAGTTCCTACCAACCTGCAGCCAAGAGGCACTGTTAACTAATCTTTGAGTGAAAGAGTTGTTAAACAGAAGTTTTCCACTAGGTTTGTGATGAATGTCTTCTACCCCTCTGAAAGCTTCAGCCCTGGTCCAAGTACATGAAAATGAAAAAATGAATGAAATATGATGCTCTTTTCCTTTGCAACATATCTTTAGCTTGAATCAAGTCAGATAAAAATCCCCATTATCTGCATAGTTGTCCAGTCTGACTTTGACGATTCCAGCAGCACAGCCTTTCTTACAGCCCAGACTCACAAATAAATACAATATTGAGGAAAGCACAGCAAAGATGCACCAGTAACTCTACTCTAGCCCTTGCTCATTGTGCAACAGGACCCAGATATCCCAGTGTGCCAGCTGAGCATTTTCAGTTATGGTCCCTGCTCTAAGTCGTTCCCTTACTGGGTCTTTGGCATCCTGGTTTTGGCCTGGTTAAGCTTCAGGAACATCTGCTGTTGATGCATCTTCTGCCTTGAGCAAATCACCACTGTTCTTCTCAGCACGGAGTCGCTTGTAGTCAGTGTGGAAGAAGATGACGTAGGAACAAGCCATAGCACTGCAGAGGCCAGCCAGCACCAGAACTGGAGCTTCAAGGAAGATACAATTTTAGGCAGTGAATTCAGAACTTCCTATGGGTGCAGAAGTCTAAAGGCAACTGCACAGCCTGAGGGATCTCCCAAGGCTATCCCTGAGAACTCTGTGCAGCTTACAGTGGGGCAATGCCAAAGCTTGTCTCATACACTCGTGTCTCACTGCATGGGAAGGGGATTTTGCTGAGAAGTGGAAGGTTCTTTTCTTGCATAATCCCACAGGTTGGTGGTTTTACAGTGTGTTCGTGGGAGTGTGCTTCTGCATATAGGCATACATTGGTGTTTTGGGGTCATGCTGCATAGAATTACAAGAAAAAATGAGACAAAACACTTGAGCTTCATAAGAGAACAGGTCCACATTGGTAGCACTTCTAGTTATACCATCCCAGAGCACACTGTAGAAAATGCTCACCAAAGATAAATGTTAATTTAAAAAATGTATGGAAAGACCCTTTTCTGAAGAAAAAGGAAAAAAAAAAAAAAAAAGTAAAAGCAAAAGGCTATGCAACAAAGTCTGGAAGTAGTTACATTCTCCTTCCAGTAGTGTCTCAAATGAACACCTTCATGCTTTTCTCCTACAGATGTCCCTGCATGTATCAGACCACAAAATGAGTAGAAATGGATATCTAATCACAAAATCCATCTCTGATGTGATGAGATGGAGAATTGCAGGCTTTCAGGGATGAAACAGTCAAATTGCTTTTTGGGGACAGTTATTGTAAAGCCTTGTTCCCTGCCAGCTAGTGGAGTTTGTTCTGGGGAGTTTTAGCTCAGACAAATCAGACGTATTTAAAAGATGCTTGCCAGCCTTTGTGTTATGGCATGTCCCAAGGGCTTGGTGTCAGTATTACATAAATATGAACCAGCTGAGAGATCAAGACCAGTGTTTAGCCTGCAGTGGAAACGCATCTGTTCTCCTGTTCATCTCAGTTGCTGTCTGTTCTCCTTGACCAGCTAGTAAAGGAAAGCAAATGTGGAATATGTCAGAATAAAGCTGCATTGGCATGTTACAAACTCAGGCAGCTGTGTGAGCAGAAGCAAGGGACGTAGCTTTCAGATAACTCATTAGTCTTGGCCTCCCACACCAAGAAGCAGCACGAGCTGTGCTATGCCATTCACAGTCCAGGAGATTCCTCCAGTGCACTGCTGATAACTTCTGGATGCAACTGGTGGAGGAGCCAGCTGTGGAGTGGAGCATTGCTGGATCTTGTCCTAACCAACAAGGAGGGCCTGGCTGAACTAGTTAAGGTTGAGGGCAACATTGAGTGCAGTGACCTTGAGATGGTGGAGTTAAGGATATTATGTGGTAGAAACAGGATTCCAAGTAGAAAAAGAACCTGAACTTCAGAAAGGCCAACTTTGCCCTCTTTAAACAATTGCTGGGGGAAATCCTGTGGGACAGGGCACTACAAGGGAAAGGGGCCCAGGATGGTTGGTTAATATTCAAGGACCACTTCTTCAGAGATCAAGACTGATACACCCCAATGGGAAAGAAATAAAGAAAGGGAACGAGGAGACCAGCATGGTTGAACAGGGAGCTGGTAGGTAAACTCAAATGGAAGAAGAGAATCTATAGATTGTGGGAGGAAGGGCTGGCCACTTGGGAGGAATATATGACTGCTGTCTGAGAATGCAGAGAAGCAACTAGGAAAGATAAAGCTTCCTTGGAATTAAACCTTGCAAGAGAGGTTAAGGACAACAGGAAGGTCTTCTTCAAATACAAAGCAGATAAAACAAAAACCAAGAGGCAATGTAGGCACTGCTGAATGAGGTCGGTGCCCTGGTGACAGAGGACACAAAGAAGGCAGAATTGCTGAACACCTTTCCTTCTGTGTACACTGCTGGAGGATGTCCTCAGGAGCCCCAGACCTCTAAGGCTGCTGGGGAAGTCGGGGTAAAGGATGAGTTTGCCTTGGTTGAGGAGGGCTGGGTTAAGGATCACTTAATGAGGCTGGACATCCATAAACCCATGGGTCCAGATGGGATGTACCCACGGGTGCTGAGGGAGCTGGTGGATGTCATTGCTTGGCCACCCTCCATCACCTTTGGTAAGGCATTGGGAACAGGAGAGGTGCCTGAGGACTGGAGGAAAGCAAATGTCCCTCCAGTCCTCAAGAAAGGCAAGAAAGAGGACCTGGGTAACTACAGACCAGTCAGCCTCACCTCCATCCCTGGAAAGGTGATGGAAAAACTCATTCTTGGTGCTGTCTCCAGGCACATCAAGAACAAGAGGCTGATCAGGAGCAGTCAACATGGCTTTACCAAGGGGAAGTCATGTCTGACCAACCTGACAGCCTTCCGTGAGGATATAACCAGGTGGATGGATAATGGCAGAGCAGTAGACACAGTTTCTCTTGATTTCAGACACTGTCTCCCTCAGCATCCTTGGAGCTAAACTGAAGAAGTGTGGCCTGGGTGATCAGGCAGTGAGGTGGATTGGGAGCTGATTGAAGATTGGAAGCCAGAGGGTTGTGGTCAATGGGATGGAGTCCAGCTGGGAGTCTGTTTCTAGTGGAGTCCCTCAGGGGTCAGTACTGGGACCAGTACTATTCAATATGTTTATTGATGACCTGGATGAGGGTATAGAGTGTACTATCAGCAAGTTTGCTGATGACACAAAACTGGGAGGAGTGGCTGACACCCCAGAAGGCTGTGCTGCCATTCAGAGGGACCTGGACAGGCCAGAGAGTTGGGCAGGGAGAAATTTAATGAATTACAACAAGGGTAAGTGTAAAGTCTTACATCTGGGAAAGAACAACCCCTGGTACCAGTACAGGCTGGGGATTGAGCTGTTGGAGAGCAGCACAGGGGAAAGGGCCCTGGGGGTGCTGGTGGATGGAAGGATGACCATGAGCCAACAATGTGCCCTTGTGGCCAAGAAGGCCAATGGCATCCTGGGGTGCATTAGAAGGGTGGTGGTTAGTAGGTTGAGAGAGGTTCTTCTCCCCCTCTGCCCTGGTGAGGCCACATCTGGAATATTGTGTCCAGTTCTGGGCACCTCAGTTCCAGAACTGCTTGCAAGAGTCCAGCACAGAGTGACCAAATGATGAAGGGAGTGGAACATCTCCCTTATGAGGAAAGGCTGAGGGAGCTGGGGCTTTTCAGCTTGGAGGAGACTGAGGGGTGACCTCATCAATGTTTATAAATATGTAAAGTCATAGGACAGAGTCAAGCTTTTCTCAGGGGTGATTAACAATAAGACAAGGGGCAGTGGTTATAAACTGGAGCATAAGAGGTTCCATATAAATATTAGGAAGAATTCTTTTCAGTGTGAGGATGACAGAGCACTGGAACAGGCTGCCCAGGGAGGTTGTGGAGTCTCCTTCCCTGGAGATATTTAAAACCCACCTGGATGTGCTTCTGTGTGACTTCCTCTAGGTGTCCCTGGTCTGGCAGGGGAGTTGGACTTAATGATCTTTCAAGGTCCCTACCAACCCCTAACTTTCTCTCATTCTGAGATTCTATGTGGACAGTGTCTTCTGTTTTTTTCTTTCTTCTTTTTAGAAAAACATCTGTTTTTCTAGCTTGGTAAAGCTCCAGTCTCTGCAGGGAGACTGAAAGATGAATCTTAACCCAGAGCCAACAGCAGCATTTATGGCACCTTAGAGGTCTTCCCATTTCAATCTTGCAGGCCTGGTTTAGCATGAGCCACAAAGAGAGCACCCCCAGGTTGCAAAAGGTGGCCAAGCGATGTGCTACAATAGAAATCAGTCTTGCAGGCTCCCTGACTGTGAGATCTGGAGGAGTGTTGGGGTTACATGGGGTGCAGCTGAGTGTCCAGCATCATTTTCCATGGACATACTTACTTGTCCACTCCAAGGCTCCATCCTGGTCGAGGGCACAGGTGGAGGATGGATCCTCAGAGACACGCACAGTGAGGGCTTGTAGCAGAATCATTAAAATCACACCTTCAATCTGACTGTGGGGAGAAGACAACTTGCAGTCACGGCACCTGCCCAGTTCATCAGTGCTGGAGACAAGCCCAGCTTCCCCAGTGGGAAGAAAGTAAGGCCCCTATCTGAAGAAGGGTCATTCTAGCACAGAAAGCTGCTGCTAGCTTCCCTTGGCCCAGGTGCTTGGTTCACTGGCCCTGGCTCACAGGGTGTCCAGACCATCCTTCCAGTACACCTCCAGACAGAGGATCAGTGTGGTAGGACCACTACATACCCCCTCTGGAAGCAGACAGCTGTTGAACTACAGCTGATAAGGAGCTGAGTCTTAGTCACTGGGCAGAGAGTTGGAAATGCTCCTCACTGCAGGGCTGAGGACGCAAAAGAGTCAGACTGTGACTGCAGCCTTCTCCTCGTTCATAGCTGGCTGGCAGTAGCAATAAAGTCCACAACCAGGAGGAGACAAGAGCTTTCAAATGCCCTTCTTTGGTGTTTCTTCCTGACATATACACGTGGCACCAGGAGGTCACATACATCATTGTTTAGGACTCCAACAAGTCGCTCCTGCTGTAGTCCCATGCCAACCCTAGGCAAGTAACCTGATCACAGGAAGGACTGTCACTGCCCCATCTGTTGTGCCCAGCTGCCCTGTGAAGGATGAGCCCCATCTCTCTGAGCAGAGCACAGTCCCTGAACTGCTGTGGGAATGGGAGCCCCTCTCAGGCATACAGCCCCCACCTGCTTCTAAAGTAGGTGATGCTGGGCACAGTTAAATCCCACTTGGTGCCAGACAAGGAAGACCATCTTCCTCCTTGCTTTTCTTATACCAGTTCCAAATAATATTCCTTGCTTTATAACCTTCAGCTCTTCAGCTCTCTGGCTTAGCCTGCCAGCTCCTGCCTTATGGTCATAGGCACCAACACCAGAGAGAAGTGCAGCAAGATAGCTGGCACTGATGTCCATGCTCTTTTTTATCTGCACCTACACCCCACTGCGTGTGTTTGAACCCAGGCTCAGTTGTCAATTGAATTACCTCCTGCTTACCTTGCAACAAAAATCAGGCCTGTAGATGTGCCCTCTCCCACAGGGTAGGAACACTCCACAGCCAGCTCCATGGCAATGGGGTAGATGGCAAAACCGAAGAAACCAAAGAGTGAGCTAGAGATGGCCAGTGTGACAGCCTGATGTCTGAATCGAGAAGCCTGCAGGCAGAAAAGCAACACCAAAGTCTCAAAGTGTCTCAAAGACTCAAAGTGTTAGCCCTGCTGCACACAAAGTCTGAACCTACAACCTGCAGGAAATCCCAAGGGCTCACTCTTCCCACCAGTACCTTCTTACCTGTTTATCTCTTTTACCTCCAGATTTCTAGAGTCAACAAATAGCTACACAATGATTTATCTGTTGAATGAAAGATCAGGGGGAGAGAGGATCAACAGAATTACCTGAAAAGCATTGGTGTGGTTGTATTACTATGACTTGACTTCCTGATCAGTAACTTGCCAGGATTGAGCTCAAACTATCTCCAGCACCAAATAAAAGACACACCTTCCTCCCAATGCTAGCTAAAGTTTCAGAAGAGGTGTTTTCATTGGGTTATCATTGAGATAATTCAGTGGGTTGGTGCATCTCCTTGATAAGGAAGATTAATCCTTACCATGCCAGACTCATTTTTGTAATGCTGTTTTTTTATTATTAAAAAAACAACCAACCAACTAAAAAAAAAAAAAAAATCAAACTCAATCCACCTAAAACATTCAGATATCCTTAGTGAAGTGCCTGGAAGAGCCTAGTCCCTAATTCTGGAGGAACGAGCATGGCTTTGTTCAGCCAGTGCTAGTAATGTCAAGGGCATAAATCATGCAGTCACAGTGTTAGTACCTCTTTCCTTAACCATGTAATAAATCCCTGCAGAGTAACATGAGACATCTGTCCTGGCATGGCTGCAGCAGGCTTAGCCTAGTTAATTGGTAACGTCATGGAAAACTGTGTGCCTACAATCCAAGTTCAAAGCATCAAGGCAACAAGCAGATTTGAACAGGTGTTTTTTTGTTTTACTGCTTTGAATGTGTAGTTCATCTTTATGGGATGAAGGGGAATTGAGGGAAGGGGAGGAGGGAAATGTTTGTTTATTGTTCCTGGTGCAGCCTTTTACCTACTCTGTGCCTTACCTGACCCCAGAGATGCTGACTTGTATTCAGACCATTAACCCAATAAATACCAGAGTACTGAAGGGGAAAATGAAAGGTCTGCTGTAGGCACCTTGTCCTGTACTGAGAAAGGCATTGGACTTGTCTGTCTCTTCAAAGCTGTATTTAAAGTCTGGATTTTGCAACACACAAGAGAAATGCACAGCACAAACCTGATGGGAAAGCAGAGGCCTGCAGCCTCTGCAGTGATAGCACCTCTGCTTCCTGCTCAGGATCCTGAGGCAGGGATGGCTCCCTTTGGCAGCCACTGTGCTTGAATGCAGTACTTGCACTTCAGCCCCATGGATGGAAAATCTCAAGGTTCTGCATTCCTCTCCTGGATTGATTTAAGTTTCTCCCTTTTCTGAATCTCCCTTATCATGTCCCCCTCAAGGAACTATGGCAGAACCAGACACATAACCAGTACCCTCCTGCTAATCTTACACTCCTGACAGCCACCACTGTTAAAGGCAGGTGCTGGGGAAACTATGGCATTCTTGTTCATTTTTCTAAGATGGATATTTAGTAAGCCCATTTATTTTTGGAAAGAATACTCTCAGGGCTAGTGTAATAAAACATGGTGATTCAATGTAAAGGAAGTAAATTGCTAATTTATTTATATCCTGAAGCAGTCTGTCTCAGGCACCACAGTGACAGTGAAGAGTTGTTCTTTAAAACATTCCTTGCCCAGGGTGATAAACCCAAAGCATAGCACATGGCTCAATAAATACTATGACAACAAATGACCTTGCTTTGAGTTGATGATTTATTGGATGGCCACAGAACTAAGCCCACAGGTTTGGTGAAATGCAAGGGAGAACTCACCACGGCAAACACGATGCTGGCAAGGGCACTCAGACAGAAACAAATCTTTGTGGACTCTATGAACTTCCTTGTCCGGTCGACATACAGACCTAGCAGGAAAGCACCCACCAAGCCACACACTGTGAACAGTGCACCATTCAGACCAGCAAATTCCTGGAGAACAGAAGAAAAAGTAACTGAGCAACTAGAGAAGTTAGGAAAGAGGTTTTAATATTCCTGACCCCTCTGTCCGCTACTAATGGGCCACCCACTGGGGAAAGCTTCTCTGCCTATTGCAATAGCTGAGGCCTCCACAGGGTTCCAAGGAGAAAACACCAGAGCCCAGGAGCTGGTACAATCATGTGGGATCTCAGTGGATGACATGCCTGCACATTTGTCACCACAGGCAAGGGAGGCTTCATACAGAGCAGCAGCAGTTCCCTGCCATCAAATGCTCCAGCCCAGGCCCAAGACTCTTCTTGTCTCCTTTGGTGCAGTTATGTGGCTTGTCCACACTGGTGGTAACAAGTCCAACTATCTCAGGACCTGCTTCTGTTTCGACTCATGCTCCTGGCCCTTTTCTTACCAAGCATCAGGGACATGCTCTAGTGGAATGCCCTGCACAAGGCTGGCAGACCCAAAGCACATTAGATGGCACACCAGCTGACTGGTGCAAAGGAGTCTAATTAGGGGCAGTGAGTGGTAGTTAGGATGGGGTACATGCTCTGCTGCTTACAGTGACTATCTTTGCTTATTCCACTCCTTCAGGTTTGTAAGAATTCAAATGCAGACACAAACTCTGAAAGAAGGGAAACTAACAGATTTGGGTAAATGTTTCTGGGAGCCTCAGGGGCAGACTGGAGGGAAAGGGTATCTGGAATAACTTCTTTGGGCTAAAGGGCCAGGGCAAGCCAGTCACACACACAGACACACACAAATGCATCATGATGCACAGAAAGAAAGGCTGCAGATTTCTGACTGCTTTCCAGTTAAAATCCAATGGAGTGTGCAAATGTGACCTGGCTATAGAGCACTGAGCCAGGTATCAAATCTGTGAGTTGAGAGAGAGTGGACAGAGACGAGATGTGTAGATGTGCATATGTAACAGCCTGAGAAATATTTCAAGAGGACCTTCATGGGGATAAAAGCAGCAGGACTGAAGTGCTGCCTGAGGGGAAACACAGGAACTGGAGCAATCCCTTGCTATTGAAGGGAAAGAGAAGAAGAAATCAGCTGTGCACACACTGTGCACAAATTTAGAAGTGGTATCTAGCCAGTGTCATGGGAAGAATGGGGAAAGGTTGTCACAGTACCTATGGTTTCATCTGCTGCCCTGACTTTGTGTAAGACTGTTTAAAGAGGAGGTTCTTGCATCAACCTGCCTTCAGCTTCACTTTAGGGCCTAACTGGGCCCCATCTTACTCTGAGGAAGGTGTCAGAAATCTTCACAGATATTGGTGCCTTGGAGTGGCTTAGCAAAAACCATGATACTTTTTATTTTCCTAAAAAGTGCTTGAGGAGTAAGGTTTTTCCTTTTGTAAATGGGAGCCTGGCCATGGGCAGTAATGAAAATACAGATCATCCCACTATACCAAAAAATTGTCCTCTGGATTAATGCAGTACTTATTCTGTATTAGATAATGTAAGCAAATAAGATATGAGACAGTGCAGTATATTCAGCTGTCTTAATTTTCTCTGAGCTCCTTATTGGGGAAAATAATTTTGATTGTACCATAGAGGATGTGGACAATGGGGAGGAAAAGAGGCATACTCACATTTGAATACCCCTTTTCACAAAGGATCTGTTCCAGAAGCGCTGAAAAGCAGGTGAACATCCCAATTCCTCCTCCAAAGCACACTGCCAGGACGATATATGATTTGTTTCTCAGTAGCTAGAGAAAGAGGTTAACACATTATTTAAACAAGTGCAGAGGAAAGAAGGGCTGGCTAACAGTAAACTTGATCAGTTTAATGGAGGGGCTCTGACCCCTCCCTTAGAAATGTTGACAGGACAACTCTGTGATCTCTAGAAGAGTTTCTCTCTCTTGTCAGTTCAGCCAAAGGACAAGTTAAAATGGGAACCCAGTGAGGAAGAATCTCCTCAGTGCCCAAATTCTTCCTTCACTTCACCATGTTCTGTCCCACCTGTTAGCACATCTGCCCAAAAGGCTCAGTTTATGTGGTCCTCTTGGGTATGCCCAGGTGTGCCTGTTTGAGCTAGCTGAACAGCAGCCAGCTCACTGCTGAATGATCAGACTGTGTCTCTTGCAGCTTTTCTGTAAGCAGCTTCCAGGCCCTGACGAAGGAGGGGATCCTGTTCTCCTTCAGGTGGCTATCCATGATGGGTTTGGTGGAGTGGAGTTCAGAGTCTGCTTTGTCAGCAGATTCTTTAGCATATTCCTGCCAGGCAGGGCTGTATCCCTCACTCCAGCACTGGTCTCTCTGTGCTAAAGCACTTACCATTTTGAGTCCTGTGAAAAATGGCTGAGAAGTGGAGTTAGTGGCACTGGCAGAAGGAGGTGTTGGAGGAGCCTTCTCATGAATCCCCACAGTTGCTAGTGCACAGGCTGTTACTGCTGGGATGGCATAAACACCCAGCTACACAATACAAAATAAAGACATGTTACCAGTCTTTCCAGCTCCACTGCCTCCAAATAAATAAATCAGCTGGACCCAGATCAGCCCAGCAGGCTGATTAAAGCAGTTTTTATTTACCATCAATGGGATGTGCTTTCCTTCAGGTACTAGTGCAGGTGACAGCATGTTTGCTATAAAAATACCCAGTGGATTGGCTGGAAGGAAATAAAAAAAAGAGACACATTTTTAATGCAAGCAGTCAGAACCATGTTGTCACTCCTACTGCTAGTCAGCACCAGAGCTGCAGTGTGCAGCAAAGCAAGACAAACATAAGGATAAAACAGGGTGGAAACATTTGGAGAATGCTGGCTGAAATAATCTGTTTCCTCACACTCATGAAGCCCATTCTATAAATCAGTTTCCTGACAAACCCTAACTCCTGTAGACTTGTTTTCACCTATGAATTACAGCGTTCTCATTCTCAAAAGGCTGCCTAAGCAAACACTAAGATGAAGGGACAAGGTCAGTCTAGATGAGTCCATGTCATCTGTCCTGAGGTTATATAGCAGTAGTAAGAAGAAGACGTGCTTTACCTTCTTTGCTCCTCCTACACCATTAAGAATGTATACATAAAGGTAAGATCCCCCTGAGCTTTCTTAAGGGTGAACAGTCCCAGCTCTCTCAGCCTTGGCTGGCATGACAGATGCTACATGACCTTAATTGCCTTAGAGGCTGTTAGTTGCACTTACACTCATGTGTTCATATCCTTCATGTACTGAGGAAACTAGACCTGGACACAGCTCTTCAGAGGTGGGCAGGAGGCCTCCCTCAAGCTGCTGGCAATGCTTTTCCCATGGTCACCAGGATGTGACTGGTCTTCTTTGCCAAAAGGGCACTAAAAGCAGGAAAGACCTATGACAGCTCTCTATGGTGACACTGGGTCATTCTTAACACCTTTCAAGCAAATACATCTCTTCAGTGAAGCCCACATTGGCATGTAAGTTGAACTCTGCTACCAGCTACAAAGATTACATGGCAGAAGAGAATTTTGGAAACTCGTACTAAAGCAGGGGGTTGCATTGTTACGGCACTGGAGCTGAGCAGTGTGTGAAGCAGCACTCCTGGAACTCAGCTTGGGAACACCCAGAATTGCAGGAGACAAAATTTTAACTTTAAGATGATGTTCTGCCAACAAACAAACAAGTGAAGTTGATTTTCTACTAGTGTGCATAGATGGGGTTAGGAAAGCTGAAATCAACTTGGCATTCAATCTAGTGAGAGATGTGAAGGGAAACAAGAATGACTCAACATGGAATTGTATCATAGAATGGATAGGGTTGGAAGGGTCCTTAAAGGTCACATAGTTCCAACCCCCCCATATGGGCAGGGGTGCCTTCTACTAAATTACGTAGCTCAAGGCCCTGCCCAACCTGGCCTTGAACACTTCCAGGGAAGGGGTAGCCACAACTTCATACAACACCCTGTTCCAGCATCTCACCACCCTCACGGGAAAGAATTTTTTCCTAATGCCTAAACCTCCCGTCTTCAAGTTTCAAACCATTTCCTCTTGTCCTCTCTGTGTAAAAAGCCCTACCCCATCTTTCTTGTAGGCACCCTTCAGATATTGGAAGGTTTCTATAAGGTCACCTTGGAGCCTCCTCTCCTCCAGGCTGAATAGCCCAAAGTTCCTCAGTCTGTCTTCACAGGGGAGGTGCTCCAGCCCTCTGATCATTTTAGTGGCTCTCCTCTGGACACATTCAAGCAGCTCTGTGTCCTTCTTATGCTGGGGACTCCAGAACTGGACACAGCACTCCAGGTGGGGTCTCACAAGAGCAGAGTAGAAGGTGCAGAATCATCTCTCTCAACCATCTGCCTCTGCTTCTTTTGATGCGGCCCAGGACCCGGTTGACTTTCTGGGCTGTAAGTGCACATTGAAGGTTCATGCTGAGCTCCTGGTCCACCACGTTCTCCAAGTCCTTCTCATCAGGGCTGCCCTCGATCCTTTCTCCTCTGAACCTTTATTTGTGCATGGGATTACCTTGACTCAGGTGCAGAGCCTTGCACCTGGCCTTGCTGAACTTCATGCAGTTTGCATGAGTCCACTTCTTGAGGCTGTGGATGGCTTCTACAAGTACATTTAAGTCAGGGAAAATGTGTGCCTGCTGCTGGTTGGGGCAGGAGGTTTGGTGACAAAGGACACAGACAAGGCCACAGTATTCAATGTCTTCTTCACCTCAGTGAAGAAGTGGCAGCCTTCAGCCCTGAAACCAGGGATAACATCTGTAGCAAGAAAAATTTACCCTCAGTGGAGAAGGATGACATTAGGAAACACTAAATAGACTAGACATACACAAGTCCATGGGGCTGATGGTATGCATCTATGAGTGCCAAGGGAACAGGCAAGAAGGCTGTGTTCATTGCAAGGCCAACCTTTGTTATCTTTAAAAGACCATGGCAATTCCAAGAGGCTCCTGAGGGCTGGAAAAGAGTAAATGTCACACCCATCTTCAAGACAAGCAAGAAGGAGAATCTAAGGAACATCAGGCCTTTCAGTTTCACTTTAGTCCCTGGGTAGGTCATTGAACTACTAATCCTGGACATCACTTCCAGTCACATGAGGGACACGGACAAGGTGAACGATAGTAGTAAACAAAGGAGAAATGCTTAAACAACCTACTAGCTTTGTACAGTGAGGTGACTGGCTGAGTGGATAAGGAGAGAGCAGTGGATGTTTTTCATCTCAACTTTACTAAGGCTGTTGACACTCTCCCATAACATCCCCACAGACAAGCTGACCAAGTACAGGATAGGTAAGTAGAAAGTGAGATTAGTTGAAGGTCCACTGAACAGCCAGGCCCAGAGACTTATCACCACTGGCATAAAGTCAAGCTGGAAGCCACTGGTGCCACCCAGGGGGTCATACTGGGTCTGACACAGTTTAACCTTAATGAAAAACTTGGACCATGAAGCAGAGGGCACCCACAGCCAGTTTTCAGATGGTGTGACACTGTGAAGAGAGGCTAACAGAAGAGACAGTTATGCTGCCATTCAGAAGAACCTCAACAGACTGGAGAAATGGAACTTTGTAAAGTTCAACAAGAGAAAAAGTGAAGTCCTGCACCTTGTGAAGAACAACCCCACCAGTATACACTGGGGGCCAAGAGGTGAGTAGCTCTGCAGAGAAGAACCTGGGAGGGTATTAGGGGTCCTGGTGAACATGCAACCTTATGATAAAGAAGGCCATCAGCATCCAGGGCTAAATTAGGGAGAGTGTTGTCAGCTGGAGGTGATCCTTCCCCTCAGTTCAGCACTAGTCAGGCCACATCTGGAGTACTGTGTCTAGTTCTGGGTTCCCAGTATCAGGGAGCCATGCACTTACTGGTCCCTCAGATACAGCTCTGTCCAAAAGTCTCATAGGTATGTGTAACAAACTCGTGCTTTCAAGGCCCTGCAAGACAGGTAGGCATTTCCATGATGTGGAGCAAGAAGTGGGCATTAGCCACATCCAGTGGTTGAACACTGAAAGAACCTGTTCAGGTAAGCTGCAACATCTCCATCCTTGGAGACAATCAAAACCTGACAGACCCTGGGCAACCTGCCAACAGTGCTTGAGCAGGGTGTTGGATGAGATGATCCAAAGAGGTGCCTTTCAGCCTTCTGTGTTCTGTGATTTTGCTGAAGCATTTACAATGCTATAGCACACAACCACCATAGCATTTCTGCTCTGTACTAGCCTACAATCCTGGTGAAATGTTACCTACTTCTAAGCACACAAACACAATTAAGAAACAGCTTCCAAACAGGGGTATTAAAGCTTCTCCACTGGGGTAAAATGCGTCTGGGCATTGTAGGGGACTGCCTGAAATCTACTGCCAGGTGTTTCGATGAACTATCAGCATGCTGAAGCAGTTCTAGAAGCCAGAAGTGAGGAGTGGAAACATAATTGCTGCCCTAAACTTAAAAATACTAAGTGAGACTATTTGAGTAATTACACAGTTTCAGCTGCCTTCTCTTTGTGGGGAGAGAAATTATATAAATCTAGACTAAGAATGGAAAGGAGATCACTGGTGTTAATGAACTGCCCAGGGGACATCACAGATTAGCTTGCGGTACTCAGCAGTCGAGCTGTGTCTTTTGTGGACAACGATGCTGATGCAGTGAAGCTCTGCAAGGTACAGAAAATGGCATGCTGACAGACTGCAGGAAATGAAGAATCCCATGAATGAAGCAGAGGCCACTTACTTACTCAAGTAAGTCTTTCTTCTCCTGACACAGGATTGTTTCTCACAGCATTCACAGAGGATCAGTTCTTGACCCTACACTGCTCCTCTGCGAGTAAGTCTCTACAAATGATGGGGAAGACCAAGATAGAGTAAATACACAAGGGTACAGCTGAGTCACAGTGACTTCAGCTGCTTGGCAGGGTCCTGGGTGCGGGGTTAATTTTTGTCTGTATACAAGCAAAAGGAAGCCTCCTCAGAGGCACTAATAGGGGTTGTGGGGATAGTGACAGGAGACTGGAGGGCCTGTTTCTCTGTGTAGAACTGATAAGGGCAGTACCAGCAATGCTTACTGACACTCTGGCATTAACAGAGTAAACAGGTATTGGAACAAGCTAAGAGGAAAAGCTCATGGGAGCAACAGGAAAAAATGGAGATGTGGGAAGAGGCAAATGGAAAACATGCCTGAGAAGTGACAGGGTTGGAGCCATTCAGTCTTCCCTAGACAAAAATTGGTGACTCTGTCCATAACTACCTGTCAAACAGGTGCAACAAGACTGAATAGCTGGGGGATAATAAGCATAGAAACGAGAAGTATGATGTAGATATTTGCCAGTTGGATAATTAACCACTGCAGTAAATTACTATGGCTGTGGCTGATGCTCCTTCTAGGCAGTATTTAAACCTCCTTGCAATGAAACTAATTTGGTACAGCACACAGTAGTGGGTGTAACCAAACATTATTCATGGAAGCCCTCCACACATCAATATGCAGGTGCTGCAGCAGATAATAGTCAGTTCTCACAATGATTTCTCAACATGCCACAGACTGAACAGCTTCATGTCTTGGGTTTCCAGTGTTTCTCACTCTTCAGTTTTACTCTTTCCCATAGTTAGATCCATTTGGGCCTACAAGGCCTGAGGACACTATGTGAAAGAAATGCTCTTTGGTTGCTGTGGCTGGTCTTTTGCTTAAAAAGAAAGAGCTGTGTGTGGGCTGGGATCCTTGAGGGCAGAGAAGAACCAGTTACCTGATGGCCCCTGGTACTACTTGTATGGCACCACACTACAACACATCTCCTTCTCCAGCAGGGAAGGTGAAGATCTACCTCATCCCTGGGAAACAAGGTGAGCCATCAGGTCTACCCTATCCTAGGGAAGGCAATGAAAAAAGAATATGTTTGTTCTGACATCACAAATTCATTCTCATTAATAACAGTGCCTGAGGTTTGCTGAAGCACTGGGAAAGATGTGCAAGGGGCTCCTATCCTTCCCTTTTCCCACATCTGCCCCCTTGGCACTCCAAGGCAGTAGAGAAGGCAGATGGCAGCAGTTTTGAGGGGAGGGCAGGTGCGGCTCCCACACGTGTACTGTAAGACTTCAAACCCACAGCCAGGGCACCCGGTTCTGGGGCACATCTCAAGTCCTTGGAAAAAAGAGGAACAGATTTCTTCTGGCTGCTGGAGAAAATGTCACATGGAGGGAGGACATAGGACTGTCAATTGCAGTATAACATGTCTAGCAGCATTCAAAGGAGCCAAGAGACGAATGACATTAATACAAGTGTACCTGATGCCCCCACTCCAATTTCCCAGCTTCCAGGCACTCTGCAAGGAAAATGTGGTTTCTGCATGTATAGTCCTGATGCATTTAGCATCCATTACATGTTTGTGTGGCCAGCTGAGTATATTTTTTCTGTGTGTGCATACATACCAATTAGGAATACATGCTCAGCCTTGCAAACAGGTGGACAAAATTGCTGCAGCACCCTCACATCTATCAGATTAGACAATCTGGCATATGACCACTGGAATCACATGCAAATCGGACACCTTCCTAACAAGCTGCAGAATTAAGGCCACTACAGGCTTTAGATTTAGTAACACCGAGGGCTGTCACTAACCTCTGTGCCATTAAGGCACAGATGATCAATCAGCTCATTGAACTTTTTGCATCTGGGTGCAGCTAAGTCCCATTTCTTGCTCCCCAAAATGGAAATGCCTGTCTGTCTTGCAGGGCCTTAAAGGCACTGACTTATTGCACATAGTTATGAAATTCTTGGGTGTACCTGAATTTGGAGGGCCAAATGGCTGTAGTACAGAGGGATTCCTTTTTCTCTGAAAGGCAGATGAATGCTAGCAAGTTCTGGGAGGTGACAGTACTACTTCGCAGCTATCACTTACACATTGATGCAATCATATTTGCTGTTGCTCTCTGGTGGTCTGGGAACCACAGTGCTGCCAGTTTTGTTGGTGAAAAGATGATAAGGGGCTGTGCCAGTGCACAAAGGCACTGCCCAATAAACAGGTACCAGTAATTCTGGGTACCCAAGCTCAGGAACTTCAGGACACTGAACATCCGGATGATGCTACCCATCCCATTCAGCCATGAACTCAGGATCACCTGCAGCAAGCAGAAACAGATAGGGATTATGTGCTGAAGCCTGAAGGGCAGAACTTGATGCAACAGAGTCTCAGATACATTAGAGACAATGGGTGCTGGTAATCGCTGCATGGAAAGTTGCCTGCAGATCACCCCCGGACCTTCAGGTCACTGCAAGATGTTCCTCATCCAACAGTATGCAAGTCCCCTGTCTCCTTAAGGAGCAAGGCAGCTGTCCTGGCTCCACATGAGAGCTACAGCACAATATAGCTTATGAAGGCAGCAGATACTGTTGTGAAATTGAGGAGAAATTAAAAGTTCACTAATTACATCCTCTTAGCAAGTCTGTGCCATCACCTGCACTTTGCTGCGACAATCCAAAGATCATGGCAATGAGTCATCCAGCATATGGATTCTTCAGATGCTCTTCTAGACCACTAGCATGCCAGTGTTTCACTATCACATTTCACAACATTCTTGCTTCTGGGAAGAGTGTGTAGAGATCCCAAGCTGGTTTAGCACAGCCCCAGCTCTGAGTGAACAGGCGCCCCTTGCTTGAAGCCTGCTCTGCTGCTCCTTAAGATAGCTGTGCAGACAAAATATCTGTGCTGATGCTTTTTCATAGCAAACCCTACCCAACTATAAGAAGTTCTTCACAGAGTTAGCTCACAGCATCTGTAACTGTCAGTTGGCTAAGACAATAGAAACAGAAGGCAAGTAGGGATATAATATTCTTCTGACTTTCCCCACTCCTCCCCACCCCAGAGGTGATGTGACAGCTATTACTGAACTAGGACAGGGCTTCCCACATGCTCATCCTCTGCAGCATTTGGCAAGACTCCCATTCACAGTATGAATGTTAGTGCTTTGTGCAGCTACTGCTATCTCTAGGTGAAGCATCCTCAGGGAAACAGAACAGTTCAACTCACAGCACATCTGAGCCCCACGCTGTCGAGAACCCATGTTGCCACCAGACCAAATGGGATTGAGATGAGGAGGTACACTATTGAGAGCCAGTTGACCATCTCCAAGGAAATGTGGAAGTAGCCAGCTGTCTTATCAGCCACAGGAGCAAATGTCAGCCACAGCTGCAGAGTAGAGAGAAAAGATGGGTAAGCAAAAATACTTCAACAAGAAAAGAAATTCCTCCTTCCCTCACAGTCTCAGAGTTGTGAAGGGATTCATTATCTTAGTCTCTACTTAAAATTAGGATATTAAGACTGGTGATAAAAATTCAATTTTTGCAATTACTCACCCTAGGACTGTTTTACCACTGTTATCATCATTATCTTGGCGCAGGGCAGTCCATTCATTTCACTACCTCATCGCCAGTCCCCTAGTCCAGCCTCTAGGAGGTGGCAGAAGTGTAAGTCAGGCCTTTTGTCTGTCCCCAAATTAAACATGTTAGCCCCTGATGCAAACCACAAGCAATCCTTCTTTGTTGACAGAGACAAAACAGCAGCCACCATCTTCTTCCTGCAGCTAAGCGCCTCTTAAACTTAGTCTTGTATTTATGGTTGTATTGGTAACCCCTGGATATAACTTTATAAGAAAAGCTTTGCTAATTTTCAGCCAGGAGACACATTATTTTATGCTGTTCTACATACACTAAAAGGTTAGCAAATGGCCTAGAAATGTCCATTATTCAATATATTAAAACACAGAATGGGAAAACACAAGAGGTACTTTAATAACTATCCATCTTTTCCTTCCAGTGCCATATTTTTCACTTGTTTTATGCACTTTATTCATAAGGTCTGCTTTTGGTTTCTTCTGGGAATCGCAAGGCTTACTTTGATCCTGAGATCATGCCCACAAGGAAAAAATTAGAGTATTAAATTAGGTACCCCAAATTTGTGCTTTTCAAAAACACCGGTCTGACCTGAGAACAGGTTTCAATGGGGTGGATGTAAGATACTCCACTATTAGAAGATGATCTTGCCACTGCTGAATATTCAAGGTGATAAAACTTACAGAAATGCAAATTTAAAAATTAGCGATTGTTTCCTACAAAAGAACTCCACCCACTGTCTCTTTACAGATCCCCTTCTCTGCCATCCCAAACTTCCTCTTCACAGCCCGCATCCTGCAGACAGCATCAGCTGTGGACTTAATGTGCAACTGAAAAAAGTCCTCAGTAGCTTCAGAGGAAGGTGTTCCTTCACTCTGCTACTTGTTGTTACCGGTCAGAAGTATTTACCTCTTACACACTACAAACCATTAAAACTACCACATTAAATGGAAGCACAAGGGGAAATGGGCTTTTCTTCTCTCTTAGTGTTACTGTGTGAGAATAGCCACATGCAAATAATTTTTTAGCAAAGATTTTCTCCTAGCAGGTATGCAGTGAGTATACAGCAGTAACAGAGAAGTTTTGAATGAATTCTCAGTGTCCTAGCAAGGACTTCTAGCATAAGCCCTTTCCTCTTCTCTCAAAGAAGACGACAAGCCAAATCTCCAATATTCAACAGGAAGCTCACATGGCTCACATGCTGGGCTCAGACACACTTATGTGGGATCAGTCAAAGATGTGGTAGGGGATGGATTTGGTTTTACTCAGCTTCTACAGTTAGGCAGATGAAGATTCTGGGCACCGAAGGAAATTGTACTCATCTTAGAAAAAGAGAAGGCTATTCCAGATCACTGTGACTCTTATAAGGAATTCAAAATTCCTCAAAAAAAACCCCAAAACAAACAAACAAACAGAAGATTATAGTTGAATTATGTTATTGGCTTTCTCAGGAAGAAATTTCATCCACCTTTGTTTTTCCAGAACTGATCTCCATCAGACTGGGATGGGAATTTAAACCTTTAATGCTAATTTAACTGTGCTTATTGTTAATGCTAATTGTTACAAACATCACTAAGGCGTAAGTATTAGTTTTAGTATGGGTTAGTAAGCTGCTGCTAAACAAAATCCAGCGGTGTATTTCCACTGCTAGCAATTCCGTGTTCCTATGTCCTTCCAGACGGGGGTGTGTACCAGGAAACAGTGTATTTAAAGCAATGATACATTTTGCAAGCCACCCTCAGGTACATCTACACCCCTCCTGTTTCTCCACACCAGACACTCACCCACATGTGATTGATGGCCAATGATGCCACAAGACAGAGCAAAGTATTTGCATTCAGTGGCTGTATACATCTAGGCAAGATGGGATTGCTGGTGTGTTTCTGTTAGATGAAGTAAAGCCATTTCTTCCTGAAAACCAAGTGTTTCTGATGCCCTGTATTTTTATGTGAAGCAGAAACTCCAGTTATACCACATGTGTGTGAGAAAAGAGAAGGTGGGAAGTTGCAGCCTGATCAAGTCTGAGTTTGTTCTTTAAAACAGGAAACAGGTTTCACATGGGTCTGGAGAGAAAAAATGTTTCTTCCTCCATTCAGACAGGAGTTGTTTACCATGTGTTGCTGTGTCAGACAAACTCATCCCTCTTCTACCTACATCTTCTAGAGGTTAATTTCCTCAACCATATTGCCTTCTCTTTTTTATACCTTCCCCCTCCCCCCCACCCCTAGACTCTTCAGGNCCCACCCCTAGACTCTTCAGGACCTATTTTACCAGTTTCCCTCCACCCATTTTAAGGGACCCCACCATTCAACCTTCCTCCCACTTGTGCAGGAGGTTACTGATGGGCCCTGAGCCACCAGTTCACTGTCAGCAATAGCAGAAAGGTTATGGCTAAAGGCAGGACTCCATGCAGACTCTACATTTTGCTAAGCATTGGGTGAGCTTCATAAAGCATCATAAACAAACACTGGCCCAGCATTTTTGGAGCTCAAAGAGCAGTAATGACACATTGATGCATTATTCGTATAACCAGGCACAGCCCTGCCAGAAGCAGAATCAAAAATGTTTTTCATAAAAGTTAAACTGTTAACCAGTATCTACCCCACTCACCAACAAATCAAGATTTTGGAAGTGAAAAGCAAAATCATGTGGAGAATGGCAAGCAAATTCAGTCAGGCAAGGTGTGAATGAAGCCATTTTGCCATGCCAGTGGTGACATCAGCTAGCACACTGTCTGGCGTAATGTATAGCTGTGCAGTGTAGCAATGTCCCTGTAATACCATTTATGTTCAGCCTAAAAAGAATGAGCCAAGGATGATGACTTGGATAAAACAGGACCTTCTGCTTTGTCACAGGCACAGCTCACCAGCCCCCAATCAAGAACTGCCTGCAGCTGCTCTCCCAGTCCCATCATGCTGCCTCTGCTGCACCCGGACACTGCTTTGAAGGTGAAGTAAGATGATTTCTGAGACTCACAGGCTAGCTCCTCCTCCCCTGGGACTGGTCTGTGAAGTCCTTACACCAACCTTACACCTTCCCCATCTTCAAGCTCAAAAGGACCACAGAGTCTGGAAGCCAACAGCCCCTGACCTGACACAGCAGCGTAAGAAGTAGGAACAGGGACATGACTTTTAGAAAAGTCAGATCCCTGCCAAGATGTCACTTTCAGCCTCTACAGGAGGACTAGCAGGACACATCAGCCAGGCAGCAGCAGCTGTGTGTGCATGTCTATCTACAGGGGCACTGCTGGAGCAAACAGGTGTGGGTGAGGAGCATGTGCACCCCATCCTGGAGCAAGCCAGTTTGCACTTGTGCTGCTCTCCTTCCTTTCCCAAGTACACTAACCAGTGGTGGAAGTCCCCCAGGCTGGTGAGTCAGGAACTACCAAGCCAAGCATGACCCACCTTGAACCCTCTGGTGCCCTCCTCCCTTCCAGCTACCTCTCACTGACAAGCACAGAACAGGGCAGGAAGCACTCTCAGTACCATTCTTCTGTGTATTTCTCTTTCCCCAGAGCTAAAGCAAGAAGCAAGTTCCTCCCATGAAACATTAAGTTCCCACTTGTTCAGTTTCACAGGAGGGTGTAAACAAGGAAGGAGGTATTTGTCTCAGCAGTTTGCTCCTAAGGAGGCTGTCAGCATTCCACAGATACTCCTAAAACACTAAGTCTTCAGATTAAAAGACACATTCAAAAACACAGCATCTGTGTGACAAAATAAATCTGGGGAGCAACCACAGGCATATTTATGTCACCCCTCACTGGGAGTGCTGCAAAAGACAGCTGGAGAGCAATCATCTAGGCTTAGCTGTGGTCAGCCATTCTGCCCAGCACTTCAGGCAGAAAATTATTTATACTGATACCTACTTATGGCTTTCTTAAGATAATTCAAGGATTTCTAACACTAAATTACCAGCTAGAAACTTCCAGAATAGCTGTATTTAGGAAATGTGAACCAATCCCTAGAAGGATAGTGCCCACTTTGTACAGCAGGGAGAGACAGAGGCTTTTTAACTCTCATCTGCAACAGAGATTCAAGTAAAGGGCTATTATTTATCATTGATGTAAATGCCTCCTTTATATAATATTTACCCCACTGTGCTCCAGTTAAAAATAGTGATTTTGCATGATGACATGGGGCATGAGGAAGCAGGGAGAGGCACCCCTTTCATCAGCACATTGTCTGGCCTGGCTTTGCTCAAGCACCATGCTAAAACAGATGAAACTAAGAAATAATGCATCCTCAGCCTTGCCCTTGCTGCATGAATAGGTACACTTTCCTGCAGCTAAGTTGCTCCTATCTTGCCTTCCTGACACTGACAGTCTTTCCCTCTCTGGATTGTCTTCTGTCTGCCGCTGTTGGTGACACTGAAGGACACTAACAGAAAGCTGCATGTGTGCATGGGAGTGAGGAAGACAAGGCATCATCCTGGAAACTGGTCCAGCACATGATGTGATCTCTCCTTTCCAAGTCAGACAATTCAAATGTCATTTGTCCTCCCCATCTGCATTTTGCAGATCACATCACACAGGAATACACAGAAAACAGTGCTGCATGCAACATCTGCAGAGGAATTGAGGACACATCTTAATTTGCAAAGCAATTTTTACACCACAGACCTGGTAAATTAATCTTCCCATCTGGAACTTTTAAACAGCAACCAACCACTTCGATTTCATGGCCTTTCAACCATTCCCTTCATTTCAATGTGATATTTTCTTATCAGGAACATTTAAGAGAAACTTTAGCACCTAGAAAAGTTTGGTTGCAACTTTATATCAGTATACTTTCCATTCCAGACCTTTGCCATAGCTTAGAAGCAGTATTTCTACCTGGGATATTTACTAAGCACCCAGTGGTGAAGTTCTGGCTTGAGTTCGTACTGTGAGAAAAGAAAACTGTGGACAGCCAGGAAGCTGGCAAGGGTCCAAGCAGACAGACAACAGTACAATCTTTCAGGGCTACAAGGTCTTCAGCAACATAAGTCAGGACACACTTAGACTTGAAGATGCATCAAAAGGACCTTTTAAAGTAACTCCCCAGTTTCAGCATTAAGGTTTCAGCATTGTCAGTCTGACAAGACGTCCTAGAGAGGTTCTTGTGCAGGTTTCTTCACCCATGCTGTCACTGTTCACTTCTAGCAGGGTGGTGTTTCCTGCTACATAATGTGCTTGTCAATTTAATTGCAAGCAAGCAGCAGGGCTTCACACTGGTTTCCTGGAAGACAATTTTTACAGTCTTAAAGGATAGACTGATATTCACTTGAAAAGGTGCACTCATTTTTTATTTTACAATTACAGCCAATTTCTGACTATGTTTTCCATTTCTGTACTCCAGCACTCTTACATCACAGAATTCCTACTCTTCCTTCCTAGCATTTAAATGTTTGTAGTGTGTGGTCTTGGCTGCCATACAGCCTGCATTCGCAGCATGGCAGTCCTCAAGAACATAATTAATTCTGTTCTCAGTATGATAGTTACCACACAAATGGCATGGTGAGCAAAGATTTGGGCTTCCCTCTTGCACAGTAGGACTTGGTAAAGGGAAATTTTATGTGCTTATCTTGACAGTTATTGATCTTAATTTTATTCTGTTCAGCAGGTATAGTGTGATCTCAGATCCCTTTTTCCCAAGATCTTTCAGCACAAAGTACCTACAAGAAATAAGTACACAAACCAGTACAGACCAGTATCTTTAGTGCAGAATCACTCCTGTACGTGCAATAGGTCCCAAGGAGGAAACAGACTTGCTCCTTTTTTTTGGCCAGACAGATCTTATGTCACGGGGCAGCAAACTCTGGCTCGTCTGCCCGAGGAGTTTCAACACTGTTCTTTTGTTCTTAGACCCTCACAGATGCTGAATACCTTCTGTTCCTCCCCACAGAAGGCCTGCGAGGCATACTCGTCAGCAATTTCAGGAGACACTCAGTCCCATCCATCCCAGCCGGGCTTGACGCTGCGGTACTTCCTGCTGCTCCCTCCCAGGCGGCACACACCCGCCCGCCCCATCCCGCCCTTGCGCCGTCACCGCTCCTCCCTGACTCGGATCCCACCGGTCACTAAGCGAGGTGTGCGGGCCTAACTTGAGACAAAAAGCGCAAGAGGAAAAGCCTTTGGTTCGGGCCCTACGGCACGGCCAGGCTGAGGCTTCTCCGCGCCGTGCGAGCACAGCTGAGTGCCGATGCTTCAAGGATGAGGGGGTGGATCTGGGAGAGGGCACTGGGGCAGAGCCCTGGAG
>JAAWXA010000012.1:9898518-9963965 GCA_038090715.1 Florisuga fusca
CAGCCGCGGGTGACGGTGCCCGGGGAGCAGTGTTCGCCCTGTCGTTCTTAGACGAGGGGCAAACCCTGGTGTTCCGAAACGCGATTGCTGAGGTCCTCGGGGGAGGGAACTCTTATCTTTATTCCGTACGTCGTTGAAACGACAGCATCACTAATGATAGCTGATGGGCCCGCGTCACAGCAAGAGATACAACACCGCCTCTATCAGAGGCTAGGGCCATTTACTGTGAGCGCTTCAATTCCAATGCCTTAGATGTATTTGGAAGTGTGGTTCGGGTGATTTGTCCTGCATGCAAGTATTTTCTTGGAAAAAATCTTAGTTGAAATTCTCCATCCCTGGAAGGGGGGCGGGGTGGTGAGGTGGGGTCAAAAACCCCACTTCAAGTCTGCTTCACAGGGCAGAGAGAGGCATGTGTTGCTTGTGCTAGTGAGCAAGCTGGCAGATTCTGCCTTACAGTCTTCCTCAGATGGGACTGGAGGTTTGACATTTAGTAGTAGCAAGTAGTATTACTAAGGTAGTAGTAATGATTGACCTGTTCCATGCCTACAAATGCCTGACCAAGTTTGTTATTTACAAGATGCTGGTGAAAGAGCACTGCTGCTCCTGTGCTGTGGGCTGATACACAACTTCTGCCTTCCTCTGAAGAGACATGCCTTGACCTGGGCTGTGTGCGTGAGTTAGCTGCCCTCCAGACCTGTCAGTGCTGACACGAGGAGAGATACTTGTGCATCAACGTGCTAGAAAAAGGCTCATGTGTAAGGGACAGCAGAAAAACACAGTGATAAGAGCTCACCAGGACAACTATTGTTTACACCTCACCTCAGTCTCTCCTGTTGGCTGGCAAGCCCAGTATGAAAATGAATTTCTTTGAGGCTCTGTCTGCTTGATCTGTCCACCACGCCCATTCCTTTTTTTTCTGCTCAAAAATCTGTTATCATCAAAAAAGTCTGAAAAATGCTGGCAGAAACCAGGTTCCTTTGTGACTTCTGTTCTCTGCTGTCCATTTCATTAGTAAAGTACAAAAAAGACTCAAATTGCACATATTTGTAGATCTATGTTGTAGAGCATGTACACCAAAGGGACTCTACTATTCAACTTGTACACTGGACTGTCCCTGCTATAAAAAACAAAGGAACAAACAAATTTGTTTTCTGTCAGGGTGGGAAATGCTGAGGCAGTAGGTATATGAAAGATTTTCATTAGTGGGGCATCTGAAATGCCTTTAGCTTTGTTGTAAAATGGGTGTAGAACAACATTAGTGTTGGGAGGGGGATTCTGCATCCAGAGCATCTGTCCAATATTGAGCAGTCATGGTGGGAATTACTGGATCATTCAGGCTTGAAGAGACCTTTGGAGGTCTCTTGTCCAGTCTAGTATTTAAAGCAGGGTAAGCAATGAAGTCAGACTAAGATTGCTTAGGGCTCAACCTGGTCTTGAAAAACTCTGGTGATAGAGACTGCACAGCCTCTTGGGCAACACCTTCTATTTCTGGACCAGGCCTAGGATAGAAGCCACAGTATAGCCTTCAGGTAGAGTACAACTTACTAACAACAACACTCTGACCCAATCTAACTGGTACTTAATGCATCCACTTGGCTACATGCCCAGACCATAATGTCCTATTTCTAACTTAGATATAACAACACTGTGGGAGATAGTGTTGAAAATGTTGCTAAACTGATGGTAGATGATGTGCCCTGACCCACAAATCCCATTCTCTTATCAAAAAAAGGCAATCAGACGGGTTCATCCGGTATGATTTATCTTTGGTGATCCCATGCTGATTGTTCCCAATTGGCTTCTTCTCCTTCATGTGTCCACAGATACCATCAAGAGAACTTGATTTGCAGACAACCTGCAGTTGCCTGGCCTGTCCTTTGAGTGCTTTTTGAATATAGGTGCAACATTTTTCCAGTTGGTAAGGCTAGGCATGGCCTCTCAAAAATGATTACAAGTGGCCTTGCTGTGGCACCAACCAGCTCTCCCAGCACACTTGGAACTCCTTCTGGTTCCATGGACTTTTGTACATGAGTCATGTGTTCTCCAGCAATCCCTGATTCGTTGACAAATGGTCATCCTTCTCCTCTGTGAATCCCAGGCCTAGAGTAGGCCTTACTGGTGAACATTAAGGTGAAGATGGCACTGAGATCCTTAGGTTTGTCTGTGTCCACTCTTACTAAATCACTCTATTCAGTAACCTTATGCCATTTTCTTCAGCCTTTTACCACTAATTTGGCAGCCAACGCTTTCTTGTTTCCCTTGACATGTGAGTTGAAACTCCAGCTGAGCTTTGGCTTTCCTGACACCATCCCTACATGCCTGGGCAATGTTTCTGAATTCCTTCTTTGTAGCCCATCCCTGCTTCCATCTCCTGTACACCCTTCTTTTCCGTTGGAGTTCTGCCACGATTCCCTGCCTACCCAAGCTACTCTGCTGATTTCTCCTTTTCTCCTGAACACAGACATGACATATTCTTGCATTTGGTTGAACCTTTAGAGACCATGTCACTGATAGAGACAGTGATAGAGTGAAAGGCTGCTGCTTACCCTGTTGTGCACTGAAAGAGGCAGGGAACAAGATGCCCAGAGCTGCAGAGCTAAGAAGCAACAGATCTTCAGGGTGCATCTTTGGGTTGACTGGCATAAAATTGCAACCTTTCATCACAGTTGGGGCATTAGTAATATCCCCCAACTGCACGTATTAGCTGCTTGTTGCTGATAAGGTTTTCTATGCTGAGCTGCTAATAGGTTCTTCTCTCCCTTCAGCCACACATTTTCATGAAACTGTTGGAAATATGCTGATTTTGAGAAGGCTGTCCCTCTGTCAAGTTCCATTGGAATTCACTATCAATAAGAGGAAGGGGAAGGAAATAGGCGACGTACTAGTTTTGTGCATGCCTTACTATATAAGCAGCCCAGGTAAAAGTGGTGCCTGGAAGTGTAATTCAAGACCTTGCAGGCTCATTAGGTGCAGAGTGTGATTGTGATGGTGGAGGTGAAATATGGACTGCTCAAACAATTATTTTGTTTTTAATCTGGCGTTTCCTAATGCTGCAAAGTTTAAATTAGCAAGCCTTGATTAATGTTAATTCCACAAAAATACAGTGAAGAGTGCTGTTACATAAATGGATCCCCCATCCACTACTGTTCTGTCTTTTGGCCTGAAATTACAAACACAAAGAGACCTCCCCAGGGACTCATGGATTTTGGTTAATCTGGGCCTTTTAATGCAAGTTAAAGTGTGTATTTGTATGGTTTGCAGAAGAGAAGGGTCTGAAGACTCATTCTGCACACCTGGAGGCCAGGTTCCTGTTTGTTTTCACAACACACTCTGAAAAGTGAATTGGAAGAAACCAGTGAAATCTTAATTTCCAAGACTGTCATGATGCAAGTCTAAGATTCTACATGGGGCCGAGTTTTGTTTTTAAAAAAAGAAAACCAACAACCAAATAAATGAAAAAAGGTAACCCACTCTTATGCTCACAGAGTGAAACAGTGCAAAGGATCTCCCAGACTGCAAGAGACTATTGCATATGCAAATTCTGTATAACTGGCATGTATGGAGAGAAAACAGGAATGCAGAAGTCACTGCACTGGCATGTTCACAGACTTCTGAACCAGACATTTTCCTCCAGACTTGAAGATTAGTTGCTTGCTTGGACAAATGGAGCAAAACAGCCCAGTCAAATAATAAGGTATCTTAGGAGACAGCACACATATGACTGGTACAACATTGAGTCATCTTTACTTGGTCCCCCATACAATGGCAGTGTTCTGTTCAAAAGTCATGAGAGATGTCCTCAATACACAAGCAGCTGCTGCTGTATTTCAGGCACAGTGCTAATGAGACAAGCCAAGACAGTCTTTTTCTCAAAAACATTCCCAGATTTATCCTTTGTTCTCTGCACAAAGAAATGTGTTATATCAGAGCTAAAGAATAGCATAAGCGTCCACAAATAGTAAACAAGATTGGATGCCTGATGGTCCCAGAAAGCAACTGCTGTAAGTCTAAGTACACTGTAGCCAAGATGAAGGTAAGAAGATATGCTTAGTGCTGGAAGTGAGCTATACAAGTAGAGCACACGAGAAGCTTTGTTAAATTTACTTGGCAGGGGTGCTGTGCAGGTGCCATATTTATTATACAGTAACATAATTATTACACATCACAACACAGCTTTGTTCATATTCCCAGAAAGTTCTGTTGCCTCCGGACAGTGGCTCTGTGTTCTGCCCTTCTCTCTCTTTCCCTCCCCTTCCTCTTTCCTTTTCCTTCTTTTTGTAAGACCAAAGAAGGATTGAATGATTTATCCATCCCTCTCCTGCATGTTTGGCACCCCTAGTTCCATTTCGGGTACTTGGAAGACTTGTTTTATGATAATTCTAATTTCTCTTCAAGTGCAGTTCAACATGTGACTGGATGGAGACTGTTTCACACTCTTTCAGCTGGTCATTTACCTGAAATGGAATTGCCTTCCCAAAGATTTGTTTAAAAGACCAAAGATAATGTTGCCATTTGTGATTGCTAATAACAGAAGTTCTCAAAAACCTTATTTTTGTTTGCCTTTTAGTAGTCAGATTTTAATGTATTCCTTCTGCTTTATACAATTTTACAGATACAGAGAACAGCTACAGTATACAGATTCTGTGAGGTATATAAATATAGACTGACAAACTTTAGGCAAGTCTGCATGAAGCTCTATATGCACATTTCCTTCTCTTCTGTTTTGCCTCTATTTCTGCATACCAGAAATTCTCAGCTTAATCTCTCTGCAGAAGAACACAGAGGACACACAGTATGTTCACACACCCACACCCTGCAGCACATGGAGGTATGCATGTTTACTTTACTTCTGGCCTTTTGCTGTCAGTCTGTGCAATTTCAGAAGAGCAATTCTGTATTTTCACTACTTAGTGGCTGCAGGATTTGGCATGTGAAAACTCCAGAGAAATTCAGAAGTAACTGCCCTGTTTAAGAGGAGTCTCAGCCCTTCTTTTTTTCAGAAATAGCTGTTAACCATAAATGACTAGTAAATCTACAAGGAACCAAGTGGGCCCTAAATCAGCTCAGAAGGATGAGAAATGGTGCAGTGACTATATTGGTAACAAATCTTCAATTTCAGAATTAATTTGAACTCAGTTTATATTATTTACCCACAGAATTGTAAAGCATTTCTTTACAGAGGAAATATTAGAAGGTTTGTGGGAAAAAGCTGCACTTCATTCTGCAAGCTTTGCACACTCTTTCCCATTAAAATTTTCTATTCTGGATTTAATATTTCCTTAATATAATAAAGGATTATTTAGAGAAAACAATCACACAAAGTCCCCTTCCTGGTGTTGCCTGGTACCACCCACCCACCCACTGCCTTATTTCCTGATGGCTTTTTTATTACCACAGCTTCCCCAACTGCATGCCTTCTTTTTTTCTTCCCCATCAGACACATGTTTTTCAGTGCTGACTCAAGAGTGCAAGGAACTATACTTTCGTTCATCTGGAAGCTGCATACTTTGTCTTTCTAAGTAGGAACTGTCCCTTTGTCCTGTGTTTTGGTTTTATTGTGGATTTTTAATCATATCAGGTTTTACGGCATAGTACACTCTGCTTATTTTTTTTTTTTTCTCTTTTCATTGCTAGGGGAGTGATCTCTTCAGAGTTTTAATATTTTCACATGAGAGGCTGTCCTGACTCTTTTTAGTCCATTTTGCTTTGGAAAAGGGGCCTATGCTTATATGCTACCTGCATGTACCCATTTTCTCAGTCCTTCTCTGATGCTTTCATATCTGCTGGCCAGCCAGTCATGCTAGATGGTAAAACCTGGCACCTAGGATGACAGACTGCTGCTGCTATGTGCCGGGGAAGGCAGAGGGAGGTCAGGTACTCTCTTCTGGCCAGCTCCCCCATATTTCAGAAGCAGGGGTAAGCTGGGCTCTTGTTCCAAGCCAGCCACAGCACATACTACATCTTGATTCCCTGTCCACTCAACAAAGAAGAGCTTAGGGTCATGGGAGGCAACCTAAGTGTTACAGGGAGACCAAAAAGCAAAATTAATGTCCAGTGGATACTGGCAAGAAACCTACAAAAAAATACAGCTTCTGTAGAAAGATCAGGTGGTTTGGGTTTTTATTACACCAGACTAGACAGTAAAAAACAGCTGGTTAAAAATATGCCTTTTTATATTGGTGCATTTTTCATTCTTAATGAGTCTTGGTTTACAGGATCACACTTTCTAAGAAAATGTGTAGGAAATAGTTTAGGCCTTACTTTAAATCTAGTAGTCTAGGATGGTATTTCACACAGATTTTGTTTTCTAGGTCCATGTTGAACTTTACAGTTTCACCCCACCTTAAGTAAATACCCAGTTCTTTCTACAATGCATAATTGACACATCTGAAAGCAGAATTATTTTCTAGAGATCCCAATTGTTATAATGCTAAATTCCCTTTACAGCCTTGCAGAATCACTGAAGTTTCTCTTGATGTAGAGCTTAATTCACATCAGAAATTAACCACTCAGAGGATGATTTGTTTTCTGTTCTGTGGTGTCACACATGCTAATATAGTCGAAAATGCAATTACACCATTTAAATGTTCTTAGTAGCACAAGGTTTAAAATCAGACTTGTTACAGATAATTTTCAATAGCTTTAGGGAGTAATTAGCATGTCTATAAATGATGGGCTTTTTACGTCCTGTGGCTTCAGTGTAGGAAGCTGGAACAATCATTTGACTTAGAAAACCTGATATACTACATAAAATGTAAAATTTCTGTGTGACAGACCTGAATGCAGTTTTCATTCCAGCAGGAATCTTGTTCAGATTTAACCATCATTGTGGCCTTACTGTACTGACATACAGAGACAGCATAAGGAGTTGTTTATTCAAAGAGCATGGGATAAACATCATAGGACAGACGCCAGTAAAGATAATCCATGTAAAACTTATTGCTTGTAAAACAAATGTGAGCTGCAATAATAAAGCAAATGCAGCCAGCCATTCAACCTGATGTTGCAGTATATTATGCTGACCCATTACTAAAAGAAATTAAAAAACTACATGAAAATAGTTTCCTAAAATCTTAGTACATTAATGTTCTAAAATCCAGTTGTGAACATCCACATGAAGGACACAACCAATTGCATTTTTAGCTGGGATCCCTCACTGACTGAAAGGTTACCAGTAAGATCCTATATTTTTGATGTAAAGGGCGAGATATGCTCACTCATTTCACAAAGGCAAGGTTGCTTACTTTTTACATATGCACTTAGAAAATTAATACCACTGTTGGGGAAAAATGTGCCTTTATCTTTTTCCATGTCAGAAGTTCAGTGAATTATAACAGAAGATCCTGTTTGCCTTTTGAGACACCAGATTTCCACAGTAGAAGGGATAGCTTCCTGTTGACAATATATCAGCTTTTTCTCCAAGAACAGTTAGTATGAGCTCCACAATAAAACTCTTAATCTGCCTGCTTACTCAACAGCCAAAAAGGCACAAGGATTTCGATTGCTAACATAAGCTTTCAGTCTGACACTGAAATCTTGAAAGAGGCCCAGCAACAACAAAAAAAAAAAAGACTGGAGAAGGCTGCACCTTAAAATTCACTTTCTATTTCACTACTTCCTTTATTTTGCACTCCAGCTAGGGCAGAGATGATGTTGCTCCTGTATTTTCAAGAGGCCTTTCTGGTGAAAACTTTACGTTCACATTCAGTCATTCAGTGCTATGAGAACTATATTTCACTGCAGAGAGACCTGGGCTGCAAAAGAGTATGGAAACCTTAATTCCTATTCACAGCAGTCTCTGCATTGTTCCATATGTTTTTCCTTGTGGGTGTTTTTTATCCAGACTCTTGCTTAGCATAAAAGTTGTTGATGTATTGTTGTCCTACCCACATCTCTAAATCACTGTGTTCAGGAATTTTATCTCTTGCTTCTACTTAATCTGAGTCAGCATCTGAAGTGTGTTTGTTCAATTTATGTCCAGCAAGACTTGCTGGGCTAATATTTTTATAAGCATCCTTTTGAATAGGCTTTGCATAGAGTACAGAATGACATCAAGTTCTTTTTGTTGCAAGAACATGAAAGAATACAACAAATTACATCAGCTATGTTTATGTTATTTAAGCATATAATCTGGGCAATTGTCCCCTAAAGTAGCTTCAGAGCAGAAATATATTAGTTCACATTAACAATGTACTAAAGGATATGAAAAATGAACTGAGGCTCAGCTCGTTCTACACCAAACTGAATGTTCTGTCTCCGATGTGCAGCCTGTTTTTCCTGCCAGTAGTTTGCTGTGGGTGGGTATGGAAGGACGTTTGGAGAGTGGAAATGCTATTACAAAGGCAAGCCATCACTCCCAAAGTCAGGGCTCCCAGAGACTGTGATGTTTGTGAAGGTTTCTCTTGTTTGTCACACTGGCTGCACTTGTGCCTCCTGTCAATAGTCCTGCCAGGACAGTGCAGCTCCAGGCCTTGAATCATGCTGCCTGTGAGCCTGTGGACTTTAATTTTCCCTGCCTCAGCAATATATCCCATATGCTGATCATAATTACTTCACTGAACCCAGCTGATGGCTTTTTTGGTGCAAAGATCTTCTTCCCATGCGCAGGAACAGCAAGCAAGGAGTTCCTCAAGAACTGCTTCTTCTGCAAGTGTAGTTTCTCTTCTTCCATAACAAGGTAAAGCTACCCTCATTGTCATCACAGACCTCCAGAGGAGCAGCTTCTGTCACCTGAAAGACAGCCCATCTCAGGTGGAACCCTTTGTTTTCCGGGCTTCTAAGCCTTGGAGTCTCCTTCATCCCTGGTGAATCTAGGGAATGCGTGGGGCTTTGGCTTTGGTGGCACATTTCTGCTCTGCAGCACAGCACCCTGCACTGAGGTGAGTACCTCACCATTTGCACACCCTCTTCAGCTTTATTTTCAGCGTAAACTCCTCCTGAGTGACTTCAGCTCAGCAGGAAATGCTTTGTCCTGTTCCGCTCAGCTTGTGCTGGTAGGGGTTTTGATGCACCCCGATGTAAAGCAAGGGCAGAATTTAGTAGATGAGTCCTGACCTGGGGTTTTGCTGGGGCCGTCCCTGCCCCGTGCAGGGAGGAAGGCTGTCTCAGCGTGGCTGCTGACAGCATCTCCTTATCACCATGGTGGGCATCACAGAATCACCACAGAAGGGCTGATGTTGGCAGGGATCTCTGGAGGTCACCTAGCCCAAACCCTTGCTCCAGCAGGGCCACAGATCTCTTCTGTGCCTAGGTGAGATATGATAGTGAGAAGGAAATAATTGCTGCAGGTGTTTATATTAGACTATCTGCAATTAAAGGCAGCCAGTGGCTCCCAGACCAGTGTTAAACACCTTGCAGACAGTAATTATATGTGGCTTCTCATTTCCCCATCATATGGGAACTGACACTGGACGATTGTGAACCATAAGCTCTTGCCAGTCAAAGGAAAGGACTAGTCTAGTTTTCAGTTTCTCTAAGGTTGTTTTCAAGTACCTCCTATCTAAAATGACTACAGTAGGACTGAGTTTCATCCATGAGGTTTTCTCAGCTAGAATGGTTGATTTTAGTTTCTCAACTTTAGATCTTACTTACACTACTTAGAATGCAATTGTAACTTAGAAATGAGGTTCCAAGAGTAGCAGCTTATTGAGAGAATCTACAATAATTTCTAGACACTTTTATATCTAAAATTTAATCTGTTTTTGACAGACATTTTGAAGACATTTTTAGATTAATTCTTTAGTCCTGAAAATAGTTAATTTGGATGGAAATGGATACCTTTTAGATGACTGTACAGAGACATGTCTCTCTGTAGTTTCTGAGGAATACTTAAAAAAAATGAACTAGAAGACTTTTCACAATATTTAAGAACTAGTATGGTGTGTATAAATGAACCAAGGTGGCAGTGCTAGACAGCCTTTCAGTTGTTTTCTATCAGACAAAAAAACATGCTGTCCTGAGCAGAAGGCAGTGGAAAGTAATTTGTTTAATTATGCAAGACTCTAGATCACTGTATTTCAAAGCAGCATCTGCCAGTAATGAAAAACAAAAATAGTAAGTGCAATCATTTAGGGAGTTTCATGATGCAGAATAGATAACAAGCTTAAACCTGTCACTTTTTTTCCTCTTGAAAAGCCAAAGAAAATTGGACTGAACTTTAGGTATGAGACATTAGAAAGAAACACATCTACTCCAGCATCCCTTGAGGACAGTTTTAATGGTGTGCCCCTGCAGAGCTGGCACACCGTTAAGGAATTATTTCATACACCTTATTTTGTGCCATTACTCAACATGAGCCAGCAGTGTGTGCTGGCAGCCCAGAAAGCCAGTGGCATCCTGAGCTTTGAGCAACCTGCTCTAATGGGAAGTGTCCCTACCCAGGAGGAGGATTGGAACTAGGTGATCTTTAAGGCCGTTTCCAACCCAAACTATTCTGTGATTCTATGATTCACACTTCACTGTCTCCTCCTGGAAAAATCAGTGTCTTATGTGCACAAAATTCTGACCAAATGCAACTGCTTTTAACAGCTTTAATGCACTACAGCTGCCTAAAGTTGCTTCTGTGCCACCTCATCTCCATCCTAGGGATCTTTTCTCTTACAGCAGCACCACTGACTCTGACTACTTCTGGGGACATGTGTCTAATTTGGGCTTCCAGGACAGCAACTGGCTCCATGACAAAAACAGATGCCACAGAGATGAGAATGGTACTGGAGCACAACATATCTGGCAAGAGGTAGAGGGCGATACCTTTGTTCAACCTGGAGACAAGAAAGGAAAGGAGAGCTGTTTTGGATGTCTTCAGCTTCTTTAGGTTGGGGGAACAGAAAGGAAAGAGATTCTTCTCAGAGGGACAGCACCAAAGACTCTCACTAGAGACCTAAGGAACCCCTCCTTCTTCATAAAGATTCTTGACACAGGAAGACACACTCAGAGAAGCCATAGGATCTCGGCTCCTGTGAATCTCCTCAGCTCTACTGGACAAGGCTGGGAGCAGCCAGACCTCCACAGGCCCCTTGTGAATGAAATTATTCTATAATACTGTCTTTCAGCTTCCTGAACATTGCTTCAGCTCTCCCCATTTTCCTGAAATGCCCTCTGTAACACGTTAATATTCCACAACTAGCAGGGATAGCACTCAGTGTGCTGCCTGAATCCTCACACTGGACGACAAACACAGACAAGAAGAAAGAATTTGTTGTGAGACTTCATCACCCTCAAGCTGTACTATTGGTGACAACTGCCCTGGCCTTAGAGCACCAAATACATTTCTACTGCCTGTTCTTTACTGAACTATGATTCTCAAATTTTTGCTTATTTCAGAAGTTGGTTGTATGTTAAATAAAACAGACTTTTAATGCACCTTGTTACAGCTAGCCAGACAAGGTGGGATTTGTCCAGGCACAAAGGTTTAAGAAAGCTTTTCAGGATGAAAGGGAGGCTGGGGCCTCTGTAAGTAAACCAAAATGATGCCTTGGCTAAGGGAGAGTTTTAAGAAATGTTGATGGCAAAAGCTGTAGCAGCAACACCAAGTACAAGCAGGTAGGGAGGACCAGTGTTCTATTCTTGGGACAGTACAAGAGGTTTATGGAAGTGTTACTTGAAAAAACAAAGAACAGCTTAGTGAGGGAAGGGACAGAGATGAAATCCAACAAGAGCATATGCTTTCAATTTGTCAAAAAAGTAGAATGCTATTGGCTTGCTCAGAACATGAAGGTTCTTCAGAGAAAATTGCAATAGAGATAAGAAATAATGTGTTTCCCTTTATAGACAGCTCTTCTAAGAAGTACCTGGTGATTTATATCTACATAAGGCTTTGGAATTATACTCTATTTCCAGGATCTTAGACTTGTATTCCATGATTCGTTTTGGCTTCCTTAGTAACAAATCCTCAGTGTGCATGCTGAGAAAAAATTATCTGTGATGTTTTCCTAATGAGAAGCTGAAAATAGTCTTTATATTCCTCTTGTACCTAGCTTCACAAATACGTACATTGTTTCTGCTTCGTTTCTTCCTCTTGTACTAGAAATACTAAAATAAAAAAACAGTGTTGTAGTCAGTGAGATATACTTGGGAATTCAAGAACTCTTATGCCTCAGCTTAAAAATTTCTCTGGGGCAATCTTTCTGTCTGTATTTTTGGTTCTGTTACCTGAAACATCTTCTTGCTCTTCTTTAAATGTACTCAGCTTCCTTAAAGATAGGGCTGCTCCAGGAGCCAGGATTCTGGCATTAACACCTCTTACCACCTTTTATATTCTAAATATAATCTGCACTGGTCACCATAGAGATACCCTGTCACTGTGAATCTTTCATGCATTTCTCATTGTTCAAAAACATTTCTCAATTTTCTTTTAAAAATCTCAACTGCAGTAAGATAATTCATAGATGTCTTGGCATGATCACACTATTAATCACTGTCATTGCTTTGTGGGAGACTGGCATCTTAGTTTATCATGTGTTTACAGTTTGCTCTTTGATAGTCAGGCTAACTTGAGAGGAGGGAAGAGAGGAAAGTGAGATAGCACCTTCCCTGCCCTCAAAATCCTGTCCACTCAGGGCTGCAAAAGCCTTATCCCACTGAAATCTGTGGTCTGCAGAACATCCCCCATGCATTTGGAAATATGGCACAGACAGAGTTGTTCAATCAGTGGGACTTAGGTTCCGGAGGAGAGTGGCTAAGCACAAGAACCCACTCACTGGAGGCTGGTGGGGAGGAAAAGAATGTGAGCAAGAGCTGTGATATCCTGTCTCTGGGCTGGGACCTGTCCCAGACAGGGAAGCACTGCTTGAGAGGTTGTCCTGTGACCATTAAGAGAGGGGTACCTCTGGAAACCCACAGTGGAAAAGGATTTCTTCGCTTCTCTAAGATCTAAATGTGGCTGAGAAGTGGATTTTAAAGCCATTTGAAGGCTACGTATGCTACCAACTAAGGATGTGCCAAAACATGGATATTCCAACGGGATGAGGTTCAACACAGCCAAGTGCCAGATCCTGCACTTTGGCCACAACAACCCCATGGGGAGCTCCAGGCTGGGCACAGAGTGGCTGAGAGCAGCCAGACTGAGAGGGACCTGGGAGTCTGGATTGACAGGAAGCTGAACATGAGCCAGCAGTGTGCCCAGGTGGCCAAGAAGGCCAATGGCACCCTGGCCTGTATCAGGAACAGCGTGGCCAGCAGGTCCAGGGAAGTGATTCTGCCCCTGTACTCAGCACTGGTGAGGCCACACCTCGAGTACTGTGTCCAGTTCTGGGCCCCTCAGTTCAGGAAGGAGATTGAGGTGCTGGAGCAGGTCCAGAGAAGAGCAAGGAGGCTGTGAAGGGACTCCAGCACAAGTCCTGTGAGGAAAGGCTGAGGGAGCTGGGGGTGTTCAGCCTGGAGAAGAGGAGGCTCAGGGGAGACCTCATCACTCCCTACAACTCCCTGAAAGGAGGGTGTAGCCAAGGGGGGGTTGGTCTCTTTTCCCAGGCAACTATCAGCAAGACAAGAGGGCATGGTCTTACGTTGTGCTGGGGGAAGTTTAGGTTGGATATTAGAAAGAATTTCTTTACGGAGAGGGTGATCAGACATTGGAATGGGCTGTCCAGGGAAGTAGTGGATTCTCCGTCCCTGGAGATATTCAAAAAGAGACTGGATGTGGCACTCAGTGCCATGGTATAGTAACTGCAGTGGTAGTGGATCAAGGGTTGGACTTAATGTTCTCTGAGGTCCCTTCCAACCCAACCGAACAAGAGGAAAAAAAAAAAAAAAAAAAATCTTTGTGAGAGAATTTCACCTCCCAGAGGGAGAATCATACACTATTTTGTACTAAGGAAATAGTGTCTGTCTGGTGTAATATATGGGGCTAATGAGGAGGAATTACTTCTGATTAATTGAGAAGTACTATAGAGACCTATACTCAAGTATAGGTCTCTTTGCTCTTGGAGAATTTTTTTATGCCTATGTTTTTTTAACCATAGGTGAGCATTATATGTATCTCAGATAATATGGTAATTGAGCTAGTATTATCGGCCAAACAGGACATTTTAATGAATCACTGGATGGCTGCTCATTATGCAAATGGTATAATGCCACAAAACTCTGGACTGAGAAAAGCCATATGGGAATTGTATATTGTAGCATGCAACAAATCTTTGAACTAATCAGTGTTGTATGAGCCAGACTGGATCTTCAAATAAATGAGTATAGATCAACATCAAAGGTTTATCTTCAGTAACTGATTCAATTCAGATGTGCAGCACTCAACAGTACTATCTTTGCCAGAGCTTTGGGCTCCACAATGGGACTGTTCCCACCCACACCCCATCAAAGTGAAAAGTCCTCCTGTAGGGATCTTCTGGGGGACCCATCTCTAAATGGGAGACTAGAACAGCTGCAGTCCAGTGTTTGGTTAGATGATTCCGACATTGTCCTTAGTCCATGCCACAGCCCATTAAGCTGATTGCCCACTTCAGCAGACTGGAGGTAAATGTGAAGATTTGACACTCTCTTTATATATAACAGATATTTCATTCAAATATATTAAACACTGATCAAGTACAAGATGTTGTATTCACAAGCTTGTTTAGGTTGACATTGGTAGTTGAACTTGCTTTCACAGAGTTCTGGCTGAAGGAGCCAAAAACCTCATCTTACCCCTGTTAACTGCTCACCTTCTCCAAAATCCTTTGCTATCAGCCTATTTTTCACCCAGGTTAACAGTGAGGACTAACTTTCAAGAACAACCAAAACAGTGCTAATAAGCTAGCATCAGAAGTATAAAAAAGGCAGAAAAAGGGAAAAATCTAGGATTTCAAGGTAGGCTAGTACAAATGTTGGTACTTAGATCTGTTTGCAGTCTGTTCCAAGTGGCCTAAGCAATCTTCTTTGTTCTCAGGAAAACATGGCACTCTTTAATTTAAGCCAAAAACTTCAGGGAACCTAGAGTGGTGTTTAAGAATGGAAGTAGGCTGCTAACTTAATTTTGCTTCTCATCAAAAAAGAATAAATTATAGACCAAAATATTTCAAAAGGGACTAAAGATATTGATTTAAGAAAACAAAAACAGATGCTTGACTTTCAGAGTGAGTGTGCAATACTTCCTGTACTGCACCTCTTCAAAACACCCCAGATCATTAGTCACTGGTGAATAACATCATCTTCAGAGTTCACAGAAGGGATAAATGTGTTCCTGACCATGACTGGGTACCTCAGCAAACTAAGATTTTAATCAGGACTCAAGGAAAAGGACAACACTTCTAAATTTTGTCTGTAGTTTTCATAATGTGTGGGTGATTTGGCTGCCTCGTTAACCCTGGGAAGAGATTGTTAATCAGTGGATAATTGTTATGTGTGCCACTAAGTCATGATTCATGTTTGCTCCTTTATGAGAATGCTGGATTGAAAGAACTTGCATGTCTTAAATTAAGCTGTAGTCTTCTCACTTTGATCCTTGTTTTCCTAAGAAACATGGCTTATGTAAACAGTCCCTGTCTTTTCTCTGCCTTCCCAAAAGCTTGGCTCTCCTTAGCCAAACCCCAAAACGTCCATCAATAACACAGTGACCTCAGTCTCTACTTGTCACAAGGTCTGTAATAGAAGGTGGCTGGGTCAGGAGGCACTGTATTACTGTGGCCCTCTTGAGAGAAAGATTTGTAGTCCTTACTAAGCCTGTGTGAAAGTAGGGGTACTAGAACCAGGGGTTTGACTTCCCCTTTTACTTACTTCAAGTGAGTGCATGACACTGGGAGGCAGGTTCTCCTCCTGTGCACCTGCATGGACACTACAAAAGAGTTTTTAGATGTGCAATTGCAGCTCTCCAGAAGAATTACTTGCATTTATTGCTTGATTTATTCCAATTTTTTATCTTGATGTAAATAGTTGTTCTGCATCCCAGTGTGCAGCTACAAAACAGTACAGATATTGCAGGCATGAAAGGGACGAAGAGAAGGCAGTTGGCAGACTTCATCCAAGTCTTAGGATTGTCCGCAATAAACTACTGCTAAAAAGTTATTTTAGTCATAAATCTGGAAGTATTGGAGGGGTTTGTCCAGAGAACTGGCCAAAGGCTATCCGAGTATCCCAATTTGGCAATTCCTTAACTAAAGCTGTTTAAAAGAAATTTGGAAAAGTTCAACCCAGAAATCCCTGGGCTTTATAGTGGCTGCCCGTTAGAATGCATATGTGCTGAAATGTCCTTTCAAAACTGGATGTAAATTCACAGTTTCAACTGTACCTTGGTGCACCTTGGTTAGAAAGTAAAAGAGAAAGCAATGCACCAGTGTCAATTTGGAAACACAATCCAAATGCAGCAAGCCACGTGGCTTTAGGTCATGGCACAAAATCTTGTGCCATATAACCTCCCATACTCAGTCCCAGGCCATGTGCCAATCAGAAGGGATACCTGGAAGTGATAGATGGGGAATTGGCTTTTATGCATAGGTGCTACATTATCTGTAAACTTAAGGAAAAAAGAAAAACCAAATCCAAATCTCATATGCTGTCTCTTCCACTTTCTCTCTTCTTCCCTTTCTGCCCCAGCTACAGACTTTCAAAACAGTTTGTATTAATTCTTTCTCCTCTTCTCTGCAATATTCTTCTTTCCCCTATTATTACTTTTTGCTTAATTTTTACCTCCTTAGATTCTGTAGATCTCAAATTGTACATCTCCCAGTCTCCCTTTGCTCCTCTCACACAGCCCATTGCTTTGCTCATGGATGTTCCTCCTCACTCTCTGCTAACATGAGCCCATAGATGTGTCTCTCCTCCACTTTTCTGCCTCCTTGGAGTCTTTATCATTTGAACCTCCCCCCCTTCCTCTTCAGCCTCCTGTGGTTTTGCCCACTTCTTTCCCTCTTCATTCCTTATCAGTAGCTGAGGCTCCTGACCTCTCTCCAGCTTTCCTCCCTTAGCAAATGTACCATATCCCCTCACAGAGAAATTCAGACCCTAAACCTATGGAGTTTCTCACTTGTACTGGGTTTCTGTGGCAAGGCTGCAGTAGCAGAGGGGCTGTAGGAGCCTTTGTGAGAAGAGGCCAGGGCTGCTCTTTGCCAGACCTACCACAGGGCACAGCTGAACCCTTCTGCCAGCTCCTGTTTAGTGAGTACTACAAACATGTTAGCTTGACTAGCCCTTTCAGGCCAATGTAGGACATAAATAAGGCCGTAAATCAGGACCAATATTTGCTGGAATGAAATGGCACATAAACTAGCTCATCCTGCTGTGAGAAGAGGGCATGCCTCATAGCCTTTTTCCAAGCAAAATGACATTGACACCAGAAAAAGTGGTAACTGAGGCTTGAGTTTGAAGGAAGGAGGGAAGGCTGATGCAGTTGAGGAGATTTGGGAAATCGTGTCTTGCTTGGAAAAGACATCATTTAGAGATCTCTCCTCACCCAGAGGCAATGAAAAGTTTCTGCTACAATTCTCTGTATTTTATTTGGCAGTTGCCAGGCCCTTGATGCATAGCAACCCGTAAGCTTTTTGGCCATATGACTATATTTCACCTTATTAAGCATACTGAATGTCTACCTAAGATTGCAGTTTCAGAACTCATTTTCAGATATGTTACTGGAGACATAGGCTTGTCAGCAATGCTTGCCGATGGCTCAAAACACATTTTAGAATATGGTTTCTATTCTATCGACCTTAGCAGCTGGTTTAGCAGCTGGTTCTGCTGGACTCCCCAACTTCCCCCATGGTTTCTAGCTCTCTGTCCCTTGGTGGTCTTATTGATCTGTTATTTTCCCACAGAAGTCTTCACAGATGTCGATGGAAACACTGATACTTATCTCTATAGTAATAAAATTGTCAGGAAGTCTTGCAGTTCTGGTAGCTTGTCTAGGTTGTCTGTGGCCAAATTTCTTCAGTATCTTGAAGGCTCAGGTGACATGCATTGCAAGGTATACCTTTTACTGATCAGCCCTAAGTCTCTGTACCATCTGGGGAAAAATTTTTAGCACTCCGACATTATCTAAAATCTTCCTCAATGTTCATAGAATCATAGAATCATAGAATTGTCTGGGTTGGAAGGGACCTCAGAGATCATCAAGTCCAACCCTTGACCCACCGGCGCGGTTGCTAGACCATGGCACTGAGTGCCACATCCAGTCTCTTTTTAAATATCTCCAGGGACGGAGAATCCACCACCTCACTGGGCAGTCCATTCCATTTCCTGATCACCCTCTCCGTAAAGAAATTCTTTCTAATATCCAACCTAAACCTCCCCTGGCACAACTTAAGACTGTGTCCTCTTGTCTTGTTCAAAGTCCTCTGGGAAAAGAGACCAACCCCCCCCTGGCTACACCCTCCTTTCAGGGAGTTGTAGAGAGTGATGAGGTCTCCCCTGAGCCTCCTCTTCTCCAGGCTGAACAGCCCCAGCTCCCTCAGCCTCTCCTCATAGGGTCTGTGCTCATGTCCCTTCACCAGCCTGGTTACCCTCCTTTGGACCTGCTCCAGCACCTCAATCTCCTTCCTGAACTGAGGGGCCCAGAAATGGACACAGTACTCGAGGTGTGGCCTCACCAGCGCTGAGTACAGGGGCAGAATCACTTCTTCTCCTAAGGGTAATAAACATTAGGAAACTGAAGTAAGCCCACCTACAGCCTCCAAAGGAAATCCTTTTCTTCTCACTTTTTCATTTGCAGAACTACAAAGCCTGATCTGTACTCCTGATCTTGGAGCACACAGAAGTTACAAAAGCAGACCTCTTCTTTCAACCTGAAATATATTAATTGAAACACAGCTGTCCTTAAAAGCCCATGAGGCTGAAGAACTTCATCTTGTATTGTGGAGAACAGTATTTTAAAAACATTTTATGTTGAAGCAGATAACTTACCAAGCATCTGACCTATCACCTAGTATGTCCACTGACAATTATGATCCCATTCAAAAAGAACAGCAAGTGCTGACAGCAGAGCTGCTTTGGAGGCTGAAGCTGAGGCATCCTTGAGGAACTGTTGGATGTACTATATGTTGGTGCAGTGGCAAGCAGAACTTGCTAGAGCTCTGTCTGCAATCAAAGTAATAAATAAATAAAAATTTTCTTTTGTTTCAGGTCACTGTATATGTCCCAGTGAAAACACAGAGTGGTGTTTTCACCACTCCGAAGAAGAATTTAAGCATGAGGAAAACAGGGAAGAGCCAGGAAGAAAGGAGAAATGTTTGCAATAAACTTCTTGAGGAAGAGTAATTGTGACACTGGTTTTGAGTTGCACATTACTTAAGGTGCTTGCCCTGGTTTATAATATTTTCTGAGTTCAGGGAGTAGATTGTAGGAAACCTGTGCATGACTTGGGTGTAAGACTTTATTTTCCCAATGGTGCAGACAGAAAATGTACAAGTATTTAATAATTTAAATATAAAACCCACAATCATTTTTGTTGCCCTAAGTAATTTACCTTCCTGCAGGGCTGACATGAGCAAGCAGACAGCATAGATGGCTTTGCCTAGGAGAAGGCTCTGCAAGGGATGGCAAATATGGAGATGTCTGGCTGTGGGTGGGTGCAGATGCAATGGTGGCCACTCTTGTCTTCCAGTTGTCAGCCCTGCTTCTGCATTAGAGGTGATTTCTCCCTTACTACAGATAGCTACTGACATGCCCATTTGTTTCTGGTCTCCAGTTAGTAACTCTAGTAACCTAAACTAGGAAGGTGTTCAGAAAGCAGGCAATGTATACTGTTCTCACAGGCTGCGAGTAGGCACCAAGGCTTAGTACTATTAAAGCCCTTTGTCAGGAGCACAATTTTTAAAAACTTTTGCATGGGTATGCATAACCTTAAGCCAGCCTTGTCTCCAAGATACATAATGAACTGTTATTTTTTGGTTATGTATTTAAATGTCTGAAGTAATACTGCTAAATAAAGAGTTGGACAACCATAAAATGGTAAAAGCTAGGTACCAGCTTGAAAATCAGACTACTTTAACTAAAGTGTATTTAATGCTTTCAAAACCAATTTTTATTCTCTTTTCATCTGTAAATTTTGGTTAGTTTTCTTGGTGGATTAGGTGGTAAATGAGATGGTCAATATGTAGTACTTGTGGCAGATAGCTGTTTTCTCTTCCCCCTCGTTCTTCATAAAATGAAGTATTATCTGGCTTGCAGGAAAACTGTTTCACTTTCTTGGATGTGAAATGTTAAGTTGGTGTGATTTCTACAACTGTCTGAGCTCAGAAAAAAAAAAAAATAATTCTGATGCTCTGGCCAACCAGCCTTCCTCTTAGAAGAGGCGATTATTCGTCACAATGTTTTTAAGGCATCACTGCAATCCCAACTTCATTTTCACTGTCCAACAATCCTGCAAAATTCCAAAGATGGTCTGACTCTTTGTCTCATATTTTCAAATCTTGCTGAGTCCTAAACTTTAATTACATTCAAAATGTCACCTAGGACAAAAATAGCATGCTAGAGAGTGATGCTGATTGGACTGGTAAGGTTCCAGGTGTACGCAACATATTTGTTCATTTAACTGGATGTTAGATGCAAAAATCCAGAATACTTCTATCTCCCTCTTTCTGTAGTTCAGGGGTTCCCAAAATTTACATGTCCTACTAGAGGTACACAAACCATTTCAGAGTAGTTTTTTGCCCTAACAAACTGCACCCTTCTTCCTCATGCTGGCTTAGTACTTCAGAAAATCTTGGAAACCTTTGATCAGACCAATTCAACCAGCTGAATGAAAGATCAGTCATTTTCCTCCTCCTCATCTAGCTGAGAGGTGGAGGCATAGAAGTAGTAGAGCCAGAATGGTAGAGAAGATCTGTGGAAACACTGAGATTTCAACTGGGTTGTGCCTCAGTGCTGATCTACTGTTTCTTTTCTTGGGAAAGATTGTCTTTTCCTTGGACACGTTACACATGGTACATGGCAGCCAGGCTCTACTTGCTCTTGGCAGCCACAGAACCTTAAAACCACTCTCCCAAGCATGGCATTTGTGTCACCTCTGAAAACAAACAAACAAACAAACAAACAACTGCAAAACAAACTGTGCAGCTTTTTTCCTGCTTGTGCTGGGGGTGAAGACTTCCTCTTACTCTCTGCTACCCTTAACAAGTCTCTGGAACTCACAAGGGTCCAGAAAAGGCTCAAATTCTGCAGGAGCATATGTTGCAAAATGGTCACTGGATGACTGGACCTTGTCCTTAATCACTTCTCATTTGTCCCTGTTTTAAGATAATATTTTCTTAAAGGAAATGAAGAAATACTACACAGTAGCATGTAACAGGGAGATGGAGGAAGATGGTAACCGGGTTTGTGAATATTTATGACTAGGTTCTGTGGTAATAAAGACCAGCACAAACCCTTCCAGTGTTCAGATCTACATGGGATCTACCTTGACTTCAGATGTCTTAGACTGCCTTAGGAAAATTATCCCACAAAAGTATTGGCTCAAGACATCAACATCCTACCTCAAAGACATGGCTACTTTGGGCACTTATACTCATCAGTAAACATTTCTCTTTATGGCTCCAGGCTATATCTTTTCCTTCTTTCCAGGTAAAATAGTAAGTATAAACTATTGCAAGTATGCACCATAAAAGCAGAGCACTTTGGTTCCTCTGTGAGACAGGATCAGGAAGATCAACCAGAAAGAAATTTACCTACAACTAACTGAAGTGCCTTGTCTTCGCTGGGGGAAGATGGAGTTACTTTTCTCTGGACCACATTAGTTATCTGGATATTAAATTATTGAAGTGTGGTTTCTAGGTATGGGTACCTTGATAAGTTCAGGTCGCAATCAAATTACTTTAAGACATACTATTTCCCCTTCACATATAAACATCTCAATCCCTTCCAGTCCTGAGAGCCTTTGCCCAAAGTTGAGTGTCTCGCACGTTCCTGGGAAGCTTCCTGATGACTAGGTGGTGGTGCAAGCAGTTCCTGCCTTGAGAAAGGCTGTAAGAATCACTTATATGGTGCAGATCCTGATATTGAATGGGATGACTCAATCTCATAGAACCCTTGTACCCTTTTGGACACAGTTGCAATGGGGAGTTACAGCCCATCCCATTTAGAGCTGCTCCGTTTCAGACATGGTTCCCCATGCCAGAAGGTGCAGCCTATTCTTGCCACACTCAAGCACAGCCATCTGACACAGCTTATCATAACACAGCTCTTTTCATAATGGACTCTGTTGTCTTCAGAGTATGTCTTCAGAGTGAGGTGGCTGTTTGTTGTGCTTGGTGCAGCAGGAATTTGCCAGTGTTGCAAACAGCTGTGACTAAAAGCTGAACATACAAATTCCTGAAGTCTTAATGGGTTTTCCTGCATTTTCTTTTTTGCCTATGTCTCTCTCCTGATTCCCAGATCAACAGCATGCTTAACCTCAAGGGTTGCAGCAGCATCTTGAAACATCTGCTTTCTAACACATCAGCAGAAACTTCTCTGCTATTGACATTGATATGACAAGCTTCAGCTAATCATCAGGATGTCCCCATATTTTTCTCTGCCACAAGAAAGTGGATCCTAAACTTGAAAATCTTGTGGTGGTCTTTGCTGACTACATGTCCAGCTCCGTGTGGGTGAATTTCCAGGAAGAATACTTTCTAATAGTGTACTGGGCATTTTCCTGATACGTCGAAGGCAATTTATAAATCTCTTGTGAATATTGTTGTGCAAAATTCTACAGGGAATTCTTGCAGAAAAATGTAAAGCTTAAGGGGCAAGGCCCAAGAAGGCTCATACAAAGCCTAGAAAGGAGTCTGTGAAAGACTACAGGAATCCCCGGAGAAGCTGGAGATCATAGCAGGGGCTATATGTGTCTGCTTGTGGAAGGACTGATGTGCCTCTTCAGACAGCAGGACAGCAGGTGATACAGATCGCTGTTTATTCTAGAGAATGTTAATTGAAACTTCAGGTTAAAGCTCCTGTATTAGTGAGACCATTGCAGAAAGCAGCAAAAATGGTTTGTGACTGAGCTAACAAAACAAAAGAAAATTGTCTGGCTTTATTTTAAAGTTGTGTTTTAAAAGACACTACAAAGAAACCTCAAACAAATTTGTCTTTAGAAATGGAGAATGAACAACTTAGGAGATAAAAAATGTAGTGAGAAGATAGAACTGGAATTATATAACTAAATAGCTGAAATTATACAACTGAAATTATAAGGGGATTTCAGAAAGAAACAAAAGATGCAGAACTAAAAGGGCACTGTACACATTAATTCCTCCACAGTGCACCATAGAGCAAGGAAAATTCTAGTGAGACTTGGTCGTAGTAAACATAAAGCTAAAATTAGATGCTTGCAAAAGAAAATCAGGATGCAAGAATCATACACAGCAGCTGCACATGCTGGAAGAGACAGAAACCTTGATTGAGAGCTGTCAGATATGATCTCTGTGGGCTAACAGGTTTGCCCACTGAAATTACTTTAATCCCAAAAGTGAGGGCTACTGTCACTCCATATGATTGCTAAACCATCTCTGTCTTGGAAATCTACACAGAAGCAACTGGTGATTATACAAAGCTCACTCAGGGCGATGAAGGCCCTTCTGAAACAGGACAGTTTCCTGAAAGACATGTTGGAAGCTAGATTCCCAAAAGTAAAATATAGGCCCCCCACTCCAAGGTAAGATCAACTGGATTTACACATATGCTTGTTGTCAGCCTGGCAGATATTTATTTAGCCTCCTAGGACTGAGACTACACATCTCCCCTTAATTTTCACAGTTCCATGCTGGAAAAAATATCACCTCAAATACTTCAAAACTTTAAATGCATTTCAACTAAACCCAGGCTCCACTAGTCTTTCCTCTTATATTCTATTTTCTACACCTTTTTATCCTCTTTAACTTTTTTTCATTTCCGTCTTCAAGTATGGCAGCTGACCTGTAGTACCAACAATATAGAGAAATAGTATCATTTTATACACCGTGAAGTTAGCTTTAGGGGTTTGTTTGTTTGTTTGTTGTTTTTTGTTTGTTTGTTTGTTTTTTATCTCCACCCTCAAGATAGAATTCTTCTCTGTTGCTGTAGTCTTTTGAGTGTCCCTTTCCTGGATCCCCCTAGACCCTGCTGCTGATCCTACTGCAGCAGTTGCACTTTCAGGAGTATGGGCTCTTCATACTGACTAAGGTACTTGGCTGGTCCCCACTTTCGTCACTGCATACAGATGAGATACTCATTTGCTTTACACAGAGTTCCAGAGGTTCATCAGGAAGATCCATCCCAAAATGCAAACAGGCAGGATCAGCACACCCACATAAGTCACTTCTTCTCACTCCTTCCCTCCCTTTTCTTGTCTGATGTAATTGAAGGAATTCTACTGATGAAAAAATATGTGTATTCAGTCACTCAGGAGATCCCCAGATGACGTTTTGGCTGATGTTCTGCAGGCTCCTTCATTTCTTACTGTTTGTTTCAGCTCAAGTGTGCTGTCTGAGGTGTCTTCTCATCTAAGTGAACTTGGCTGTTTGCACTTCACCTGTTCTCTCAAGGGAGACCTGATCAGTATTCCTGGTATTCCATGATGTGAAACAAGAGTTCTAAAGGGGAGAAGTAGGTATCTGTTTATGCCTCTTATCTCTCAATTCATACCCTTCTTCCACAATGAAACTCTTTTAAGAACCAACACCTGGAATTTCAGCCAGGATACATAGAAATATCAGTGATCAGTGAAAAAAAAGTGACAGTTTGTGTAGAGGAATATTTATCTATCACAATATGTATATAGTGGAAAAAATTTGAATCTTATACGTGGAGGTGATATGCTTGCATTGGAAGAAAAATGAACCTCCTTGTTTTCCTGGGTAATCTTTACAAATAAAATCTGTCTGCTGGAAGACAAATTTTACCCCAGGGAAAAAAAAAAAGCAAGCAGCAATATTGGAAGTCACCAAAGCTCTATCATAGATAGGCTTTGGTCAGGAGAGGATAGCCAATATCCACGACAAGAGTGGCAACTTTCTCCCTGTTCAGAGGAACCAGGTAAAGAATTGATCATGTACAGAAAGCCACATGGAGCAGCAGCTGTACCATGAATTATATGCTGTCCTATAACAAATTTTGACTTGAAAAATACTGGGAGGGTTGAAGGTATGTGGGGGACAACACGGCAGAAGACAAGTGGCAGGGTGGATACATGCAGCTGCATCCACTTGATTAACATGGTTTCTAAGCCTGTGAGGTTTTTGCAGGGGTCTTGCACCAGCATGTGGGAAAAGAAATCAGGTACCTGAAGTGATGTGAGCCAAGCACACCTTGTATAAAATGTGCCTTGGCCCATCACAATGAATATGTAGCATTCTGGCAAGTTTCATTGTTGTATCACTGAATCATTTAGTATCAAAGCTGCAACTCATATTAAAAGAAAAAAATACCCAAGTGAAAGGCCATTATGTACTGCATTTTTATAGCCTGGAGCCTGTCTCCTTAAAAAAACCCAAAATCAAACCAAACGAACAGCAATAAACAAAAACAAACACAAACAAGCAAACAAACCCCCCAAAAAACCCAACAAACCAAAAACCAACAGAAAACCCCCAACCAAACCAAAAAAACCCCAAAACAAACAAAAAACCCTAAACCAAACCAAACAAAAAACCACAATCCAACCCAAACAAACAAACTCTGACCCATGCAATTTAGTAGGAGCACATACAGAAAGTTCAGGTAGAAATTTTTTTGAGTCCTTTTTCCAAATGTCCGTCAATTTCCCCTGACGCCTGCTCCTCTTCCCACTATTTTCTTCTGATTTTCCACCTCTGCTTTTGATTTTGTACAGGTTGTGTCTGAGGGTGTGTGAAAATTAGTTTCTGGAATTTAGGTGGTGATGGTGGTTTCTACATGTGTGAGATCAAAAATCTCACCAGTTTTCTGTATGCATGCGATCCAGTATGTTAGCAGCCGAATGATAACTGATGGCCCTACAGAATTTGCACCAGTCATGAAGGTAAGTTTCTCCTTGACTTTAAAGCAGTAACTACAGCTTCCTGTCAAAGGGACAAAACGTCAACTTCTACACAGCATGAAGTAGATGACAGATTTCCTCTTACTGGAGCAAGCTCCAAGTTCTGAGACCACATGCAGAATTCTTGGGAAACAAGTATGGGTTTTTGTTTTGCTTCTCCCTACCACCCCCTGCCCCTGAGACTGTAAATTTCATCATTTAACAGTAAGGATACAGCTGAGGCTTTTTGTGTTTACAAAACAAATCCCTAAGGGATCTCAGCTGTGTTTATGTAAGAAGCTAGCAGTAGCAAGCAGATACTTACTTCCTGAGTCACTAAACCCCCCTTTATTTCCACTTTTCTATCTATTCTGAACAGTTAAAGGGTCTTCTAGTGAGGAAGGATACATGACAGTAAGTTCCTAATTGCTAGCTCTTAGTTGCTGACAAGCTCTGCCAATAGCCTTAATCTTTCATTTACCAGTGGGAACATTTCTAAGCCCAGAGTTACATTAAATGGCTGATATTTGCTAAAATAGTATGTTTCATCTTTTCCAAATGATTGCTGAATCACTTTTTTTTGTACAGTTGAGTACAAGGATATGGCTAGAGGGCTTGATACTTGGCTTTCAAGCCAAATATCAAGGACTGAGGGACTGAAGTGCTCAGGTGACATGGGATGACTGAGGGCATAGTTAAATACCTGTCTCTCGATTTTAAATCTCTCTGGGTTTCATGGTGTCCTATCATAGAAAAATGTTGCAGTTCAGAACACAAATAGAACTAAAGCTCATCTAAAGGCTGAGACTGCATGCCTTGTCAATGCTAGAGCAGGGACAAGAGGGAGAAAGATACCAGCTGCTCAAAACCTAAAGGTTAAAGTTTGAAAGAAAAAGGAGTATCTTACTACTTTACAGATTAAGGAGGCTGCATAACAGTTACAGAGTTAACTGCTATGGATTATGCTTAAACTCAGCTAAATCTATAAGAAAATATTGGTTAATACTTCATAATGTGTCTGAATTTGTGGGACAGTGAACCTTCAAGTTTCCTCTGATTTAAAGCTTCCCAGCATAAGATTTGTACAATGAACTATACTTCCCTGGTTGTCATAGTATTTCTGGGAGAATGTGGGGTCCAAATCAGACTTCTGTCCACAAACTGCATCTCTGGGTTTGTACATATGAGAGCCCATCACCTCGTTGGTGAATGTGGATCTGGTTAAAAGCACTTTTCTGAAGGAAGGCTGTATGTTTGTCTCTTTTGGAAAGAATGGCTCGTCTTTTGCAAGCCCAAAAACTAGGATGCAAAATGAGGGGAAAAGTGGTTACTTAGTGAAGAGAAGACTGACTGGAGGTTATGCCAGACATGTCACAGTAATTTGAAAAGACGAAGGGTATGGAGAGCTTCTATTGTCTATAAAATTAACAGCATTTATCTGTTAATTTTTTATTTTGTCTATTTGTCTATTAAAATTAACAGCAAGAGGAGTGAGGTTAGAAACTGGGAAATACTTTCTAACAATAAGACCAATAAAGCAAGGCTAGGCTGCTGAACCTATCTGAAAGCCTCAAGAAAATGGACACTGTATGTCTCTGTGAAATACACAAACACATAGATTCGTGTGGATATGGCACAATGTTGAGTCGAGAAAAAAAGATGTAACCTTCCCCAAGGCTTAGGGGAACAAGAAACAAAGACATGCACAGTTCTTGTAGCCTATGAAAGGCTACAATGTATATCCTGTTGTGTTAGTTTAAGCTGATTTTGCTGCTGACTGCATAGTGTTGAACAAGGGCGAAAGAGCACCATGTGCAGAATCGGGAGGTAATCAGAAGGCAAGTTGAGGAAGACTACTTACTTCATCCAACGACCACCAGACGGGAGTCAAAAAGCCCCTCAGAGATGAAATAGGCATGCGCCTTTGAAGACACGCCTCTTCCAAGAAGTAATAAACATAACCCAGCCTATTCCTAGAATAGTCGTGAATATGTATTAGAACAGTTATGAATATGTATTAAAGTATGAAATAGAAGCCAAAACTTGGTGGCATGCGTGTGAGTGGAGCGGAAACTCCCCGTGCACCCAGTGCTGTTTGTTTGCCTTTATTCACCAAAATAAAACTAAGTCTCATTTGCTATTACGAGAGCCTCGGTCATTTGACACTAAGCTGGGAGGAAGTGTCGATCAGCTGGAAGGCAGGAGGGCTCTGCAGAGGGACCTGGACAGACTGGAGAGTTGGGCTGATTCCAACGGGATGAGGTTCAACACGGCCAAGTGCCGGGTCCTGCACTTTGGCCACAACAACCCCATGGGGAGCTCCAGGCTGGGCACAGAGTGGCTGGAGAGCAGCCAGACAGAGAGGGACCTGGGGGTTTGGATCGACAGGAAGCTGAACATGAGCCAGCAGTGTGCCCAGGTGGCCAAGAAGGCCAATGGCATCCTGGCCTGTATCAGGAACAGCGTGGCCAGCAGGTCCAGGGAAGTGATTCTGCCCCTGTGCTCAGCCCTGGTGAGGCCACACCTCGAGTACTGTGTCCAGTTCTGGGTCCCTCAGTTCAGGAAGGAGATTGAGGTGCTGGAGCAGGTCCAAAGGAGGGTAGCCAGGCTGGTGAAGGGACTCGAGCACAGATCCTATGAGGAGAGGCTGAGGGACTTGGGGCTGTTCAGCCTGGAGAAGAGGAGGCTCAGGGGGAGACCTCATCACTCTCTACAACTCCCTGAAAGGAGGGTGTAGCCAGGGGGGGGTTGGTCTCTTTTCCCAGGCACCTCTCAGCAAGACAAGAGGGCATGGACTTAAGTTGTGCTGGGGGAGGTTTAGGTTGGATATTAGAAAGAATTTCTTCACAGAGAGGGTGATCAGGCATTGGAATGGGCTGCCCTGGGAAGTAGTGGATTCTCCGTCCCTGGAGATATTTAAAAAGAGACTGGATGTGGCACTCAGTGCCATGGTCTAGTAACTGCAGTGGTAGTGGAACAAGGGTTGGACTTGATGATCTCTGAGGTCCCTTCCAACCCAGACAATTCTATGATTCTATGATTTATCACACCTCCATAACTCAGCTGTCAGGGGCTTACACAGTACAGATACCACTGATTGTATCCCTTGGTATCTAGTACAAGAAAGACCCCTTAGCAAGCAGTTGTGCATACTGAGACACCTGGAGCTGCATGATAGCAACTGCACTGGCTACTTTCATTGGCTTCAGCTGTCCCATTGCTAATTCAAGAGATGTTTTTGTGTCCGTAGGAGATGGTAAATCCTATATCCTCCTTCTAGATCTTTGTTTTTCAATGAGAGGATGAACAGACTACATCTCTGAAGTTAGTTTACTTGTAAAAGCATCATTAACAAGTGTGGTTCCCAGTGGTTTCTGAGCAAGAATGAAGTTATCATTCAGTCATTAGGATGTTCATACAGAACCTATAAAGTAGAAAGAGCAGCATCTAATGTTGTAAAAGAGGAAGGAAGACAGCCTTCTCTAGATGACCCTTCTTTTAGCAGGGATGCAGAAAGATCCAAAGGGATCCAAAGATCCCTTCCAAACACGTCCATTCTGCAATACTATTATAAAATGCAGTGCACTGTCTCTTCATTAAGAGACTTCTCCAGTCATTATCAGGAGAAGTGAGGCTTATGTGGGTGGAAGCACCACAAAGTCAGTCAGAAACACCAGTGATGTCTCACCAAGATTTTAAAAATAACTCTTCCATTGACAAAATATCATGACTGACTTAATTCTAGAACAACACTTGTATATAATTCTGTTATTATTAAAACACTTGAAGCAGTTACATTTCTCTAAACCTACAAGATCAACAAGTTTCTAACATAAATCTGGATATTCTTGAAGGAAGAGGAACTTGTGCCTTGCATCCCCAGGAACTGAAACTTTCAATTACCTGCATGCTAACTTCGCAGAAGTTGGTTATGAGGAAAGTTCTGGACTCTTGATGCAAATGTTCAGTGCAGGCTAAGGTAAGACAGAGCAAGCCAGCAAAATACATGCATTTGGGGGGAATGCAGTACATGTGTGTGTGCAGACAGCCACAAAACCATCCTGATAGTGTAAAAAAGGAAATGTTAAAATATAGGATTTTACATATCTCTCTCTCTCTGTCTATCTAACTACCTACCCATGTATATGTATACTTATATATTTATTGTGTTTGTACTGAAGTGGTAATTTTGTGCTGCTAATGCCCAAATCTTGTGGATGAGCTCTGAAAGTACAAGTCACACCATTAATTAGTGCGTGGTACATTCATCTGGGAGACAAAAGCTGGTGAATATTTGGATTCTTTGGTTTTAGGTTGCGAGATGCTTGGAGCCCAGTTCAGAGATCTTTAGTTGCTACTACAGCGTTTTCATTGCTGTTATTTTAACCTGAATGAAGACATTTAAGTGAATCCAGTGCTGACAGAAGATTTATGACTGGGAAAGACTGAGTGTGAAAGGTTGTGACTAGAAATACCCCCAGTTTTCAATTTCAACTAAGAGGTAGGTAAGTGTCTGTACTCAGAGTGAGGGCCTGATTGGAGGTAACAGCAGCCAAGATGAAAGGTTAAGCATGGAAAAAGCAGCCAACAGTTCACTGATAAAGTTTAGTTGCTACATCATCTAAAAGCTACATTTGTTCTTCAGCAGCTTGAGAAAGTTGGTCTGCCTTCCCTGTATGTTTCAGACATTTTAGATACTCTTTCTTCTGTTAGTCTAAATTTTCCTGGACAATTTTGATTTCTCTGCTTGACAATCCCAGAATTACAGAAATATTTAGATGGGAATGGACATTCAGAGGTCTTCAGTAAAACTTCTTTCATAAATAAGGGCTTTGTCCAGCTTGGTCTTGAAAACCTCTGAAGATGCTCAATGCATAGCTTATCTGGTAAACCTTTTCCAAAGTTTAACTATCCTTTTAATGATCTTTTAATTTTCCTTTCTTTCCTTACAGAGTCTCCCGTGTCTCACTTTATGACCACTGTCTTTCATTCTCCTGTCACTTGCCTCACTGAAGAGTCTGGCTTCACTTTTTGTTGGTGACCCCCTTGAAGGCTGCAATTAGGATCCCTGCAGCCATCCCTGCTCTGTGCTGAAATACTCCAGTTCCCTCAGTTTCTTCTTGCAGGATGTGTTCTCCAGACTCACTACCATCCTGGTGGCCTCTGCTGGACTTCATCAAGATCAGTATCTATTTCTTACTGGTGCCACCAAGTATGGACAAACTATGCCAAACTCCTTCTAACAAGTAACATAGAAAGAGGAACAATCACATCTCCAATGCAGTGGCCTGTTAATACATCCTAAGATGCTATTTAGTTTTATTCCTACTAGAAATGCTATTTCTATTTCTTCTTGATTCATTCGCTGAACTTCTGTAGTTTGATTACAGCTCACTGACTGCAATGCTAACAAAAAGTTTCACTTCTCTCCCAACGCCAAGTGCTGCAGTTCAGACAAGGCACTCATATCTACTCAGTTACAATGTTAGATACTGCAGTGTCCAGCCAAGATTATACCTCAGAAACATCACTTGTAGCTAACACACTCTTTAATGGCATTGCCAAAGATATTAGAACTGATCCCAGGGTAATGAGGTTGAAAAAAGAGCAAAACATTGCCTTGGCTCTCTGAGGGTCACAGCAGTCTTGTCACAAGGAGTATATTGCAGCAGATTAGTTGTTGGCATGGCCATATTATCTTGCTTCAAGTAAAAGATTCTAAAAAATACCTAGAGTAAAAGAAAACCAAAGCACAAAGACTCTGGGTTTCCCCAATTGCCCAATGGTTTTCCCAATCTGCAGTGTATGTCTCTGGAAAACAAGAAAACGCACCAGGTATCCCGTGTATAATTTCAGGCACATTCTTACAGTTTGTTACTTAGGCTTCTGGCTACCTGAACCCTATTTCCAGAAGTCAGGCAGGAAGCCCCATTACTGTCTAGCACACCTCACTGTAAGGAATGTCCCATGCAAAGTCATTTGTGCTTAAAGTGAAAACAGAAATTAAATCTCTGACCAACAAGATGCATCCACTTAAGCACAAAACCCTTTGTAGAGCAAATACACAGTGCTGGCATAATTTCTGTTAGCACTGACTTAGCTCCTGGCTAAGATATCTCCTAGAGCTCAGCACAGCCCCTGAAGTCTTGGTACACAAAAAAAGCTCAGAAGTTTGTTGGACAAGGAGGAAACCATCTTCCATGTCACTCAGAGACCATTTCCAGTTCCATTCTTGGACAAGGTGGAAGACTCAAACTCTAGCTCGGCAGGGAAGAAAGGAAGAAGTATTTTAATATTATGCAGGTATATTAAAACACTACATTTAAAATATATGCATAATTAGGAAGACAAAGCTTGCTCTGGTTGTCTTAAGAGCTTGGACAAGTAAATTTTTAAGTACTTGTCTTCGCAACTGAGCCACTTGGTGTGAAGTCGAACATGGCACGGGCTTCCCAAGTCCATACATGCTACTTGGCCTCATACTGCTCAACTTTCAAGAAGACAAGATATTCTTAATTTCAGCATCCGGAGCGTTTGAGTCACCTGCAGTTTGTCACCGGGCTGTGTGTCCTGCCGCCGGCACTCACAGCTCCTACCCGAGTTCCCGCGTTCTCCGGCAGCAAAGATANCCGCTCTTTGAGGGGGGGGGAGAGGAACCCCCGCACCCCCCCGCACACAGCCACTGCATCCCGCATTACCCCGAGCCAGGGCGGGGGTCCCGTGGCCCGTGGAGCTGTCCCGAGTTGTCCCTCGGTGCGTCCTCCCCTTCCGAGGTGGGCTGGCAGGGCTCCAATACTTCAGGGCTTTGGGAGAAAGGGTCCCTTGGAGGGAGGGGGTGGTGAGTGCCAGTCGTGGAGGTTTTCAACAAGTTGGAGAGCAGGAGGGACATGTCCCTTGCGAGTGGGGCCTCAGCTGTGCAGGTACGTGGCTTCAGTCCTGTGCATCGAAGTGGCAGTAGGGGATTTTTTTAAGAGTCTTGTGAGGAATAGAAATGAAATAGTGCACCTGGGTAAAAAGTCCGTAATGCTTGTGATTTGATTTTTTTTTTTAAAGTCAGAGGATATACTACATACACACATGCATATAGATATTTTTGATATCACAGAGTTCTGATTGTTTTCTCAATCACTAGCGAGTTGTGCTGTTGGTCTCTGAAGTTGGTTTTTTAAAAGTGTCAGTTCTTACTTCAGAGTATCCTGTGTGGGACGCCTAGCTTGTACTGAACTAAATAAAGATCAAGGGAGGTTTGATTGTTATCAACTACTTGAATGTCCAGATGTTTGGTTTTGTTTCTTTTTTTAGTTGTTACAAAACTATGGCTGTACGCACTTTTTGCATCAAATCAGTTTAGCAGTTTCCTGCCTTCTGAGAGTGTGTGCCTCTGAAAAGCCAGTCAAGGAGGTCTGTCTGATTTATTATCCGTATATGCTCGGGAACGTTCTTCTGGAAATATTTTGTTTGGCTTTTTTCAAAATAGTCCTACATAATTGTCTTCTAGAGTTTCACAGAGAATTAAGTTTGTGGATGAAAACTTTGAATTAAGGAAAAAAAAAGTTGAGAAGAACCGTATGTTTAAGGAGGATCCCATATATGTATTTTGCTCTGTAAATTGGTTTCCGTTATACAGCAGGAACAATGGCGTATGCTGAATATGTTGTTACAAGTCGTTTTAGTACTAGGTAGTGTGTTTTTTTAAAAATTGTTATTCATTGTTGGGCATGATATTTGTGAATTTTATGTTTGTTCTTCTAGTGGCAAGTCAGATAAGAATCTAACTGTGATACTTACAATGTGTCTGGCAAAGGTGGTCTGTAATGGTTACAGTCTTTTGGCTAGTGGCAGTGTGAATTGAAATAGAAACCTTGCACCCTTCCAGGAGCTTCACTATTTCAATTTAAGTTGTGCTTGTATAGATTTTATAATGTGTTTAGGAGAATACAGAACCTGTGCAGAACTAAAGGTACTTGGTAAGATCATGTAGGATGCGTTAGAAAGCGGTCAGATCATCTTCTAAAGAGATGCATAGAGGTAGTGTAACAGAAAGCTTGTAAAGAAATTTTCAAGTATTTTGTAAACCACTTTTTGACTAAAATCTGTTTCTTTATGTGGACGGATATAGCCAGCATGATCTTGTTGGTCTACTGTAACCATAGAAAATCAAGACCGAACACTTGTAAATGTTTTATTTAAGTCAACTTGTAGTTTGGTATCTGTGCTAGCCTCATACTAATGCCTAGAATGGCAGATATTGATTACCATCTATGAAAGACTTCTGCATGAAGAGACTGTAAAGTACATCTCCTTGTATCTGCAGCTGCTCAACCTATGGTTACTAGCTACATAATTTAGAGGAGGTAATCTCTAAGCTTTATATTTGAGATACAGGTAAGTTTTCATGCCAAGAACCGTTCTACATTTGCTTTAATAGCTTCTGTTTCCCTTTTCCCATATGACTATTTAATCTAGGTGTCCTTTTTAGCTTGTCAAATAATGATCTCCCAGGACTGAAATAATTCCAGATGAAATTCCTTATTCTCAGGGAGTCACTGTAAGAAGAAGTAGAAGTATTTCCATTGGAGTTGTAAGCTGGTTACAGCCTACAAAGTGGATGTAGACACAATGTTTTGAAAAGCATGTATGTTGATAGCATTTCACTTTTCAACTACTGTCTTGACAGATTATATCAGTTTACAAGAAAGGGTAATGAGATCTTGTATGTTATAAAATTAACTTGGTTTTGTTTGGGGTTTTTTTGTTTGTTTGTTTTGGAACTATTGTCCACTTTGTACACATGCAGAAGTGGGATTACTAAATGGAGCTTGTATTGATAATGGTGTTTAGAATACAGTGTATTTAAGACTGTCAGCATTCTAGAGAGATTAACCTACTAAACTCTGTTCTCTTTTTGTCATTGCTAGTAAAAATGTTGAGTGATGGTTGCAACTCTCTGATTTGCTAGCTTAGGTATACTGTTATATTTAAAGGAAATATAGAGAAAACTGGCTCTGGGCAGTTAATTGGAGTAGGCTAAAAGCCAGTAAGAAGCTATCTTTTAGTACATACAAAACTTATTTTGAAGCTCCATCTTGAAGTAAACTCACAGTTCTGTATTCCTTGTAGCTCTCTGTTTAAAATGCAAACTTGTTTTATTAGGCTGTAAGTTTAACTATTATGTGGAAGTCATAAATGCATTGAAAGGAAAGAGAGAAAGAGTTTATTCTGCATTAAAAGGAATCTTTGCTATTGAGATATGTAACAAGGTTTCATTGGTGAATGAAGGCACACCATAAATAGTGGGATGTTTGTCATTTGCCCCAAAGAGCCAGGAAAAAACTTGATGCTCTTATTGGAGTTAGATTTTTGCAAGTTGATTTTAATGAACAGAAGTTATTTCTTCAGTATTCAGCATCTACACTTAAACCAACAGCTTAAAAAAAAAAAGACACTCAACGTGGTGAGAGCTAGTGAGACTGATAGCCTTATTTATTACTAAAAATTTGAACTTTGCTACTGCAGAGACCTGAAGTCTCTCAATCATATTGCAGAGCCAGCATTGGTGGAAAGAAAAAAATGCAAGTTACTTTATCAATTATACTATTTTCCATTTTTTTCTTTCTTTCCCAACCCCCCGCCTCCCTTATTCAGAAACAGTACTTTATACTAGGAATTTCATACTATAGGTAGGAAATTCAGGGTCTTTTTATTCTTTTGTCAAGCATAGCATGTATTATTCAAAAGTAGGGAGTTATACAGATGATCCAAAAGTCGGGGGCATGAAAAATATAGTGAGCTCAAGTTACTTTTTCTTTGCGCTCTCACAGCTATGACAGCCCTTTTTTTTTGAAATCACAATTGTAAGTTGATGGAGCCAATGAGGGAATTTTTTTTGAAGGTAGGGGGAAAATTTGTGATAATCAAGTTGTGTGTGTTGGAATTACTACAATTATGGCAGAGTAAGAATGTAAAGAAAATAATATGCAAGTGTAAAAAAAAAATCATTATTTTTTTTAGTTTTGCTGCTAGTGGAAGAACTTACTTAAAATAACTCTACCATTATTTTCCACCTCCCTGCAATAATACAAGGGGAAACTTGTTATTATCCCCTATAGACCTGTTTAGGTTGAAACTACCAGATGACTATTTAGTATTCTGACCTTGTGACTAACAATAATTTAGAACTTTGTATACGTTTGTAGGGCTCATGTCATTTGTCAGCAATAAATAGCTTTCTTGTTTGAAACTGAAGCTGTCCTTATTATTGGAAATGGAAGGTGTTTTTGATTTGTGAATAGCTTAAATTAATTTTGATTTCAGGTAGGAAGCATTCTGTGTCTATTGCATGTGGGCAAGAATGTAATGTGCAGTATTTGCTTAATTAAGAGAGGAAAGTAATTTTTTTGGGGTTGTGAGAATAAAAGTCATGCTGTTTGCTGACTTGCAAATGGCTGTCATGTCAAACTTTTCAGTTTTAGTTAAGAACTTTGTTTTTGCTCTCTTTGTTTTGAACCATGCAGTCAGTGTATATTACTGTCTTTAGTCAATTATTATGTGTCATTGTGACTTTACTGGATTTAACACAGATCTTGTCTTAATCATGTGTGCTGTTATGCTGGAAGAGGTTCTCTCTGCTGTTTTCTCTTGCAGTGTGTATGCAAACATTATACTAATGTTTGTGATCATAAATGTAATTTATTCATGAAAATACCTAAGCATTGTCAGTGCAATGTTTGCTGATTTTTCAGATAATGTGGTGTTCTGTACAGCTTTTTTTAGTTTGTCACCTGAAAGAACAAGGTGAAAGGTACAGTACAGGTCTTTAAGAATTCTTTATCTATGAATAATTGTCTCTGACATCTCTTGTTGCATGTGAGCTGTTAGTTTGAGTACACAGATTGGTTTAATAAAAGCCATAGATCAATTGATTATTTAGTTGAACAACATTGCCAAATTTATTTTAACTTCCTAGGCAAAATGTTTAATTTTACTGTAACAAATCTGTCTGTAGTGCTGAGCAGTGGCAATTAGAATTTATTTTAGGCATGCTGTGTTAATTTAAAGTGACTTTTTCCCAAAATCATATGTACACAGAGACATTGGGAAGTTGAAGTTGTGTCTTGGGGCTAAAGTCATAATGGACTGGGATTCTAGCTCATGTGTTTCAGATGTTTGTATTTCGTACTGTTCCATTGTGACAGTAACTGGGTTTTGTTTTGTTTATATTTTTCCTGGATAATCCATATTTTCACCTAGCTTCCAACCCTCTTTTCCCATGAAGTTTGGATTGGATTTGAGAAATTGGCATTACCTTACCTTGAATCTGTACTTTTAAATTCTGAAGTTCATTGCTATAATCTATGTCTGTTCCTGCAAAGATATCTAAATGTATACTGGGGTAATACTTTATTGTACAAAAAGTTTCAATCTGTTAAAGGAAGAGATTAATTGAAAAATGCATTTTAGTAATTTCCACCCTTGTTAGCAGTAACATTATTCTTGTTGGAACCAAAGTGAGTGGTCTATTTGCATACTGATTCTAATCTTGTGCTTGCATTTCTTGACTGGCTAGAATGGGGTAGAAAGTCCTCACAAGATGAGTAGTTCTGTAACAATTTCAGAAAAAAACTTGTGTTTATATCCATGAAATACTTCTTTAAACATTGTATTTTGACTATTGTCCACAAGAAAGCTAGTCTAGATTTGTATAGGCCAATATGTGAGGTAACATAAATGGTACCAGGATGAATAAAAATGACTTCTGGATAGCTAGTGGAGCTAATTTTCTTCAATTCACCTGCTGGCATGTCAAATTCTTTCAAGATTGGACAGACATTGCCAGAAGCAGTCTGTGCATATTGACCCACATGGTATTAAATGAATTTTAGGACTTGAAGGTTACATTTTGTGACTATGTTAAAAAATGTAGGTCTAAAAAGTACTGTATTAGCTGCAGTTATTTTTAGTACAACTTTTGAGGTATAATCTTAGATGCTACCACCAGAAATTCTTTATCAGGAATACATTTTTTCTAATCTGTAACAGTTATTCAAATTGTGTAAAGTTGTCATGCTCAGATGGTGAAAGCTCATGGGTTGTGTGATTATGATTTTATGGCTAAAGATGACTTGAAGCTGGATAAAGTGTATAAGAAAGCATAATGTCTTATTTTAGGTTGTTTGTTTGTGCTTTTTTCCTATTTTTCATTTGTTTGTTTTGAACTTTGACAGGTTATTAGATTATGCAGTCAAAAAATGACTTCTTAACAGGTGAATTTTGGAAATCTTTCCTTGCTCCAGCATGGCCTGTGAAACATAAAAAAAGGACAACCCACAACAACAAAAAAAAAACCCCTAGCAAAACAGAAAAAGGTTTGATAATTGCAGTTATCTTTTCTGAAAAATGTCATGTCTTTGTGGATGATAATGTTTTCATATTGCTCAACATTTAGCTTCCTCTCTCCCTTCCTACACTCAATGCAGAACACTAGATCTAATGATGATGAGGCAATGAAAATAAATGGAATCTGAGGGCTTTAAAGGTACAGTTTTTTGTACCTTTAAAAAATTATTTTAATTTTTAAAATTTCAACAATTTAAACAATTATTTACACTTTTGGGAGTACAATTATTTCAACACTGTTACCTTTGAGAATGTTGTGAACCCTTTTGAACTGAGAAGTTGGAGCATTCTTCAATGATTTGCAATGAGCTTGGTTTGGAAAAGGATCCTAAACAAAAAATCTTGTCAGTTAGGCAGACAGTTGAGAGTGCCAGCTTCTGCACTGTGACTTAAAAATGTAGTACTTGTTTTACATGACCACACATAGCAATTGAAGAAATTTTGGAGATACCAGACTCATATGACTATAATGATCTCACTAAGCCTCCTGAAAACGTGAGGTGGAATCTTTCCTTTATGTAATGTGACTGATCCCAATGCAAACATTTTAAGATGAGTTCAGAACATGCCACCCACCCACAAGAAACATGGCTGGTGAAATGTAGTTATGAATGCCTTCCATGTTTTGGTAAAAAATACTTTCAAACTTCTGTGCTGTATGCTGCTTCTAATGGATAAAGTTAGTGTACTTAGTTACTGAATAGCTGTAAAGGTAAAAAACTGTTAGAATGTGTGGTTAGAATATCAGTAGCTTAGGACTGTTCTTCATGTTCTGTGTAAAGTATGGACAAGGTGGTATGTTCAGCATGTGAAAATAAGCCAAGAGGTGAAAAGGCTGGAGTGACTGTGTTGTAGGAATGTATTTTGTGCTTATTGCATGAATGCAGGATTTTCCTCATCCTTATTTCATTATAAATGAGAGAGGATTAAAAAAAAAATCATATGCTAAACTAGTTTACATTTTGGTGTTTAATCTCCTTTCTCCTAGGAGAATAACTTTACTTTCCCTCCTCCTTTTTTTCAAATTCTATTATCTGCTAAATGTTTCCATTTCTTTCGTAATTCCTCTCAACTGTTCATTTTTCTACTACAAATATATGTGCTTTTGTCACTGTAATGCCAGTTTTAATTTTAAATGCTGTTTATGGTGAAGCCTATTTATTTCTTGATTGGCTTGTGTGAAGGGTACAACAGAAGCCAAGGAGAGTTTTGAACACGCTTGCTGTATCCAGGTTGCTGTTTTTTCCCTGCCTTTGTAGAGTCAACAAGTGCCTATTCATTGCCCTTAATTCTGCAGAGGGAAATGTTCCTCTGGATATTTTGTACAGCTGGGGGCATCACAGTGTCTTGACAGCTCAGCTGCTTTGCTGCTGGTCAGTGGAAATGCCATTTGGGCCCTTAGCCTTGTGTCTGGCTGTCCACAGTCTTCAAAGGAAGTTTGTCACCTGTAATTGCTGGTAGTTGATTACGGAGAAGTAAGTATGCTACACTTCAGGGTTGGCACTAAAGAAGGATCTGCTAGGGGATGGTGCTGCTTCATTCCAAGTGCATCCTCTTTCGTAAGTGATGATTTTCTTCTGAAATTTTGGTCTGCCTGTCACCGGTGAAAGGGGTTAGAGGGAAGAAGTTAGGGGGGTAGTGAACAAGCAGCAATGTAGTTTGACTAAAAGGTGACCTAAGTCAGGGTAGGAGCTTCATGGTAGGATTTGAAGAGTTCTGTGTTACAGTTGTGTTCAAAATCATTGTTTACCATGTATTTGCCTTGTTAGGCATTAAAATGGAAATTGATGTATATGAAGTATTGTATATTTATTCAATAGAACTGGCTGCTTCAGATACTACTCTTTTCTGTCATAGGCATATAGAACTAAAGATTACTTTTATTTTGAAAATACTTAAGTTCATAATATTTCATTTATGCGAAAGGGTCTACTCAGGAAAGCAGTAGAAAAGAGAATTCTTTTCTCACTGAAAACTTGAAACTTTTGACTTTAGTCTGTTTATTCCAGGACTAATAAGTTTTAGTAGTTTATTTGACTTAGTCCAAGGTACTTTGTCATCTTCATAGTAGAGGAAGTCAGATGTTACTGTCATCTCCAAATATTAGGACTGTTGTGTTCCTGCTAATTAAAAATAATAAGGCCTTTTGCAGGTAAAATGGTGTTAAATTTGATTAGGTTGTCTTGACTTCTACAGTCTGTTTTATCAATGAGAACTAAAAGTGTACTGATGTGGCTGTTTATCACCTGGTGAGGTTTTCCGTACTTTGGAGCATTTGAAAAAATGTGTACTTGTATCTTAGCTTAGTTTTTGCCTGAGTCAGCTCCTTGAAGGGGCTGTGTGTTCCCAGCTTGGTGTGTTTGTTTAAGGAAAGGCAGATGTGCACAGCAGAGTGAGAACTTCAGAACAGAAACACAGCAGCCCAGAGGTGGTTTGGCACAGCCCGTTGTCCCAGCCCTTGGTTAAGCCAGGGGACCTCGAGATGCAATTGTACCAGATGCCACAGCTCATTTTGTTACTGTCAGATTCTTCACACTACGCTGAGCTGGACAGTGTCAGAAATATAAAAATTAATGAGGACTTGTCAAGAAAACTGTCTGCACTTTTCAGGGCTATTTGGTGTTGCTCAGATTTCATCATAAATGGGCATCAGTTCAGGTGGTGTGACTATGTCCCTCTCTCCCATTTTAATTGAGGTCTTAAAGCAGTGATGAGTAGTTGCAACAGGTGTTGCAAGGTTTATAGGTGTTTCCTATAAAATTTTGGAAATGGTCATTGTGAAAACAGATTGTTTCACTTGCATTAACATCAATTTAAAGAAAGTTGTTCTATGCCTTGCATAAAAAACCCAGACTTTTCTGTTATTTATGCTCATTTGTATCCTCTAACACAAAGTAACTGCAGAATACTGTATCTGCTGTAAAATTAGTGGTAGTGTCTAAATTTTATACAGTTTTTACAACATGTAACATCTACATTTTTAGAATAATTCTAGCGATGTTTCAAAGCTGTTTCTCCTAAGTTCTCAGTATTTAGTGGTGCAAACTCCTTTATGTTGAACAAAGTGAAATGTTCTTATAGATAATGAGGGGGAATTGCTTGAGTACTTTAAATGTAAGCTACACTAGTGAAATAAAGTAGTAAACTTGTTGATCCAGCCCTCCGCAGGTACATTGACAAAGAATTACAATGTTTTTGAGTACAATTCAGAGGTTATGGATATTTTTCTGGCTCATAGTGGTTAACAAGTGTAGCTTTATTCCAGCTGATAATAGGTTGACATGCTGTCGAAATTTTTATGTGTCCTTTTTACGAAAAAGTTGTGCATTCTACCACATTTTTAACAGAAGAAATCTTGCAGTCTTTGTAAAGTAACATGTACAGGCCTTTGGTGCTTTTGCCCTATTTTAGCACCTGAAAGTCCTGGCTCAGATGGTCTTAATTTTGTATTGCATTCTTCTGACCCTTCCTCAGTGTTTTCACACTAACAGTTGCATTTGTTTTGGGAGAGAAAAAAGAAAACTAAAACTAAAAAAACCCCAACTGAACAGGTTTTTGTGGAAAGGACCAAAAGTATTCTGCTCTACTGATTAAAGTCTTGCTATATAATTTCATACTACATAAGAAATGCTACTTACCAGGTTTGTTTTCACATTCCCAGTCACTTGAAGGGCTAGGATTTTGTCTGGGGAAGAACAGCTGCTGCAGCAAGGGTTCAAAGGAGACCAAATAACTGTGTTAAACATTACTTTAATTTATATGTGAAAGACCTGAATGTTAGGACAATAGGAAAAGTGTGAGTGGAGTGCATCTTACCAGCCCTCCTGGATTTTTTTGAAGGAAAAAACAATGATTTGTAAGGCTTCTTTTCATTTGAGTTGACTGGTTCATGGGTAGCTAATTTTATTTTAGTGACTGTGTGTACATTTGAATCCAGAAAGAACAGAAGCCATTTGCAAAGTTTGGGGCAGCGCTAGCAACATTTGCTCATCTTATCTCATAGCAACCCAGAGGCAACAATAATTGGACATATCAGTGAAAATGAAAGTTTTGATCACAGAATCTTTTTGGAAAAAAAAAAAAAAAAAAAAAAAAAAAAAAAAAAAAAAAAAAAAAAAGTTTTGGATTAATTAACTCTCAGGTGCTGTAGTCTGGGTTTAAACTATGTAGGGATGTTTAAAAAAAAAAGATTGCTGGTAAAATAAGCACTCAGATGAATGGTATCACCCTGTTACTTTTTCCCAGCTTATTGCTTCTGGCTTCTCACTACACTTTGCCATTTCTATAGCTACTGGTCTGCCACTGTGTCTGGACCAGTAAGTGGAGCCGTGTGATTGAAAACCTGGTATTTTAAGAGTCTTTTGCTAAACACCATCAGGAATTGTCTTTGGTTGCTATATGATGATTCTTTATCTTCCCTTTTTCAAAAATAGGCAATATTTGCATGAGAGTGGGGGAGACAGACACCTTTTATCTAAAGCAGTTACAGATATAAAAATCCTAGTATTCAGATTACCATGCAGTTACTCACTGGGTATGCTTCTTTTCCTCGTCTTTGTTAATAAGTGGTTGATTTCTGGGGCTGCAGAATCATGTCACGTTTTATGTAACTGGGTATTTTCGTTGTACCTAGAATTAGGATTTTTCAACAATAGAACACATCCATGTTATGTGGTGGGAGAAGAAAATCACTGAGACTTTTAAGTATATTGAGAGCTGATGGCACCAGTCCATAATGCTGCTTCTCTGTGTTGAGCTGTTCAAGCCTGTGTTATTTTGCATCGAGTCATAGAACAGTCAGTGAAAATGTACACCATCAGCTCAAATGACAGCTAAAAGTCACTTGATATTTTGAGTTGCTCACCTGTTCCGCAGAGGACGTAGCAGTGAAGATTACAGTCTGCTTCAGTTGTGGTAAAGTCCTAAACTACTTTCTCTGAAATGCAGGGGTATAAACATGCAAAAAACTTGTGCGTTCAGGTTATAGAATCTCACTGAACATGAGATTCAAAGCTGGTTTTGATTGACTTTTTAATTACTGGCAGAGATCCCTTGTCTGCTTCTGATCCATGTGTACTGAATTGAAATAAAGTGCCTTTTTAATGTCTTGTAGTTTCTGTCTTTACATTCTTGATAAGGAGGATGTTGGAACATACTCTTCCACCGTGTGACAAAAGTGTCTGTAGCATTTTGCCAAGACTTAATCTGGGATAATAGTCAGGTTAAGAGTAGTCTTTTCTTCAAAAGACTGCTGCCTCTAGCAGTCATTTTGATTTCTGGTAATAAGCCAGATTTTATTTAAAGAAGGTTGTAGTGGTATTCCTTAGTGAAACAAAGGTCACTCCTAAGATAATGCGGTGTTTTTATAGTATTTTTAAATACTTCAAGAACTTTTGATGCTTTTAAGACCTCTTGACAGTTTTATTAGTGATTTTAATCCATGTTGATCAGAAATAAGTCTTGCATCCTCAGCATTAAATAAAGGAAACAGCAGAAAGGGTAATTTGAATATAATTAAACTAGTGATAGCTTGTCAGAAATGGAAAACTGGTAGGATTAAATCTGTCCAGTCAGATGTTGATTTCACCCAGACAATCTTGCAGAAAATTTTAACTGTTGTTGCGTAGCTATTCTGCATCCCAGTATTTGTTGGTGTGCTCTTGGGAATGTATCAAGTCCTACCATGAAAAACTCACAATCTGTACATGTTCTAATTGGAAGAGGTGTCTAGGATGAACTTAGAGTTTTGAAGGATGTGATTTCACAGGCTATGGAGCCAAGCATTTGCCAAACAAAGTTCAGTTTTCGCTGTTGCAGTGCGTGCTCTTCCCTTGAGCATTCTCAAGTTCTCCTTTCACCTTCCTGTGAATAAGTGAATTTTTCAGTCCATCAGAATAGTATCCACAGATGTACAAGTCATTCCCAGTGTATCCCTAAGCCATGCAGTAACTGGGTAGAAGATGCTGTTTTAGAGGGACTCTAATAAGCTGTTTTGAACAATATAAGGATGAAATTCTAAAGTTCTGCTAATGAAGACAGCTAGATGAGATATAAGGAAAAATGTTTTTTGCTTTAAAATGGCAAGAGAAGTCTTTCTTGCAAGTATGTTTACCGATGATGTAGTCTATAAAAGTGTTTCTAAACAAAGTGTTATTAACTAAACTTGATTTTAATCAAATAACTTCATGCATGTACAGCTGTTAAGCATTAAACCAAAAATAACAGCATTAAGTGCATCTGATTAAAAGACATCCATAACAATAACAATCAAAATAATAATGTTTATATTTTAGAGATTTGAGGCCATTAAAAGACATTTTCTGATTGGTCTTTCTGGGTTATGTCATATTAAATGAAACATCTACTTTGAGACACTACTTCCTCATTTTTCCTGTCTTAGTTTTTCTCTGATTATGCCAAAGCTCTAACAGAATGAAATGGAAACTGCTTACATTACCATAACGCTATTTCAAGAGTATTGAGAGATACACTGCATGCTTGCTGTTACTCACTATTTGCATACTTCTGTGGCTTAAAACCAGAAAAAGCAACTGTGTGAAAGTAGTTTCTGCAGAAGGTAAGGTGCTGGCTTATCTTGAACACAAACCTGTAGTAGTTTTTGCATGAGAGTCAAGTGTTTTTTAAAGAAAAACTGCTGTCCCCATTAACAGATAAGTGTAAAATTTACAAAGGATACTTACTGTCATTATTATTTCTGTTTAATATGTTCCCCTTTCCTTTCCCCCGATACTGTACCCAGCCTGTTGGGATGCATAAAACAAGGGCATATAATTCTTGATAAGAAAATTTGATCCTAACCTTCTCTAACTGTCCTTAGTATTACTGTAATTACTGAAATGGTAGTTAAGCACCACATCTCTAATTTCAGTGATGAAGCAGTGTAAGACACCAAGCTCTTCAAGAGTTTTGATGTTTCCAAAACCTTTTTGTCTTACCATTGCCCTTCCCTTCACTTCGCTGCTGCCCACTGCATTACTTGCCTGCAAAGTTAAAGTAGTGAGTGACTGGGAAAGGTGGAGTTGAAGATGAGAGAATTCTGTTTAACTTAGCAGCTGGTGCCTGCAGGTGCAAACAAACTTCGAATATTTGTGTTGTTGCAGTTGTGCAACTCTTTATAGACTCTGCTGCTCATTGCAGATTTTTTGTGAAAAACATCTTTTGTCCAAAGATGAGTAATTTCAGTACCTGGTTACAAAGTCTGGAGTTCTCATTCAGGTGGTATGAATCTGGTGCCTAACAGCTTAATTCTGAAATTTTGACTTGGTGCAGCCTTCTGACGGACTTAGTAGAAGTTTATTAGTTCTGTCCTATCTTTAATGACAGAAATTCACAATACTAAAATTCCCTGTATTTTTGTGGTATTATGTCCACTGCCATTTTAAATGTTCATTCATGAAACATAGTGAAGTTTGATCAATGTTATTATTTCTAAGGTTTTCGGGCAAGTTTTATGAAATTAATACCCACAAGACCATGTAGGAATCCTGACTATCATATACTGCTTTTGAGGTGGTTACTTTAATTAGTGAAAAAACCCCAAACCATGATATAAACAAAGAAACAAACAAACAAACCCTAATACCTTAATACAAACCAAGAAAAGAATAGAAAATTATTTTTAGCCACTCTTAAAAGTACTCTGGGAATGTGATGAATCTGGATAATTACATGAATGCATTTTTTGTAATTAATGTTTCTTTCTCGAGGATGAACCCTTTTGAGTGCTTTTGCCAGAGGTCAGCTTTTTTTTTTTTTTATATCTCACATTTTTATATTTTACTTCCCCCCTCCTTTTTTCTTCTGCAACATAGCAGCAGCTGTTCGCATTAGTCCCAGTTACTTGTGTGTATTGACTTTAAGATAACACATCATTGTGCAATGAAATCTGTGCTGGAAGCTCAAGGTAAATCACTGTATCTGCATTTCTGGCATCTTCTAAAATTAAGATTCAGACTGAAAAAAAAACCCTATCTATTAAAAAAAATTAAAATCATATCATGTGTTTTTAATGTTCCTGGTAAAGTTTTATTTTTGTTAAGAGGTGCCTACCATCTGTTGTCACTTGAAAAGCCTCCTATTGCTAAATTATGAGAATGTGATCTATTCCATAATTGCACTTGCCAGTGTGTCTTGGGTGGATGTAATATGTATTTATCCTTTGCCTGGCTGTAAGAAGAGGAGACAGTGGAAAGAGTGGAGGAGGAAGGATATGAGGAATAACACACAGGGGCTGATAGTCATGGTGGTAGGTGGGAAGCAATCAAGTAAGTAGACCAGGTTGCACTTCATTTAAAAATCTGTGTTTCTCATACCTTTTGCTCTTATTCCTCCTCTAAACAGAACCTTTTAAAATGCCAGGTCTGATTTAGTACTGATGTTTTATGCATGTTAATACAAGGCAATTTTCAGTCAACACTGCCTGAAGTCAGGAAAAACTTTGTCTTGCATTTCTTTGCACTGTGTTTGCTTTCACCTTCAGACCTGAGGGGATTTGGTGCTACAAACAGTCTCTAGCTTTAGGGAAGCAGAGTGCTTGATCTCTGTGCTCTTTTACATTTCCATTTGTACATTTTAAATGTACTTTCATTTTCTTATATGTATTTCTGTAACAAAACTCTGTAGTAGGCTTCTACCAGAAAAATGTAAAGAGGTTACAGATAGTCTTTACAAGAGGGGTTTAATGGACTCGCTGCAAACCAAAGAGTTGAAGGTGTGACAGTGTTTGCTCAACTGCAGCTAGCTTAGTAGAAAGGGAAAAATATATATTTATTGTTACCTGAGACTGTTGTGACCTTACTGTATCAGGGGTTCCGTCTTAAGAGAGACAATAAGACCCTGAAATAATGTCTGCATTATTTAGTTAACTTTGCTAGTGTCTCCACCAGCTCCTACTGTCATAGGTTCCTGCTTACCTACATTAACTGAGATATAAAACTATTACAGGTATCTGGGAACATTCTTCTGAAGTCCTCTGGCTAAAATCAGCTTAGAGGACTAGGTAACGTCCATTTAGCTAAAATGTAGCAAGCATGTAATAGTTGTTTGACTGTTCAGGCCTTTGATACAGTCATTTTTAATACAGGTTCCGAATCCAAGCAGTGTATAAGAGAAAATATTTAAAGTAAACCTTACACTGAAATATCTTAGTATCCAGCCCTGATATTAAATGTGTGTCTAGTAACCATGAGTTTATTATTAAATGCCACACTGAGATTAAATGGCTCTGTTTAATATATAAATTTAACATTCTGATATTCCTTATACGTTGTGAATTTTACAAGAAAGTTAATTCCCATAAAAGCTGAGAGGAGATTCTTGGTTATTGTTCCTTATTTCTCTCTGTAAAGAGAAATGATGGAAAACAAGTTAACAAATTCGTGTAGGGGCATAGGACCTGATTTTGAGTCACTGAGTTGTATCCAACTCCACTAGTATTTCTCCTGCCTTACTGAAGTCCTTTTTTCCCTCTTTGTCTTCTACTAATAATATGAAAGACAGAAATTTTGAAGTCATCTTTGCTGTTTGATAACTTACTGCAGGGCATAATTCATTTTGTGTATACAAATGGGTGTTTCACGGAAAAGTATGAGGTAGCCCAGTCTAGGATTGTACCATTAAAGGTAAATCTGTGCAGTAAATAAAGATTAAATGGACAGATTTAATGGTACTGTGTCCTGATTACTACTTCTACTTATTCTCAAACATTTGTGTCACTTTTTACGTGTCATTTATGAACAGTGAGGTCTTCTACTTTGCACTGAAATGAAAGTGACTTTTGTAAAGGTGAATAGGTTTTGCTTTGGACTGGACATTTCTTCAGCCACCCTACTGCATCTATTAGTAATGGTGTAACTACACTCTAAGCAGTTTCTCTTTAACCTGTTAGTCAAGTCTCCTCAAAAAAACCCCAAACTAATCCTGAGTAGAGATCAAAGAACTTAATACTGTTATTGTCATTTTCAGAGTATGTTTTCCTGACAGTGATGTGATACTAGAGTCTCCTCTTTGGTTTTTATTACTTGATGGCTGACATTACCATTAATCATGATCTAAATTCTCTAAAATATCATGACAGATTTTATTTCAAATAAGTTGGCTAAAGATGACATTATTCAAACTTTCTTGACTTGTCACTGCTACTCTTTGATTTTGATAATGAATAAATGAAAACTTAAGAGAAATGTATAATGACTAGCAAATAGTAAGAATTTCTGGCTTAAAATACCTGACTAGCATAAAACCCATCACTGAAGCAGTCTCCTGGGGAGTAACGTTGGAGATTGAATTACACTTATTATGTGCAGGCAATTTTACTGCAGAAGTAAGGCAGACCTTTTTTTGGTTGCTGGGTGGTCAGGTAAGGAGAGAAAAAACATCTCTCTCATTTATCTAGGAACCAAGGCAAGAGATTAAAAAAAAAAAAAAAAAAAAAAAAAAAAAAAAAAAAAAAAAAAAAAAAAAAAAAACTCCAGTATTCTCACAGGGATGGTAGTGCTCTTGTACTGTTAAAAAAATATTTAGATTTCTGTATTGAAATTACTTGTCCACAATACTAGGTGGGAGTATTTTGTTTTTATTTTTTTCTAGTTCTCCAAAACAGTGCTTAAAACAAAAAGGCTAAGTCTTGGGGGATATTTCAGAGAAAAATGTGATACTGGTCTAGACTACATACTTTTCCAGTTGTCCTTCTCTTTCCTCCTTCACTTAGTTAAGTAACTGTGGCTTTGTGGATGTTTTCTGTAGGCAGAGTGTTCCTGATGCCAGGTTCCTCTGATCATTCATAGTTACACCTTCTGTAGAAAGCTAATGATTCATCAGGGAATAGTGAAATGTCTCATCACTCCCTCCCAAGCTTCCCTCTTCTTCCTCCCCCCAGAAAACTCAAAGTATTGGATTATTTAAAAATGAAATGGGTATTTATGTTTGCTTGCGCTGAGAAGTCATGGTGGCTTTCTAGCACCTTCAGGTTAAGTGAGCATGTTCTGGTAATGGAACTTATATATAAGTCTTGTAATATGCTGGGTTTTATGTTTAGTGACATTAACTTAAACCTGTGTTTTGAAATAGCGATTATGAAGACACTAACTGTCCAGAAATTCAAATAGTGGATAATGTCATGCTGATTACAAGAGTCAGGCTGTTAACCTACCGTTGGTTTTGAGAGACAGGCAAGTCCCTCAGCATTTTATGGTGGCTTACCTGAATAATTCTTTATACTCTCTGTATAGTTGGAATGACAAGGTGCTTAAACCCCTTCTTCTAGTGGCAGAGACAGCTAATATTTTACATGTAATAGTAAATTAAGGCTCTTTATTTTAAATGTCTCATTTTATGATAAAATTAACTTTTAGAGGTTATTTTCTTCCTACATGTTTCCAGTTTCCAATAGACAGTGTAAATTATACTCATGGCTGAGTTGGTCTTTGGAGGTTCACCCTGTGCTTAAGTAGATTTGTTAGATTATTCTAGACCAAATAGTCTTTGGTCTAGTTTTAACTGGATTAAAATCGTATGATGACTTTCAGTACTGAAGACTGTTGTGTCTTTTAATTGGGATGAACTATAAATATTAATGGGACTTCACAAAACGTTCATCTAGCAAGTTTTCCAGTGGATTTTCTTGAGGGTTCATCTGTAGTATCCTAGACCTGAACACTTGCAAATTAATCTACTTGGTCATGCGTATGTTTTTCTCTTGGTTTCTGAACTGTAGCTAAAATGAATGTCTAATTGTTCTAGCATTCATATGCTCCATAAGCATTGCTGTGAGAGACTAAAGAGGGGTAACTGTTTCTAAGTGGCTGTTGGAAATGCCCTATTTTGATAGGTCTGGAACAGAATAAAAGATACTTTCTCATTTGCTAGCTGAGAAATACATTGGTTAGAAGAACTGTTCTTGTTGAGGTTCCACTCTGTGTTCTTCATGTTCTGTTTCATTATTTCCCTTCTGCAAGGCTGAAGGACAGCTTGTGTTTACATGGCTTAAAATCATGGCTTAAAATCATAGAATGGGTTGGAAGGGACCTTCAAAGATGATCTAGTCCTGCCCACTTGCAACAAACAGAGAAATTTTTCTCTAGATCTGGTGGCTCGAAGCCCCTGATCTTGAACATTTCTGGAGTTGGGGCGTCCACAACTTCTCTGAGCCAACTTGCTCCAGTCTCTCACCACCCTAGTCATAAAAACTTTCTTCCTTACTTCCAAGGTAAAGCTACCCTCTTTCTGTTTAAAACCATTTCATCTTGCCCTGTCACTGCAGGCCCCGATAGGTCTTTCTCCATCTTTCTCACACACCCCAATAAGGTCACCCCAGAGATGTTTCTTCTCTGGTATGAACAACCCTGATTCCCGCATCACTTTTTCTTATGACAGGTTTTCACCCCCCACAAAGTGGGTGCAGCAATGTCAGGTCTCACACAGTGAGCACAGCTCCCCAGAGGTGGGGGCCAAAGCAAATACCACGTCCCATGGAGTGGGCATGGGTAGGGTTCCTCAGAATTGAGGGCTGACCCAGGGAGATTACGTCTTGACCCCCTTTCTTTCTAAACTCCTTCAGAGGGGAGCCCAGGTGTGGCTGGGCCCAGTCCTCCTTTAATCTCCTTTAAAAACCCATTTGGCGAGATTAAGTTTGGGAATTCTCTGCAATACTCTAGGAGTAAGAGTATTATCCAGGAGGTTTGTAAAAAACACAATTTTACTTAAAAATGAGTAATATTATAAAGCATGTTAGATTACAACTAGCAGAATTAGGAATTATGCTACTTTTAAAGCAGTGAATTACAAATAGCAGAACTTAGCAAAATGGTACTTTCAAATCAACAGATTTCAATTTAACAAAATTTAAGGAAATTGTCCAAACAACAGTTACAGGTAACAATTTAACAAAGCAATGGGTTGTAAAACTTTCAACAAAGAAACTATGTTACCTTTGGAAGGCTGAGCTGAGGTTAGAAACAGAGAAAGAGAGAAAAAAAGAAAAAAGGGAACTAGAAAAGCTATCACCACCCTTGGATCCAGCCATGATCTTGGCAGGAAGTTGTGGTCCTTGGATGGTGGGTGTGCATCCAGCATTTTGAGTGTGCCTCTTCTATGCCACCTGACCCCTCCAGATGGGATGACACAGCAATAACCCTTATTTCTTCCCATGATCCCTCTCCAGTGGCTTTACCCGGGGCACACACAAGATGTCACTCCGCAGGGCACAGCTTGCCTGCCCCTGTCCCTTATGGAATAAGGACAGTGTCCTGCCTGTCAGGGTGGCCATCAGACACAGCTCCCCTTGCAAGGACAGTGTTCAGCTGGTCGGGATGGCCACTGAAGGAGGGGCTGCTCTTGTGAGACCAGGGCCCAGTTTATCAGGATGAACACCAAAATGAGGGCCCCTCCTTGCAAGAATAGGGCCCTGTTTATCAGGGTGGTTACCAAAATGAGGCTTTCTCCCTGAGCGAGCAGCATCCAGGTGGATGAGTCCTCCACCTGACCACAATGTCTTAGTCAGGATGGATGTTTTGAGTCAATTACTATTTTTGGGACACTTCAGAGGTGTTCTGTTCCTCTAGTAATTTCTTGGCCTTCCTCTGGACCTGCCATGTTTGTGAATGTATGCAGAGCTCTGTGTGGGGTGTCATGACAGTGTAGTAGAGGGGGAGAACCACCTTCCTTGATCTTCTGGCCATGCTTCTTTTTATGCAGCCAGTGGAGCACAGACACAATGACAGAGGAGATGGGAAACCTGTGCCTCGCCTCACTACTTCCAGGCCCATCACAGGAGCCACCAGCTTGTTAAGGGTCTATCTCCACAACCCCAGAGGAGCACAGGGGCACAATGGCAGATAGAGAAGCTAAATTTAAAACTTGGAGGACAATGCACCCAGTCATGTAATGTGTGTAACCTAACCAGGGTTGTCCCTGCAGGTTAACCCTGGAGGATCTTTAGAGTTGGGGACTGGAGTAAACATACTGCTAGAGGTTGAGGATATGTAGGGTGCAGGGGAAGAGCATTTTGGGATTGCAGAGGATTTTATGGGATAGTTTGGGGAGAAGCTAGAAGCAGGAAAGGGCACTTTTTGGTGATGTGAAGAGGGACAAACAGGAAACCAGGGACAAGGGCATTTAGAAGGTGAGGCATGTACAAGTACTTGTCTGGTCCATGAATGTGTCTGACCATGCTGTGTCTCATCATTAAGGTCTATCTTAGATTTTAAATTCCTTTCTAACTCCCTCCTAGGGAGAGGTAGAGGATGCTCTGTTCCATGTGCAGGTGTGCCTGTAGGTCTCTCAGGGGCTGGAGGGCCCGGGGTGACAGCAACTGGAGAAGCGGCTGTAAGTGGATCTGAGTGCCACCAGCCCCAGGAGTAGGACCTCAGGTCACTGAAGTCCATGTGTCCAGGAACTAGAACAAGGGAGGGTCTGGGCACTGGAGCTGGAGTGGGACTGCAGGCTGGTGGGACCATGGCCCTGAGTGCCAGCAGCTGGAGAGATTGGAGTGAGTGAAAACCAAATGACACACACTGGGGTGGGACCAAGTGTCAGAAGCCCTTGTGTCCATAGTGTCAACAATGACAGGAGGTGAGTGGGTGTAAATGAAGAGCAAGCCAGGCTATCCTGCATGTAGGTCAAAGTGGGCAGATGTGTGTGCCTCTCTAAATGAGTCTGGCTGGCTGCCCAGGACAGGGTAGATCTGTAAAGGTGAGACTGCTGGCAAATGGATGGCTCTAAGGGCAGGACCACAGGGGGACTGGCTACTGGGAGACCTGTGGTGTCTTAACTACCTCTGTGTTGTCTCTGAGGGTGGGAGACAATGGTGAGGGCTGAAGGGTAAAACTGCTGGGGGAGGAGTAGAGTTCCAGTGAGCTTTGTGCATGCATCTGTCTGTCTGTCTGTGTCTGTGCCTATGAGTGTGTGTGTGCATGAGTAGCCAGACCTCGGGCAGTCTGTACCAGCTACTGTAGTGGGGCAGGGCCCTCCAAAGCATGTATGTCCAGGTGACAGCGATTTTGGAGACTGGGATCCAGGAGACAGCTCCTGGGCTGACAGGAGCATCTGAGCTCATCTGCGGTGGGGATAGACCTTGCATGTGCATTTGTGCATTCTCACTAGTGAGCCTCCATTCTGCTCAGACAGAGAGGGGAACAGCATGAGGGTCTTAGTGCTGTTTGGGTTCATGCTCACACGTGTACCTGTGTATGGCTGTTTTGTGTATCTGTTGCCACTGGCTGTGTACACATCAGTGTGTGTGTGTGCCTACAGTTCTGCTAAGCCCAACCACAAGTTGCATCTGGAGCTGCTGCAGCGTCACATCATTTGGGCTGTCAGGTGCTGCCTCATTTCACCTTAAGTCTCATGTGTGCACTGACTTTTACCTCCACAATGTCCACTACTGAAGAAATTCACTGTCACTCTTGAGTCTTTCCAGCAGAAAAAAAAATTGCAAGTGGTTTTCCTTGTAGAGTATGGCACCCTTTTTCTGTAAGCAGTGTTAGATTATTTAAAATCCTTCTTTGCCTATCAGTTTTTAGTAGTGTTTTAGTGGTTTAATGGTGAGACAAATACTAGAAAAGTGGAAAAAGAGGTGTACTCTTGCAGGCCATCTCTTATTTCTTTGGATGTGATGTAAAATTGGTACATTTGTTTCAGCTGGAACTGAAGAAGCTTGACACATAAAATGTTCATATGTGATGTCATGTCTGCAAATTGCTCAGCACATCCATGAAATGGGCACAGAACAGAAATACACTACTACAGTAGACAAAGGGTAAACATGAAATAGCAGCAAAACCCCCTGAACAAATGCAAAAGGGAGCATGCTGCTCACTATTGTGAGGGTAGTGCCTGCTTAACAGTACTGTCAAAATACTATGTGCTGATGCAGGTTAAATGCATGGTGTGTTTGTCATCTGTATATCTTTGTTTTAAGAAGACAAAGATGACTGATTTGTAAGGTGGTTGTTCATTTGTTTTTGTGTTGGAAAGAAGGATCCTCCAGTTCTGAGAGAAACACTTGTTTTATTGAAGTTAAGGCACTGTTGCCATCTGGTGGTGGTAGGGCATTCTGAGAAATGGGAAAGATGAAGAGGAGTTCCACTGAAATGAAAGAAATCGCTGGCATGACACTAAAAAGATTACAGGGATACAATTACTGCCAGAACATAAAATTATGTGGATGAGGTAAGTCATAAAAGGCTTCACATGGGCTATTAATCAGCACTTGGCTTGGCAAGGCAAATTTAACTCTTTAACCATATTTCTTTCTGCTTGACAGTTCTGTTTCTAGTTTGTTTCTTAAATAGTACTTTGCAAAACAACATAAATAATTTTGTTAAAGTTTAAAATACTTCAAAATTTAATTTGGAAGGAAAATTTGTTTTTTTACTGCATTTTCCTAATCCCAGCAAAACTTGCTGCTAGGGTTTGAAGTTACTGTTCTCTTTCTAAGTCTTTTTCTAAGTTTCTAAGTTCTCATGAAACTGGAAAGCCTGACATCAGTTAAATAGACAACTTTGATATTTGAAGCCAAAGCAGCCACAAATATTTTATCTTCTTTATCCTTCGGTCTCCTAAAACGGTGCATTTTATCACAGGTATCACTTTCTCTAATATCCCCATCATTCTCTAGAGTACTGCACAAGCTGTATTGCCCTTGCTAGCAATGAAGTAGAACTATGACAATTTCTCCAGTTCTCTTGAAAACAATTCTGACTCATAAATATTTTGTCTTATGGTGGAAAGATTCACAGAAGTGCAACCTACTTTATATTAGACTACTTTATATTAGTGGCTACTAAAAACTTGTTTCACTTAGTCATAACACTTTTGATCTGCTAGAGGTCAACATGAAAGTAGTTAATAACTTACTGCTAGGTAATCTGCTTTATGGAATAGATGTGTGCCTCTTCAGCCATTAACAACTTATATCTTTCCATTGCTGTTGATTCCAATTCTCACACGATCTTTATGTTTTAATCTATCTAGTTGAAAAGCCACATATTCTGTTTTTAGAACTGACTTTCTCTTTAATGACACTGTCCTTGTTAATTGAGATATACCTGCTGATTCTATTACTGTTGTCTTTCAATTTTCAGTACTGTATGACCTCAGTATCTTGCAGGATTTATCCAACGTATCTTCAGTAATTCATACTTTCAGTAATTATTCAACAAAATAGCTAGCACCTGCCATGTACAGTTTTTTTTTTTCTCAGGTGCTCTCCACCATGAGCTTCGTTGTTTTTTAGTTATGTAACATTATGCTAGATTTCCACAAAAGAAAATATATATGCTTACACTTTTAAAATACATCAAGATTTACAAACTACTAGTTTGTAAATCCTTCAGGCATTCACTTCAGTTCTGATAAGAATTACTTCCTGATTTGTTTTAGAAAGCTAGGTGGTACAAGTGAGAAATAGTTTGATAATCTGACTGAGTTATCAAGCAGAGTCTTAACAGTTGAACAGTCCATTAAAGAAAATATGTTTTGGGATATTAGTACTTGCTTCTACCTCATTGGTGTGCAGGGTCAGCAGAGCAGTCCACTTGCTTGATGTCTATCAACTGTGAATATACAAATGAACTGAATTTCACTGTCTGTAGCTTTTATAGTGTATCACTATCTTCCTGTACCCAGAACATGAAGAATGCAGTGGTGATTTAGGGGCCAACCTGGTTGTTGTGTTTTTCCTCACAATTTGAGTGCCAAGTTCTTTCAGCAGAACTGAAGTGTTACCTTGTCCTCTTCCAGTAGCGGTGAGGGAAGATGCATAAGAATTCCTTTTGAAAGACTGTTGCTTGGAACTTTAGGTTTTGACGGACTCAGTTTCTTCAAAAGCAGTGCCATTCACTGCTCTGTTCTCCACATTTTGCTTCAGAAATAGATCTTTTTGTGGTGAGTGCCTTCTGAAATTTTTTCTCCTGTCCATATGAGGGACTTTCAGTCTTCAGTCAGGACTTCTTTATGGGCTCCAAAAAAAGCATCTCATGCAAGTGCATGGCTTTCAGTTAACAGTATTATTTTCTCTGAGTGCAGTCAAAGTTTATGATACAATTAACAGATTTTCATTTACATTGTACTGACGTTTTTGCTATCGTTAATATCATGTTGTGCCATTGTATTCAGAATTCCTGTAGCAGCACAGCATTAAAATCAGTAACTGCAATGAATTGTAGAATGTTAGGGGTTGGAAGGGACCTCTAAAGGCCATCAAGTCCAATGCCTGTGCCAGGGCAGGACCACCTAGTGTAGGTCACACAGGAATTTGTCCAGGTGGGTTTTGAATGTCTCCAGGAAAGGAGACTCCACAACCTCCCTGGGCAGCCTGTGCCAGTGCCCTGTCACTCTCACAGTGTAAAAGTTTTTTTCTATTTTTACAAGGAACCTCCTGTGCTCCAGCTTGCATCCATTACCCCTCCAGGCTACACCTTTGTTTTTTTAGAGCAGGAAGACAAAAGTACTAGCACTCTTTACCTGTCTCTGTAGCATCTGGGTATTTCCTATGTTGAATTAAGCAAAAAAGAAAAATTACTTTCTCTTGTCAAGTTAAGCTATTCATTTGAGGTTATCCTCTGGCTAAAGGTGATACACTTTTACATTTTAGAAGTATTTTATTTTGGAAAATACCTATAGATTCTGGAAATACAAACTACTTCATTGAAGGTATTATTCAAAACTTAATACACAGAGAGCTGATTAATTGCAAATATATCTTGAAAACTCAGGATTTCTTCTTATTTAGTTGTTGTGGGTTTTTCCCCCCGTCATTTGTGAAGATCATATATTTAGTTTCTTTTTGTTGTCACATGGTGACAGGACTGCTTGGATTTTTGAGTAATTTTCCTTACCTTGTTGTGTCTTTTCATAAGAAACTGCATTACATCTTCCTTTCCACATTTTTTCCTTTTTTTTTTTTTTCTTTCTTTCTTTTCCTTGAGGATCTTTTTCCTCTTATGCAGAAGTGCCCCTGCCCCACTGATATCTTAAATTGGTACAGATACTTAGATGCTTTTAGGTGAAGTAGTAGCTAAGTATTTCTTCATGGCAGATGGATTTTGAGGACTTTTGGATGTTAACTTTCAGACTATTTTTCTGTCTTTTCAGGTCTCTGGATGGCAGACTCTGAAAAGAAATGCTGTTTTAAGAGGTATGCCTCATGTAGGCCAAAATATTTGTAACTAGTATACAGACATCAGTATAAATGATAAGGCCATACTTCTAAGGAATCCCTCTGCTGTAAACTTGCATGAATAACAGGTCTCGGTGCTGAAGTCTCTCTGAGAAGTGAAAGCTTGTATAGAGATACTCAGGCTTGTCCCATCAGTGACACAGTTCCAGTAGACAGATCTGTTACAGCACTGCTTACATTTTTTTCGTGGCCATCTCAATAGAGCACTGCTTTGGAGGATGCAAGGTAGCATGAACAAAAGGAGTTGACTCTCTGATGTGTGCAGATCACCTGACTGCGTGGGGGGGGTTGTTTGTTTGCTTGTTTTTTTAATTGGGAATGTAGTCCCAATGCCTTTTCAGTTGTCTCACTCACTCACTTCCTCCTGCTGTGTTGTAAGACAGTGAGAGGCTGACACCATGCCAACAGTGTGCCATAATTACCAGTTGAAACCCAGATGAAGAAATACTAATTATTGTGTGACTGATAACTTTTGCACAGTAGCTGGATGTCTGGAAAATTTTGTGTGTTTGTTTGGGGTTTCATCATGTTCCAGTGCATAAAGAAACTGTCTCTTCTCTCTTTATGCGTCATTCCTACGTTGTTCCTGAATAATTCATTGCTTTACAGATGTTAAGAAATCAGTGTCTTTGAAATTGAATTGGACAGCTCTTCTGTGATGTCTCCATCTATTTCAGGATGCAAAAGTGGCAGATTTTAGGAAAGTAGTCTTTATTTGTCTTTCTGAGAGAAAAAATGGTCTAACCCAGTCTTTTCAGGACTCTTGATGTTGTAGAGTTTTTTTAGGCAGGATCTCTTAGTTCCTTTTTAATCATGATTCAGGTCTCTAAAACTTGAGGTTTCCTGTTTCTCTAAAGCAGAACAGTGCTTGTTTTGTTTTGTTTTGACTCAAAAATAATTCCCAGTACAAAGTAGTAACAGCTTAGTTAAAGAGTGGCTTTTCAGCTATTGACTGAGTTTCTGGGCTTGCTGATTTTTATGCTGTACTTACAAAGGTCATAAAAGAAATGAAATAAGAATAAAGGAATAGATCACTGCTGTTTTCAACACACTTGTGGAGAAAAATCCAGAAGATGGTGCTGCACTCACTGTTCTTGTAGGTGCTCGCTTGCAGGGTGAGAGACATTGCACACAATTTGCCACACAGGGCATTCCTGTGAGACAGTAGGAATATTTTTTGCAAGTTAGGGTGGTCAGGCCTCATAACAGGTTGCATAGAGAAGCTGTGGAATCTCATTTCTTCAAGGTTTTCTTGAATGAAGGTGAAATAGGCAAACACCAACTCAATTTATGTGGGCTTACTTTGACTGCAAGGTTGTATTAGAGAAGTTTAGAGGATAATTCCAATCTGCTGTTCCAGAATCCAATTCTCCTGTGAATCGGTAACTTGTTGAGGGGCTGTTTAAAATTAATTTTATTTATGAATTTTATTTATTTATTTTACATTCCTCTAAAAAAACTTGTAAAAACAGGTGAGATTAAGGTTGGTGTGTTCTGTTGTGGTGTTTTGCTTGTTTATTTGTTTGCTTATTTGTTTGTCTTTTAATGAAACATCTGTAGTTGAGAAGTATTTTGTGATTTGTGGAACCAAAGAGTGAGAGTAACTTCTTTGTATTCCAGCAACTTGGTTTTGAGGGAGAAGGGTCATACTTTAGGTGTGGTGGTGTTCACTTTTTGGATAAGTAAAAAGTGAGAAACTTTAATCTTTTATCAAACGTGACTGTTCAGTCAATGAACTGAGAGTCTCAAAAAGTTTCATACAGTTCTTACAGTTTATTTTAGATTTATTTATTTACTTGGTGGAGCAGGTTATTAGTTAAGCAAGTAACTGTGCAGAAGAACTAATGAATCTCTGTGTCCTACATACTTGCCATGCTTGGCTTCGGCTTTCTAAAAACTAAACTAAGGTGTGATATTTCTGTTGTCTAGGGCTACTGTGTGCTGAAAATGGTGTTGTAAATGCTCAGATTCTGATCTATCCTCTGAAGTTTCTTGCTTTTGTATAGGATAATAACTTTCTTTGAGACTTCTCCTTCACTTGGCTGCAATCCTGTGAAAAATTCAAAAACTTGAGTATGTGTCTTTTAATGGTCACATTAGACAATAAGGCAAATTCAAATAATCTAAGTTTTCTTTTCATATTAACTCCTGCAGAGTCTACTGAGTATATAAAGTCTTTGTAAAGACTTAGTTTTTTTGTTTTGATTTTTAAAATTCTGTGCAAGAAAGCATCAGCCCCAGATGGTGCTTTGGAAAAGTAAATTTACCACCTCCTCCTGTTATTGGTTCATGCTGGTGTGTGTGATTTTAACCTTAACCTGATTCTGTCCATTTTCTTTTTAAAGAAAACAGTTTTAGGTATCCAGCTCATGGTGGCTTAATTGAGTTCCTTTGTATGTCATAATGACCAGATAATAATTGCCTGAAGCACTCAATTAGCGCCTTGAGTGTAGTCAAACAGTAAGAAACTCAGCATGCATGAATAGGCAAAGGTAGTGTAGTAGTTCCATAGGTTCACAAGATAATTCAAGTTGGAAAAGGCATTATGAGATTGTACAGTTGCACTGCTCAAAGCAGAGTGAGCTGTGAGGTCAGGCCAGGTTGCTCAGTGCTTTATCCAGTTGTTTGAATATTTCCATTCTCCTAAGCTGCAAGCTCATTTGGGAATGTTTATTCAGAGATTGTTTTGGACTTTTGTTTTTGAGATTTGTATACTTGTTTTGGAAGATTCTGAATTCACTTTTAGCATACTTTTCAATGCATCACAGATTTGTGGAAGATAACCACCTGGAGTTCAGATTTCAAAAAATCTCATTCACTTTTCCAAGGAAAATGAGTAAAGGCAAACCTGGATTTGCCTACAAAGTAGAGCAATAGTTTGACTAAAGAGAGATGGCTAATCATTGTGGTTCTTAGTCAAATTAATGTTCTGGATAATGTGCAGTGTTGTTGTTTGTTCCAATTTGTGTCATATCACTAACATGGACTGTGTGTGCAGAGAGTGTCAATGGTCTTAAGTAGAAGCATGTCACTTCATTCCAAATTGTAACCCAGCAGCTGGTAAACATGGTTTTCTTCCTTCCCTTTATGTTACTACATGATGATGTGGTAACCGTAGATCTTTGAGAGTGCTACCTAAATAGCAAAAACAGGTGCTTCTGGAGGGTGCTGAGACTTTATCAAAATAGACAACCTTGCTTCCATGGGAGGCCTGGCAGTTACAGAACATTTCCTAGGTTTTCAGTTTCATGGTTGATAAACTCAAATAATACTTCAACTGAAATTTGCAAGCTGAGTGGCATAAAATCTCTATTTTTTTACTAAATAGATTTTTAATTAATTGCTGTGCTTGTAATGTTGAAATAATGGATAGTCTTTATAATTAAGGTGGCGTTAAGATGACATAAAAATAAGGGTTGGGGTTTTTTTTACTATATGCTTGTCAATGTTAATGTCTTGGAAAATTTTTGTACTTTGTCTTGGTTCTAATCTTTAGACCTAATCCACATTTTTTTTCTTTTACAGCAGGGTACTTCAGTGTATATCTGGTTAGTTGAAAAGTATGTTTGTGTGGTTTTTTTGGTAGGCTGGTAAGAACTTGGCTCTCTTACGTGATGTGAATGACTGAACTTTTGTTTGACAGTATGCTGGAGGAATGTTGTTGGTAGTTTTTAATATATTCCAGATAGGAGCATGGAAGACATATTAGTTGTTTACTCACATGGACAGTTTCTTCCTCCATACTGTAAATGGGAGCTTCATTTCATATTTTGTAGGATGATTTTCAAAGTTTACAAAAACATTAATAATGATAAAAAAAGTAGTCGATGGTGAAATTTGCTGTTGTTACTTACTTTCCTCTGAGGTTATACAGAACAGGTGATGAATGTGCAATTTGTGTTTAATTTATTGTTTAATTTGTTAATTGTTTAAATTAGTGAATTTATAAAATAAATATGAGGCTGTAATGTTAGTCCTTCTATTTCTTCTCATGTATGTCAGTAGTTTTGATAATTTTTTTCCCTCTAGGAAGCAATTCAAGTTGTGTTTAAATTTTGAGTATTTAAATATGCTGTATAACTGAACTAAAATCTCAGTAATAGGTCAGTCTGTTGCTAGCTCCTCCGTTCCTAGTAGATACCAACAACTCATCTATTTGTGTTTTTTTTTCCCCAATAAGCCTTCCTATTGTTACAGGTTAGCTGTTTTGAAAAATCAGAGGCATTCCTTCTTTCTTCATATTCCTGAGGTTACACATCTCAGTTGTGCAAGATGTGGGCTGAAGTGAAGCCTGACACTGACAGCTTCCTCAGAGACCATAGAAGTGGAATTGCTAATGGGAGATGCAATCCATGTTGAAGTTGCCATCTCTGGGCCTCTGCACATGCAGGGAAGAGCTCATTCTCTTCTTTTAGCAGCTGCAAGATGATAGCAGTGTGGGACAGGCCTGGAGAAATCTGCTCTAGATTTTGTTGTGTTTTGAAATTGAGATAACTAATACTCTGGAAAAACCTGTTCCCATTCGGCTGCTTCTTCCAATAGTTCCCCGTTTCTGTTTTTTAAATGTCTAATGGGGGGGATTTTGTGTCATTCTTAAAATGTGTATGAAATTTTCATAGGGCTCGTTTGACAGACTTGCTCTGGGTATTCTAGTAGACATGTATTTTTCTATTGCCAAAGATTCTATGGTTTTATTTCCCAGTCAGTGAAGTATGTATTAATTTTGCTATCCTTTTTCTCTTGCACAATGGGATTTATTAATAAACATTTTGTAGTGTTTTTACCTCTTTCATTGTATATCGCACTTACTGTTCTCCTAATATTATACCCTATTTACACAGTTTTGTATTTATTACAGCTTTTTTTCTAGTGCCAATGCTTATCTCATTTGTAGTGGCAAAATTGTCATGCTTTTTCTAGAAAACACATGATTTCTTTGCTTCATTTTTCACCACAATATCTTTGTTTCTTCTGCCTCAATAGTGTCTGGATTCAGTCTGTGGTGATCCCAAACATCTTTTTTTCTTCAATTCCTGCCTTGGCAAGTAATTAGAGTTGCAGTGATAGTGCCCTTCTAAGTATGCTTGTAATGCAGTTTCTCTTGTATTTGTCAGGAATTATATTGTCCAGTGTGCTGGCTTTCTGTATCGCTGGTGGTTTTAATCCATCTCCCAAACAAATCTTAGAGTGATATTGAGTACCTCTTCCACTGTGCCATGGAAATGTGCTTACTTCATGCAGTATCTTCTTTAATTGGAATCTTGAACTAGCTTTTAAGGATGAGTGTATGACTGGTTTTCAGTTGGTTAGAAATCTATAAAATACAATTTAGAAAAGTAATTCAGTTTCCTAGTATGGTTTCTGATCTATACTGTGTATTGGAAAGCCAGACTATCCTTTCATTGTTCTGCAATTCTTAGTCACTAGCTTAATTAAGAAATCTCAAATACCATAAAATAAGTTTGGTTCCTGTCTCACACACTTCTTTGCCATGAGAACTGGAAGTCTGCCTAGTTATTTTTGTATAGGACAATACAGATTTTAATGAGAGAGTGTTGGATGTGCTTTTCCATATGTTATAAAGGAATATAAAGTATATTTTCAGTGTGAAACTTGGCCTTGTGATAGTTCTTATTGCTTCGTACCTCTTCATTAAGTGGTGACAAATTAAACTAAAGATCAGACAGACTTGTAATGGTGTTTCTTTGTGAAGTTTGGGGATATGTGTCACTATTGAAATTCTGAAATGTATTCCAAACTAAGCTAGAGAAAAACTAGTATTTGTGAGCCAGGGGCAGTAAAGTCACTTTAAATGACACACAGTGTCATTTGGTAACTTCTGCAGTGTGGGAAACAAATTAAATAGGTTGTAGGCCAGTTTAGCCTGCTCTGTTAATTAACTAATACTGTCAACTTAGGCTGACAGAAAATTTTTTGTCTCACTGCATATGAAAGATAACAGTTTGTTCAGGCATGGTTTTTGTGTGGTTTTTTTGTTCCAAAAGAAATAGGAGTTGCTGCAGAAATGTAAGTCTGCTGTTTAATTTTTTATTTTGGGTTTTTCTTACATTTTGTGGTGATTATGCCATCCCTTGCTCTAAAGAAAGACAAAGTTTCTAGCTCATGTTTCTTAGTACAGCAAAATGCAGCTCTGCCACTGAGGCTATTATAGGTCACAATGAGTTATTTGATTAACTTGAGGTTAAGTAAAATGGGATTCCAGAAGGTTTACTTTTCAGCTCCATTATTGAAATGCAGCTACAAAATTATAGTTTAACCATACTGGCACAAGGTAAACACTTAAATGGGTGGTTAAGCCTGTTTTGCCAAATCAGACCCAGTTATTTTTACTTCAGTTCTCAAAATGCCTTCAATTTTTAAATTGTTTTGAGGATTTTCTCTCTACAAATTTTTTGTGATTTTGTTCATTACTAGAAAATGTGATGACTTATCTCAGTAGAATCATAGAGTTTCACCTTAAATCCAAGTAACATGGTTGGTAAAATAACTTATTAATAACATGCTATAAAGACTGTTTCCCTATACTACTGAAATTTTTACATGCAAAATAGTGTGGGTCTTACATTGTTCACTTGGATGTTGTCCTTTAAAAGGTAGGGCTATCATTGTGTATGTATCAGTGCATGATGTATATGAGAGCCTAAAACTGTATAATCATCTTTATAGTTAATTCTAGTTAATCCTTTACTCCCAAATGACTTTTACCTGTTATCTACAGCTGTGTTTCTTTTCATATATCTTTCCTGCAGACACCAAAGATGCTAACAAGAAAGATTAAGCTTTGGGACATTAATGCCCATATAACCTGTCGTCTGTGCAATGGATACCTGATTGATGCTACTACTGTAACAGAATGCTTGCATACTTGTAAGTAGAGGAATTATTAAGTTAAAGAAATTGGGTTTTGTTTTTTTAACTTGTCCTGGTTTGGGCCAGGGTAAAGGTGATTTTCTGGTTTGTACTTTTGCTTTCAGATAAGTTCCTTGTAAGTAGTTGCACTTGCTGAAATTAACAGCAAGTTTCTCAGACAGTGTCTGCTTCTAGGACTGATAACACTGGATGTTTATAGTTACTGCTAGAGACTGGCATGCAGAGCCAAGGACAGTGCTCAGCTCTGAGGAAAACATTTTACCCTCCAGAAGGAGAAAAGAGGTCCCACCTAAACCCCTCCTCTGGGGAGGCCCGAGACAAGATAGATGCCAGAACTGACCAGACAGAGTATTCCATCCCATACACGTCATACTCGGTATAAATTTGAGGGATCACGAGGGTCAACACCTTTCTGCTCCCTTCCTGCCCCTTCTTGCTCTTCCTGCCCCTTCCTTCACCCATCCCTGTTTGCTTTGTCATCCTGGGAGGATTCCATCCGTTCTTCTGCCTGTGGTCCTGATCCGTGCCAGCCTGAATCTGTGTGTTCCTGCCTCCAGCTCCCAACTGCTCCTGACCCCAGGGTCCAGCCTGGACTTTCCCAGGGCTGCCCTGCAGCCTCGGTGGTGACGTGAGAGTTATTGGGGGAAAGGGGGGAGGAACGTGGGATCAATCTTTTCCTCTATATTTGTATATATTTAGTAATTTTACCTATTCATCATTACTATTTCATTAAAGTTGTGTAGTTTAGTTTCCAGCCCATAAGTCTCTTTCCCTTATTCTCTCTCCTTTCCTTATCAGGGAGGAGAGGGGGATTAATAGAAAAACCTGTTATTCGGTTTAATTGCCAGGCCAGTGTTAAACTGTGACACTTGTGCAACATGTTTAATGATTTTTAGTTGAAATTTAAAAAAATCTATCATGCCTCAGCAAATACAATGCTTTTCTTAACAGATTACTTGCTTTTTTATCAAAGCAAATGAAGAAAACATTAAAGCTGTACAGCACAAACTTGAAGCCATATGTAGTTAGTGGCAATGTATGCATTCAAGGTGAATGAACTGCCACAGTTTAAGGAAAGCTATTTCCGCCCCCCCCCCC